>CM056052.1:379725804-380325804 GCA_029574335.1 Rana kukunoris
TCTGGTGCTATTTCTCTTTCTTTATAGTTATTTCTTGGTGGGTGGAGGTCGGTGATTTGATGGTTTGTGTTTTGTTGTTTGTTTTTGTGTTATTTGGTTTATTTAGTTATTTTATATATTTGTTAACTTTTGGTCGTAGTAGTTTTATAAATAAAAAATTACCCCTCCTCGTCTCAGTGCAGCTCCTTCCACTGCAGTAGTTCCAGCTCCTCCCACTCCCTTCAGTTTGCATCCTGCTGGAGAGGAGTGAAGACCTTTTTCCTGAGCTCCTGAGTTCCAGTGCTTCCAGCCACCAAGACCAGCCTCCAGCCCCAGCCCCCGGAAGAGGGGAGGGATGGCATCCCTCAGCCCAGGGGAAGGACCAGCATCCGGCCTCCGGAGGAACCAGCAGCACCTGCCCTCCAGCCAGACCACCACCACCACCATCAGCAGGGAGGACCGTCTCTTCCTAGGGACCCAAGAAGGACTCTCAGATTGGACCGCTCCCCAGCCAGGTGAGACAGAGGGTAAAGCTAGGAAGAGGCGGGAGAAGATCAAATCCCTGCTGGTGAAGATATCCCAGGCCTGCGTGGAAAAAATGACATCTCTCGCAGGCCTGAGGGACAAGAGGGACAGGTGCTCTAGCAGCAAGAGGTCGGAGTTTAGGGAGGCCATCAAGACCCTTCAACTTGAAGTGAAGGAGATTTGGGATTATTTGGGGGGCTTTTTTCAACGTGGGGCTGGAGAGGTGAGCTTCCTTGAGGAGCTCCGGAAGACCCTCCAGCAGGCCGAAGAGGAAGGAAGCCAGGCGGTGAGGAGGAGTGGGCGGTCAAAAAAGGGGTCCCAACCCTCCAAGCAGCCAGGGAAATCAGGAGAGCCTGGGTGCAGTGGGGGGGGGGTGTGAGTGCCGGTTGCGCAGGGCCCAGTAAGGCCATAAAACCTGGGGAGGGTTCCCAGGAGCCGATCCCTTGGTCCGTGAAAGGGGCTGGGGGATTGGCCATGTCTGGGGAGCCCAATGATCCAGGAGGCCACCGGGCCCAAGTGCCGCCGGAGGTACCCCCCCGGCGTCTTCAGGTCAGCGTGCCCAGGCTCCCTCAGGATGGTCACGCTGCTGCTGCTGCTGCTGTGGAAGTCCGCTGTGTGCCTGTCTCCAGGACCCCCCAGCCTGCAGTAGAGCGGGAGGACCTGGTAAGTGCAGCGCCAGTGACTGCTCCTGCGGCTAGTGAGCCATCGGGTGAGAGGCAGGTGCATAGCGGTGAAGTAGAAGTTCAGACAGCAGCAGGAAAAATACTTGTTTGCAGTGTGGCCAAGATGGCGCCGGCTGCTGGGGGAGGAGCAGCTGAGGCCAGCATCAGAGACCCGGAAGTGCCCCCCCCCCCTGGCGAACCGGAAGTGATCCCCCCCCCGCGGACCGGAAGTGATCCCCCCGCGGACCGGAAGTGCCCCCCCCCCGCGAGTTTGCAGCCAGTGTCACCGGCTTGGAGGACCCGGGGGATGAGAGGTCGGGTGTAATGGACAGTAGAATGGACGGTATAATGGACGGTATGTTGCCTACCCCCCAGGTCCCCATGAACATAACCACAGGCCCCAAGGGGCTCCCTGCAGCACAGGCGGGGTGGGGGGAATGTCAGGTGGGACCCCTCCCGGTGGACTGTGTAGCCTATGACTTTATCCGGCAGTTGGAGGGGTCCCAGGGGGGCATCCCCCCAGTACAGGTTGAGTCCCAAGGGGCTGGTGAGATTGCAGAGGGGTCTGGGTGGGGGAGTTTGGTGGGGAAGGTACCCCCCTCTGCTGTGGCCCCGGGGGGGGAGCCTGTAGTCAGGCCAAAGGTGGTGGGTCAGGGTGGTCAGGGTATATCAGCGGGGGTGGGTGCAACACCACCGGCAGGGATGGGGGCCCCCCCGTCCCCCCCCCCACTTCTGGGGGTGCTGAGGGGGGTGCCCCACTTCCGGAGAACATCTTTCGGGGGTCTCCGGAGGCCAACTTATTGTCTGCCCTAAAGGGGGTCGCTCGCTCTTTCGCCCAGGTGTTGGGCTCTCGTGCCCCTCTGGACCACCTGTACAGCCGGTTTGGCGCCCAGAATTTCCGCGCCCCCCCCTGCTGACCAGGAGAGGACGCAGGGGTCGGCGTGGACGAGGGGTACAGGTGGTCCAGAGAGGAGGCGTAGGAATGTTGTCCAGCTTCGGTACGAGGGTCCGGACCCCTGCCCCGCTCGAGGTGAGGTGGTGGGCCTGGTACTCTCCTTGGGTTTTGGGGTGGATGACCTTTTTGCTGTCATCCATCCCACCAACACACGGGAGTTTGATATAAGTTTTGTCACTCCCGTGTGTATGGAACGCTTTATCACCAGCTTTGGGTTGGTGAGGGGCGTTGACCCTTGGAAGAGGTACAGGCTCATTCCCATCTCCAGGCAGGAGGAGGTTAAGAACATCACCATCCTGGTGAGGAATGAGTCGCTCCCTCCGGAGGACATTGCTACCTGGCTCGGGAGGTACGGGCAGTTGCAGACCCCCCTGAGGAAGAACCTTGATGAGCGCGGGGTCTGGACCGGGGCTTGGTTGACCAGGATCCGGCTCAAGAGGGAGGGCAACAGTGTTGCCCACCTCCCTGGCAGCGCCTTTCTAGGCAGAGACCGGATCCTGGCGTTCTACCCGGGACAGCCCCGTCGTTGCTTCAAGTGCGGCAGCCCGACCCACATGAGCTCGGACTGCATGGTGGTCAGATGTGGCCGGTGCCACGAGTTTGGCCACCAGTCCGAGTCATGTGGGAAGATATGCTGCAACTTGTGTGGTGAGATGGGGCACCCATTTAGCAGGTGTCCCAAAGCATATCGGGGTTCTTCCTCAGGGGGGGGACCTCCCGGGCCGGGAGCGGCCGAAGCCCCCCCGGCGAGTGATGGCCGGGGGGGTGGGGATCCTGGAGCCCCTAGTACTGCTCCGGAGGGACCAACAGGCCCATTGCCTCAAAGAAGGCGGAGCAGGCGTGGGCGTGGGGCTCCCCCCCCCCCGGGGGACACGGGCTCGGTTGGTCAGGAGGCTCCCGATCCTCCGGAGGGCGGAGCCGGTGGGGAGGAGTCGGGGAGGCCTGGGGGTCCCGGGCCTGAGGGTCCGGGGCCCGGGCCTTCCCCTCCTAATGTTGCAGGGCCGATCTCCATCCCCCTTCCCCCTCGTACTCCCCCCCTCGTCCCCCCCCTCCCAAGTCCCGTCCCCCCCCTCCCCCTTCTTCTTCCCGTCCAGCTAAGTCTGGTCCCCCCCCTGTCCTCTCCCCTGTCTCTGGCCCCCCTCCTGCCCTCTTCCATTCCCCCCCCTTCTGGACCCAGAGTCTCCTCTGGCCCTGTGGCCATGGAGATGGAGACTGCTCGAGCCTCATCCAAGAGGGAAATCTCGAGCAGCGGGTCCGAGGAGGGGGGTGGTGTAGTCATCTCGGAGAGGTGACAGGAGTGGGAGCAGGTGAGACGCAAAAAGAAGAAGGGGAAGGCTGTCAGATCTGGGGGTGGGAAGTCCCCAGTGAAGGGTGGGGTTCCCCCAGGGGCACGAAGTGGGGTGTCCCTGGGGAACCCGTTTGGTATCTTCTCCTCCTCCTCGGGCTCAGAGGAGGAGGAAGTGTAAATATGTAAATATGTTTTTGTGTTTGTAGTATAAAGGAGAACGTGACCACTTTCAATCATTCTGATGGCGGTACCCTCTCCAATACGGCTTGCGACCATTAATGTCGCAAGTATTCGTTCTGCAGGAGCTCGTTTTATGGCCTTCGATTTTCTCAGCCGTGTTGAAGCTGACATTTTGTTTTTGCAGGAGACCTGGCTGGCATCTGTGGCAGAGATGCATCTAGCAAAGAGGGAGTGGAGATGTGGGCCCTCCCTCTGGTCTCTTGCGGCCGAGCCCTGCAGTGGGGTTGCGGTCCTTTTTAAGACTGGTCCGGTGGCTTGCCGGCGAGTGATTGAAGTGGAGATCGGTAGATGTCTGGTGGTGGACGCTGTCGTGAGGGGGCAATTCCTCCGGCTCATAAATTTTTATGGGCCTCAAACTAGGAGGGAGAGGAGGAGCCTCCTTATGGCGGTTAAGCCTTATCTTTTTACGTCCCAGCAGGTGATTTTTGGTGGCGATTTCAATATGATCACTAGGCCCAAAGACCGGGCAGGTGCCGCCAACCCTCTGGGATATGATAGTATTTTTTTGAATAACGTAGTGAGGGAGGCCAGGTTGGTGGAAGTGCACGTTCGTCACCTCCCCAACCTCACTGGTTTCACATTTTCCCGAGGTAGTAGTAAGAGTAGATTAGATAGGTTTTTTTTAAAGGAGGACTCTGTCTGCTCGGCTCCTGAGCTGCAGTCGGTAGAGTTCTCCGATCACTGTATGGTATCTGTGGCCCTGAATGTCGCTGACACTCCTCAGAAAGGGAGGGGTTTGTGGCGCCTGAATGGGTCGCTACTGGAGGATCCTGAGGTTAGGGAATCCTATGAGGTTTTCTTCCTGGGCCAGACCTCGCTCCTTGAGGGCAACTGCTCCCGCCTTGAGTGGTGGGAAGTAGTTAAAAAGAGGTCTGGCGACTTTTTCTGGGAAATCTCTGGGTACAGGGCAGCTTCCAAGTACCAAGCCTACCAGAGACTACGCAGGCAGCTTGACCGCCTGGTGTCCTCTGGGGGCTCTCGGGAACAGATATCCGGTCTGAAGGCACAGATGAAGGAGTGTCAGTACGACCGTCTCGCCTCCCTGGTTTTTGAGAGGGATTACGGGAAGTTTATCTCTCCTGATCCCTACAGGAGCTGTGGTGAGGTGGCGAGGTCGAAGGTCGTACATGGCCTGAAGGATGCCTCAGGATCTCTGGTCCGGTCCAGATCGGGGATCCTGGGTGTCGTCAAAGACCACTTTTCGGACCTCCTGAAGAAGCGGCCTCTAGACATGGAGAAAGTCAGGGAATTCCTTGATGAGACCCCACTGGAAGTGGGGTCTGACCTTCCTGACTCTCTGACAGAAGAGATCTCGGTAGCTGAAGTCGAGCAGGCTATTAGCTCTTTAGCTTCTAAAAAGTCGCCTGGGCCCGATGGGCTCACGGCCGAATTCTACAAAACCTTTAAGAGCCTCTTGGCTCCTCATCTGAGGGACGTGTTTAGTGAATGTTTGGCCTATGGCCTGCTGCCTCCCTCAATGAGAAGGTCAGCTCTGATCCTACTGTCAAAGGGAAAGATCCGTCTGTGGTGGAGAATTGGCGTCCGATCGCCCTTCTTACCACAGATAGGAAGATACTGGCAAAGATCTTGTTTACAACGTCTGTCTGCTTTGGCGGGCAGGATGCTGTCTCCCTCTCAGCACTGCACAATTCCTGGCCGGGGGCACTTTTAGTGCCGTCCTGAGCGTCCGGGAGGCTGTGGAAAGGTGCAGGGCTGATGGCAGCGAGCGGTATCTGCTTGCACTGGATCAGGCTAAGGCGTTTGATCGGGTGAACCACGAGTACCTTTGGCTGCTTCTGAGGAGATACGGTCTGCCTGATCAATTCATTGATTGGCTGCAGGTATTGTATAGGGGAGCTGAGAGCTTCCTTCTTGTCAACGGTTGGGTGGGCCGGGCCTTTGCTGTGGACTCTGGCGTCCGGCAGGGGTGCCCGCTGAGCCCCCTCCTGTACATCTTTGTGGTCGACCCCTTCGTAAGGAGGCTAGACTGCGGGCGTCTGGGGGGGGTTCCGGTGGGACCTGTCGGGGGTCCGGTTTCGGCGGTGAGGGTTGTGGCCTATGCGGACGACGTCTCGGTGGTGGTATCTGGTCGTGAGGAGGCCCATTATGTGGAGTCCCAGATCGGGGTGCTACTCTGAGGCGTCAGGCTCGCTGGTCAATTGGGACAAGAGTGAAGTTTTCTGGTTGGGGAAGGAGGGGGAGCAGTTCCCCTTCCGGACGTGTTCCCCACGCCCGTACCAGAGATTCGAGTTCTTGGCATTCATTTCGGCCGGGTGATTATCCCAAGCTAAACTGGGAGCGCAGGCTGGTGAGTGCCACTCGGAAGGTGAAGGCCTGGAAAGGTTGGAAACTTTCCCTGAGGGAAAGGGTAAGCTTGGTCAAGACGTACTTATTGCCTGAGTTTCTCTTTGTAAGCTATGTGTGTCTTTTGCCAGCATCTCTCTATGCTCGGGTCTATGGTCTGTTCTTCCTGCTGTTGTGGGGAAGCAGACTGAACCTGATCAAAAGGGAGGTCACATACCGCCAGCGACGGCAAGGTGGGTTGGACATGGTCAACCCGGTGGTGTTCTTTGTCACCATCTTTGTTAAATACAATTTGCAGTCCATATTTGTGGACGAGCCTTCCTGGTGGGAGTGTTCATGCAAGGACTGGCTCTTGCTGTTCTTGAGGCAGTGGGGGAAGGGGGGGAGGCCCGGCGATCTGAGGAGAACGCATGGGTATCTCCCTTCCTATGTCCCCCTGGCATTAAAGGTACTGAGGCAGTGGCGGATAACTGCCCTGGAGGTGGGCTCTTTGGGTCGGCGGGGAGCTGTACCTGAGGGTCATGGCCTCGGACATTTTGAAGCCCCTGTCTTTGAGGACTGCCCTGAGAGGGTCCTCACGGAGGGGCTAGCCCTCTTGAATTCTTCTAGAATTCCAAATAAGTTTTGGGATCTCGCATGGAGGTCGTTCCATGGACGACTCTATGTCCGTGCGAATCTCAAATACAGGAACCTGGGGGACAGGGACTGCCCCCGTCAGGAATGTGGTGGGACATTGGAGACCATGGACCATTTTTTGGTCCAATGTCCCTTCAACATGGAGGTTCTTACGAGGGTAGGGGGTGCCATTGGCTACCCCCGCCTTCCGGCCCTGACCTATGCTGAGCGAGTGTATGGTGATTTTGGGGTCCGCAGGGGATTTGAGTTATCGTCACTTTATTTAGTCAGCCTAGTTGTGCTTTATTACACTTGGCACGCTCGGTGTTTGGTGTCCACTAGGGACAAAATCCTGTCTGTGCATGAGGTGGTGGGCGATATCTTTCGGGAGTTGGTGAAGGTGCGGGATCTGGAAAGGAGCAGGGTTGGGCCTGAGAGGTGTGCCCATTTATGGAGGGGGTTCCTCTTCCAGCCCCCTTAGGTCACGGCTCTGCCCCTCTCCATGGGTAGGGGCATCTATCCTTTTTCACCCCCTTAGATTTTGTTTATGGTATTTTTTTTTAAATAAGGCTACAGACATGTCCGACTATCATGTTCTTGCTCATACGTGGGTTGTAGGTATTTGTTATTGTGATGGTGGGGTGTGTTGTGGGTTGGCGATGATCTGGACAGTAGTGGTTTCTATGTACTTTAATATCTCCCTACTGTCCCAGTGAGCCGTTTTAAGTGTTTTTTTTTTTTATTTTTTTATTTTTTTATTTATTTATTTTGGCAATGATCTGGGCAAGCTTTTCTGATGGACTATAAAGACTTTCTCTTGTACCAGTGAGCCTGTTGTAAATACCTGTTCTGGTGCTATTTTTCTTTCTTTATAGTTATTTCTTGGTGGGTGGAGGTCGGTGATTTGATGGTTTGTGTTTTGTTGTTTGTTTTTGTGTTATTTGGTTTATTTAGTCATTTTGTTTATTTTATATATTTGTTAACCTTTTGGTCGTAGTTTTATAAATAAAAAAATTACCCCTCCTCGGTCTCAGTGCAGCTCCTCCCACTGGCAGTAGTTCCGGCTCCTCCCACAGAGCTCATTCTGCTTCCTGCTGGAGAAGAGAGAAGACCTGTCTTCCAGAGCTCCTGTGTTCCAGGATCCAGCCTACCAGGACCAGCCTCCAGCCCCCAGCCCCCTGCCCCGGAAGAGGGGTGGGATGGCCTCCCTCAGCCCCGGAGGTGGACCGGCTTCCGGCCTCCGGAGGAGTCAACAGCACCTGCCCTCCAGCCAGACCACCGCCACCACCATCAGCAGGGAGGACCGTCTCTTCCTGGAGACCCAGGAGGGTCTCTCAGACTGGACAGCCCCTCAGCCAGGTGAGAATGAGGCAAGAACCAGGAAGAGGCGGGATAAAATCAAATCCCTGCTGGTGAGGATATCTCAGGCCTGCGTGGAAAAGATGACTACTCTCGCAGGCCTGAGGGAAAAGAGGGACAGGTGCTCCAGTAATAAGAGAGCTGAATACAAGGGGACCATCACCACCCTAGGAATAGAGGTAAAAGAAATATGGGAATACCTGGGGGGCTTTTGCCAACGTGGGGCTGGAGAGGTGAACTTCCTAGAGGAGCTCCGGAGGACCCTCCAGCAGGCCAACCGGGAAGGGAGCCAGGCAGCGAGGAGGAGCGGGCGGTCTAAGAAGGGGTTCCAACCCCCCAAACAGCCAGGAGAGTCAGGGGAGCCTGGGTGCAGTGGGAGGGGGGCGAGTGCCGGTGGTGCAGGGCCCAGTATGGCCATAAAACCTGGGGAGGGTTCCCGGGAGCCGATCCCTCGGTCCGTGGAAGGGACTGGGGGGTTGGCGAAGTCCGGGGAGCCCAGTGATCCAGGAGGTCGCCGGGCCCAGGTGCCGCCGGCGGTACCCCCCCGCCATCTTCAAGTCAGCGTGCCCAGGCTCCCCCGGGTTAGTCACACTGCCCCAGCTGAAGCCCGCCGTGTGTCGACCTCCATGACCCCTCAGATGGCAGTGGAGCAGGATGATCTGGCAGGGAGTAAGCCAGGGACTGCTCCTGCAGCTGCCATGTCACTGGGAGAGAGACAGACACACGGTGGAGGCATAATGCTGCAGACATCTAATGGTAAACAGCTAGGGTGTAGTGTGGTCAAGATGGCGCCGGCTGTTGGGGGTGGAGAAACTGTGAGACCTGGGGACCCGGAAGTGACCGCCCAGGAACCGGAAGTGCCCCGACCGGAACTGGAAGTGCCCCGACCGGAACCGAGGCCGGGGGCGCGGGGGAGCCCAGTCCCAGGTAGTGCAGCAGGCACCTCCAGGCGCCCCCGGCAGGAGATGGATGGAGCAGTGGACGGTAGTAAGGACGGTACTATGGACGGTAAGCTGCCACCCCCCCAGGTCCCCATGGACACTACTGTAAGCCCCGAGGGGCTCCAGGCAGCGCAGGCGGGGTGGGGGGAGTGTTAGGTGGGACCCCTCCCGGTGGACTGTGCCGCTTATGATTTCATCAGGCAGTTGGAGGGGTCCCAGGGGGGCATCCCCCCAGTGCAGGTGGAGTCCCAAGGGGCTGTTGAGGTGGCAGAGGGGTCTGGGTGGGGGAGTTTGGTGGGGGAGGTGTCCCCCTCTGCTTTGGCCCCAGGGGGGGAAGGGTCTGTAGTCAGGCCAAGGGTGGTGGGCCAGGGTGTCTCAGCGGGGGTGGGTGCAGCACCACCGGCAGGGATGGGGGCCCTCCGTCCCCTCCCATTTCTGGGGGCGCTGAGGGGGGTGCCCCACTTCCGGAGAATATTTTTCGGGGGTCTCCAGAGACCAACCTGTTGACGGCCTTGAAAGGGGGTCGCTCCTTCGCCCAGGTGGCGGGCTCTCGTGCCCCTCTTGACCACCTGTACAGCCGTTTTGGAGCCCAAAATTTTTGCGCCCCCCCCTGCTGACCAGGAGAGGGCGCAGGGGTCGGCGTGGACGAGGGGTACGGGTGGTCCAGAGAGGAGGCGAAGGAATGTGGTTCAGCTTAGGTACGAGGGTCCGGACCCCTGCCCCGTGGTGAGGTAGTGGGCCTGGTACTCTCCTTGGGTTTTGGGGTGGGTGACCTTTTTGCTGTCATTCACCCCACCAACACACGGGAGTTCGATATAAGTTTTGTCACTCCCGTGTGTATGGAACGCTTCATCACCAACTTTGGGTTGGTGAGGGGCGTTGACCCTTGGAAGAAGTACAGGCTCGTTCCCATCTCCAGGCAGGAGGAGGTTAAGAACGTCACCATCCTGGTGCGGAACGAGTCGCTCCCTCCGGAGGACATTGCCACCTGGCTCGGGAGGTACGGGCAGTTGCAGACCCCCCTGAGGAAGAACCTCGATGAGCGCGGGGTCTGGACCGGGGCTTGGTTGACCAGGGTCCGGCTCAGGAGGGAGGGCAACAGCGTTGCCCACCTCCCTGGGAGCACTTTCCTGGGAAGGGACCGGATCCTGGCCTTCTACCCGGGACAGCCCCGCCGATGCTTTAAGTGTGGTAGCCCGACCCACATGAGTTCGGACTGCACGGTGGTCAGATGTGGCAGATGTCACGCTTTTGGCCACCTGTCCGACTCATGTGGGGATATCTGCTGCAATTTATGCGGTGAGATGGGGCACCCATTTAGTAGGTGCCCCAAAGCATATCGGGTCCTTCCTCAGGGGGGGGATCTCCCGGGTCGGGAGCGGCTAAAGCTCCCCCGGCGGATAATAGCCAGGGGGACGGGGATCCTGGAGCCGCTAATGCTGCTCCGGAGGGACCAACAGGCCCATTGCCTCAGAGAAGGCGGAGCAGGCGTGGGCGTGGGGCTCCCCCCCGGGAGGACACGGGCACGGTTGGTCAGGAGGCTCCCGATCCTCCGGAAGGTGAAGCCGGTGGGGAAGAGTCGGGAAGGCCTGGGGGTCCCGGGCCTGTGGATCCGGGGGCCTGGCCTTCCCCTCCTTTTGTTGCAGGGCCAATCCCCATCCCCCTTCCCCCCTCACCCCACTGCCCCCCCACCACCCGGTCCTCCATCTGTCACCCCGTGCCCTCACCCCCCTCCCTCGTGTCCTACCCCCTAGTCCCCCCCCTCGTAGGTCCCCCCCCCCCGCCCCTTCTTCCTCTTCCCAACTGGCTAGGTCTGGTCCCCCCCCTGTCCCCCCTCCTGTCTCTGGCCCCCCTCCTGTCTCTCCCATCCCCCCCCATTCTGGGCCCGGAGTCTCCTCTGGACCTGTGGCCGTGGAGATGGGGGCTGCTCGGGCCTCCTCTAAAAGGGAGTTTTCGAGCAGCGGGTCCGAGGGGGGGGGGAGGCGTTGTCACCTCGGAGAAATGGCAGGAGTGGGAGCAGGTGAGACGGAGAAAAAAGAAGGGGAGGGCCGCAAAATCCAGGGGCGGGAAATCCCCAGTGAGGGGTGGGGTTCCTCCAGGGGCACAAAGTGGGGTGTCCCTGGGGAACCCATATGGCATTTTGACGTCCTCCTCGGACTCTGAGGAGGACGGGGTATAAGCATGTATATATGTAAATATGTTTTTGTGTTTGTAGTATGAAGGAGAACGTGACCACTTTTAATCATTCTGATGGCGGTACCCTCTCCAATACGGCTTGTGACCATTAATGTCGCAAGTATTCGTTCTGCGGGAGCTCGTTTTATGGCCTTCGATTTTCTCAGCCGTGTTGAAGCTGACATTTTGTTTTTGCAGGAGAGCTGGCTGGCATCTGTGGCAGAGATGCATCTAGCAAAGAGGGAGTGGAGATGTGGGCCCTCCCTCTGGTCTCTTGCGGCCGAGCCCTGCAGTGGGGTTGCAGTCCTTTTTAAGACTGGTCCGGTGGCTTGCCGGCGAGTGATTGAGGTGGAGATCGGTAGATGTCTGGTGGTGGACGCTGTCGTGAGGGGGCAATTCCTCCGGCTCATAAATTTTTATGGGCCTCAAACTAGGAGGGAGAGGAGGAGCCTCCTTACGGCGGTTAAGCCTTATCTTTTTACGTCCCAGCAGGTGATTTTTGGTGGCGATTTCAATATGATCACTAGGCCCAAAGACCGGGCAGGTGCCGCCAACCCTCTGGGATATGATAGTATTTTTTTGAATAACGTAGTGAGGGAGGCCAGGTTGGTGGATGTGCACGTTCGTCACCTCCCCAACCTCACTGGTTTCACATTTTCCCGAGGTAGTAGTAAGAGTAGATTAGATAGGTTTTTTTTAAAGGAGGACTCTGTCTGCTCGGCTCCTGAGCTGCAGTCGGTAGAGTTCTCCGATCACTGTATGGTATCTGTGGCCCTGAATGTCGCTGACACTCCTCAGAAAGGGAGGGGTTTGTGGCGCCTGAATGGGTCGCTACTGGAGGATCCTGAGGTTAGGGAAGCCTATGAGGTTTTCTTCCTGGGCCAGACCTCGCTCCTTGAGGGCAACTGCTCCCGCCTTGAGTGGTGGGAAGTAGTTAAAAAGAGGTCTGGCAATTTTTTCCGGGAAATCTCTGGGTACAGGGCAGCTTCCAAGTACCAAGCCCACCAGAGACTACGCAGGCAGCTTGACCGCCTGGTGTCCTCTGGGGGCTCTCGGGAACAGATATCCGGTCTGAAGGCGCAGATGAAGGAGTGTCAGTACGACCGTCTCGCCTCCCTGGTTTTTGAGAGGGATTACGGGAAGTTTATCTCTCCTGATCCCTACAGGAGCTGTGGTGAGGTGGCGAGGTCGAAGGTCGTACTTGGCCTGAAGGATGCCTCAGGATCTCTGGTCCGGTCCAGATCGGGGATCCTGGGTGTCGTCAGAGACCACTTTTCGGACCTCCTGAAGAAGCGGCCCCTAGACATGGAGAAAGTCAGGGAATTCCTTGATGAGACCCCACTGGAAGTGGGGTCTGACCTTCCTGACTCTCTGGCAGAAGAGATCTCGGTAGCTGAAGTCGAGCAGGCTATTAGCTCTTTAGCTTCTAAAAAGTCACCTGGGCCCGATGGGCTCACGGCCGAGTTCTACAAAACCTTTAAGAGCCTCTTGGCTCCTCATCTGAGGGACGTGTTTAGTGAATGTTTGGCCTATGGCCTGCTGCCTCCCTCAATGAGAAGGTCAGCTCTGATCCTACTGTCAAAGGGGAAAGATCCGTCTGTGGTGGAGAATTGGCGTCCGATCGCCCTTCTTACCACAGATAGGAAGATACTGGCAAAGATCTTGTTTACACGTCTGTCTGCTTTGGCGGGCAGGATGCTGTCTCCCTCTCAGCACTGCATAATTCCTGGCCGGGGCACTTTTAGTGCTGTCCTGAGCGTCCGGGAGGCTGTGGAAAGGTGCAGGGCTGATGGCAGCGAGCGGTATCTGCTTGCACTGGATCAGGCTAAGGCGTTTGATCGGGTGAACCACGAGTACCTTTGGCTGCTTCTGAGGAGATACGGTCTGCCTGATCAATTCGTTGATTGGCTGCAGGTATTGTATAGGGGAGCTGAGAGCTTCCCTCTTGTCAACGGTTGGGTGGGCCGGGCCTTTGAAGTGGACTCTGGCGTCTGGCAGGGGTGCCCGCTGAGTCCCCTCCTGTACATCTTTGCGGTCGACCCCTTCGTAAGGAGGCTAGACTGCGGGCGTCTGGGGGGGGGTTCCGGTGGGACCTGTCGGGGGTCCGGTTTCGGCGGTGAGGGTTGTGGCCTATGCGGACGACGTCTCGGTGGTGGTATCTGGTCGTGAGGAGGCCCATTATGTGGAGTCCCAGATCGGGTGCTACTCTGAGGCGTCAGGCTCGCTGGTCAATTGGGACAAGAGTGAAGTTTTCTGGTTGGGGAAGGAGGGGGAGCAGTTCCCCCTTCCGGACGTGTTTCCCACACCCGTACCAGAGATTCGAGTTCTTGGCATTCATTTCGGCCCGGGTGATTATCCCAAGCTAAACTGGGAGCGCAGGCTGGTGAGTGCCACTCGGAAGGTGAAGGCCTGGAAAGGTTGGAAACTTTCCCTAAGGGGAAAGGGTAAGCTTGGTCAAGACGTACTTATTGCCTGAGTTTCTCTTTGTAAGCTATGTGTGTCTTTTGCCAGCATCTCTCTATGCTCGGGTCTATGGTCTGTTCTTCCTGCTGTTGTGGGGAAGCAGACTGAACCTGATCAAGAGGGAGGTCACATACCGCCAGCGACGGCAAGGTGGGTTGGACATGGTCAACCCGGTGGTGTTCTTTGTCACCATCTTTCTTAAATACAATTTGCAGTCCATATTTGTGGACGAGCCTTCCTGGTGGGAGTGTTCATGCAAGGACTGGCTCTTGCTGTTCTTGAGGCAGTGGGGGGAGGGGGGGAGGCCCGGCGATCTGAGGAGATCGCATGGGTATCTCCCTTCCTATGTCCCCCTGGCATTAAAGGTACTGAGGCAGTGGTGGATAACTGCCCTGGAGGTGGGCTCTTTGGGTCGGCGGGAGCTGTACCTGAGGGTCATGGCCTCGGACATTTTGAAGCCCCTGTCTTTGAGGGACTGCCCTGAGAGGGTCCTCACGGAGGGGCTAGCCCTCTTGAATTCTTCTAGAATTCCAAATAAGTTTTGGGATCTCGCATGGAGGTCGTTCCATGGACGACTCTATGTCCGTGCGAATCTCAAATACAGGAACCATTGGCTACCCCCGCCTTCCGGCCCTGACCTATGCTGAGCGAGTGTATGGTGATTTTGGGGTCCGCAGGGGATTTGAGTTATCGTCACTTTATTTAGTCAGCCTAGTTGTGCTTTATTACACTTGGCACGCTCGGTGTTTGGTGTCCACTAGGGACAAAATCCTGTCTGTGCATGAGGTGGTGGGCGATATCTTTCGGGAGTTGGTGAAGGTGCGGGATCTGGAAAGGAGCAGGGTCGGGCCTGAGAGGTGTGCCCATTTATGGAGGGGGTTCCTCTTCGAGCCCCCTTAGGTCACGGCTCTGCCCCTCTCCATGGGTAGGGGCATCTATCCTTTTTCACCCCCTTAGATTTTGTTTATGGTATTTTTTTTTTTTTAAATAAGGCTACAGACATGTCTGACTATCATGTTCTTGCTCATACGTGGGTTGTAGGTATTTGTTGTTGTGATGGTGGGGTGTGTTGTGGGTTGGCGATGATCTGGACAGTAGTGGTTTCTATGGACTTTAATATCTCCCTACTGTACCAGTGAGCCGTTTTAAGTGGGTTTTTTTTTTTTGGCAATGATCTGGGCAAGCTTTTCTGATGGACTATAAAGACTTTCTCTTGTACCAGTGAGCCTGTTGTAAATACCTGTTCTGGTGCTATTTTTCTTTCTTTATAGTTATTTCTTGGTGGGTGGAGGTCAGTGATTTGATGGTTTGTGTTTTGTTGTTTGTTTTTGTGTTATTTGGTTTATTTAGTTATTTTGTTTATTTTATATATTTGTTAACTTTTTGGTCGTAGTTTTATAAATAAAAAAATTACCCCTCCTCGGTCTTCGCCGCCGCCTTCCGCCGGGGGGGTACACCTACCCCCCCCCCGGTCTTCGCCGCCGCCTTCCGCCGGGGGGGTACACCTACCCCCCTGGTCTTCGCCGCCGCCTTCCGCCGGGGAGAGAGACACCCACCGATGCTCTCCGCTATGTTCGGCCAGGCCCCCACCCCAAATTAAGCTCTTTCACATCCGGGGGGGGCCGGCGGAAATGGCGGAGAACAACGGGGGCGTCGCCACTCCTCGGTCTTCTAGCCGTTTTCTGCCGGGGGGGGGAACACTCACCCATGCTCTCCGCCATGCTCGGCCGGGCCCCCACCCCAAAATTAAGCTCTTTCACATCCGGGGGGGGGCGGCCGAAAACAGCGGAGAACAACGGGGGTGTCGCCCCACTTCGGGCTTCTCCGCTTCTGCCTGGCTCCTCCCAAGGCCAGGGCTTCTTTCGCCGTCTTCCGCCGGAGGGCGCCACTCTCTGGGCTTCTCGTCGCTGTCTTCCGCCGCGGGGCACCACCCGCGGGGGCCAGGCCTTCTCGTCGCTGTCTTCCGCCGCCGCCCCCTTCGATTTTTTCTGCCTGGATGAGGGTCGTACATCCCATCCAGGACTTGGACATGGCGGGCTTCTCGTCGCTGTCTTCCGCCGCTACCCCCTTCACCAAGAAGCTCCTGCTTATGGAGGGAGGGCAACGGTCTTCCGACGTTTTCTACCGGGGTGAGGGTCGTACATCCCACCCCGGATTTCTTCGCCGGCTTCTGCCTGGCTCCTCCTGGGGCCAGGGCTTCTCGTCGCTGTCTTCCGCCGCGGGGTGACACTCGCGGGCTTCTTCTTCCATTCGATGTTGACACGGCGAGGTCCGGCGCTGAAATGCCTTCTGAGCGGCGGGCACCGACTTATATTGGCATAGGGCGTGGTTATGCCACCATGTGACCTTAACCCATGTGACAGTGATGTGATGTGACATCACTGTCACATGGGTTAAGGTCACATGGTGGCATAACCACGCCCACGCCCTATGCCAATATAAGTCGGTGCCTGCCCCGTTGTTCACCGCTGTTTTCGGCGAAGACCGGGGGGGGGGGGGGTAGGTGTACCCCCCCGGCGGAAGGCGGCAAAAGAAGCCCTGGCCCCAGGAGGAGCCAGGCAGAAGCCGGCGAAGAAATCCGGGGTGGGATGTACGACCCTCACCCCGGTAGAAAACGTCGGAAGCCCGCTGCCCTCCCTCCATAAGCAGGAGCTTCTTGGTGAAGGGGGCAGCGGCGGAAGACAGCGACGAGAAGCCCGCCACGTCCAAGTCCTGGATGGGATGTACGACCCTCATCCAGGCAGAAAAATTCGAAGGGGGCGGCGGCGGAAGACCCTCAAAGTTAAAAAATGTTTCACCAGGTGAATGGGTAGGGGTACGATGTACCCCATACTTATTCACATAGGGTGGGGGCCCGAAATCTGGGGGCCGCCTTATTAAAGGGGGCTCCCAGATTCTGATTGGCTCCCGCCTGCATACCCCGACAACCAATGGCTAGGGTTGTCGGGAAGAGGCTCTTGTCCCGATCGACATGGGGACAAGAGTGCTTTGGGGTGGGGGGGCAGTGCCCCCCTCCCCCAAAGCACACACTCCCCCATGTCGAGGGCATGTGGCCTGGTATGGCTCAGGAGGGGGGGGGGCGCTCGCTCGTCCCCACCCCCATTCCTGTCCGGCCAGACTGCATGCCTGGGATGAGGGCTTGGTACGGATCTGGGGGGGAACCCCACGCCGATTTTGGCGTGGGTTAACCCCTCACGTTCCGGACCAAGCCGAAGAGCCTATTGTACCCCTGGGGGGGAAGCCGCGCCGGTTTCAAATTTGAGTTCCCCTTCAGTGTCAGCGCAGCCCGAGAACAGCTCGGAGCTTCCCGTGCGTCACTTCAGGCAGTGCAAACACTGCTACGCCCCTTGGTATTTACCAAGAATTTCCCGGCGTACTGAAGAGGCGCACGGAAAGCCCCGATTTCTCCCTCTGCGCATGCCCAGTATGCAAATGAACCTTCCGATGTTCTGGCGTACTTGGCAAGCGCACGGGGATCGGGTCCCAAAAGTCACTTTCGCTTTCAATTCGGCCCGCCACACACGTTCAAACACATGTCACCTCACTTCCCCTGCATCACCCCCCTCCCTCCCCTCATAAACTTCCGCCCGAATCCCCGATGTTTACATTACTAAATGCCGCACGCCAGCTCTGTACTGGCGTGCCGTGCACCCTCTCCTGGGCGCATTAGGCAGTTTAGAAAATGAGGAAACACGCTGCACTGGCAGCGTGTTTCTTTTGTAAATGTCAAAAACAGTTTTACTCCTGCTTGTGCACCATGAGTCATGGCGCACAGGCTTGGTAAATCAGCCCCATAGTTACATAGTTAGTCCGGTTAAAAAAGTCCATCTAGTTCAATCAAAAAAGAAATCATACAATCGCATATACACAATCTTTCATTCACAGTTGATCAAACCCCAGCTAAGGATGCTCCAATTTGCTACATCAGGGGAAAACATTTCTTCCTGATCCCTCGAGAGGCAAACGTATTTTCCCTGGATCAAACTTACCTATAAATGTTATTACTCAGTTATATTATGTACATTTAGGAAAGAATCCAGGCCTTTTTTAAAGTAATCTACTGAGCTTGCCAGAACCACCTCTGGAGGTAGTCTATTCCACATTTTCACAGCTCTTACTGCAAAGAAACTTTTCCGTGTTTGGAGATGATTTTTTTCCACTAGACGTAACTAGACGTGCCCTTGTCCTCTGTGATGACATTAAAGTGAACAGTGCATTCTGCTCCCTGAAAAATCCATACCAGACCCATATACGGGAATTGTAACCGCGAGTCTTTTTAAATGGGATTTGACTTGTTTTTTTTTCTTTAGAAATGTAATTTCCTTTTTAATACTGCCCAGATGTTTTCCTAGTCCCACGTTAAGTGTCGTGTGGTCCTGCCCACATACTGAAACCCATTCGGGCACGTCAGGAGATAAATTACCACTTTTGTTCCACATGTGATAAAATCTTTCACTGGATGGATTTGTCGCTTTATCCCTGGAGTTAATCTCCCCTAGTGTATATATTGCACTCATATTTTTACCACCCAAATACATTATTTTACATTTTTCTACATTAAACCTCAGTTGCCATGTAGTTGCCCACCCCATTAAGTTTTTCAGATCTTGCAAGGTTTCCACATTTTGCAGAGATGTTATTGCCCTGCTTAGCTAAGTATCGTCCGCATATACGGATATTGAACTGTTTACCCCATCCTCCTGGTCATTTATGAACAAATTAAATATGATTGGTCCCAGCACAGAACCCTGTCAGACCCCACTACCCACCACTGATCATTTCACATATTCCCCATTTATCACCACCCTCTGAACCCGCCCTTGTAGCTAGTTTTTAATCCACATACTCGCCCTAAGGTCCATGCCAACGGACCTTAGTTTGTACAGTAAACATTTATAGTGAATTGTCAAATGCTTTTGCAAAATCCAGATACACTATATCTACGAGCCTTCCTTTATCTGGATGACAACTCACCTCCTCATAGAAGGTTAATAGATTGGAATGCATGCCGATTACTGCTAATGATACCTTTTTCATTACTAAAATCTTGTATATAGTCCCTTATCATCCTCTCCAAGAGCTTGCATAATATTAATGTTAGGCTAACTGGTCTGTAATTCCCAGGGATGTATTTTGGGCCCTGTTTAAATATTGGTGCTCCATTGGCTTTTCTCCAATCTGATGGTACCATTCCATTCTGTAGTTGAATGCGAGTCTTTTACGCTACTCAAGAGTAAAATGTGAATGTGACTGGACGGATAGATGTTCAAAAGCTGCAAGAACTCTCAGTGTTCACCTTACACATAAATGTTCAATAAAATAATAGTGATCTCGCACTAAAGAGAATATAAAAAATGTGCAAATATCATGTGCAAACAGCAATGCGTGAATACGCCAATAGATAAAGTGCAAAGAAATTAATAATCTTGAAGAAAACGAAATAAAGTGCAATAAGTGTTATAAAGTCCATATAGTC
The DNA here is from genome assembly GCA_029574335.1 of Rana kukunoris. Classification (NCBI taxonomy): domain Eukaryota; kingdom Metazoa; phylum Chordata; class Amphibia; order Anura; family Ranidae; genus Rana; species Rana kukunoris. The sequence goes on from CM056052.1 coordinate 379,744,787, forward strand.
CATATAAAGTGCAATTTTTTTTAAAAGAGTGCAAAAACGTGAAAAAAATATTGCAAAAAATGCAACTGATGAAATGAATGAAAATAGATGAATATATAGTCCTAGAGGGTCGCATACAGATATCTCAGGATATCAGCAATCCTCAGCAATCCTCTAGTATGACAAATATATATGAGTATTGTTCCCATCCGTGGTCTATTCACAATTGGGGTGCTGAACCAAATATAAAATCCTACACCAGTCTCCCAGAACTCTCACCTCTGAAGTAGTTAATGGGGCATATATAGTTCTCCCGTCTTTCCTCTGTTCACTCTCCACTGATAGCAGTACTGGCTAATGTCCTCCACCACTCCCGCTGGTCTCCTTCGTATCAGCTGTCCTAAAAGAAGGGGGGCGCTCCAACAAGGAGCACAAAAGCGGAGAGCAAAGGGAAAGAGAGGCCTCTAATGGTGTAGTAGGGTAACTGTAAAACTTTATTCAATATCATAAAAATAGACTCAAAGGGCCAGATTCTCAGCGGCGATACGACGGAGTATCTCAGATACCCCGTCGTATCGCCGTTTTTTTTGCCTCGTATCTATGCGCGTGATGCTTAGCATCACTTTTGCATAGATACGCTGCAACATCCGACAAGTGTAAAACCATTACACTTGCGGATCGTAGGTGTAATGACAACTCCGGCCACTAGGTGGCCTTTACGTTGTTTTCTCATTTGCATATGCAAATGAGGCTAGTACGCCGATTCCCGATCGCTTTTACGCCGCCCCGTCGTCGCGTACGTCGTTTTCGTCCGCGTAAGGTTACCCCAGCTTCTATGTGGAGTAACCTTACGAAGTTCCGTCGAGTGCCGTCGGATGCCATGTTAAGTATGGCGTCGGGTCAGCGTCGGCTTTTTCCGTCGCTTACGTCGTTTTACTAACTCGTTCGCGAATAGGGAGTTGCGTAAATGACGCTCACGTCGTTTTGACGTCAGTTTCAACGACGCTTTCCGACGTAAGCTGGAGCATGCGCACTGGGCTTTTTCCCCGGCCGGCGCATGCACAGTTCGTTCGACGCGGGGGCGCGCTTAATTTAAATACAAGCCGCCCCATTTGAATTGCGCGGGTTTACGCTGGGCGATTTACACGACACCGGCGAAAACTACGGAGCAAGTGCTTTGAGATTAAAGCACTTGCTCTAGTACGATGCGGCGGCGTAGTGTAAATGGCTTACGCTACGCCGCCGGAATTCTTAGAGAATCTGGCCCTTACATCACAAAAAATAAAAACGAGCAGAGTATAGCAAATCGCGGCATTGTAAACACTGTCTTACTTGTCCTCCCACTACTTCCGATCTGCGGTGGCCTCACTTCCTCCCTACAACGTTACGTCACGTACCTCATTTCTTCTTCAGGGGAACCTGATTGGTTGCTGAGGCATTGTTTATGTATAGCAAAAAACAGAAATAGCCAATCGGCCATTTTGTTGAAGTTCATAATAAACATACTGGCGCCGCCATTTTCCTGATGATACAAGTCCTGTCATTTGGTACAAGCAGATTCTAATAGAGCGGCCTTTATCTTATAAGTAAAATAGAACTCCATTGATAACAATCATGGATAATTGCAGAAGTGAATTAGATGGATCTGATTAATGGATAGGATCCAAATTGGTCACAATCATGCATTAGCCACAGCGGCCTAACTGTGCAACTGCATGTAATTAGGAGCAAGTCAAAAAAAGTTCCACCCACCCAACCACATAATGTAAGATGTATGAGTAAAAACCATTGTGTTAAAATTACTTAAAAGTTGTAAATGGCTAGTTAACTAATTAAAACAATAATGGGGCTATATATTAATCCCTAATGATATAAAATTGCTTACATTTCCTTGTTTACATATAGTAGTTACATTTTTAAATCAAGTTACATACCATTCATTATGTGGTTCCTTTTAATGTCTTTTACAAAGGACAGAAAGTTAGCCGCTGAAGTGTTGGAAACTGTAACAAGTGTGAAGATTCAACAAGAAGTAATTATAGCATATAACACATCCAGTAATACTGATAGCTTTTTTAGCTTCAGTGATTCATGCTGTAACTGACCTACATTTTCAAAGAACACTGTTACCATAGTGATTAATAAAAGCAAGTCTGTAGACTTTTGGCTAACAGGAATAAATGCTTTGAAGTAACAATACATTATACTTTTGAACAAGACATAAATGTCAGTTTTATGCAATTAAAATTAAGTAACAACATACTTTATTTTAGATGAAATAAATTATATTCAACATTTATTTTATATTGTTAAATCTTATAAAAAATCATTAAATATAAAAATGTGTTTTCCACTACTTTCTAGCCTGAAACTTTGCTTTCACTATCAAACCCCCGCATTCCCCCAGTGTGTAGCGACATAGTTATATAGTTACATAGTCTGGTTGAAAAAAGACACAAGTCCATCCAGTTCAACAGAGAGAAAAAAGCAAAACACATAAATCAAAAACCTTTATATGCACAATACTATATCACAGTTGATCCAGAGGAAGGCAAAAAAAACACACCCAATAAAGCCTGATACTGTATGCCCCAGCAGGGTTAAATCGTTCTTGATCCCCCAAGAAGCAATCACTTATTCCTTGGATCAACTTTACGTATAAATATTACTAACCGGTTATATTATGTGCATTTAGGAAAGAATCCCTGCCTTTTTTAAAACAATCTACTGAGCTGGCTAGAATCAGCTCTTGAGTGAATTTTTTCCACATTTTCACAGCTTTCACTGTGAAGAAGCCTTTGCATATTTGAAGGTAGATCTCTTTTCCTCCAGACGTAAACAGTACCCCCTTTTCTCTGTGATGACCTTAAAAGTCATCATCCATTGCATCAAGGCATCAATCATTGCAGTTGGTCAAAGCAGTAGAAACTGCAAATCACTGTTTCTAGATGTAAAATAATTCACCTAGGGAAAAGGGATCCCTTGATAGAGTACAATACTGGGGGTACAGCATTTGGCCAGTACTACAAAGGAAAAAAGATTTGCGGGTACTCATTTCAGATGATTGTAAAATGAGCAAACAATGTGGCCAGGCAGTGGGGAAAGCAAATATAATTCTAGTATTCATCACTAGAGGGGTCACCAACATAAGAAAGGAGATTCTGATTCCTCAATATATATTATTACCTCATTTACAAAAAGATATAAAAAAAATCGAACAAGTCCAGAGACGAGCAACAAAAATGATGAAAGGTCTAAGGCAGGAATGGGCAAACTACGGCCCGGTGGACCTTTTAATCCAGCCCGCGGGCTGGGCTGTCCGGGTGGCGCCATTACGTAACTGCGGCGCATGAGCCACCCGGCGCCATTTTTGAATAGCCGATCGAGTCAGGAGGACTCAGGAGGGACATGGCAGTGACAGTCGTTGGCGAGTGCAATAGGCAGAGGAGTCGTGACAGCCCAGCGGTCATCTGTTTTACATGCACCCGATGAGGTACTGTGTGGAAGAAGAGGTCTCTCTGATTGCTGTGTCAGAGTTTGTATTTCCAATACTACACATCATCTCGATCTCAGCAAGTGCAACAACATGGCTTCTGTAAATAGGACCAATTAACTTTTTAGTCTCTCCCTAGGGGGGTTTGTGCAGCCAGGATATACTAATATGTTGCCAGAAATTAAGCATAATCGTTCTGATATTGGGGAAAAATAATGCTGCAGCACGTAGTCTGGTACCTCCAATATGGGCTGACCTTGGCCCCCTATATAACAGTTTTTTTTTTTACTAACATGCTGCACCTTGTGTATCATTGTAAAAACTCTGGGCCAGATTCAGAAACAAGATACGTCGGCTCGAGCGTATCTCGAGATAAGCCGCGTAACTTCTAAGATGCGGCGGCGTATCTTTTTTCTGTATTCAGAAAACAAGATACGCCGGAATTTAGCTAAGATACGAGTGGCGTAAGTCTCTTACGCCGTCATATCTTAATTGCATTATTTACGCTGGCCGCTAGGTGGCACTTCCGTCGATTTACGCGTTGAATATGTAAATTTGTAGATACGCCGATTCACGAAAGTAATTGCGCCCGGCGTATCTATTTGCGTCGTTTGCGTAAGGCTTTTTCCGGTGTAAAGTTACCCCTGCTATATGAGGCGCAGGCAATGTTAAGTATTGACGTCGGGACAGTGTCGAATTCTATGTCGTTTACGTCGTTTGCGTAAATCATTTGGAAAAGGGTCTGGGCGTAAGTTACGTTTTACATAAATCACGCCCCCATCTTCCAGATTTGAATTGCGCGGGCTTACGCTGACACATTTACACTACGCCACAGTAACTTACGGCGCAAGTTGTTTATGAATAAGGAACCTGGCGCTGTAAGTTACGGCGGCGTAGTGTATATGAGATACCATACGCCTGCCTAAAGATAGGCATTTGTATCTGAATCTTTGTATAAAGAAGGGATATAAATGCAATAGTGGCTGTACATCTCCATAATGGCAAGTCCTAAATCAGCAGAAGCTGTTTACACAAGCCCTGGGAAATGGCTGTCAGCAAATTAAATTACTCAGCAGGGACATTGTCCAGGGAAAATATCCCATGTCTTCCATCCAGACATCAATATATTTTTTAGGTATCATGAAACTGCAGCACATATGCTAAAATTAGATTTGAAAAATAACCAGTATGTAATCTGTAGCGACCTCTCCAAAAAAGGATTTGGCCAAATCTTTCCTTCCACTGAGTACAAAAAGGATGTATGTTCCGTACAGTCACTGAAATATACTAGCAGTAGTGGTATTATACTACCATGTGTGCGCTATAACCCTGCTATACAAGTGCCCCGCCATACAAATGCCCCGCCATACAGGTGCCCCGCCATACAGGTACCCCGCCTGTAAAATAACAATTTTTATGCTTTTCTACCTTAAATTAATCTAAACATTTAATGTTACAAATTTAAATGTAATTTATATTAATTCACACATACACACCGTCCATCTACTCTTGGTCCGGCCCCCGAGTCCAATATATGAACCCATTGCGGCCCTCGAGTCAAAAAGTTTGCACACCCCTGGTCTAAGGGGTAAAAGGTCTGAGGGATAACAACTCTGCTCTCTCCTTCCTCACAAGGCAGATTGACCGCAGCTGGAGCCATGTGTCTATAGATGCAGGCAGTGCAGCTCTGTATCGAGTATGCGCAAGTGCTGACTTCTGCAAGCTGTCTGGGTAAACAGAGATCTGCAGACTCCTGTGGCATCTGTAATGGGACTGAGTTGAGTGAGGAGACTGGTGTAGTGCCTGGGGATGCCTGTGGAATGTTAGTATTTCTAGTGGAGACTCCTGAATTATGTACTATTGTGGAGGTACTGTTTTTGATTTTTTTTAATCACTTTGAACTTCAACAAGCTTTGAATAATACTCTGGAAACCAGTTGCATAGACATTTCCAAAGTGGATATGTAAGGGGGAACCACACTGGCCGCTGCTCCCGAACTCATGTAACCAATGAGATAGAGCTAGAAAACATTCACATGAGGTGTTGTTCCAGAAAGTATGGTAAATTGGTGGAGTTAGGAACAAATTGACAGTTTGTTGAATAAAAGGTGTTCACGGATAAAAAGCAGTATACAAGGTAATAACAGATGGTCAGGGTGCACAGGCAGATGCATATAAGCCAAACTCATGTGGGTGGATTGTAAATGTGACACCTGAATGCGAGGCTGGATGGGTGGCTTAAACCCCGGTAACTCCTGTGGGGTGAACTGGAAGAATGTAAGGAGCTGGCAATGGCCGAGGAATCCAGATGTGATGCTCCAGCAGGCTGTAAATGAACCACTCGTGGCCCAGGAGAAACATTGGTGCTGGCAGAAGTACTCTATGAGGGCACTGGGGGGCTCAGGAGCCTGACACTGGAGACAAAACAAAGAAACCACACTGGCCGCTGCTCCAGAACTCATGTAACCAATAAGCTAGAAAACATTCACAGGGGGTGCTTTTCCTGAAAGTATTGTAAATTAGCGAAATCACTGAGTCAGGGACGAATTGACAGTTTATTAAATAAAAGCTCTTCACGGATCAAAAGAAGTATACAAGGTAATACCAGATGGCCAGGGTCCACAGGCTGATGGATATTCCGATAGAACAATGAGCCAAACTCACATGGGTGGATGGTAAGTGTGACACCCGAACATGGGGCCGGATAGGTGGCTCAAACCCCAGGAACTCCTGTGAACGGAGAGATGGATGATGACTGGAAGAATGGAAGCAGCAAGCAATGGCCGAGGGATCCGGATGCAACACTCCCAAGGGCTACAAATGACTCGCTGGGGGTCCAGGAGAAACGTCAGGTGCTCCATAGAAGAAATGCACTCTGAGGGCACTGGGCGGCTCAGGAACCTGATACTGGAGGCAAAGCTGTGAAAAACTAAAAGGAACCAGGAAAAGAGAATGCCTGTGGCTTGAACGAAGGACTACATATTTTGGGGATTAACCCCTTCCTCAGGTCAAATGGTGGAAACTGGTCAATAGGGAAGGTTTACGTAGGAGGGCACATATTACCCAGCTACTCCTTGATGCTTGGTAAAGTGTAGTGCCACCTATGCTCTTTTAATATGTGAATGGTTCTCTTATAGTCTTTTTATGTGTATGGAGGCATTTTTTTTTTTTGAGTGCTTTAACTACCTTTTAAATTAAGATGGACATACCAGCTTCCTCGGCCTGAGAATCTAATTACAGTGACAGCTTTATTCAGCTTTGGCGGTTCTTTTTTTTAACAGAAGGAATCTTTATTAGCATAATGACACGGTTACAGGCTTATACAGTACAAGTGGTGCAACTCAGAGCATCAAGACAATCGAAAGCAGGCATATTGGAGTATATATGCTGGAAACTCACTCATCATTCCTAGGCGGTCATTTAGAAAGGGTAAGGGGGAGGGGAAGTCACAAAACATTCCCATTAGGGTAAATTGACAATCGCTCAAGTAGGCAATGGGGGAGGGGGGAAGGGGCAGAGAGGATCTGCCACCCCCCCGGATGGGGGGAAAGGCTAGCAGATAGCAGGCTGTATCAGACCGTCAGCCGTCGGGCTGCCACCCACGCCGCCCAGATCTTTTCGAACATCTGAGGGCAGCCACGTCCCATATATGTTAGTTTATATAAGGGTAGAGTGTCATTAATTAGCTTGCGCCATAGGGACAGCCCAGGAAGTTCCGGAGCCTTCCACTGGAGCAAGATTGCCTTCCTGGCATAGAAAGCTGAGCAAAAAATAAACATTTTTTTGTGAGTTGTGGTGGGCAGATTATCAGTGATACCTAGCAGCAATATCAAGGTATCCAACACAACAGCCATGTCACAAACCGAGACCATATCCTCCACCACCCGCTTCCAGAATTCCTGAATCCGCGGGCAGAGCCAAACCATATGAATGAATTTCCCCACTTCTGTTCTGCATCTAGGACATCTATCCTCAGAGGTGCGGTAAATCACCGCCAGCCTCTGTGGCGTATAGTAAACCCTATGGATGAACTTCAGCTGAATAAAGCGTTCCCTCGCTGAGATCATGAGGGGAATGCAATGTTGCATGCCCTCGGACCAATCCTCAGTCGTGAGGGCCGGCAGATCCCGCTGCCAGGCCGAAAAGGCTTGGGACACTCCAGGGCCCGTCGCACAGGTCAGTCTAAAATAAATAGACGATAGCGTTCTATCTACGAAGCGTGAGGCGAGGAGCCGCTCCACCGAGTGGGGCTCCACTTGAATAGGGTCTGGGAACTGCGCTCGGACCGCATGCCGGAGCTGGAGGAATCGGAAGAACATCCAGGGAGGTAGCCCAAACTTGCTTTTCAAGGTTGCAAAAGTAAGCAACTGTCCCTCCGGCATTATTTCTCGGAGCGTTTTAACCTCATATCGTGCCCACAGCTGCGGGTCCGGCACAGTTCTCAGGTGTGGTAGAGAAGGGTTCCCCCACAAGGGGAGAGGGTCTTTGGCGGTTCTTTACCAATGGAGAATACTGACGGAAGTGTGCAGATTCTTTGGTTGTGACAGCTGAAGAGTAAATAACAGAAATTCATAGGATCAGTTCGATCAGATTGGATTGTGTACGAGAGTTTACACAAGTTTATGGGAATTACAAGCTATTGATGTACTTTCTAAATGTGAGTGGCTTTCTTTCTGAGGTTTTTCCCTATTATAACGTTACTAATCTATGGGAGCTTCTTTTTTTATTTTCTCAGTGCACAATTCCATGTTTGGAGAGCTGATATTCTAATTGCAGCTTTTAAAGAAACATAACTGGCATTATACAGTATATGATTGGTTTAGGATAGGCTAATGTATGGGAGTCTTCACGAGTTTGACAAACAATATACACTTATTTTGACCTTTCTTTGATTGGAAGGCCATATTTGGTGAGTGTTTTTCCATGAAGTGATGACACAGTGGTGATTGTTATTTCAAGAAGCAAATTTCTATATTCTATCACATTTGGTCACTCATTGTTTATAGAAGACTATTCTTTAGTAATGTGTCCAGATTACACATGCATGTTAACCACTTCAATTTCTGGCAACTTGCCTATCAATGTTCATATCATATTATGTTCATTATAAAGCATCATACTATAGGATATCGATGTTCATTTTATGATCAATTACTGTACTCACAGCACTTTGCAGGGACCTTCAGTCCATCTTCCCACAGCTTCAACATGAGATGGGAAATGTGTTTTAGCTGCACTAACCAAGCTGGATTTGTAGATATCTACAGTCCTGTCATCTGACAGATGTAAGTGGAGGAAAAAAGGCAGTCTCCTTTTCAGAATGGCAGCTTGTTTCATTTGCAGCTGCAGACTTTGTTAGGTTTATTCTCTCATGCCCTAAAGTTTCATCAATTTTGGAATAAGGCTAAAAACAAAATGTGGAAATAGTGAAGCACTGTGAATACTTTCCACATGCACTGTAGATACCAAGTCAAATTAAATACAAACAGAAAAAAAAGGATAGGTTAGAGTTCCCAAACACCACAGCTTCGTACCAAAACTGAAGTCGACCACAACCACGTGGCTCATAACAGGCGCAGTCCAGAGTCGATAAAGAGTTGTTTAATTAAGGGGGAGTGGGTTTCTAGGAGTACATTTTTATTTATTATTATTTTTTTCAGGACTTATTCGTTTTGCTTGATCTCATTGGAGCTCCGACACCTGTTTTCCCAAACTACTTTCAAAATACCATTCGCTGGTATAACAAACTTCAGTCTATTGGTAAGTGTTTTTTTAATGAAATAACAGCTGAACTAAAAAAGAAAATGATACATATGTGTGATAACTAATATGATATACTAGTATGATATACTTTCCAGGCCTGCTTTGTACTACTTCCTAAGGTTTCTGTCTTTCTGTTAACGTTCCATTCTTTGGACCCTAACCAATTTAAATCTGAGAGGTGTAATTAAAATAATTTTTACTATTAATAGATACCTTCTATGTCATCTATGGCATCTTGCTATCATGATTACAGTCAAATGCTTGCTGTGCCTTCCTGCAACTTCAAGATGATTGTTTTAGCTTTAAAATATTTCTTAGAAACTAGTTAGAGCAGCCAACCATGGGACAAGCATCAACAGAGGTAGTTTAAATAACATGGCAAATGGCCTAGAATTGTTTACTTAACGGCATAGTTCAGGACACAGGCAACTTATTCATATAGCATTGGTTATAGGCTCATACCTTCAGGTGACTGGACACAAGTTTTTGAGGACATACCCCTCTATGTTCCTTCTATATAACTGAAGGCGATGGACTTCTTCTCCTTTGTGGAGAAATCAGCTTCACTAGTTTATTATATTTCTGTATAATTGTATCATACGATTCTTCAACCCTCATCTGCAGTGTAACTGGATCTGTGAAACCTTGGTGAAACCCTGGGAGTCATACCCAGACTCCATACTATGAAAACAGCCTGTAATGTTGCTTCAGGCTCTTGATCTTGTGTGGAGAGTTCATCTTGGCACAGTTAGCCTCAGGCTGCTATATAGACCAAAGGCTGTGGTCCATCGCTATAGAACCCAGTCCCTGGAGACCCCTTTGGGGTATGCCCACAATTACAGAACAAGCTTGGACTTTATATACAGTGCAGAAAATAAGTATTTGAACACCCTGCTATTTTGCAAGTTCTCCCACTTGAAAATCATGGAGGGGTCTGAAATTGTTATCGTAGGTGCATGTCCACTGTGAGAGACATAATATAAAAAAAAAATTCCAGAAATCACAATGTATGATTTTTTTAACTATTTATTTGTATGATACAGCTGCAAATAAGTATTTGAACACCTGAGAAAATCAATGTTAATATTTGGTACAGTAGCCTTTGTTTGCAATTACAGAGGTCAAACGTTTCTTGTAGTTTTTCACCAGGTTTGCACACACTGGAGGAGGGATTTTGGCCCACTCCTCCACACAGATCTTCTCTAGATCAGTCAGGTTTCTGGGCTGTCGCTGAGAAACACGGAGTTTGAGCTCCCTCCAAAGATTCTCTATTGGGTTTAGGTCTGGAGACTGGCTAGGCCACGCCAGAACCTTGATATGCTTCTTACAGAGCCACTCCTTGGTTATCGTGGCTGTGTGCTTCGGGTCATTGTCATGTTGGAAGACCCAGTCTCGACCCATCTTCAAAGCTCTAACTGAGGGAAGGAGGTTGTTGCCCAAAATCTTGCAATACATGGCCCCAGTCATCCTCTCCTTAATACAGTGCAGTCGCCCTGTCCCATGTGCAGAACAACACCCCCAAAGCATGATGCTACCACCCCCATGCTTCACAGTAGGGATGGTGTTCTTGGGATGGTACTCATCATTCTTCTTCCTCCAAACACGGTTAGTGGAATTATGACCAAAAAGTTCTATTTTGGTCTCATCTGACCACATGACTTTCTCCCATGACTCCTCTGGATCATCCAAATGGTCATTGGCAAACTTAAGACGGGCCTTGACATGTGCTGGTTTAAGCAGGGGAACCTTCCGTGCCATGCATGATTTCAAACCATGACGTCTTAGTGTATTACCAACAGTAACCTTGGAAACAGTGGTCCCAGCTCTTTTCAGGTCATTGACCAGCTCCTCCCGTGTAGTCCTGGGCTGATTTCTCACGTTTCTTAGGATCATTGAGACCCCACGAGGTGAGATTTTGCATGGAGACCTAGTCCGAGGGATATTGACAGTCATGTTTAGCTTCTTCCATTTTCTAATGATTGCTCCAACAGTGGACCTTTTTTCACCAAGCTGCTTGGCAATTTCCCCGTAGCCCTTTCCAGCCTTGTGGAGGTGTACAATTTTGTCTCTAGTGTCTTTGGACAGCTCTTTGGTCTTGGCAATGTTAGTAGTTGGATTCTTACTGATTGTATGGGGTGGACAGGTGTCTTTATGCAGCTAATGACCTCAAACAGGTGCATCTAATTTAGGATAATAAATGGAGTGGAGGTGGACATTTTAAAGGCAGACTAACAGGTCTTTGAGGGTCAGAATTCTAGCTGATAGACAGGTGTTCAAATACTTATTTGCAGCTGTATCATACAAATAAATAGTTAAAAAATCATAAATTGTGATTTCTGGAATTTTTTTTTTGGATTATGTCTCTCACAGTGGACATGCACCTACGATGACAATTTCAGACCCCTCCATGATTTCCAAGTGGGAGAACTTGCAAAATAGCAGGGTGTTCAAATACTTCTTTTCTGCACTGTACATTCCAGCATCGTGAATATTTAAGACAAGGTCATCCTGTATCTCTGACTGTTACTGTGTAAAACAGGTCTATATTTTAAATGTATTCACTGCAAACTGTTTGAACTTGGCGCAAAAATTCAACTACTCAGAGCTCAGTCTCAGGTGTATGACCAGGTGCTACATCATACCACTGGCCACACATGTTAATGCCACTTCTGCCAATAGCCCCGATGAGGTACTCGGGCTCTTCCTCTGCCTTTTGTCATGAGGATGTGTTAAAATATGACATGTACATGGGTTTCTGCATACCCCTTTGAGATAGGGTAAGCATATCTCTCACATTCTACTTCTTTGGGACCCAACAGAGGGATACCCTCACTTGTAGATATGGCGTGAAAAGGGTGAAATGGAGCCAATTCAAAACAACAGGTGAAGATTCGCTCTGCCAAAGGCCTGCACAACACTCTCGGATCACAGAGTGACGATGCTTCCCTTGCACCATAACAGTGCCCAGTTTTAACACCAGTCTCAGCATCTGATTATAGTATTATTTCAGGCACGCAACAAGTGTTCTACTTGACAAAAGCCCAATTTTCTCCATTCATGTAACATTTTCTTAGAGAGAAACATGCTGCTAATGTTAAAAAGTACATTTCCTCTATCCACAAATGCTTTAACAGTGTTCAAATTGACTCCCCTTCATTTTGTCAAGTCCCTTTAGGAAAAAAAAAAAAAAAACTGAAAATTCTTGCAAAGCATTCCCTGTTCTGGAACAAATAAAATGTGCAATCTATAACATTTGGGACAAACCTGAAGGATTTTCACTCTTTGCTCAGCTCTATCCAGTGGAAAAAAACAGTGAATGATTCATGTGGTTGATCATGTTGTCTCTGTCCTAATCAAATCATCTCATTGTACCTCATAGGCGTGTGCACGGGGTGTGCCGAGTGTGCCTAGGCACACCCTAATCACCCCTTGCCAGACAGAACTATTTTCTGCTCTGCTCTGCCAATGGACACTCACTACGAGTGGGATTATTTTGGTAATTATATTACAATTTTTTAATATATAGATTGACCTATGAGGACTACAGCAGCGGAGTAAACGGGCAGCCAGCCGCATTTTCCGATGCTGCCTCTATAGATCCGGCAGCAGATCCCTTACTGTAGGTGGCGGAGTGATATAGCTGCACTCTGCCTGCCATGCCGTGCCCCTTCTGCTTTCACCAGAGCCGAGGTCAGCAGCACCTAGAGGGGAGCATGGCTAAATCTCGGAGGGTGGATTTTACATGTGCACCCCCTGGCAACCTCCATCCAGCAGAGTTTGCCAACCATCTATATATGGAGAAGCTAGAGCTGCTGTCTAGCCGATTGACCAGCAATCAAAATCCCACTTCCTTCCCCCCATGAACAGAAGAGGAGAGAGGGCTCCTCCCAACCCCATCCTCTGTGTCTACCCCGCCCACACTGCAATCCTAGTGTGCAGAAAATGGATGTGTGGGGGGAGATTTGAGATGCAGCAGCTGGAAGATCTGTGGTGGCTGCAATATACGAGTCTGGTGAGTGAGCAGTCCCCCATCTCCCTCCCCCTCTCCCTCATCTGTCCCCTTACATCCCACTTCCAGGAGCTGCCCAGTCGATTTCTTCTCCAGCTAGCACTTAGGGACAACCTGGCTTCTGGTGTGCAGGGGGGACTCTGCCAGGAATTCTGGTGTACAGGGGGGACTCTGCCAGGGATTCTGGTGTGCAGGGGGGACTCTGCCAGGGATTCTGGTGTGCAGGGGGGACTCTGCCAGGGATTCTGGTGTGCAGGGGGGACTCTGCCAGGGATTCTGGTGTGCAGGGGGGACTCTGCCAGGGATTCTGGTGTGCAGAGGGGACTCTGCCAGGGATTCTGGTGTGCAGGGGGGACTCTGCCAGGGATTCTGGTGTGCAGGGGGGACTCCGTCAGGGGGGACTCCGTCAGGGATTCTGGTGTGCAGGGGGGACTCCGCCAGGGATTCTGGTGTAAGGGGGGACTCCGCCAGGGATTCTGGTGTAAGGGGGGACTCCGCCAGGGATTCTGGTGTAAGGGGGGACTCCGCCAGGGATTCTGGTGTACAGGGGGGACTCCGCCAGGGATTCTGGTGTGCAGGGGGGACTCTGCCAGGGATTCTGGTGTGCAGGGGGGACTCTGCCAGGGATTCTGGTGTAAGGGGGGACTCCGCCAGGGATTCTGGTGTAAGGGGGGACTCCGCCAGGGATTCTGGTGTAAGGGGGGACTCCGCCAGGGATTCTGGTGTAAGGGGGGACTCCGCCAGGGATTCTGGTGTGCAGGGGGGACTCCGCCAGGGATTCTGGTGTGCAGGGGGGACTCTGCCAGGGATTCTGGTGTGCAGGGGGGACTCTGCCAGGGATTCTGGTGTGCAGGGGGGACTCTGCCAGGGATTCTGGTGTGCAGGGGGGACTCTGCCAGGGATTCTGGTGTGCAGGGGGGACTCTGCCAGGGATTCTGGTGTGCAGGGGGGACTCTGCCAGGGATTCTGGTGTGCAGGGGGGACTCTGCCAGGGATTCTGGTGTGCAGGGGGGACTCCGTCAGGGGGGACCCCGTCAGGGATTCTGGTGTGCAGGGGGGACTCCGCCAGGGATTCTGGTGTAAGGGGGGACTCCGCCAGGGATTCTGGTGTAAGGGGGGACTCCGCCAGGGATTCTGGTGTAAGGGGGGACTCCGCCAGGGATTCTGGTGTAAGGGGGGACTCCGCCAGGGATTCTGGTGTAAGGGGGGACTCCGCCAGGGATTCTGGTGTAACGAATCCTGCTGATTTAGTTCAACCTTTTTTTGCCCATACACAATTGCGCGGTCAGACAACTCTGTACACAAATTATATTTATATAATTTTTTCCACACAAATAGATTTTTCTTTTGGAGGAATTTGATCACCTCCTGTTTTTTTTATTTTTTATAAATATATATAAAATATTTTACAAAATATGAAAACAGACCAAAATGTTTGAAAAAAAAGCCCCATAAATTTCTTCATATAATTAGACCAAACTGTATTTTGCTACATGTCTCTGGTAAAAATAAATCCTTATAAGTGTATTTGAATTGGTTTGTGTGAAAGTTATAGGGCCAGATTCACAGAGCTATTACGCCGGCGTTACAGGAGATGCGCGGCGTAAGTCTAAATTTGCGCATGCGTATCGATGCGCCGCATCCCCAAAAACTATATACGCATGAAACCTACTTTTTTTGGACCGGCGTAATTTCGATAGACCGGCGTATCCGTCCGCGCAAAACTGCGCTAGACACACCATTGATTTGCTATTCAAATATGCAAATGAGGGAGTTTCGGGGATTCTCAAAAGTAAGTTGGTGCAGCGCAGGCTACGCGCTGTGCGCAACAGCTGCACGTCCTGTCTAAAATTAGACCATATAAAAGGTGGAATAAAATTAGACAATCCGTCTACATGTCAGCTAAAGCAACACTGTTAGTGAGGAGCTGAGCAGTCACACTTGCTGCACAACAATCTGTATGCCAACATGCCAGGGGCATCCTTGCTCATAGCTATACTAATGACTTAAGAGGAGCAAACAAGGAGGAGGGCACGGAGGAGGGCACAGGAGAGGATATACCGCACACGCATAGACCTCTTTGGCATGAGTGATTCTGAGGTGTATCGCATCTTCAGATTCACCCCTCATGCCATCCTGGAATTAACCACAACCTTGCAGGAGGACATCACCAGCCCAACACACCGCTCACATTCAGTGCATCCACTGGTCAAGGTCATGGCAACACTCCATTTCCTTGCCAGTGGCTCTTTTCAAAGAACAAGTGGAGTGGTGGCAGGGATGTCACAATCTTCCATGAGCAGATGTGTGCACCAGGTTGTCCCTGCAATCCTCAGACGCATGGCCAACCAAATCATCAAACCAACCACTGAGGACCTGCGGCTGAAGGCAATGACAGATTTCTACAGAATTGCCAGATTCCCACGCACCGTGGGGGCCATTGATTGTACACATGTGGCACTCCAGCCCCCCATGAGACAGAGCACATATACCGCAATCGGAAGCATTGGCATTCCATCAACGTATAGGTGATAGTCGATGCCCAAGGCCTCATATGGCACGTCCGTGCCAAACACCCCGGATCCAGCCATGACAGCTTCATATACAATCAGAGCCCCATACCAATGGAATTCGAACAGAACATGTATGGGGACACCTGGCTGGTTGGTGAGTGACATGGGTGGCAGGCATGACTGTCCCCCCCCCATGATGCACACATCACAAGGGGCACATGCATGACTAAAATCCTCCTGTCTTTTCCCTTACAGGTGACTCTGCATATGCACTGGGACCCCATCTCATGACTCCTATCCGGAACCCCCAAACCCCAGGAGAGGAAAGATACAATAATGCCCACGCCCAAACACGTGCAGTGGTGGAGCGCACCTTTGGCCTCCTGAAGTCACATTTCCGATGCCTGGATAAGTCTGGGGGGACCCTGTTGTATTCCCCAAACTTCGTGTGCCAGATCATGGGTGCATGTTGCCTGCTGCACAACTTCGCAGTAAGAAAGGGCCTGCAGATTGACATACGTGATGACCTGACCCCTGAACCAGACAATCCCCCCCTAACCGAGGATACCCCGTCTTCTGAGGGAAGAGCAGCCAGGAGACAGCTCACATTAGGCATCTTTGCACGTTAAACACACACATTAATCATGGCACAATGAGAATGCATGCATGCACACCACTGTGGTCCCTAGCACAGACACATCACATCCTCATCAAATTGGATTAGCACAAGCCCACCATGCAGGACTTGTGAGCAGCCCACCATGCAGGACTTGTGAGCAGCAACGCCACGCCACGGCTCCAATTATGTCACTGTACATTCATACACCATTCACACGGACCTGGGGATCACTTCTCCCTGGTCCTGGGGAACCCTTCTCCACCACAAATGAGGGTGACACCCCTTTTCCGTCAGGAATGTCACCCCCATATTCCGAAATCATTCACAACACAAAAAAAAAAAAATTGTCCAGCAAAAAAATAATAATAATTGGCCAAAAAAAAAAAAACGTCCAGGAAAAAAAAAAAAAAAAAGGGGGGAAACCAAATTAATGCCGCTGGCGTGACCCACGCCTGGGGCGCCCATGGCCCCGGCTCCTCAGGGGAGACTCATAGGGGGGGGTAATCCGGGGAAGGAGGAGCAGCCCCTGGTCTCTGCCCACCTGGCGGCCTGCCCTCCAAGGCCAAGGCAATTTTGGTCAGGCCAGCACTCAGTGATGCCGTATTGACCTGGATAGCCTGGGTGACGTCTGCTGTAGTAGTCTGCAGTTCGTTTAGGCAGTTTGTAAGAGCCCGGGAGTGGCAGTCCAGGTCCCCAAGCATATCCTTTATGGAGGACAGGCTCTCCTCCATCCGCACCAAAGTCTGGCTGACTTGTCCCAGATGGTGGGTCTGAAGGGCCTGGTCCCTTCTGAGATTGGCGGGCAGAACCTCGGCCACCCCCCTGGTCTTCTGGGACGACTTCCTGCCTCCAGCTGATGCTTGTGGCCGGGGAGAAGGGGAGGCCCTTGGGAGGGGAGCCCTGTTGGGGGAGGAGTGGAATGGGCTACCCCTTATGGAGGGCTGGCTGCTGCCAGCCAGAGGGGAAGAGTCCTCCAAAAACAACAATCCACTGGCTGACATGACATCCTCCTCAAACTCCTCCGAGGACTCCGGCCTTGTCTGGGGGTCCTCATCAGGCTGGTGTCCCGGGGATGGTGCAGTCAGGCCAGATGGCCCAGCACCCTCCTGCACATCTGTGAATGACACAAAACATTCACAGGTTGGAGGATACACACACTTGCCACATATTCCCTCCCCCCCCCCACACACATGCTACACACCAGATAGGAAAGAAAAAACCTTACCTGTCATCACAGGCTCCTGACTGTAGTCATAGCCAGGCAGGCCCTCCACTTGTTGCCTATTAAAGGTGTGGGCCACCGCACGCTCCTCCGCTGTCAGACTAACAGGGCATGGTGGGCCCCTTCCAGTGCCCCTGGCATGGGCTGCCATTTTGGCCAGCTTCCCACGGACCAGACGCCGGAGATCATTGATCTTCTTTACGATCCCCTTGCATGTCCGGGTCTCCCCCCCCCAATGAATTTACCTGGTCAGTAATGTTCTGCAAAATCTCCTTCTTCCTGGCCGGGGTGGTGTTGGCACTCTCCGGGCCGTGAAGGAAACGGCCATATTGGGTAAGGGCCCGGGCAATAATTTGTTTCTCCCCTAAAGAAAAATTGCTCTTGCGCTTCCTCTCAGTCACACTCGTACAACAACTCTCTCCCAAACAATCACCAAAAATCACACACAAAAACAAGCAGGAAAAATCAAGCAACAAAACAAACAAACAAAATCTATCAACCAAAAAGTCTCACAACCAGTCACCAAAAAACACTATCAAATATATTCTACAAAACACTAGATCAAACAGTCAACAAATATCACAAAGACAAGTCATAACGCAACAAACGCGAACACACAACAGAACAAAAGCACCTTGCTGTATAGGAAAGGATACAAAGGGATGTACTTTTGCAAAGGAAGGGTGTTTGTGTCTGTCTATTTAAGCTCTCTGCGTAGTTCACTAAGTTGCCCGGGTCCACTTCCAATTTCACTGATTGCGCCATTCCCGAGTTGTGAGCATGCGCACAGAGGTGCTGACCATGGTCTGCTTCATGTGCGCATGCGCGATCTGGCCGGCCCTTCATTTACATGGGGTCACGGCTCATTTCAATGAAACACGCCCACGTCCTTCCCAATTTGAATTACTCCGCCTTACGCCTCGGAATTTACGTTACACCGGCGCTAATTTCTGCGCAAATACTAGGAGAATACGGTGATTGCGCCTCTACATTGCGCCGGTCTAACGTAAAGGAGGTGCGCTACGCCGGTCAAAATATGCGCCAATGTACGTGAATCTGGCCCATAGTGTCTACAAACTGTGGTATATATACTGGAATTTAAGCAGCTATGACACTATACTGGCAATGGCGGTGACCAGCGACTTATAATGGGACTGTTATAGGGTGGCAGGCAATTTGGTGATGACACTGGCTGGGAGGGTTGCGAACTGACACTGACCCCATTAGTGACATCAATACAGTAAACGGTGATAATACTGTACACCGTACTAATGACACTGGCTGGAAAGGGGATAACTGTTCACCCAACAACCTGTACTGTGTGCTGCTTTTACTTACTATTCTGGCTATTGTCTCTCCCTGATTTTCAGGGAGAAGAGTCAGATCGCTGTCCCTTTGGACACAGAGCTCTCTGTGTGTGTGTGTATGTGTGTGTGTATATATATATATATATATATATATATATATATATATACACACACACATGTGTATTTGATGTACTGTTTGTGGTGCACACCCTAATGCAATAGGCTGCGCACGCCTATGTTGTACCTATTGTTACCTTTGCTCCTTCTTTCAAGGATTCAGCTAATAGAACATTTGAGACTGTCTTAAAAGCTGTCAGCCCTCGGTAGGCCCAGCCCTGAAACCAGCTCTTGCTGTTATTTCTGTATGTAAACCTTGCAGCTAAATTGACTAGAACAATGAATAACCAACATGACCCTGTATTTTAGGGTCATGCTGTTGCAGAACAATTACAACAATTGCCTTCTGCTCTTCTTTTTTGTGTAGATGCCCCGGAACACATCTAAAACAAATATGCAGAATGGTTCTAATCTCTATTCATGTGCACAGAATATTATGGCTAAAGGCGTGGACAGTGGAAGCTGCCTGTAAAAGTCACCTCACACGTATTCCCTTTCAAGGAAGATATCTGTTTAGTAAGGCAATTGACCAATTTCTCAAGGAGGTCACAGGAGGAAAGATTTTATTTTCTCAGATGAAGGTAATAAATCCCCTCTCCTCAGGGTCTCCTAACTCCTCTAAATACAGAGCACCTGCATGCTTTAACTAGGCTTCAACTTTAAAACCTAAGTTCAGCCTTTATTTTTGGCACACGGTTTGAGCCGCAAACACCACCAAACCTTACAATGATGAGGTGCCCTCAATTCTAAGAGTGGGGAGAGTGATTTCAAAAGCGTACAAGATAGAGCTCCAAACTCTACAGTCTTGCAGATTTCTGTCAGGGAACTATCCGCAGAAGAACTGGCATATCTATCAATGGCCAACGGAATAGTTTATCAACAAATGCAATGCGCATGTGTGTGCGCACACGGGCAAGAACGGTCAGGAAGTTATACGTCAGAGACGGGGTAATCAATTTAAGTAAATAACAATAAAAAGCGGGTGAGGGGGCGCTTACTATAAAAATTATTTTAAACTTTATAAAATAGCGTGCATAAAACATCAAATAATTCAGGAGTGATAATTGCAAAACACATCCTTAAATGACTCTTCATAAAGGTGAAATAATATAAAATAACACTGTGAAAAATGTATTAAAAAGTGCAACAATCCAGTGCAGAAATCACTTGTGCAAAATATATATATATATATATATATATATATATATATATATATATATATATATATATATATATATATATATATATATATATATTGAGAGGGATTGGTTCGGTAGCGGGTGTGTGTGACTCCCTGGATTGGTTCACTACACGCTGAACTATACAGAAAGGCAGTTAAGGATGGTTGAAAACAAAGGATATGGTTTATTCTTCCATATTGCTGGATACAAGTGCAAGCATCAAAACAGCATAAACAATACAAAACATAAAATAAACCCTTGCCACTTGGGGCATCTACCTTTACAACACAGGAACCTACCTATGGAGTCTGGCACAGCCTACTGCTGGGCAGACACTGCTGGTTATACAGCAGAAAACAAAAATTCTCTTTGATATTTATCACACAGAAATACTGATACGACCTCACCTTCAGAAGTCTTTCTCAGCCCACTGCTCTCCTTAACTCAAAGGCCTCATGATGCAGCAATCAGTAGTCATCCTCTGAATGACTTATAGAGGCCTTAATTGGCTCAAACAGCTGAAGTTTTCCAACGCCCTAAACCTTTCTGGCTACCTCTGTACACCTGATAGTAATTGGTGAATTGTCTAAACAAGGCAGAAATGTATCTCCCGTCTGTGACAACACCCACAGATTTACCTGACTTCCTGTCACATACCCCCCCTCTTGTTTCAACCCTAGGGTTGGGACACAGGTTGCCAGGCACGCATGCACTCCGGACAACCCATCTGCATTCCCCATTTTTACACCGGGGCAATGCGTTACCACAAAACTAAATTCCTGAAGGGCCAGGAACCACCTGTTTATTCTTCTATTGGTCTCCTTGTTCTGTGCCATCCACTTCAATGGGGCATGATCTGTCACCAGTTTAAACTGTCTACCCACGAGGTAGTCCCGCAAAGAATCCAAAGCCCATTTCACCGCCAAACAACTCTTTCGCAATGGTTGCATAATTCTCCTCATGGGCCTTCAACTTTCGGCTGAGGTACATAACAGGGTGTTCCTCCCCCTTGATAACCTGGGACAGTACAGCTCCTAACCCCACATTTGATGCATCTGTCTGAACCACAAAGTCCCGTGAAAAATCAGGCGATTTTAAAACTGACTGACTACATAAGGCCTGTTTTAAAGCCTGAAAAGCTGCTTCTGCTTCGGGAGTCTACAGCCTATCAAACTCAGCTTTGTGGTGAGTACAAACCCAAAAGGGTGTGTGATACACTGTGGAAGCTATCTGGATTGAAGAGCATCTTATAGTTCTAAAGCACTATTGTGGACATTTGGATTTACTTCATTTATTTTATACTTTTTATTTTATACTTCTTATGAACTACATTATAAGGAAAGATTGGTCACACTAAATGGAGTGATAATTAGCGCTGCTATAGTGAACCACAGGACTGGAACAGACTTGTTAATTTACTATTTTTGTTTTACATAGTCCATTATTACCAAGATGTGCTGGTGCCCTCTAGTGGACTTCAGTAAGGCCGTGTACACACGATCGGTCCAAACCGATGAAAATGGACTTAAGTCCAGTTTCATCGGTCCAAACCGACCGTGTGTACGGCCCATCGGTCTGTCGTCCGTCGGACCACAGTTTTAAAATTTGCTTTAAAATCGGACCGTTGGACGCCTGACCATCGGTCCAAACCGATGGTTAGTACACAAAAGCATCGGTCCAAAAACCCGCGCATGCTCAAAATCAAGTCGACGCATGCTTAAAGGCATTGAACTTCATTTTTTTCAGCACGTCGTTATGTTTTATGTCACCGCGTACTGATACGATCGGTTTTTGAACTGATGGTGTGTACGCACATCAGACCATCAGTCCATCAGTCTGTGAACCGATGAACACGGTCCATCGGACCATTCTCATCGGTTTGAACCGATCGTGTGTATGCGGCCTAAGGGGCCAACCAAGTCCATGCCGATCCTCTCAAAAGGGACCTCGATAATGGGCAGGGGTACCAACGGACTGTGGAAATGTGGCATGGGTGCAGTAATCTGACACACTGGACAGGAAGAGCAGTACAATTCCACTTCCTTAGTGATCCCAGGCCAATAAAACCTCTGGGTGATTCTCTCATGGGTTTTTTCTGCTCCCAAATGTCCCCCAAGAATGTGCCCATGGGCCAGTTCCAAAACCATCTTGTGGTACGGTTTAGGCACTACCAGTTGCTCAATGGTCTCCTCTAACCTCTGTGACACTCTATATAACAGGTCCCTTTCAATAATTAAGGGCAACCCTCTCACCAGGGTTAACTAACTCCCTATCTATCTTCACTACATTCTGCCAGGCTCTTAGCAATGTGGGGTCCCTCAATTGCTCAGTGATAAAATTTTCTCTGTGCACCTCGAGGTCATCAAACCCTATCGGACGCTGTTCCTCTTCTGAGGTAGCAGGCTCCTCCCTAGGGACTGGTGTTTCCCCTGCTAAGACTGAGAATGGAAAGTCAGGGGAATCCTCACAGTTAGAAGATTCTCGAGTAGATGTTTCAAGCTCAGAAGAACCACTTACTGGGGAATCTGGGCAATCCTAGAGCTCCCAGAACTTTGGGAAATCCCTTCCCACAATTGCGTCATGTGGCAGTTGGGGAACTAAACCCACTTGGTGACACAAGTTGCCGAGGGAGGTTTCAAAGGAAACCGTAGTCACCGGATATTCTCGAGTGTCCACATGTACACAAATTACAGCCATTTTCCTAGGATGTAAGGTTTTTCCCACCACTAGATCACTTTTTACTAAGGTGACCAGGCTACCTGAATCCAACAATACCACAACATCTTTACTATCTAAGCACATTCTACATAAAGGTTTCTCATTCCCCTTTAATGCAGTGCATGTGGTTGCAAAGAGGGACTGTCGTCTCTCTGTCAGAAAGTCACACTGCATGGGTTCATCAACCGCTGGGCAAACCCCTTCTACATGTCCCTCTTCCTGGCAACGGAAACAAATCAACCTTCTGGTCCTCTCCTGTGGGATGGGTCTTCCAGGCCGCTCTCACCAAACATTATCAGTAGTCCCGATAATACCTCTAGTTGCTCTTTGGTCCTTCTCTCCACCCCCATCCCTTGGTGCAGTCTTACCTATAGGTGGGGAGGATCTGGTCTTGGGGTGGAAAGTCTGTGCGTCTCTGGGTGAAGAGGACAAATTCTCTGTTGCTAGGTACCTTTCGACTAGGTCTACTAGTTTGTCTGCGTTTTCCAGACCACCATGGCTTACCCATTTCTGCACGGTGTTTGGAAGAGACCTAAGAAATTTGTCCATGACTACTCGCTCCAAAATTTTTGGTCCGGACAGAGTTTCTGGCTGCAGCCATTTTCTAGGCAAATGAATGAGGTCATACATCTGCAACCGAGGTGGCTTCCTCAGCTGATAACTCCAATTGTGGACCCGCTGAGCACAGACATCCAGGGTTATGGTGTATTTTGATTTGGCGTTTGCAGATGCAAAAAACTATGATCGGTTAAAAGAGGAAATATTGGCACATTTTGGTGAAATGTGCCAATATTTCCTCTTTTAACCGATCATATTTTTTTGCATCTGCAAACGCCAAATCAAAATATGCCTTTTGGGCTTCTCCAGATAATAGGGGGGGGCACTAGTCCAGCCCACTGTTCTTTAGGCCAACTCTCTTTTTTCGCTGTTCTCTCAAACATGGTCAGAAACATCTCAAGGTCATCATCTTCAGTCATGTTTGGCAATAAGTGCCTTACCCAAAAAGTTGATATGTTACTGGCCCGACTCCCAGCCTTGGTCTGCTGTCTCTGAAGCTGTTTCACAGTGGCCTCCATTTGCTGCTGGTGTCTCTGTTCCAAGCCTGCAATGCTCTCTTGGTGAACCTGTTGTTGAGCTGCAAGGCTCTCTTGGTGAGCCTGTTGTTGAGCTGCAAGGTTCCGCTGCAAACCTGCATTTGTCTGCTGTTGATTTGCATTTGCTATAGCCAGCTGTTTCAATATCTCTTCCATTTTGGGTTTACTTTAACTGCCCGCGGCACTCCACCATGTGTGAGGGATTGACTCGGTAGCGGGTGTGTGTGACTCCCTGGATGGGTTCACTACACGCTGAACTATACAGAAAGGCAGTTGAGGATGGTTGAAAACAAAGGATATGGTTTATTCTTCCATATTGCTGGATACAAGTGCAAGCATCAAAACAGCATAAACAAAACAAAACATAAAATAAACCCTTGCCACTTGGGGCATCTACCTTCACAACACAGGAGTCTGGCACAGCCTACTGCTGGGCAGACACTGCTGGTCATACAGCAGAAAACAAAAAGTCTCTTTGATATTTATCACACAGAAATACTGATACGACCTCACTTTCAGAAGTCTTTCACTGCTCTCCTTTACTCAAAGGATGCAGCAATCAGTAGTCATCCTCTGGATGACTTATAGAGGCCTTAATAGCCTAATACTGAACAGCTGAAGTTTTCCAACACCCTAAAGCTTTCTGGCTACCTCTGTACCAGACACCTGATAGTAATTGGTGAATTGTCTAAACAGGGCAGAAATGTATCTCCCGTCTGTGACAACACCCACAGATTTACCTGATTTCCTGTCACAATATATATATATATATATATATATATATATATATATATATATATATATATAACATATATATATTGACTACTGATTGCTGCATCCTGAGGCCTTTGAGTAAAGGAGAGCAGTGAAAGACTGAAGGTGAGGTCGTATCAGTATTTCTGTGTGATAAATATCAAGACTTTTTGTTTTCTGCTGTATGACCAGCAGTGTCTGCCCAGCAGTAGGCTGTGCCAGACTCCATAGGTAGGTTCCTGTGTTGTGAAGGTAGATGCCCCAAGTGGCAAGGGTTTATTTTATGTTTTGTTTTGTTTATGCTGTTTTGATGCTTGCACTTTTATCCAGCAATATGGAAGAATAAACCATATCCTTTGTTTTCAACCATCCTCAACTGCCTTTCTGTATAGTTCAGCGTGTAGTGAACCCATCCAGGGAGTCACACACACCCGCTACCGAGTCAATCCCTCACACATGGTGGAGTGCTGCGGGCAGTTAAAGTAAACCCAAAATGGAAGAGATATTGAAACAGCTGGCTATAGCAAATGCAAATCAACAGCAGACAAATGCAGGTTTGCAGCGGAGCCTTGCAGCTCAACAACAGGCTTACCAAGAGAGCCTTGCAGCTCAACAACAGGTTCACTGCAGGGAGTCCTGTAGACAGTCAGTAGGCACATTGGTCTAGCAGACGGACGTGTGCCTAAGAGCTCCTCTCACCTGACCTCCAGCGACTCATCCTCCTTGCAGCAGACAGCTAGGAAGGCAGGCAGGTGTTTTTCTCTCCTCCAGGACCCAAGATGCAGAACTCAGAACCCATGGTAATCCATCCACTGTAGGTGCAGGTGGCCGTCCTTGTCAGAACAAGCCGCTGCTACCTGCTCAATTCCCTGGCTCTCCCCCTCTCCATAACTCCTTTCCTGTACCCCCACACCATCTCCCCCACTCTAGTAACCCATCCGACACCATTTTACGCCTTTGTGGGCCTTTTTCCATTGCTCCGCGCCGGCCTGGAAGCATTCGCGGCAGCCACAACTAGGAAAGGCCGCGGCTTCACCCGCGGCCTAGCGGCGTGCCGCTTCTTACCCCCGGCAACTGTCACCCAACACCTAAAACGGCCCAGAAACCCCCCCACACCCCTGGAAAGTACTTCCACCCCCTGTCCATCGATCCTGGCCCCCACAGCAGCACAAATCCACCTAAACTGGGAGCTCACCAGTTTGGATCCTGCTGCTGGATCAGTGGCCATCTTACTACACCCAGCCCAAATCTCCCCTTTCTCAACACCATTACTACTTGATCCAGGGTTCACCCGATCACCTATTCAAGGGGTCAGGAAGGAATTTTTTTCCCTGCCGCAGCATATTGGCGTAGCACCGTCAGGTTTTTTTTGCCTTACTCTGGACCAAGCCAGGACAGAGGATTCAGTTTAATCCTTGAAAATCCTGCCCCCCCCCCTGGTGTTGGCAACCATGGTTAATCGGCAATACTCGGCAGAGACCATCTGGGGTCTGAGGCGATTTGCCGCAATACTACCAGCCATCACCAAAAAAGCCCTTCCAACTGAGCAACTTTTGAGAATCGATTGTCGATCGACTATCAAAAATCGCAGCCGTTTACCCCAGCCTAAGCACATATCATGTGCTTTGATCAACACAAGATCGGCAGTAAAGCACCGACTAGAAATTCATGATTTCCTCCTACAATACGATTTAGACTGCCTCTTTATTAGAGAGAGCTGGCTCACAGCCGACTGTAACACCATTCTAGCAGAAAGCTATCGTATCATAACGGAAAATAGAATAGGGCAAAGAGGAGGAGGACTGGCTTTGATCCATAAGACTCATCTTGCGATCACAAAACCAGTACTTCAAAACCCTCTTCCATTCATGGAAACCCTTACTCTGCAACTGCAAGTAAACTCCCAGGAGACCGTCCGGATTCTACTCTGCTACAGGCCACCAGGCCCAAAATCGCAGCTTCTCCTTTCATTGACGGATTTTATCTCCACCTATACCCTGAACAGCAAACATCTCTTGCTGCTAGGGGATTTCAACCTCTGGGCCAACTCCCCACAAGACCCCGTTGCCGACGCCTGCATTGACCACCTGGAAGGTCTAGGGCTACAACAACTAGTATGTGGGCCCACACATGCTTCAGGTCACACACTCGATCTCATTTTCAGACAAGATCTGGAAATAGAAATCTTGGGAAATGAACCGTTGCCATGGACACATCACCATGCAATCAAATTCATTATCCCCATTCCCCCCCCCCCTAACAAAAACATCAAATCCATAGATAATACACTGGACTAGATGTCAGAAGAAGCTCCACTTGGAATTCTCCAAAGCCACGTTAAGGGAAAAAATAGAAACAATTCAGCCGCATCAAACGGCTGAAGAAACACTGGAGGCCATAAACACAGCCCTATTACAGTCAGCTGACTTAATAGCGCCGAAACGTAAAACCCACATCCGAAAAAAAAACTCCAGCTGGTTCAACAACCAACTGGCGTTATTGAAACAAGAGCGCAGAAGGGCAGAAGCCGCCTGGAAAAGAAACTCATCAGATGAGAATCTTTCCATCTACAAGGCAATAACAAGGACATATCATAAAGAAATCTTCAAAGCCAAAAAAATATTTTTCTGAGGCTATCAATAGCGCCCTGAATCACCCCCGCGAACTCTTCAAGCTGGTCACTCAGACCTTGAATCCAGGATGTCTTGAAGCCCCCAATTCCGACACACAAGAATTTTGCAATGAACTGTCGGATTACTTCATCAATAAAATCGAGGGAATCCGGCAAAGCATTCGGCAAAACAATTCCCCCTGTAGCCCCCCCCGTAATTATTTACACAACACCTGTAGTAATTCACCTCAACCAGGTAAATTCACGCTGGAACCCATCTCTACCCAAGCCAATAAAAATATCATCGGCACTCTGCGTAACAGCACTGCGCCGAACGATATCATCCCCACTAAGCTGCTGAAGGAATGCGCCGACATCCTGGCACCTCCTATCACGCAGCTTATTAACCAATCTTTCGTGGAGGGCATAGTGCCCTCCCAGTTGAAGAAGGGCGTAATTAGACCTATCCTGAAGAAACTTACCCTGGACCCTAAGGATCCACTCCACCGCCACCCCATAACAGCCCTAAACGCTCTCTCTAAGGTAATGGAGAAAGTAGTGGTACAACAGCTGCAACAGCATCTAGATACCCACAACCTACTTGATCCATTTCAATCGGGATTCCGCCCCGGACACGGGACGGAAACAGCATTGCTCAAGAAATGGGACGACGCTCTCGAGGCCGCAGACGAAGGAGAATCTTGTCTTCTGGTTCTGTTGGACCTAAGCACAGCTTTCGACACAGTAGACCATAAGCTTTTATTGACCCGGCTAGCTGAAGTAGCCAGAGTCGCAGAAGGCGATTTATCTTGGTTCTCCCCTTTTTTGGAAAATCGTTCGCAAATAGTGAAGTTAGGACCTTTCACTTCTGAAAAACGCACGGTCTCATGCGGAGTCCCTCAAGGATCCCCTTTGTCGCCGGTGTTGTTCAACATTTATCTTCGTCCTCTTTTTGAAATCATTAGCAGTCAAAAATTGCTCTATCACTCATATGCAGACGATACGCAACTGTATTTCCGCATTTGCAATAAAAAGGATCACCACCTCAATCTAGAGACATGCCTCTCTTTGATAGAGGACTGGATGACAAAGTGTTATATTAAACTCAACGGAGCAAAAACAGAACTTCTCCTGTTTCACGCCAAGCGTACGAATCTACCTGTAACAACTTGGAGTTCCCAACCCATCCTAAGGAAAATCATCACCCCTAGCGCCAAAGTCAAAAGTCTTGGGGTCATCTTCGACTCCTACATGACAATGGACGCACAAATAGGGTCAGTTGTCAGTGGATCTCACCATCTGCTGCGCTTACTACGCAGACTCACCCCTTTTATTCCCAAAGAAGATATAGCGGTCGTGGTGGGAGCAATTGGAAACTCAAGATTGGACTATGCAAATGCCCTTTACCTTGGACTCCCCAAGTACCAAATCTCTCGTCTGCAGGTCGTTCAGAATACGGCCGCTAGACTTGTGACTGGGAAAAAATCTTGGGAATCCATCTCACCTTCACTGAGATCCCTTCACTGGTTACCAGTAAAAGACAGAATTACTTTTAAAGCTCTCTGTCTAACGCATAGATGTATTCATGGGAATGCTCCCCATTATTCATGTAAAAAAATAAAAGCTCATAATCCCAATCGCATTCTGCGATCCACCAATCAAAATCTACTGCAGATACCGAAAGCCAACTACAGGGCCAAAGGAGATAGAAGATTTGCTGTCCAGGGTCCCAGACTATGGAACGCTTTGCCAGCCAGCATTCGGTTGGAAGAGAACCACTTAGCATTCAGGAGAAAGATCAAGACTCATCTCTTTTGATACCAAAGGAGACTGGAACAACAAGCGCCCAGAGGCGATTTAGTTCGCTGTGCTGCGCTATATAAGTTTTTCATTCATTCATTCATATTGTAACATATACAGTGCAGAAAATAAGTATTTGAACACCCTGCTATTTTGCAAGTTCTCCCACTTGGAAATCATGGAGGGGTCTGAAATTGTCATCGTAGGTGCATGTCCACTGTGAGAGACGTAATCACAAAAAAAAATCCAGAAATCACAATGTATGATTTTTTTAACTATTTATTTGTATGATACAGCTGCAAATAAGTATTTGAACACCTGAGAAAATCAATGTTAATATTTGGTACAGTAGCCTTTGTTTGCAATTACAGAGGTCAAACGTTTCTTGTAGTTTTTCACCAGGTTTGCACACACTGGAGGAGGGATTTTGGCCCACTCCTCCACACAGATCTTCTCTAGATCAGTGAGGTTTCTGGGCTGTCGCTGAGAAACACAGAGTTTGAGCTCCCTCCAAAGATTCTCTATTGGGTTTAGGTCTGGAGACTGGCTAGGCCACGCCAGAACCTTGATATGCTTCTTACAGAGCCACTCCTTGGTTATCCTGGCTGTGTGCTTCGGGTCATTGTCATGTTGGAAGACCCAGCCTCGACCCATTTTCAAAGCTCTAACTGAGGGAAGGAGGTTGTTGCCCAAAATCTCGCAATACATGGCCCCGGTCATCCTCTCCTTAATACAGTGCAGTCGCCCTGTCCCATGTGCAGAAAAACACCCCCAAAGCATGATGCTACCACCCCCATGCTTCACAGTAGGGATGGTGTTCTTGGGATGGTACTTATCATTCTTCTTCCTCCAAACACGGTTAGTGGAATTATGACCAAAAAGTTATATTTTGGTCTCATCTGACCACATGACTTTCTCCCATGACTCCTCTGGATCATCCAAATGGTCATTGGCAAACTTAAGACAGGCCTTGACATGTGCTGGTTTAAGCAGGGGAACCTTCCGTGCCATGCATGATTTCAAACCATGACGTCTTAGTGTATTACCAACAGTAACCTTGGAAACGGTGGTCCCAGCTCTTTTCAGGTCATTGACCAGCTCCTCCCGTGTAGTCCTGGGCTGATTTCTCACCTTTCTTAGGATCATTGAGACCCCACAAGGTGAGATTTTGCATGGAGCCCCAGTCCAAGGGAGATTGACAGTCATGTTTAGCTTCTTCCATTTTCTAATGATTGCTCCAACAGTGGACCTTTTTTCACCAAGCTGCTTGGCAATTTCCCCGTAGCCCTTTCCAGCCTTGTGGAGGTGTACAATTTTGTCTCTAGTGTCTTTGGACAGCTCTTTGGTCTTGGCCATGTTAGTAGTTGGATTCTTACTGATTGTATGGGGTGGACAGGTGTCTTTATGCAGCTAATGACCTCAAACAGGTGCATCTAATTTAGGATAATAAATGGAGTGGAGGTGGACATTTTAAAGGCAGACTAACAGGTCTTTGAGGGTCAGAATTCTAGCTGATAGACAGGTGTTCAAATACTTCTTTGCAGCTGTATCATACAAATAAATAGTTAAAAAAATCATACATTGTGATTTCTGGATTTTTTTTTTGATTATGTCTCTCACAGTGGACATGCACCTACGATGACAATTTCAGACCCCTCCATGATTTCCAAGTGGGAGAACTTGCAAAATAGCAGGGTGTTCAAATACTTATTTTCTGCACTGTATATATGTAATCCTGTGTATGCAAAATGCATACACTAGAAAATACTATATAAAATTGTACAATAGACAATAGTCCAAAAAAACATGCAAAATAATGCAAGTCTTTGTGCTGGAAAATCTCTAAGCCACACTCCACAGCAATGTGCAAAATGAGATATAGGACAAAATACCGCGCTAAGCGAACACCAATAAGAAGCAGTGAAAAAGTGATATGCACAGAAAAATAGACAATAGAAAAAATGTAGTTGTGCTGTGATAAACTGTAAGTAACTGTAAAGTGGTGATAAAAAATGCAAATAAAGCAATAACAATTGTGTTAAATCATAAGTTCAATGAAGTCCAAAGAAAACACAATTGAAATGAATTCTTCTGCGAAAAAAATTGAGGAAAACCACCACCATAAGTGAAGACACCACAAGAAATGCAGGCTTACCAGATGGCAAGCAAAGATGACTTGCGGCTGTAAACCCCAGTCCGGGCCTTTAACATGCACTGCAGCACACACCAGTGGAAATTTTCAATGGATCCTCAAAGGCACAGATGTCACCAAGTAGATGAGATACCCAAAAAATAATAGGACTCACAATAGTGAAATACTGTAGAAAAAGTGTAAAATGTAATGAGATAAAACACTTACAAGAGCATGATCATATAGAAGCATAAAAATAAAGCCGGCCAGCTAAGCGAACGCCCGTCTGCTTGGACTGTCATGCAATAACATCAGCACGTCTCCTCTACCGATGCGTGTTTCGTCACACAAATGACGTCATCTGGGGCACGGACGACGCACTGACGCATCACAATAAATACAATATCAGGAAACTCCGAAAACTCGTATGGTGGCCTAGAGGTTCAAAAACGATCGTATTAGCAGGGAGATGAACTCCAAACCTCAATCAGGAAACCAGACCTCGAATTGAGTCGAGGACTCCGATGACTCGTGTATGGTAGCCTGGTGGTTTAAAAAACGATCATATGACCAAGAACCTCAAAAAACAATAAAAAAATATAAAAACAGGGATCCTATAACATTAAAAACATAAAATAACAGTAACCTAAATGTAGGGACATGAATCATCTACCAACAAAAATAATGGTGGATATAAAATCATCACCAAATGTAGAGAATCCTTCCAATGTTTAGATTGAGAAATCAATAAAAAATCAATAATACATACTGTATGCGTCTAAAGCCAATACACATACACAAAGGATGCAATGAAGCATATATGTTAAAAGCAAACATAAAGTATATACAAGTAAAAGTTATAACAGGGCAACAATAATACAAAAAATAAGATAAACATGCTCTAGCAGTGAATGATGAATGTTAAATTACTAACTAGACAAACCCCAACTACATGGTGTAAAATTGTGCTAAAATACGTCCCTATGGGAAGAAAAGGCTCATTCCCTAAGGATAGTCATAACTCTCCCGATCAGAATACCTCCCACCCCACCAGGAGGCAAACATAAGGGAGCATTCTTGCTTCGACTCAGATCAAGTTCACATAGAATAGCTCTAATAAGTCAATAAACATAAATAGTAGGCAGATTAAGAATTGTCAATAAATTCATTAACATCAACCTCAATGTTGAGCCCAAACGGAGTATAACATTTTAACCTGTTTTTAAATGCTCCTCACCAAAGAGCTTCCCCGCCAGTGTGGGCGGTACTTATCAATCCCCCAAAAAATTGTTTTGGATGGATCTTTATTATGAGCTAAAAGATAATGTTTGAAGACTGAATGCTTGGGAAACCCTGTTAGAATATTGATAATGTGCTCGTTCAACCTTACTGAGAGGGGTCTCTTTTGTCCTACCGACATACTGGAGCCAATGTGCAAAATAAATCTTAAGAGGCTAAATAATAAGCCTTTTTGTTGTATTCCTCATAAAAAACTATCCCTGCTCACTTTCTCTCTATGGTCACACCTCCTGGTTAGATGCTCAGACAGACACATACAGGAAAAAGAGGGTACTCCATAGTGTAGTATTTAACACAAAAACTAACTTTTATTATGTACTTACCTCTGTTTGTGGCCAGAACCAGGGATCTTCTACCTCTGGTCTCAGATGCTCTAATTATTCCCTGGTCTCAATTTACCCTAATGTATGTCTTTCCTTCATTGAGGAATCTGCCTCGCCAGCTCTACAAATTAGATCAAGAGAGGAAACAGTGATTTCACTTGCATTGGCCCATGACCAAGGAGAACTTTCCCCTCGTCCCGAAATCATCACTCCTCTGTGTCAGAAATTTATAACCTCCAGTTTCATCAACAAGTTACCCCTGTTTGTAGCTAGGACCAAGGATCCTCTAGCACTGGCCATTGATGATAGAGCAAGAGAATAAAACAATGATTCTCATTGCACCAAACTAGCCCAGAAGAACCTGACTACAGATATACTCATACTTTTAGGAGATGATCCCTGGTCTTTCCAAAAAGGCCACACCTGCTATCTTAACATCCTTGATTCCACTTTTTAACCACTTGCCTACTTTTACCCCCTGCTGCGCTAATGGGCACTGATGGGCGCTGATGAGTCGGCACTGATGAGGCATCACGGATAGGCTGCATTAATGAGGTGGCACTGGTGGGCACTGATTAGAAGGGAATGATGAGGCTGCACTAATATGCAGCACTAATGGGCACTGATAGGCAACACTGATAAGGGGCACTGATGAGGAGGCACTGATTGAGAGCACTGATAAGGGGCACTGATTGGCAGCAATGGTGGGCCCAGGTTGGCAATGTTAGGCAGCGCTGATGGGTGCTGTTGGGGCTGCACTGATAATGATCTGTGTCCTTATTATCAGTGCAGATCTCCCCTTTCACACTAGCCAGTTACCAGCTCTCTCCTCTCCTAATGCTGTGACAGCATGAAGAATGGAATTCCAATAACTGGCAAGTGTGTTTACATCATGATGTGCTGCGGTTGGACACAGCCAATAACGTGGTAAAGAGCTGCCATCATTGGCTCTTTAACCTGATCTGTAATGCTCTGTGTCCCATGGACAAGAATGGGAGGACATCATATAATGTCCTCCCAGAACTAGAGCGGTCCCACCTGATCGGCATTTGACTATACGTTGGGCGGGAACTGGTTAATGTTATGGCTGCAGAAGCCCAGTTTTTTCCAATTCAGTCCCAGAGATTACTATGTGCCTCACATTCTGACCTTCCTACAAACAGGTCTTAAACCAAAATCTAGCACTTAGCACCCTAAATAGTTAGGTATCAGCCTTATCCATTCTTTTCCAAAAAGACCTTTGGTTTCGCACTTGTAAAATCCTGTATTCAAGGCATTTCTACTATTAAGCACACTGGGACGAGTGTTTAGGGTCCTGCTTCCCTGGGACCAGGACCCTATCAATTTGGTACTTTCTGCCCTGCAGAAACCACTCTTTTAACCCATTAGGGATATTCCCTTACAGATTCTTGCAAGTAAGTAGCCTTTTTGGTAGCCATCATGTCTGTCATACATATCTATGAACTGGCAGCCCTTTTTTGTAAAGGGCCTTTACTCATACTTTTCCAACGATAAGGTTGTATTACGCCCATGACCATCTTTTCTTCAAAAGCTGGTTTTAGTGTTCCATGTCAATGTTGTCCATTGTGCCCTGCTCCCCAGCATCCTAAGGTCCAAAGTCTCTCTACATTACCTGGGCATAGTCAGAGCCATTAGAGTGTACCTAAAGTCACTGTTTCCATTAGACAAACAGATTCCCTCTTTGTTCTTTCCTCTGGACCTCGCAAGGGGTACCCTGCTTCAAAACTCATCATTGCACAGTGGAACAGGAACTTGATTACAAGAGTTTATGCTCTTAGGGTCTATACTGCCCTGCTGCTCTTTTGCTACAGTGCAGCTAACCCACAGTTAGACCATTAATGCTAAAAACAATTTTTTTGGTTTAACGGGGCACACAATACAGCATGTGCATGTGCTTTGCCACTAGGAGCTGAGGTTATTTTTCCCAGTAATAAAAGAATGCTGTCTCGGGTTGATATTAATGGAGAAAAACATACACATATTTAACTTGCCATAGTATGTCAGACCATATCAATCAGATAGATATCCAATAGGATCTGTTTATCATTTCTCAGGAACAGAGCCATCTTTTCTGCCTAACTATTTTTGAAAGCAGCTGCATGTCAGTGTCATGGTGTAGTTTAAACCCCCTGCTAAAGGGCATACAAGTTGCTCATATTGACTGTCACACCATTTAGAACCCAGTAAACCACACTGCAAAATTTAGTCACACACAAATGCAAATGTTGCCCAAGAGAAAATAACATTTTAAATTAGTAATTCAAATACATTTTAAATTATGTTTTTCTTCTTTTTTTTCTTTTGAAGAACGAAGACTCCACAACTTAGGCTTGCTGAAGAATCATCCATCTGAAACAATGTATTTTCTAAATGGTTTGCGGGCAAGACAAGTTATTGATGACCATGTTCCATTTTTAGAAAGGGGTAAGAAATAAACACAGAACCATAGAAAATTCCTTTAAAATGCAATTACATCTTAATGTGTTCTGTTTAGCTTTAGCTGTAAATTTATTCAATCGGTCTTAGGCCGCGTACACACGATCAAATCTGTCTGCTGGAAACGGTCGGCCTGACCGTCCCAGCAGACAGATTCGATCGTGTGTACGGGCGAGCCGACGGATTTGGCCAGCAGACAGATTTGAAAGCATGCTTTCAAATCTGTCGTCTGGGAACCCGTCCGCCCGACATGTCTGCTGGTTAGTACGCTAACCAGCAGACATGTCTTCTCGCACATGCGTCGAATGGTTTCGACGCATGCGCTCAAGTGTTTTACTTCTTGGTGCGGTGACGTGGCGGCGTCAACGTCACCGCCACGTCAGCACGCCGTCTGCCGGCGGGGATTTTGTGTACACGATCAAACCAATATGTCTCCAGCAGACAGATATGTTCAAATCGGTCTGTCCGACCGATTTGAACAAATGTGTCTGCTCGTGTGTATGGGGCCTTAAAGTACTATTAGTTAGAAAGAAGGGGAGTGAGTCAAATTTGTCATATACCCTAAGGTTTCACTTCTGGTGGCTAAATATATCCCCAGAAAGTTGAGAATGTGTGTCTAGGGAGGGTGGCAGTTAAGTGAATCTGTTGTTTTGCCATACATGGCAAAGGTACCAAATGCACTTTAACTGCTTCAGTATTGGACACTTTCACCCTCTTCCTGCCATGGCCAAATTTTAGCTCGTGCAGCACTGAACCAAAAAGATTTTTGAGCCAGATACAGCTGTCTTTTGATGGTATTTAATCACCACTGTTTTTTATTTTATTTATTTTTTGCTATATAAACAAAAAAAATCGATAATTTAAAAAAAAGAAAAGTTTTATACTTTTATGTTATAACATTTTGCAAATAAATAATATTTCTTCATAAATTAAATGCCAAAATGTATTCTGTCACAATTCTTTGACAAAAATAACCCAAATCAAAGAATATTATTTACTCTGTGTGAAAAGTGATAGAGTCTATAATCTATATAGATTGTATCTATATAGAATGTATATATTGGAAAATGTATCAATCCTGATTTACTGATGGCCTATCTCATTTTTTGAGGCTATAAAATGTCAGGACAGTACAAATACCCCCCCCCCCCAAAAAAAATAAATATGACTGGTGTGGTGCAAATCAGGGACAATGGCTGGTGACAGTATGTATAAAAATGATAGGATAGGGCAGCGGGGAGGGCGTGGGTGAAGAACTCTTGTCAGATGTTGGCCACATTTATTGGAGAGGGAATAATGATAATAGCAGCCTTTATCCCACGTAATAAGGGAATGAGAGTCAAGGAGTTGTAGTAATTTCTGTTTAGTAATCAACAGATCCACATAAACGGAGGGGCCTATATTCAGTTTTTGAGTGTTCTTGAGTGAAGCGATTGTACAGAGCAGCCTGGATCCATGTTGAATAAAGACACCATGTATAACACACTTCAAGGTTGGTAGTGGTGTCATCAGACCTATGATCCAGAACAAAGTTCTGAATAGCAAGCTTGATATCAGCAACATATGCAGAATCCTTGAGTAAGTTGTCATTTAAGCACCAGGAAAAACCTCTGATATGATATATGATTTGGGCATATGGTCTAGTGCAAGGTGCACAGGAGCATGGTCCGACGAAAGAAGGTTGCCAATGAATGATTGTAAGGGGACATCTAGGAGGGTTTGGGACACAAAAAAGTAGTCAATACGACTGTAAGAGTGATGAACACCTGAATAATAACTGTAGTCCTGCTCCAAGGGATGTTGTGTGCGCCAGACATCTACTAGTTGTGCAGATTGTAGAAGAGATATATGCGTCAAGGCTGAATTAACAATAGAAGATTTACCCGATGATGTGTCCATGAATGGAGAAAGGGCCATATTGAAGATGAATCAGGGACCCCCAAAGGAGATCAATCTGTCCAGGCCCTAAGTCGGGAAACGACCCTGTTCTTGGTTAGAGCTATAAACATTTGCCACTAAAAATAGAAGATTGATATTTCAATTTAGGAAACACAAATCGTCCAGTGGGGTCTATGAAGGAGTCTAGAACATCTGGATGGAAGGCTATAGATTCCCCCTTTGATTTAGCCTGTGGGTTGATACTATGATGCCAGGTGTTGTAAAAATGATTACTTATGGCTGGTACATTATTGGTTCGAAAAAATGTGTTGCCTGAAGGAGCAAAATTGTAAAGAGTTGTAATAATGGTACAAAATTTGGCTTCTCTTCTCTGGCGTGTGAAAAAGCCCCAACAATTAAAATAGGGAAAGGTGATATGATCATGAACTG
Source organism: Rana kukunoris (assembly GCA_029574335.1). Classification (NCBI taxonomy): domain Eukaryota; kingdom Metazoa; phylum Chordata; class Amphibia; order Anura; family Ranidae; genus Rana; species Rana kukunoris. Next base: position 379,782,503 of record CM056052.1, read on the forward strand.
CCACGGTGATATAAAAAGAGGGTGAGTATCCACTCTATGGTGAGGTCCCATAGCAAAACATGATGTTGGGTCAGAAGCAGAGAGTAAAGAGGTGGAGTTCAGCTTCCACAACATAAGGAAAGATAGAGAGTGATAATGTGAAGGAGGGAGTCCACCAAACGCTAAAATATGACAAGCCACCAGATGGCATTATAACACTTAAATGGAAAAAACAAACCACCAAAAATCATGTAACTGTACAAACATGTACCAGTGCATTTTCCTGCACCGGAGAGCCAAAGGGGGGTGTTGAGGAAAGAACACAAACCAGCCCCCGGAAAAAACAAATATGGTGTTAGTGACAATAACCTGAGAAAAAAAGGGATCAGTCATGACATAGGCACAGCAAACAACAGAATGTAGAGATGCATTTTGCTAGAGCCCGGTGGGATGAGCAGGAGAAACAGTCAACAGAAGCAGCTTAGTAAAAAAACATAAAACAAAGAAGAAAAACAATGACCTAGACTCGGCAGGGCCACGGTATGTTGGAGTCTCAATCATCTGGCGGCCTTTGCGAGAAAGATCTAGGGCACTTTTTCTTGCTTTGTCTTTGCCATTTGGTAGCAGTCTGGGGTCGTCGGCGGAAAAGGCCAATCAAGCAGGGAAACTTGAGGCTATTCAGGGATTCCAAGGAAAGTAGGCAGGTCACCCAGTGTATGGAACAAAGCCACCTGTGCTATATCCCGAGTAGAAAGGGGAACCTCCATTGATATTTGATATGCTGTTCTTGGAGTAACTGCGTGAGTGGTTTCAGGGTTCGCCGCATGGCCAAGGTCGGGTGAGAAAAATATGGCAAAAGCATGACAGGAGTGTCATTGAAAAAGATGGTGTCTTGTGAACTAGCAGCTCACATAATGTCCTCCTTAATTTTATAAAAAGTGCACTCTGCACATATGAGAGGGATCAGCATTTCTGGGACCTGAGGTCCTGTGTACTCTGTCTAGTTGATCTTTCGGCTGCTGTAAAAGCTGGTTGAAAATGGTGGTGACTTGTTGCAGAGCAAGGTCTTTATGTTCAATAGTTTCAGGAATGTCCCGGATCCGTATAATATTACGTTGATTCCTATTTTCTATGTCATCTTGCTGATACATGAGCTGCTGAATTAGCACTGTATGGGAATTCAAAGTTTCCTCATGTGACTGTAAAGCATTGCAAAGCCCATCTGTGGTGTTCTCAATGTCTTCCATGTGGACCTCTAGGTCCTTTTTAAGCTTGTTGATCTCTTGTCTATAGGTCTTTTCAATGCAGTGTTCAAAATCAGTTTTAGTGGGTAGGGATCTGATATATGTGTGCAGGGACCTCATTTGAGTCTCCATGTCCCAGCTGTCCCCTAAGCAAAGGGAGGCCTGTGAGAGACAGTGTGAGCATCTAGTGTGGTGATCGGAGCCCTCTGGTGACACAGAGCGGCCCCAGAAGCTCACCTGCATGTGGACTATCTAGAAACTAAATAAAATGAAAGGTCTTAGTCGGTTATCATTACATTTCCCACCTAGAAATAAACAACTGGTTAGCACAAAACACATATTCACAACACTTTTCAGACAAAACCCATGGCCATGTTGTTTAACCGCTTGCCGACCAGCCGTTGTCATTATACTGCAGCAGATGGACACGTTCCTGCGTGTCGTCGTTGCTTTACATTGACAATTTAAGCGGGCATAGCAGGCACGCACGCATGCTTCCATGGGTGCCGATGTACGTGGCCGACGGTACTGATGACTGTCGGTCAGGCGTGATCATGAGCACCAGAGTCAGAACAGAGAGTCGTTCTGTGAGGAGAGGAGAGACAGATCGTGTGTTCCTACTAGCTAGGAACAACAATCTGTCATCTTCTCCAGTCAGTCCCATTCTCTACAGTTAGAACACAGTTATCCCCTTAATCGCCCCCTAATGTTAACCCCTTCCCCACCAGTGACATTTACACAGTAATCAGTGCATTTTTATAGCACTGATCGCTGTATAAATGTAAGTGGTCCCAAAAATGTTTAACAAGTGTCCAATCTGTCCGCCATAATGTCACAGTGCTGATAAAAAATCGCTGATCACCGCCATTACTAGTAAAAAAATAATAATAATGCCATAAATCTTTCCTCAACCAATCGCTCATTGCGATTTTTATTACCAAAAATACAGTGGGGCCAAAAAGTATTTAGTCAGCCACCAATTGTGCAAGTTCTCCCACTTAAAACGATGGGAGAGGCCTGTAATTGTTATCATAGGTATACCTCAACTATGAGAGACAAAATGTGGAAACAAATAGACAATCAAATTGTGTGATTTGGAAAAAAATTATTTGCAAATTATGGTGGAAAATAAGTATATGGTCTCCTCTACAAGCAAGCAAGATTTTTGCTCTCACAGACCTGTATCTTCTTCTTTAAGAGGCTTCTCTGTCCTCCATTTATTACCTGTATTAATGGCACCTGTTTGAACTTGTAATCAGTATAAAAGACACCTGTCCACAACCTCAGTCACACTCCAAACTTCACTATGGTGAAGAGCAAAGAGCTGTCGAAGGACACCAGAAACAAAATTGTAGACCAGCACCGGGTCGGGAAGACTGAATCTGCAATAGGCAAGCAGCTTGGTGTGAAGAAATCAACTGTGGGAGCAATAATTAGAAAATGGAAGACATACAAGACCACTGATAATCTTTTTTGATCTGGGGCTCCGCGCAAAATCTCGCCTCGTGAGGTCAAAATGTTTACAAGAACGTTGAGCAAAAATCCCAGAACCACACGGGGAGACCTAGTGAATGACCTGCAGAGCGCTGGGACCAATGTAACAAAGGCTACCATCAGTAACACACTACGCCGCCAGGGATCCCACTGCTTAAGCCAGTACATGTCTGGGCCCGTCTGAGGTTTGCTAGAGAGCATTTGGATGATCCAGAAGAGGATTGGGAGAATGTCATATGGTCAGATGAAACCATAGAAATGTTTGGTAGAAACGAATCGTCGTGTTTGGAGGAGAGACAATGCTGAGTTGAAACCAAAGAACACCATACCTACTGTGAAGCATGGGGGTGGCAACATCATGCTTTGGGACTGTTTCTCTGCAAAGAGAACAGGACGACTGATCCATGTACATGAAAGAATAAATGGGGCCATGTATCTTGAGATTTTGAGTGCAAACCTCCTCCCATCAGCAAGGGCATTGAAAATAAAACATGGCTGGGTCTTTCAGCATGACAATGATCCCAAACACACCGCAACGAAGGAGTGGCTTCGTAAGAAGCATTTTAAAGGTCCTGGAGTGGCCTAGCCAGTCTCCAGATCTCAAGCCTATAGAAAACCTATGGAGGGAGTTGAAAGTCAGTGTTGCCTAGCGACAGCCCCAAAACATCACTGCTCTAGAGGAGATCTGCATGGAGGAATGGGCCAACATACCAGCAACAGTGTGTGACAACCTTGTGAAGACTTACAGAAAACGTTTGATCTCTGTCATTGCCAACCAAGGATATATAACAAAGTATTGAGATGAACTTTTGATATTGACCAAATACTTATTTTCCACCATAATTTGCAAATAAATTCTTTCCAAATCAGACAATGTGATTGTCTGGATTTGTTTCCACATTTTGTCTCTCATAGTTGAGGTATACCTATGATGACAATTACAGAGCTCTCTCATCTTTTTAAGTTGGAGAAATTACACAATTGGTGGCTGCCTAAATACTTTTTTGCCCCACTGTATGTAGAAGATTACCCATCGGCCTAAACTGAGGATAAAAAGTGCTTTTTTTAAAAAAAAATGGGGATATTTATTATAGCAGAAAGTACAAAATATTGTGTTTTTGATGCTCTTGTTTATAGCACAAAAAAGAAAAAAACGCAGAGATGATCAAATACCACCAAAAGAAAGCTCTATTTGTGCAAAATAAAAGGAAGTAAATTTTGTTTCGGAACAGCGTCGCACAATTGTCAGTTAAAGCGACGCAGTGCAGTATCGCAAAAAACGGCCTGGTCATTGAGCAGTCAAATCTTACGGGGCTGAAGTGGTTAATGAGAGTGCGCTCGTTTCTACCCATATTAAATGAGCTAATATTAATTACTTAATTCATTATCACCATGTGGTTTTTCATTTAAGGACTTCCTTAAAAAGTTGTCAATAATTCACCATGGTTAACCACTTGAGGCCCGCGCTATAGCCGAATGACAGCTACAGCGTGGACCTGAATTTCCAAGCCGCCGTCTTTTGGGCATTCCCCGCGCGTGCTCCAGAGAGCGCAGCTGGGAAATTCTGTGTTGGCCGTGTCCCTTGGACACAGCCAATCACAGATCGCGGCGAATGGCCAATCAGAGTGGCCGTTTGCTATGCGATCTGCGCGGCCAATGAGAGATGATCTCATATGTAAACATATGAGATCATCTCTCATTTCCGGCTCACACAGAGACAGCGTCCTGTCTCTGGAGAGGAGACCGTTCTGTGTCCCTTGTACATAGGGACACAGATCGGTCACCCCCCTCCTCCCACAGTTAGAACACTATGCAGGGAATACATTTAACCCCTTCCTCACCCCCTAGTGTTAACCCCTTCAATGCCAGTCACATTTATACATATTTATAGCACTGATCGCAGTATAAATGTGAATGGTGCCAAAAATGTGTCAAAAGTGCCCGATGTGTCCGCCATAACGTCGCAGTCCCAATCAAAATCGCAGATCGCCGCCATTTCTAGTAAAAAAACAATAATAAAAAATAATAATTCTGTCCCCTATTTTGTAGGCGCTATAACTTTTGCGCAAACCAGTCGCTTATTGCGATTTTTTTAATCAAAAATATGTAGAAGAATACGTATCGGCCTAAACTGAGAAGAAAAATGTGTTTTTTATTTTTAAATTGGGATATTATTATAACAAGTAAAAAATATTGTATTTTTTTTCCAAAATTGTCGCTCTTTTTTGTTTATAGCGCAAAAAAAACTCACAGGTGATCAAATACCACCAAAAGAAAGCTCTACTTGTGGAGAAAAAAGGACGTCAATTTTGTTTGGGAGCAACGTCGCACGACCGCGCAATTGTCAGTTAAAGCGACGCAGTGCCGGAAGCTGAAATTTCACCTGGGCAGGAGGGTGGTATATGTGCCCAGTAAGCAAGTGGTTAAAATTACATTTGCGATAACATTTATAGTGTGTTCATCGCATTGTGCTCAAAGATTATACGTCACCAAATTCATATGGATTTTTCCTATTTGAACCTCTTGTTTAATCCAATACAGATCTTGGAACTTCTAGAAAGAGATCTGGTGCATTCTGTATTAAGGAAACAACTTATAAAACAATCATTAGTGTTGTATTCTACAGTATCACACTTCAATACAATCAACAATAAGGACAATACAAAGTAGATATACATCTCCAGTGAACAATCATTATTGTCCTATTCTTATACTGTTAAGTTAAAGGATCACTAAAGGAATTTTTTTTTTTAGCTAAATAGCTTCCTTTACTTTACTGCAGTACTGGGTTCATGTCCTCATTGTTCGTTTTGTGGTGGGTTTTTTTTGCTTTGAAGTTGCTGTAATCCTGCTCTGTTCTCCACACTTCCTGCTTGTCTATTTCCTTATAACCACAGTGCTGCAAGCTTTCTCACGGTGGTCTAAGCTGTCATTACTGTGTGTCTAAAACTTCCCAGAACCAATCAGATTCATTTTAAAAACAAAACACTGCCCTGGATTTGTTTGTATTTGTTCTGTGTGTCTATTTCTACTTTGCAGAAACATAAAGCCAGTTCAAAAGTGAAACTAACCTGCAGGCACATTATATGATTGATTTTTAAAAGGAATCAGTTAACTTTTATGTCTCTATACCCTGTAAACAGTCATTTCAGCCAAAAAAAATGTTTTCCTTTAGTGACCCTTTAAAATATTCTAAGCCTGGTCTTCACTAGTCAACTATCTTATTCAAATGACTTTCAATACAGGGTACGAGCAGGTTTTTATCAGTGGGTGGAGCCTTCTCCCTCTCCATGCCCAGTGGGCTGGAATGAACATCGAAAGATTAAAAAAAAATAATAATAATCATGGCTACTTTTTAGGAATTTAAAGGGTGTCAGCCTTTTCTTTCTTTGTTTCCAATAATCTTAGAGTCACAAAGAAAAAACTAACCATTTCACCTAGGATTTTATTTCTGCAAAAGTATTTAAAAACTCTTTTACCTTAGACAGATTTTCACATCACCGACTTTTGAAATCACATTTAGCAGTATACAGCTGTGGCCAAAAGTTTTGAGAATGGCACACATATAATATTTTCACAAAGTCTGCCTTCAGTATTTTTGTATATTTTTGTTAGATGTTACTATAATATAGTGAAGTATAATTCCAAGCATTCCAGAAGTGTCAAAGGCTTTTATTGACATTAAGTTTATACAATGAGTCAATATTTTCAGAGTTGACCCTTCTTTTTCAAGACCTCTGTCATTCACCCTGGCATGCTGGCAATCAACTTGTGGGCCACATCCTGACTGATGGCAGCCCTTTTTTGCAGAATCAATGCTTGGAGTTTGTCAGAATTTGTGTTTTTTTTTTTTGTTCACCCGCCTCTTAAGGATTGACCACAAGTTCTCAATGGGATTAAAGTCTGGAGAGTTTCCTGGCCATGGACCCAAAATCTGAGGTTTTGTTCCCCAAGTCACTTAGTTATCTTTTAGGCTTATGGTGAGGTACTCCATCATGCTGGAAAAGGCATTGTTCCTCACCAGACTGTTTTTGGATGGTTGGGAGAAGTTGCTTTTGGAGGATGTTTTTGTCCCATTCTTTATTCATGGCTGTGTTCTTGGGAAAATCTGTGAGTGAGCTCACTCCCTTGGCTGAGAAGCAACCTCACACATGACTGGTCTCAGGATGCTTTACTGTTGGCATGACATATGGCTGGTGGTAGTGCTACATAGTTAGTTACATAGTTAGTCAGGTTGAAAAAAGACAAGTCCATCCAGTTCAACCATAAAAAAAAAAAATAAACAAACAAAATTAAACACAGTACATCCCATACACCCAATTCCATACCCACAGTTGATCCAGAAGTAGGCAAAAAAAAAACAGCAGAGCATGATCCAATTTGCTACCGGAGGGGAAAAAAATTCCTTCCTGATGGTGATGGGAACACTGTATATGGAAGAAGTCACTTCATTGACACTCTGATGCCATTTCACATTCACTTGGTGGATCTCATTATGTTTATGGACTTCACATTCCTTATGTAATACTTCACACATTTGTCATGTGGATTTTATAACGTTCATGGACTTTATACTCTTTTAATTTTTATATTCTTTTCATGTCTGTCATAAGACAGACATTTTACATTGTTTTTATTGTTTATGGCATATACACTTAAATTTTTTCAATGTTTTTCGTTATGAATATCACTGTCTAGCGCTACACATACACTTCCATTCCTATTTTTGCTTTTTTTCAAATCAGCCGTGTTAGCAACAACCCCTCTTATTGGCAGCGCAGGGTAACCACACCTACTTCCACTTGTAGTGTCTAAGGTGGTTGGTCACATTGAACATGTGCTAAGAAGAAAAAGCTCTTTTGATGGTCTTCTGCGGAGGCCTAGGAGCTATAACCGGATCCATACTTTGGGCCGATATCAAAAGCCTAAGATGGGTGGTACCCGGGCCTCGTGTAAAGAGGAAACAAGGTTTGCCTGTAATGTCTCTCTGCGGAGGTCTGGGCTCTAGGATCCAGACTTCAGTGTATTATTGCAACTGTGTCTTCTACAAGTCCAGTTATGAGGTTCCTCTAAGAAGGAACCCATGGAAACCTGAAGGTTGGCACAGCATTACCCGTCCTGATGGGTGAAGGCTGGATCTACTATTTTTAGTAGCTTTCCTGTGGCAGGGATAAAGGTAAGAGAGGGTAATTAAAATAAATATATCTTCTGTGAGTAGGGTGCCGTACCTGTTTTTTACCACTAGAGGGAGTAAGTTACATACCTGATGTATTACATCCAGGACACACTCAGTGAAGTCAGTCAGTTTAACCCCTCCATACAGGGCATTTTCACCCCCTTCCTGCCCAGACCAATTTTTAGTTTTCAGCGCTGTTGCACTTTGAAACTTTTTTTTTCCTCAGTTTAGACCGATACGTATTCTTGTACGTATTTTTGGTAAAAAAAAAAAAACGCAATAATCGTATATTGATTGGTTTGCGCAAAAGTTATAGGGCCAGATTCTCGGCGCTACGCCTGCGTAAATGGATATGCGCGGCGTAATTGTAAATGTGCGCCTGCGTATCGATGCGCGGTAAACACAGAACCACATACGCGAGAAAAAAAAAATCGTCTGGGCGGCGAAAATGCTTTAAGCTAGCGCGGCGTAGGCGCATAGTTACACATCGAAAATATTCAGTTCCCATTGAATTAGCATGCAAATATGCAAATGAGGGAGATGCGCGGATTCCCGAAACTACGCGCGTTCGGCGTTGGCTACTCGTGGTGCGCGTAACTCAAAAGCCTTGAGTAAACATACCCCTCATAAAAGCACGGGTAACTTTGCTCAAGACCGTGTGCAAGTCAGCTGGAGAGCAACTACAGCAGCACCATAACGGACGAGCTGAGCAATCACACTTACTGGACAACACATTCGTATGCCAACATGCCAGGGGCAGCCACGGTCTTATCACTACTAATGTATGCAGAGGAAGAGGAGCATAGAAGGAGGAGTAGGAGGAGGGGGGCACGTGAGAGGATCTACCGAGCGCGCATGAGGCTCTTTGGCATGGGTGATGAGGAGGTGTATCGCATCTTCATATTCAGCCCTGCTGCCATCCAAATAACCACAGCCCTGCAGGATGACATCACCAGCCAGACATACCGCTCACATGCACTGCAGCCACTGGTGAAGGTCCTGGCAACACTCCATTTCCTGGCCAGTGGATCATTCCAGCGTACAAGTGGAGTGGTGGCTGGGATGTCACAAACCAGCATAAGCAGATGTGTGCACCGGGATGTCCCTGCAATCCTCAGACGCATGTCCAACCAGTTCATCAGACCCACCACTGAGCACCTGCGGCAGAAGGCAATGACAGATTTCTACAGAATTGACGGATTCCCACGCACCATCGGGGCCATTGATTGCACACATGTGGCACTCCAGCCCCCCAGTGCCACAGAGCACATTTACCACAATCGGAAGCACTGGCATTCCATCAACGTACAGGTGATAGCCGATGCCAAATACCTCATATGGCACGTCAGTGCCAAACACCCCGGGTCCAGCCATGACAGCTACATCTACCGTCAAAGCAACATCCCAGAAGATTTTGAGCAGGACATGTATGGGGACAGCTGGCTGGTTGGTGAGTGACATGGGTGGCAGGCATGACTGTCCCCCCACATGATGCTGACATCACAAGGGGCACATGCATGACTAACATCCTCCTGTCTTTTCCCTTCCAGGTGACTCTGCATATGTACTGGGACCCCATCTCATGACTCCTTTCCGGAACCCCCAAACCAGAGGAGAGAGAAGATACAATGAAGCACATATCAAAACTCGTGCAGTGGTGGAGCGCACATTTGGCCTCCTGAAGTCCAGTTTCCGATGCCTGGATAAGTCTGGGGGGGCCCTATTGTATTCCCCCAACTTTGTGGGTCAGATCATTGGTGCATGTTGCATTCTGCACAACTTTGCCATGAGAAAGGGCCTGCAGATTGCCCTACGTGATGACCTGACCCCCCAACCACACAGCCCCCCCCCCCCCCCCCGCCAGAGGAGACCCCGTCATCTGATGGAAGAGCAGTCAGGAGTTGCCTCGTGTTACGAATCTTTGACCGTTAAACACACACATACAGCATGGCACACAGACAATGCATGCGTGTACACCACTGTGGTCCCTAGCACACACATCCACATCACATTGGATTAGCCCAAGTCCAGCATGTCGGACTTGGGAGCAGCAACGCCACGTCAAGGCCCCAATGATGTTGATGTCCATTCATTCACCATTCACACAGCCGTGGGGATAACTTCTCCCCAACGGCCGAGGGTGACACCCCTTACTGGCAGGAGTGCCACCCCCTCACATTCACACACCATTCACACTGCACCGTGTGCAGTATCCAAAAAATAATAAAAAAGCTCTTATCCAGAGCATAATATAAAAATAAAAAAGCTCTTATCCAGAGCAAAATAAGAAGAAATCAAAAAATTAATGGGCCTGGCGGGGGCTCCGCCTGGTGCCACGGGTCCTGCCCCTCACTTGCCTGGGGGCAGCCACAGGTGGGGGGGGTAGCAGGTGGAGGAGGAGCATCCCCACGTCCCTCCCTGGCTGCCTGCATGCCCTCCAGGGCAACCGCTATGCGGGTCTGCACAGCAGTCTGCTCCTCGACAGCAAGGCGCAGGGCATGAACCTCCCCCACAAGGTCAGAGGTGTTCGCCTGCAGCTCCCCCAGGCTGGTCAGCGTTGCTGCGCTGTTGACAGCAAGATCTTGGATGGCATCTGTAATGTGTCCCGAGGATGCCAGGCTGTCGGCCAGGCGCCTCATCTCCTCCACGACCTCTGACAGGTGCCGATTTTGCTGGTCCTGCTGTCTGGCCAGCTGTTCCGGCAGGACCTTGGATACACCCCTGGTCTTGCACGTTGCCTTCCGGGGAGTGGCAGGGGACCGGGCATAAGGGGAGGATGTTGAGGGGCCGGAGATGAGGGGGGGGGAAACAGAGGGACTGGAGAGGTTGGGGGGGACACTGAGGGGTTCGCTAAAGATGGAGGGATAGCCTGGGCTGGTCCGGGCAACCCATCATCCTCCTCCACAACAACATACAGGTCCTGGTCCTGGACTACGACACCCTCCTCAACCACCTCCTCCGTTGAGGTGTGCCCACTTCCCTCCAAGTCCTGTTCCAGGGGGGCAGCCATAGGGACTGGATCTTCGGGGGATGGATCCTGACGGGCCCTGGCATCAACAGATGGCCCCGCTCCCTCCTGCACATCTGTGGATGACACAAAAGATGCCTATGTTGGTGGACCCACACACTTGGCACATGTTCCCTTCCACCCCCATACATGTACACAACAGATAGAATATAAAACACACTTACCTGTCCTCAGGGCTGGCTTTTGTGACTCATAGCCCCCAACTCCCTCAACCTGCTCCGTCTGCAGGCAGCGGGCAACCACCTTCTCCTCCTCAGTCAGGCGGACGTTGCAGGGTGGGCCCCCTCCAGTGCCCCTGGCATGCCGAGCTATGGAAGCCAGCTTGCCCTTCACGAGACGCCGCAGGTCATTCATTTTCTTTTGAATGTCCTGCGGTGTCCGGACCTCATGAGAGAGGGCATTGACCTGGCACGTGACCTTCATTAAGATCTGATCCCTCCGGGACTTGCTGGTCCGGGCACTGTCAGCACCATGGAGCCGCGAGTCATATTTCTCCATTGCCCTCACGACAATGGCCCTCTCCTCTGGGGAGAAATTTTTCTTCCTCCTCTCCTTAACAGCAGTTGTCATCTTGTCCAGCACAAACTTTGGCCGTCACTATCAAAAAAATGGGAGACGTTTGCGCTACACGGGCGCATGTGTGGGCGCATTATATACCCTGCGCCAGCGAATCGTAGGGAGGCTTTGCGCATGCGCAGAAGGCATCCACGTCACGGCGCGGGTCAACCACGTCATGGCGCGGGTCATCCACCTCACGGCGCCTGCTCCGTTCGTCCCGGCCTGCATTTGCATGGGGTCACGCTTCATTACAATGCAACACACCCACTTCCCTCCTACTTTGGAGTTGCGCCGGATTACGCCGATGGTTTTACTTGACGCAGGCGCATCTTGGAGCGCATTTACTTAGGGAATACGGTCCTTGCCACTCCGTGTTACGTCGGCGTAGTGCATCTGAGATGCGCAACGCCTGCATAATTAGGCGCGCATCTACGAGAATCTGGCCCATAGCGTCTACAAAATAGGTGATAGATTTATGGCATTTTTTTCATTTTTTTTTACTAGTAATGGCAGCAATCTGCGTTTTTTTTTGTGACCGTGACATTGCGGCGGACATATCGGACACTTTTGACACGTTTTTGGGACCATTCACATTTACACAGCGATTAGTGCTATAAAACTGCACTGATTACTGTGTAAATGTGACTGGCAGGGAAGGGGTTAACACTAGGGGGCGCTGAAGGTGTTAAAATGTTTCCTAAAGTATGTTCTAACTGTAGGGGGAGGGGGACTCGCAGGGGGAGGAGACCGATGTGTGTTCCTCTGTACTGGGAACACACATCAGTCTCCTCACCGCTGACAGGAGGTGGATCTGTGTGTTTACACACACAGATCCACACTCCTGCCGTGATCAGCGGTAATCGCGGGTGCTTGACTGCATTCGCGGCCGCCGGGCACGCGCACAGGATCGCGAGTGGTGCCGCGGGTGCGCGCGCCGGTGCCGCGGGTGCGCGCGCCAGCGGCGCGCTCGCACGCCCTAGAACGCCGTGAAGACAGGACATTGTGTGACGTCCAGTCTCATCGGCGAGGGGTTGTTTAAGACGTAAATCCCCCATGGCCCGGTATTGAAGGGGTTAAACACCACTTACCTCCTCCGCTGCAGGCTCTGCCACAAAGCACATACAGGGGTCCCCCAAAGCCCCCCAGTGGTGTGCTCTCCTTTCTCTTTTACCATAGGTTGCCGCCGCCCTTAACTGTCTATAGGTGGAGAGGGGGAGGGCCGTGGTTGCTCGTGTCCGTGCGCGTGCACGGCGCACCTGTGTGCAGGCGCCAAGAGGCTTGTTTAAAAGGCCCAGCATGCCAGAGCCTTCTGTAAAGTGGCATGGACACAGAGCTGTGGGCTGTAAGCATTGCTGTGGATTGAACCAGGCAAACCTAAGACTCCTACTCGGCATCAGGTTGTGCAGTGAGCTAATATTTGTGTATTTAATAAGGGGGGTGTTTTCCGCGCCAAATGTAGGTTCACAATGGTGAAAAGATTGAAATCAAAATATCTAATATATAAAGATTGAATGGTGATAAGCTGCTCCTCAGGATACAGTAGTGAACTGTGATATTGGTAATAGAAAGGTGGAAGAGGGCGCTAGTTCACAAAAACCTAGTGTACACTAACTAGGACAAAAAGCTAAACAGCACAATAGATATGTAAATTGAATTAGTGATTATACTCCCCAATTACGGGCAGATATGTGCAAAAGTGAATAAGTACATGGATCTAATAAATATTATAAAAGTCCATCTGAAAGTCCATATAGAAATAGATTCAATATTCAATGAACTGGCATTTAGAGCAAACAAAATTGATTCCAGAATGTTGTTAATGGATTCATGCAGTTAATCATCAGGTGTGTAGATAGCCTTCACCATTTAATTACAGCTTCACTCGAAGTGCCTTTAACACCAAATGCGCTTACCACAAATATGGGACCTCTTTAGAAAAGTAGGTCATACAAGCTGGGCAGAATAAGTGCCTGCTTACTGTGTGGCAAAAGCTGGAACCATATCTTGAGTGTTGAACCAATTAAACTCAAAGAAAGCAAAAGAGGGGGATCCCATAGTGTATTACCATTTATTAAAAAATACAGATAAAAAATACAGCCAAGTGGCCTCTTACTTAGAATGTACCCGCCCGGCACTGGGACTGCTTGTGTATCGCTCTGGCGTGGAGATCCGCTCCGCTATGCAATAGATGTGATCAATGTCCTGGGCTGGGTGATGCTAAGTGCGACGCTGGATTGTGCTAAGCGTGGGATAGGAAAATTTTGCCGCCGACATATGTTTCGTCACGTCACCATATTTGTGTATTGTAAGACTATAGCACAACAGTGATTGCATTTTTGTGACAGTACCTTTGCTTTGCAGTAAGGACTATGTCCCCCATAAGAGGTACAAGGGCTAGTAAAAGAGGCACTAAGAAATCCCCGCTTATGGCTAAGGATTCTGAGTTTTCCTGCGGTTTTCTGTTTCCTCTTTGGGATCTGGGAAATCCCCACAGGCTGCATGCTTCTTTTCCAGTTCATCCCTTGCTGGATAAACTGATGTATGATGACTGGGTTCACCCAGATAAACAGTTTTCTCCTCCTAAGCAGTTTTCCCTCCTTTATCCTATGGAGGAAAGTTTCACTAAGAAATGTGGGGTACCCTGCTATAGATGTAGCTATTTCTTGTGCAAAGCCTAACCTGTCCTATAGACAATGCTCAGGATCCAACTGAATTAAAAGCTGGATTGAAAGCCTCCTCCTCTATGGCCGGTGCTGTAGAACAACCTGCAGTTGCAGCAAATGGCATATGTCAGTTCCTTAAGGAACAGATGAAACAGATAGTTAACCTCCTCCCTACAGAGGAGATTGAGGTTTATGAGGACCTTCCTAAGGCCCTATGTTTTACGATTGATGCGATTATGGACTCTGTTCAGAAAGCATGAATCACATGCTGGTTCACATGCGCAGGTCTCTTTTAGCATGATTCCACATAATGGATACATTTATTTAAAAACAGATAAAAAACTCACATTTAGGTAGTGCAGTAGAATAAAATATCCACGAGCGCCGAACTCGTATTAAAACTTCAGGCTCTGTCTGTACCCAGTGCTCCATTTGGGGTACAGACAGAGTCTGAAGTTTTAATGCGAGTTGTTCACTTTCATCTGTATTGTTCATTGTAGTATCATCAGATACCCTCTTTTTTTTCTTTCACTGTTTAGTTCACCCACGATCCCTTCACTCCTCATTCCCTTTTTTACTTCCCCTTCCCCTTACCTCCCTCACAGCACAGCTACCATACTTTACATTATTATCACTTTTTCTGTTAGTTTTAGATCTACAGGTGCTGCTGCAGTCCCCCCCAGTCCATCAGACAGCACCTGAGTTCTCTATTTCTATATCATATGAGACTCATTCCCTCAAGGCCATTACAGGGCAGAATTCTGTCTGCTTGGAACAAAGATGTTCAGGCCCTGGACTTTCCTATGATCTTATCTCCAAAGGTTTGCTAGAGCCTCAATTGGTAGTTGCTCCCCCAAAATGTATCAAAAGGAAGATCCTTTACTCCAGTTACCTGAAAGATGGTATTTACAGACACCAGCCTTCTTGGCTGGGGGGCAGTTCTGGAAGAGGCATCTGCCCAGGGAAAGCTGGAAAAGCTCCTACCCATCAACATTCTGGAGATTCGGCAAATTATCTGGCTCTCAGTCTGGTCTTACAGACTGCAGGGTTGTCCTGTTCAGATACAATCCGACAATGCGACAGCTGTGGCCTATATCAATCACCAAGGGGACACCAGAAGTGGATGCTCAAAGAGAGGTGAATCACATCTTGTACTGGGCAGAAAGGCATATTCCTTGCTTATCTGCGGTCTTCATTCCAGGGGTAGAAAATTGGCAGGCGAATGGTCTCTACACCCAGACATATTTCAAATCATATGTCAGAAATGGGGTACCCCAGATGTGGACCTGTTGGCTTGCAGGTTCAACACAAAACTGGACAACTTTGTGTCAAGGACAAAAGATCCTTTTACTCAAGGGTTGGATGCCCTGACAATTTTGTGGGATCGATATTCTCTGATTTATGCGTTCCCTCTAGTCAAAAGTGAAGAAAAGCCAGTGATTTTGGTCGCCCGGCTTGGCCCAGGAGACCCTGGTATGCAGAAATCATAAGGATGGCAGTAGGAAGACCTTGGGGTCTCCCACTATGCTCGAACCTACTATCACAGGGTCCAATATTCTATCCTGCCTGACAAAGTCTAAATTTGATGGTTTGGCTGTTGAGACCCACATTCTGAGAAAACGTGGGCTCTCAGGCCCAGTCCTATCCACTCTGGTTAATTCTGGGAAGCCAGCCTCCAGGCTTATCTACTACAGGATCTGGAAGGCATATGTTTCCTGGTGTGAACCCAGAAGATGGCATCCTAGGAAGTATGTCATTCTTGTCTTCCTTCAGTTGGGCTTAAATATGAACTTGGCCTTGAGCACTATCAAGGACCAAATATCAGCCTTGTCGGTATTCTTTCAAAAACCACTTGCCTCTCATTCCCTAGTTCGGGCCTTTGTTCAGGGAGCACTGTGCCTTAATCCGCAGGTTAAGTCTCCTGTGTGCCCATGGGATTTGAATTTGGTATTGTCTGTTTTACAGAATTGGTGGCTCTTTCGTGTAAAGAACCGTATATGATTATTCATGATGACAGGGTGGTGCTGCGTCCTCATCTGACTTTTTTTTACCTAAGGTGGTTTCAGGATTTTATCTGAATCAAGATATAGTCCTACTGTCTTTTTTTCCAGATCTGCAGTCAGCGGAGGAAGAGAGTCTACCCTTTCTAGATATTGTTAAAGAGGTAAACGTTTATCTGCAAGCTACGGCTTAGATACGAAAGACTGATTGTCTGTTTATTCTGCCACAGGGCCCAAGGAAGGGCCAGGCAGCGTCAAAATCTACTATTTCATGTTGGATTCGACAAGTCATTCCTCCTTTTCAGGTGAAAGTGCACTTGACTAGAGCAGTTGGTGCTTCATGGGCAATGCATCACCAGGCCTCCATGGCTCAGATCTGTAAGGCTGCTACTTGGTCTTCGGTCCATACATTTACTAAGTTCTACCAGGCAGATGTGAGAGGGTATGAGGATGCCGCCTTCAGGTGTAGTGTACTGCAGGCAGCAGTATAGATCCTTTGGCCCAGTGACGGTCTTGTTTCTAAACTGTGTCCCCCCCCCCCTCAATTTAAGCATTTCTATGAGACATCCTATTAACTAATTAAGGCTCTGTGTCCCGTGATGTATGAGCAAGAAAATAGGATTTTTAATACAGCTTACCTGTAAAATCCTTTTCTTGGGAATATATCAAAGGACACAGAGCTCCGGCCCCTCTTCGGAGTTAAACGTGAGGCACTTATTGCTTTGCTACAAAACTGAGGTACTCTCCATTTGGGAGGGGTTATATAGGGGAGAAACTCAATTCTAATTGGGTTTGCCAGTGTCCAATCACCTGTGGTGACTACATAACCCATTAAATAATTAAGGCTCTGTGTCCCGTGATGTATTCCCAAGAAAAGGATTGTACAGGTAAGCTGTATTAAAAAATCCTATTTTTACAGATAAGCCATACTTAACATTACCTTTCTGTCTTAATTCAGGTAACATTGTCATTTAATAAAGACAATACAAATAGCATCCCACATCTATATACAAGCAACATTTCCTCATCATTAGTTAGCTAACACAACACAAAGAGCTCAACTGATACACACATATGTCACGTTACTGCAATTTTACAATTTGAGAGGTCAGCTCATCGTTTTAAATATTCAAACAAGTCTCATTGCTCTAAAACTTCTACAGTCCAGAGACCAATGCTATTACTATCAAAATGTAGGCGTCCTAAAGATATAACAGTTTCATTTGTATATCAGTCTCTCGCCCAATTTATCAAACAAAAACAGAATTGCATGCCAGTGTCCAGTCATGGACATGGGCGCCAAAACAAAAATCTGCTTGCATCTGATCACCTAAATGCATCTCAAATAAGCCAGCTAAGTATCTGATAAACTTCCTACGCTTTCTGAATGTGCTATGGCTTACAATACAAGAACACAACATTAAACCAAGCACAAACAATCTAGCACAATTCTGCATCATTTTTGTATCTCTTATTTACACAAATTTTATCCTGACGTCTATGCCAAATTGTTTTATCACGGTCATGTGATATTTTCAGTTCTTTTAGGCCCCGTACACACGACCAAGCTTCTCGGCAGAATCCAGGGAGAAGCTTGCTGGGAGACATATTCTGCCGAGAAACTCGGTCGTGTGTAAACTTCCGACGAGCGTCCCGTCGGGAAGCTCGCTGAGCCAAAAAAGAGAGCATGCTCTCTTTTTCCTCGTTGTTCAATGAGGACTTTGGCTCGACAAGCTTTTCCGACCGCTCATCGGGAACCTCCTTGGGGCGGAACGATGAGTTTAGCCCGACGAGGTTCTCGGACGTGTGTACGCGGCCTGAGAGTATTTATTCAATATGTGCAATAAGAGGTCACACCAATACCAAGTATAACATTTATTAAACGTAATGACAGATAAAGATAAAGGAAATATCAAGAATACTTAACTAAAGATGCTTGTTTTGCCTCCATGGGTCCTGTTTGCTGTTAAACGCAACATGGCACAGGTGATCACAGACCTCTGATGTGAGACAAACTTATTCCAGTTTGGGCTGTGGTATTAGACTTGTGTATAAGGAATAGACAACCCCCAAGCCAACTCCCTATGCAATATGACCCCTCAGGGACTTGACCAGTTATAACATTCCTTTTATATAAGGTAAAGCCATGCTTATGACCTTATATGGCCTCCTTAACCAGGATTTGGAAGCTTAAAATGCAACCACTTTATTAATAAAGAAATATGTAATATGCAATTCTCCCATCACAGGTACAGCAGGTAAAATACAGTGCCTTGCAAAGGTATCCACCCGCTTGGCTTTTTACCTATTTTGTTACATTACAGCCTTTAGGTCAATGTTTTTTTAATCTGAAATATATGTGCTGGATCAGAACACAATAGTCTAAGTTGGTGAAGTAAAATTAGAAAAATATATACTGTAAGCTGGGGATAGGTAGCGGGTACAAAAACTCCCTGGGATGAGCCAACACAGATACCAAAGTCCATAGGATAAGTGAACAACAGTGGGATGTTTATTGGTGCTATACAAAGTCTATTTACAGGTGCTGTACAGTGTGCAGAAAACAAAACAAAAATAGCCAAACAAACACCTAGCCGTGTCTCGGCTCTAACTACACGATATGCAGGTCCTAGCTACTAAGCTAAACAAGCCTACCGCTTGTTAGCTCAAACATACACTTCTCACCAGTTTTTTCAGCAGCCTCCTTGCTCTCACAGATTCACACTGTTTCCCAGGACAGAGCAATGGCTGTTAGCTCAGGTGAGCTTAAATTGGCCTGGGGGGAGAGGGCCAACACCTGACCTGGATCAGGGATCAGAGATCCCTGAACGTGTAAGAGAGGAGCCTGGGAGAGGTATAAACCCCGAACTGGACTTTCCCAAGCTCTCTCTGGGACGCTCTGCTACACACCCTCCCCCCTTGTTTCAACCCCAGGGTTGGAACACCTGTAGCCCAACAGGAGTGAACACGGGACAGGGCATCTACATTTCCCATCTTAACACCTGGCCTGTGTTTTACTGTAAAGGAATAATCCTGTAGAGCCAAAAACCACCGGTTCACCCGCCTATTAGTCTCCTTCTTTTGGGCCATCCATTTCAAGGGAGCATGGTCAGTTATTAGCTCAAACTGGCGCCCTAACAGGTAGTACCTGAGCGCGTCCACGGCCCACTTTATGGCTAAGCATTCCTTTTCAATGACTGCATACTTTTTCTCATGATCATTGAGCTTTCTGCTTAGGTAGACCACAGGGTGTTCTTCCCCGCTGTGTACCTGTGACAATACTGCCCCGATACCTACATCAGAGGCATCTGTCTGTACCAAAAAGTCTTTGGCGAAATCGGGGGAGTACAGCACTGGCTGTGCACAAAGAGCTTTTTTTAGGGCTTGGAAAGATTCTTCCGCTACTGGGGACCATTTCACCATTACAGAGTCTTTCCCTTTCGTAAGGTCCGTCAGTGGGGCAGCTAAAGTTGCAAAATTTGGGATAAATCTTCTATAATACCCCGCAATGCCAAGAAAGGCCCTGACCTGCTTCTTGTTTGCCGGACGTGGCCACTCCTGGATGGCTTCTATTTTATTTACCTGGGGCTTTATGACACCACGGCCAATAGTGTAGCCCAAATACTTGGCTTCCTCTAGACCAATGGCACATTTTTTGGGATTTGCCGTAAACCCTTCTTTGAAGAGGGAATCGAGGACCGCTTGGACACGGGGCAAGTGAGAGCCCCAGTCAGTGCTATGCACCACTATGTCATCCAGATAGGCTGCAGCATACTGTCGGTGAGGTCTTAGGGTCCTGTCCATGGCCCTCTGAAATGTCGCAGGGGCATTTTGCAACCCAAAAGGCATCTTTTTATATTGAAAGGAACCCTCCGGGGTCACAAATGCAGTCTTCTCTTTGGCACTAGCAGTCAGGGGTATCTGCCAATAACCTTTTGTCAAGTCCAAAGTAGTCAGATAGCGAGCCTTGCCAAGTCGGTCTATAAGTTCATCTACTCTGGGCATTGGGTACGTGTCAAACTTTGTCACTGCATTAAGCTTCCTGAAGTCATTACAGAACCTCCAGGTGCCATCCGGTTTTGGGACTAACACGATGGGGCTCGACCAATCACTATTGGATTCCTCAATGACATCTAGCTCCAACATTCTTTTAACTTCAGCACTGATGTCCTTTCTCCTCGCTTCAGGAATTCGGTATGGTTTGAGCTTGACACGGACCCCAGGTTCAGTAACAATATCATGCTGAACCTCCGAACTCGTGCCAGGCAACTCTGAAAATTTCTCTCTATTCCTTATTAGGAACTCTCTAGCTTCCTGTTTTTGGGAATATGACAGGGTGTCTGGAATCGTGACCTCAGGATCAGAGGGGATTCAGTACCCTTAGGCGTTACCGGGAGGGACCTTGCAGTTAACGCCAGTCTATCCTTCCAGGGCTTTAACAGGTTCACGTGGTAAATCTGTTCCGGCTTTCTTTTACCTGGTTGATACACCTTGTAATTGACTTCCCCAACTCTTTCAATTACTTCAAAGGGGCCCTGCCACTTAGCCAGGAACTTGCTCTCAACAGTGGGAACTAATACGAGGACCCTGTCACCCGGTGAGAAAACACGGAGTTGGGCCCCACGATTGTATATTCTCTGTTGGGCTGCTTGTGCCTGTAGTAAATGTTCTTTCACCACTGGTATTACTGCTGCAATCCTGTCCTGCATTTGAGCGATATGCTCAATTATGCTTTTGTGAGGTGTCTGTTCCCCCTCCCAAGTTTCCTTGGCTATGTCCAAGAGTCCCCGAGGATGTCTCCCGTAAAGCAACTCAAATGGAGAGTACCCTGTAGAGGACTGGGGAACCTCCCTGATAGCAAACATCAGGTACGGTATCAGGAAGTCCCAGTCTTTCCCATCTTTGTCAACAACCTTTTTTAACATGCCCTTTAACGTCTTATTAAAACGTTCCACCAAGCCATCTGTTTGCGGATGATACACAGAGGTTCGCAACTGCGTCACCTTAAATAACTTGCACAGCTCCCTAGTTATCCGTGACATAAATGGGGTACCCTGGTCTGTAAGGATTTCTTTAGGGATGCCAACCCGACTGAACACCATAAACAGCTCTTTGGCAATATTTTTAGCCGACGCGGCACGTAAGGGAACAGCCTCAGGATAACGGGTAGCGTAATCCATAATCACGAGGATATGCTGATGACCACGGGCGGATTTGGGGAGCGGACCAACAAGGTCCATGGCAATCCTCTCGAAGGGCACTTCAATGATGGGCAAGGGCACTAAAGGACTTCGGAAGTGGGGCTGGGGGGCTGACATCTGACACACCGGACAGGATTGACAATAATTTTCAATATTTTTCTGTATCCCAGGCCAGTAAAACCTGCGCAACACCCTTTCAGTGGTTTTCTCAACCCCTAAATGGCCTCCTAGCAAGTGCCCATGGGCAAGTTCCAACACCATCCTTCTATAAGGCTTAGGGACCACCAACTGTTCAATAACTTCATCATTCTTTTTACATACACGATACAGTAAATCATCATTGCTGCTGAAATAAGGGAAACAGGGCCTATCCCCTGGTTCGACAGGTACATCATTAATCACCATTACATTTTCCCAGGCCCTGGCAAGAGTAGGGTCTTTTCTCTGCTCAGTACCAAAATTTTCCTTGTGCACATTAAGGTCAGTAAACTCCAACATAGGCTCTGAGTCGGCAGTCGGCTGTCCGGCTCTACTGGTTGTGGGGACTTCCTCAGGCTCCTCCAGCTCTCCTGCCATAACCGAGAAAGGAAAACTCAGAGAGCCCTGAGATGAGTCCCCTGAACCCACAATATCGGAAGTAGCCAGGAGCTCTGGCTCTGTGACTGAGTTAGGTACTGCCACCGGGTCGGGACGATCCCACAGCTCCCAAAACTTAGGGAAGTCCCTACCAATGATGGCCTCATGCACCAAGTGGGGCACGAGTCCGACCGCATGGGACACCGTACCTAAGCCAGTTTTAAACTGAACTGTGGCTATAGGATACTCCCGGGTATCCCCATGTACACAGATCACCGCAACTTTTTTTTCATGAAAATTCACAGTTTTAACTATCTCAGCTGTAACCAAAGTAACCAGACTTCCAGAGTCCAGTAAGGCCGTAATAGGCTTATCATTAACAGTCATGTGATACATGTGTTTCCCCACATTTGGCACTGCAGCGCATGAAACAGCAGCAAACATAGACTGCCTTCTAATAGATAGATCACACTGCATTGGTTCATCAGTCAAAGGACAATTTGCTGCAACATGTCCCAGCTCTTGGCAACGAAAACACCTGATGTTTCCCCAAGTTGGTTTGCTGACAGGCAGTGGTTTCCCTTGCTTGGGACGCCAAACTTCAGTCCTGGCACCAAAGATCCTCCCCCCTATTTCCTTGCCATGCTTACCACCCACTTCCCCTGGAACAGTCTTACCGGTTGCCTGGGGAGACCGTGGCTTTGGGTGGAAAGTCCGTGCAGCTGTTGGGGTGGTGACCAGGTTCTCTGCAGCAAAGTACCTTTCGACGAGTTCCACCAAGTTATCTGCCGACTTGGGGTCCCCTTGACTCACCCACCTCTGCAGGGGAATTGGGAGTGACCTCAGGAATTGGTCCATGACCACACGCTCCACTATTTGTGGCGCAGACAGGGACTCCGGCTGTAGCCATTTTCTCACCAGGTGGATTAGGTCGAACATCTGCGATCTTGGGGGCCTCTCAATTTGGAAGGACCAGCTGTGGACCCGTTGGGCTCGAACGGCCAAGGTGACACCGAGTCGCGCCAGAATTTCCCGCTTGACCTTTTCATAGTCTCCCGCTTCTGCCGACTCCAGATCATAGTAGGCCTTCTGAGATTCACCAAAAGTAAGGGGGCGATCAGTCCTGCCCACTTGGTTTTAGGCCAACCTTCCCTCTCAGCGGTCCGTTCAAATGTTAGCAGGAAGGCCTCTGGATCATCATCCGTAGTCATTTTTGACAGAAAGCGAGCCACATGGATGGCTGAAGGCTTGTCTCTAATTTCCTTGATTTCCGCAGGTGCCCACTGTGCTAGCGTTTCTGCAACTTTAGTCAGGGTTTTCCTATCCGCTTCTGCAGCAGTGGCAAGCTGTTCAAACAGCCTCTGCGATTGCTCCTGTACCATAGCGTTGGCTTGCTGCAGCGCAGCATTAGTTTGCTGTTGTGCAGCGTTTGCTTGCTGTTGCGCAGCATTGAATAGCACCATTTGTTTGAGGATTTCCTCCATGTTGTCACTTTAGGTACTGGCCTTTTAAATAGTAACTTACTATTGCTGATCGCAGCCTCCACCATATGTAAGCTGGGGATAGGTAGCGGGTACAAAAACTCCCTGGGATGAGCCAACACAGATACCAAAGTCCATAGGATAAGTGAACAACAGTGGGATGTTTATTGGTGCTATACAAAGTCTATTTACAGGTGCTGTACAGTGTGCAGAAAACAAAACAAAAATAGCCAAACAAACACCTAGCCGTGTCTCGGCTCTAACTACACGATATGCAGGTCCTAGCTACTAAGCTAAACAAGCCTACCGCTTGTTAGCTCAAACATACACTTCTCACCAGTTTTTCAGCAGCCTCCTTGCTCTCACAGATTCACACTGTTTCCCAGGACAGAGCAATGGCTGTTAGCTCAGGTGAGCTTAAATTGGCCTGGGGGGAGAGGGCCAACACCTGACCTGGATCAGGGATCAGAGATCCCTGAACGTGTAAGAGAGGAGCCTGGGAGAGGTATAAACCCCGAACTGGACTTTCCCAAGCTCTCTCTGGGACGCTCTGCTACAATACATAAAACTAGTTTTCAGAAATAAAAAAAATTATAATTGGCAAGTGCATATGTATCCACCCCCTTGTTATACAGCCCATAAAATCTCTGGTGTAACCAATTACCTTAAGAAGTCACATAATTAGTGAAATGATGTCCACCTTTGTGCAATCTAAGGCAGCCCTCAAAATTTCCACTCGCCTGCTAGCATTTGGCGAGTGGATTTTAGCTGTGGGCGAGTGATGACAGGGCTGCATGACCAATCTGCCTCCAATCTGTACCTACACTTATAGCCCTGATGCGATTGGCGGCCGAAGAGAAAAGGTGCATGCTCGAGACGCGCACAGGCAGAGCAGTACACAGGTGCTCTCCTTACAATTCTCATTAAGCCATGGGACCTAACAGTATGACCTCTCTGAGCCTGCCCCCCTCCCCCCGGGCCCCGACCAATGTAGCTGGGGAGCAGGGAGCAGGAAGTAATGAGTGAGGTGGAGGATTGCGAAAATGACCACTCCGGGTGTCCCAGGTAGGCAGTGCAGCGCTCACTGAAAGTTGCCCTGACATGAGAGCGACAGCCTTCCAGTTTGTGCAGTTTTATTCTCCTTGTGCTCTATGTAAGTGGCCAGCAGTTCAGCCTGTGCTATGGTGTCAATGGCTGTGCAGTTGTGTGGATCTCGGCGCTGGATTGTATTCCCTCCCGCTGTGCTGCAGCTCCTCTCCTCACTGCCAGCCTGAATAAAAGGGGGAAGTGGGGACATGCAAGCGTGGAGCCGCACACACAGGCTCCTGATGATGAGATGAATAGGAGAGAGAGAGAGAGGATGGATGGGAGTTGCAGAGGAGACTGGATGGATGGGAGTTGGAAGAGACCCAGTTCTAGTGCCCTGTCCCTCTGGTCTGCCCCCAGTGCCCTGTCCCTCTAGTCTGCCCCCAGTGCCCTGTCCCTCTAGTCTGCCCCCAGTGCCCTGTCCCTCTAGTCTGCCCCCAGTGCCCTGTCCCATTTTGTTAATGTTGTTGGTAATATTTAATTGTGTAACTTGATTCTGTATTAAACATTTAACAGTGTCATTCCATGAGATAATCTACAAGGGCGTGTTTAGGGGCGCAATTAGGCGCGGGGCAGTGTATGAATGGGCTGTTAGGTGGGGCAATTGGTGGTTAGTAACTCTTGAGGCCTGGCCAGTAGCTCAGGGCTTGAAATTTTGAGCCCTGATCTAAGGTGTACATTTAATAAACCGTGATAAGATGAGATCATGATGATCACGGTTTATCACAGAGCATTAAACGGCCAGTTTAATTAACTGTGATCTGAAGATTTCACAGCTCTTCCACTGAAATATCTCCCTTCCAGATTCACCAGCTCAGAGGTGGAGAATCTGGGAGAGAAGCTGGTGTGATAAGAGGAAGAAGGCTTACTAATATAAACACCAGTGGGTTAAAAATGAATATTAACAACAATATATATATATATATATACACACATACGTGTATATAGATACAGATTCTCAGCGGCGTTACGACGGAGTATCTCAGATACCCTGTCGTATCGCCGTTTTTTTTGCCTCGTATCTATGCGAGTGATGCTTAGCATCACTTTGGCATAGATACGCTTCAACATCCGACAAGTGTAATACCATTACACTTGTGGATCCTAGTTGTAATGACAACTCCGGCCACTAGGTGGCCTTTACGTTGTTTTCTCATTTGCATATGCAAATGAGGCTAGTACGCCGATTCCTGATCGCTTTTACGCCGCCCCGTCGTCGCGTACGTCGTTTACGAACTCGTAAGGTTACCCCTGCTTCTATGAGGAGTAACCTTACGAAGTTCCGTTGGGTGCCGTTAGATGCCATGTTAAGTATGGCGTCTGGTCAGCGTCGGCTTTTTCCGTCGCTTACGTCGTTTTACTAACTTGTTCGCGAATAGGGGCATTGCGTAGTGACGATCACGTCGTTTTGACGTCGGTTTCAACGACGCTTTCCGACGTGAGCTGGAGCATGCGCACTGGGCTTTTTCCATGACCGGCGCATGCGCAGTTTGTTCGACGCGGGGGCGTGCTTAATTTAAATACAAGCCGCCCCATTTGAATTACGCGGGCTTACGCTGAGCCATTTTCGCTACGCCAACGCAATCTATGGAGCAAATGGTTAGAGAATATGGCACTTGCTCTAGTACGATGCGGCGGCGTAGTGTAAATGGCTTACGCTATGCTGGCGATTTTCTTAGAGAATCTGGCCCACTGTGTATATGTATACAGGTCATTCTCAAAAAATTAGCATATTGTGATAAAGTTCATTATTTTCTGTAATGTACTGATAAACATTAGACTATATATATATTTTAGATTCATTACACACAACTGAAGTAGTTCAAGCCTTTTTTTTTTTTTAATATTGATGATTTTGGCATACAGCTCATGAAAACCCAAAATTCCTATCTCAAAAAATGAGCATATCATGAAAAGGTTCTCTAAATGATCTCTTAACCTAATCATCTGAATCAACTAATTAACTCTAAACACCTGCAAAAGATTCCTGAGGCTTTTAAAAACTCCCAGCCTGGTTCATTACTCCAAACCGCAATCATGGGTAAGACTGCTGACCTGACTGCTGTCCAGAAGGCCATCATTGACACCCTCAAGCAAGAGGGTAAGGCACAGAAAGAAATTTCTGAACGAATAGGCTGTTCCCAGAGTGCTGTATCAAGGCACCTCAGTGGAAAGTCTGTGGGAAGGAAAAAGTGTGGCAGAAAACGCTGCACAACGAGATGAGGTGACCGGACCCTGAGGAAGATTGTGGAGAAGGACCGATTCCAGACCTTGGGGGACCTGCGGAAGCAGTGGACTGAGTCTGGAGTAGAAACATCCAGAGCCACCGTGTACAGGCGTGTGCAGGAAATGGGCTACAGGTGCCGCATTCCCCAGGTCAAGCCACTTTTCATCCAGAAACAGCGGCAGAAGCGCCTGACCTGGGCTACAGAGAAGCAACACTGGACTGTTGCTCAGTGGTCCAAAGTACTTTTTTCAGATGAAAGCTAATTTTGCATGTCATTCGGTAATCAAGGTGCCAGAGTCTGGAGAAAGACTGGGGAGAGGGAAATGACAAAATGCCTGAAGTCCAGTGTCAAGTACCCACAGTCAGTCATGGTCTGGGGTGCCATGTCAGCTGCTGGTGTTGGTCCACTGTGTTTTATCAAGGGCAGGGTGAATGCAGCTAGCTATCATGAGATTTTGGAGCACTTCATGCTTCCATCTGCTGAAAAGCTTTATGGAGATGAAGATTTCATTTTTCAGCACGACCTGGCACCTGCTCACAGTGCCAAAACCACTGGTAAATGGTTTACTGACCATGGTATTACTGTGCTCAATTGGCCTGTCAACTCTCCTGACCTGAACCCCATAGGGAATCTGTGGGATATTGGGAAGAGAAAGTTGAGAGACGCAAGACCCAACACTCTGAATGAGCTTAAGGCCGCTACCGAAGCATCCTGGGCCTCCATAAGACTTCAGCAGTGCCACAGGCTGATTGCCTCCATGCCACGCCGCATTGAAGCAGTCATTTCTGCAAAAGGATTCCCGACCAAGTATTGAGTGCATAACTGAACATAATTATTTGAAGGTTGACTTTTTTTTTAATAAAAACAGTTTTCTTTTATTGGTCGGATGAAATATGCTAATTTTTTGAGATAGGAATTTGGGGTTTTCATGAGCTGTATGCCAAAATCATCAATATTAAAACAAAAAAAAGGCTTGAACTACTTCAGTTGTGTGTAATGAATCTGAAATATATGAAAGTCTAATGTTTATCAGTACATTACAGAAAATAATGAACTTTATCACAATATGCACATTTTTTGAGAATGACCTGTATATATATATATATATATATTTTAATATTTATATACTGTGTGTATATATATATATATATATATATATATATATATATATATATATATATATGTGTGTGTGTGTGTGTATATGTATATGTATTCACACATATATACACAGTATTTATATATATACAGTGCAGAAAATAAGTATTTGAACACGCTGCTATTTTGCAAGTTCTCCCACTTGGAAATCATGGAGGGGTCTGAAATTGTTATCGTACGTGCATGTCCACTATGAGGGACATAATCAAAAAAAAATTCCAGAAATCACAATGTATGATTTTTTTAACTATTTATTTGTATGATACAGCTGCAAATAAGTATTTGAACACCTGAGAAAATCAATGTTAATATTTGGTACAGTAGCCTTTGTTTGCAATTACAGAGGTCAAACGTTTCTTGTAGTTTTTCACCAGGTTTGCACACACTGGAGGAGGGATTTTGGCCCACTCCTCCACACAGATCTTCTCTAGATCAGTCAGGTTTCTGGGCTGTCGCTGAGAAACACGGAGTTTGAGCTCCCTCCAAAGATACTCTATTGGGTTTAGGTCTGGGGACTGGCTAGGCCACGCAAGAACCTTGATATGCTTCTTACAGAGCCACTCCTTGGTTATCCTGGCTGTGTGCTTCGGGTCATTGTCATGTTGGAAGACCCAGCCTCGACCCATCATCAAAGCTCTAACTGAGGGAAGGAGGTTGTTGCCCAAAATCTCGCAAAACATGGCCCCGGTCATCCTCTCCTTAATACAGTGCAGTCGCCCTGTCCCATGTGCAGAAAAACACCCCCAAAGCATGATGCTACCACCCCCATGCTTCACAGTAGGGATGGTGTTCTTGGAATGGTACTCATCATTCTTCTTCCTCCAAACACGGTTAGTGGAATTATGACCAAAAAGTTATATTTTGGTCTCATCTGACCACATGACTTTCTCCCATGACTCCTCTGGATCATCCAAATGGTCATTGGCAAACTTAAGACGGGCATTGACATGTGCTGGTTTAAGCAGGGGAACCTTCCGTGCCATGCATGATTTCAAACCAATGACGTCTTAGTGTATTACCAACAGTAACCTTGGAAACGGTGGTCCCAGCTCTTTTCAGGTCATTGACCAGCTCCTCCCGTGTAGTCCTGGGCTGATTTCTCACCTTTCTTAGGATCATTGAGACCCCACAAGGTGAGATTTTGCATGGAGCCCCAGTCCGAAGGAGATTGACAGTCATGTTTAGCTTCTTCCATTTTCTAATGATTGCTCCAACAGTGGACCTTTTTTCACCAAGCTGCTTGGCAATTTCCCCGTAGCCCTTTCCAGCCTTGTGGAGGTGTACAATTTTGTCTCTAGTGTCTTTGGACAGCTCTTTGGTCTTGGCCATGTTAGTAGTTGGATTCTTACTGATTGTATGGGGTGGACAGGTGTCTTTATGCAGCTAATGACCTCAAACAGGTGCATCTAATTTAGGATAATAAATGGAGTGGAGGTGGACATTTTAAAGGCAGACTAACAGGTCTTTGAGGGTCAGAATTCTAGCTGATAGACAGGTGTTCAAATACTTCTTTGCAGCTGTATCATACAAATAAATAGTTAAAAAATCATAAATTGTGATTTCTGGAATTTTTTTTTGGATTATGTCTCTCACAGTGGACATGAACCTACGATGACAATTTCAGACCCCTCCATGATTTCCAAGTGGGAGAACTTGCAAAATAGCAGGGTGTTCAAATACTTATTTTCCACACTGTATATATGTATTGTGACAGGAAGTCAGGTAAATCTGTGGGTGTTGTCACAGACGGGAGATACATTTCTGCCTTGTTTAGACAATTCACCAATTACTATCAGGTGTCGGTTGCAGAGGTAGCCAGAAAGGTTTAGGACGTTGGATAGCTTCAGCTGTTTAGAATGAGGCAATTAAGGCCTCTATAAGTTATCCAGAGGATTTCTACTGATTGCTGCATCCTGAGGCTTTTTGAGTTAAGTAGAGCAGTGATCTGAGAAAGACTTCTGAAGGTGAGGTGGTGTTGATCTTTCTGTGTGATACAAATCAAAAAGACTATTGTTGTACTGCTGTATGACCAGCAGTGTATTCCCAGCAGTAGGCTGTGCCAGACTCCATAGGTAGGTTCCTGTGTTGTGAAGGGAGACGCCCAAGTGGCCAGGGTTTGTTTTATGTTTTGTTTTGTTTATGCTGTTTGGATGCTTGCACTTGTTTCCAGCAATATGGAAGAATAAACCATAATCTTTGTTTTCAACCGTCCTTGGCTGCCTCTCTGTATAGTTCAGTGTGTAGTGAACCCACCCAGGGGGTCACACACACCCGCTACCGAGCTAACCCCTTACACATGGTGGAGAATGCAGGCAGTTAAAGTAAACCCAAAAATGGAGGAGATACTGAAACAGCTGGCTATAGCAAATGCAAATCAACAGCAGACAAATGCAGGTTTGCAGCGGAGCCTTGCAGCTCAACAACAGGCTCACCAAGAGAGCATTGCAGCTCACCAAGAGAGCATTGCAGCTCAACAACAGGCTCACCAAGAAAGCATTTCAGGCTTGGAACAGCAGCAAATGGAAGCCATCATGAAACAGCTTCAGAGACAGCAGACCGAGGCTGGGAGTCAGGCCAGTAACATACCGACTTTTCGGGTAAGCCACTTATTGCCAAAGATGACTGCAGATGATGACCCTGAGATGTTTCTGACCACGTTTGAGAGAACAGCGGAAAAAGAGAGTTGGCCTAAAGAACAGTGGGCTGGACTAGTGGCTCCCCTTTTATCTGGAGAAGCCCAAAAGGTATATTTTGATTTGGAGCTTGCAGATGCAAAAAACTATGATCGGTTAGAAGAGGAAATATTGGCACGTTTTGGTTTAACCCTGGATGTCCGTGCTCAGCGGGTCCACAATTGGAGTTATGAGCTGAGGAAGCCACCTCGGTCGCAGATGTATGACCTCATCCATTTGGCTAGGAAATGGCTGCAGCCAAAAATTCTGTCCAGACCAAAAATTTTGGAGCGAGTAGTCATGGACAAATTTCTTAGGTCTCTTCCTAACACCCTGCAGAAATGGGTGAGCTATGGTGGTCCGGAAACCGCAGACAAACTAGTAGACCTGGTCGAAAGGTACCTAACAGAGAATTTGTCCTCTTCCCCCAGAGACGCACAGACTTTCCACCCCAAGACCAGATCCTCCCCACCTATAGGTAAGACTGCATCAAGGGATGGGGGTGGAGAGAGGGACCAAAGAGCAACTAGAGGTATTATCGGGACTACTGCTAATGTTTGCCGAGAGCGGACTGGACCCATCCCACAGGAGAGGACCAGAAGGTTGATTTGTTACCGTTGCCGAGAAGAGGGACATGTAGCAGCGATTTGCCCAGCGGGTAATGAAGCCATGCAGTGTGACTTTCTGACAGAGAGACGACAGTCCCTTTTTGCAACCACATGCACTGCAGTAAAGGGGAATGAGAAACCTTTATGTAGAATGTGCTTAGATGGTAAAGATGTTGTGGTATTGTTGGATTCAAGTAGCCTGGTTACCTTAGTGAAAAGTGAACTAGTGGTGGGAAAAACCTTACATCCTAGGAAAATGGCTGTAGTTTGTGTACATGAGGACACTCGAGAATATCCGGTGACTACGGTTTCCTTTGAAACCTCCCTCGGTAACTTGTGTCACCAAGTGGGTTTAGTTCTCAAACTGCCACATGCCATTGTGGGAAGGGATTTCCCAAAGTTCTGGGAACTCTGGGATTGCCCAGATTCCCCAGTAGGTGGTTCTTCTAAGCCTGAAACATCTACTCCAGAATCCTCTAACTGTGAGGATTCTCCTGAGTTCTCCTCTAACTGGACGTCCTTAAGTAGGCAGAGCTGATGAGCGGATCATCAACAGGTGGATCACTGTGGAGAGATGGAAGCTGGCAATTAGCCAACAGCTTAGCTGCCAGCACAGAGAAGGAAAGGCTGAGCCCAGCCCTGACAGTACCCCTCCTCAATGACCCCTCCCCCTCGGAGGACCACCGGGCTTGAGGGAAAAACGTGGAAATCACGAAGGATTACAGAGGCATGAACGCCCGAGGATGGGACCCAAGAGCGTTCTTTCAGACCGTACCCCTTCCAATGCACCAGGTACTGAATGCGCCCACGGAACCTAAGGGAGTTGCAAACCAAAGGTTTCAATAAGGAGACATGAAACACATTGAATATACGCATACTGGAAGGAAGGTCCAAAGCGTAAGCCACTGGGTTTATCCTGCGAAGGATACGAAAAGGCCCAATAAACAGAGGTGCGAACTTCAGGGAAGGAACACAAAGTCGGAGGTTGTGAAATGACAGCCAGACCCTGTCCCTGACCTAGTAGGAAGGCGCAGGCAGGCGTCTGAGGTCAGAATGGAGTCTGTACCTCTCATTAACCTGTCGCAAAGCTTCCTGTACTTGTACCCAAGTGAAACGAAGACCACGGAGATGTTCCTCTAACGCAGGAATACTCTGAGGAACAAATGAGTCAGGCAACATGGAAGGTTGAAAACCATAATTCGCCATAAACATGGACAAACGGGAAGCATAATTCAGAGCGCTATTGTGAGCAAACTCCGCCCCATTAGACTGTGGGTGATACGCAGAGGAAAAAGCAAGCTGAATTCACAACTGTGCACAAAAGGCTTGCCAAAACCGGGACACAAACTGACATCCCCTGTCTGAGACAATGACCTTGGGTAGGCCATGTAAGCGGAAGACCACCCAAGCAAAAATGGAAGCCAATTCCTTAGACATAGGCAACTTCTTAAGTGGAATACAGTGAAACATTTTCGAGAACCGGTCTACCACCATAAGGATAACTGTGTTGCCCTGGGAGCTGGGTAAATCCACAATGAAATCCATAGACAGGTGGGTCTAGGGCCTCTCTCCATTGGGTATGGGTTGTAGGAGGCCCACTGGAAGGAGTCGTGGACTCTTAGGCCTCGTACACATGATCAAATCTGTCTGCTGGAAACGGTCTGCTAGACCGTTTCAGCAGACAGATTAGATCGTGTGTACGGGCAAACAGACGGATTTGGCCACCCGACAGATTTCAAAGCATGCTTTGAAATCTGTCAGCTGGGAACCCGTCCGCCCGACATGTCTGCTGGTTAGTATGCTAACCAGCAGACATGTCTTCTCGCACACGCGCCAAATGATTTCGACGCATGCGCGGAAGTGTTTTACTTCCTGGTGCGGTGACGTGGCGGCGTCAACATCACCGCCACGTCACCGACACGTCAGCGCGCTGTCTGCTGGCGGGGATTTTGGTTTGCTCGTGTGTACACGCGAGCAAACCAAAATGCCAGCAGACAGATTTGTTCAAATCGGTCGGACAGACCGTTTTGAACAAATATATTTAATCGTGTGTACGAGGCCTTACTCTGAGCACACACGGAACAGGCAGCTACGAAGGTGGCTACATCAGCACATAGACTAGGCCACCAGAATTGCTGGGAAATGGCCCAAAAGAGTTGATTCTTCCCATGGTGGCCAGCAGCCTTGATAATGGTAAGTCTGGATCACGGCAGTACGGAGACTCTCGGGAACAAAGCAGCGGTCACAAGGTTTCTCAGGAGGGGCATCAACTTGAGCAGCCAGAATTCTGTCACTCAAAGGAGAAGTGAGACTGGTACGAACCGTAGCCAGACTCCATCTTGAAAGTGGAAGAAAATTGATGTGACAAGGCGTCAGCCCTTACATTCTTAGTACCGGGTAAGAATGAGACAATGTAATTGAAACTCGGCAAGAAAAGAGCCCATCATGCCCTTCAGGGAGAGAGGCGCTTAGCCTCAAACAAGAATGTGAGATTCTTATGGTCAGTAAGAATGAGAATGGCACAGTGGTACCTTCGAGGAGATGTATCCATTCTTTCAGGGCTAAAATGATCGCCAAAAGCTCTCTGTCACCAATCTTATAATTGCACTCTGCAGGTGACAATTTCTTGGAAAAGTAGACACACGGATGCATAGCAGTGTCAGAGCTAGGGCGTTGAGACAGAAGGGCGCCAACTACAGTCTCAGAAGCATCGACTGAGGATAAAAGGCAACATGAGATCAGAATGTGCCAACACAGGAGCAGAAACAAAGGTAGTCTTCAGACTCTTAAAAGCCTTAATGGACTCTGGAGACCAACTTTGTGGGTTACCATCCATTCTGGTCATATCAGTCAGGGGCTTGACCAGAGATGAGAAGTTACAAATAAACTCCCGATAATAGTTGGCAAAGCCAAGAAAGCGCTGCAGAGGACATAAACACATGGGTCGAGGCCACTGTAGCATTGCAGAAAGTTTCTCTCGTCCATCGAAAAGTCGTGTAAATGACAAACCCAGGAATTTAACCTGTTCATAGTGGAATTCGCACTTCTCCATCTTAAAATAGAGATTGTTCTCTCTTAGTTTCTGAAGTACTCGTTAGACATCTGTGTGGTGGCTCTCCAGGGACTTGGAAAATATGAGGATATCGTTGAGATAAGCCACCACACATAACTGCAACAAGTCTCGGAGGACATTGTTAATAAACTCCTGGAAAACTGCCGGAGAGTTACAGAGGCCAAAAGGCATTACGAGATACTCATAATGACCTGTTCTGGTATTAAACGCAGTTTTCCACTCGTCACCCTCCTTAATCCTGACAAGATTGTATGCCCCCCTCAAATCATGCTTTGTGAAGATCGTTGCTCCCTTAATCAAACTCCATAATCAACGGGATCGGATAGGCATTCTTAATGGTGAAACGATTGAGACCCCTATAATCGATACTAGGTCTCAGTTCACCAAGACCGACAAAGGGTAAACCCGGCCACAACGGGGTATGGCACCAGGTTGAAGGTCAATTGCGCAATCATACGACCTGTGGAGGCTTGACCTTTGTCAAAGACAACGCTACAATCGCGGTACTCCTCTGGCAGGGAGAAGAGTAAAGAGGTGCACAGGACCTTGGCTACCTTCTGCAAGCATCGCTCACTGCACTGTGGCGACCAGGACAGAACCTCAGCGCGGAGCCAATCAAATGACGGGTTGTGCCTCTGTAACCAAGGATAACCAAAAACCAGTGGAAACTTAGGTTAGGAAATAATTTGGAATTGGATTATCTCATGGTGAAAAGCCCCTACGGCCATGGACAGGGCCGCCATTAAGGGGGTACAGGCAGTACACCTGTAAGGGGCCCTGAGGTCCCTTTTTTTTTTTTTTATTATTTTTTTGTAAAGGGCCCCGGAGGTCCCAAGGGCCCCGGATGG
Organism: Rana kukunoris; assembly: GCA_029574335.1. Taxonomy (NCBI): domain Eukaryota; kingdom Metazoa; phylum Chordata; class Amphibia; order Anura; family Ranidae; genus Rana; species Rana kukunoris. Next base: position 379,817,573 of record CM056052.1, read on the forward strand.
CAACCCCCCCTTTTTTTTTTTTATACATTTTTTTTATATACATTTTTTTTTATTTTATCTTTTTAATAAAGGGCCCGGAGGTCCCCAGACCTTTTTTTAATAAAAATAATGGCCCGGATTTACATACATCGGTGCATGTACTGTATATCCCGCCGTAGTGTATGTCTTTTACGCTACGCCGGTGCAGCGCGGAGAGAGAAGCATGGAATTCACAAAGCAAATGCTCCCAACGTTGCGCCGGCGTAACGTAAATTCGTTGGCGTAAGCCGGCCTAAGTCAAAGTAGGTGAAAGTGGGCGTGATACATTTAAATGAAGCGTGACCCCATGCAAATGATGCGCCGAGCTTCAGACAAGTACTTAAAACGAACTGCGCATGCGTCGTGCCTTGGACGCATCCCAGTGCGCAAGCTTACAATCACGTCGAAACAACTGCCTAAGATACGTTGAATCCCTGCCTAAGACGTGAACGTAACCTACTCCCAGCCCTATTCACATACAACGTAAAATTCGACGGCATTCGTTCCCTGGTCCATACCTTTGCATGAGTTGTGCCTCCAATATGGGGAATAACTTTACAAACCACGTATATTATGCCCCCTTTTTTTTTGTTCGTCAGCACCCCAAGCCCCCCGACCACAATTCACGGTGGCAGCACCCCCTGCTTCTCAATTCATGGAATTCGCGGCAGCCCCCCCACTTCTCAATGAGGAGGTGGCAGCACCCCCCCCCCCTGTCCATGGACAATGGAACAGTCTCATGAGTCACATGGGCAGGCTGTAGAGGTCTCCCGTCAAGAGCCTCAATGGCAAGTGAAGTATCATGCAGCTGCAGCAGAATCGAGTGCTTAGACACAAAGGCAGCATCAATGAACAGGCCTGCTGACCCAGAGTTGATTAGAGCCTGTATCTCGATGGACGACTCAGCCCAAGACAGGGTAACCAAAACCAGGGGCTTATCCTTCTGGGCAACTGGAGACGAAACAATGCCACCTAAGGTCTGTCTTGTCTGTGACAGGACATCAAGGTTCAGGCGTTCCCTGGATGGGTAGGACAAGACTTCAAATAGTGACTGGCCTGGCCACAATAAAGGCACAATCTCTCCCTCCTCCTAAGGGCTCTCATCCGCAGAGAGACGCGTGAAGCCCAAGTGCATGGGTTCATCTTCACAGACCGCCTCGGTACCAGGAGGCATGGGAGGTGAGGGAGGCAAGGGTGGGACTGCAAAGCTCAGAGAAAAGTGTACAGGAGGCTTCCCCAAGTGCTCCTTAACCCCTTAAGGACCGCCGCATGTACATATACGTCGGCAGAATGGCACGTACAGGCACATTGTATGTCCCTGCCTAGACATGGGTCGGGGGTCTGATCGGGACCCCCCCGGTACTTGCAGCGGTCCCCGTGGCTGGGCGAGCGCTCCAGAATGAGGGGGCGGCTGTTCGTTTTTGTCCGCCCTCTCCGGATCGCTTCCAGCCAATGCGCGTCCTCCCCCGCCCTCTTCCTGTGTAAACACAGGAAGGGGGAAGTGATGTAATCTCTCCTCTCGGCGGTATTTTCAACCGCCGCTGAGGAGAGAAGACATCACAAGTGAGTCTGCACCAACACTACACTGACACCAGTACACATAAGCACATTTAACCCCCCCGATCACTCCCCCCCCCCCCCCCACCCCCCTGTCACTGAATGCAGTGATCATATATTTACTGATCACTGCATTTAGTGTCAGTGTGACAGTTAGTGTGACAGGCAGTTAGTGTTAGGTCCAGGGTAGGCCCCGTACCCCCCCTAATAAAGTTTTAACCCCTTGATCACCGCCCTAGTTAACCCTTTCACTCCCTATTGCCAGTGTCACTAAGCGATAATTTTTCTGATCGCTGTATTAGTGTCACTGTTGCCGCTAGGTAGCTAGTTTTTTTTTTATTGCGATTTTTTTTTTACTAAAGACATGTGGCTGAATATATTTTGGCCAAAATGTTTGACTAAAATTTAGTTTATTCGATTTGTCTTATAACAAAAAGATATTGTTTTTTCAAAAATGTCGCTCTATTTTTGCAATCGCAGAGGTGATCAAATACCACCAAAAGAAAGCTCTATTTGTGGGAAGAAAAGGACGCAAATTTTGTTTGGGAGCCACGTCGCACGACCGCGCAATTGTCTGTTAAAGCGACGCAGTGCCGAATTGTAAAAACGCCTCTGGGCATTTAGCAGCATATTGGTCTGGGGCTTAAGTGGTTAAAGGAGTTGTAAAGGAAATTTTTTATTTATTTTTTGTTGCTGAAATGACTGTTTACAGAGTATAGAGACATAATAGTTAACTGATTCCTTTTAAAAACGATAAAAAATAGATAACAAATCAAACATATAATGTACCTACAGTTTTAGTTTCGTTTTTGCATGCTGTTTCCTGCTTCTGTGATGTTCAGAGCCAATACAGGGCAGTGATGGTTTGGAAAACGACACTCATTGGTGCTGAGGGGTTTTAGACACACAGTAATCACACCTCCTTGATTAGTGACCACAGAGAGAAAGCTCCCAAGACTGTGGTTATCAGGAAACAGACAACCAGGAAGTGTCGGAGATCAGAGTAGAATTACAGCAACTTGAGAGCAAAAACGAACAATGAGGACATGGAAACAGCACTGCATTAAGGTAAAGGAAGCTATTAAGATAAAAAAAATTGCTTCACAAACCCTTTAACAGAGGGTCTTTCTCTGAGTCTGGAGTCAATGAGGATGGCAAATGTGATCAACTTCCTCATCTCAGTGCACATTTTCTCGGGCTGCTATCTCATCCTTGATGTTATCCGAGAGACCGTGAGAAAAAGTAGCCACGAGGGCCTTATTGTTCCAAGCACCCTCTGCTGCCAGAGTACGGAATTCAATGGCGTAATCAGGAACAGTTCTCGTATTCTATTTAATGGAAATGAGGCTCTTGGCAGCAGAAGCGGAGCATGCGGGAACGTCAACTACCCTTTTGAAGGAAGCCACAAATTCTGAGTAACTCAGGACCACGGGTTTTTGCGTCTCCATAGAGGGTTTGCCTAGGCCAAGGCTCTCTCAGAAAGCAAAGATATCATGAAACCTACTTTGCTTCTGTCCGTGGGAAACGCCTGGGGCAGCATCTCAAAGTATATCTCAACCTGATTGAGAAAACCTCTGCATTGGATTGGATCGCCCCCAAATCGCTGGGGAAGCGGGGCGGAACCAGACATACCTCTTACAGAGGTAATACTCGAGGCGAGTGCCTGCACAGGAACTACCGGGGTGGCTACAGTGGGAGACTCTAGACGAGCCGTGTGACTCAGGAGCGTCTGTATCGCCGTGGCAAACTGATCCTTGTGGTGATCCAGGTCATCCAATCTGGAAAAAATATTAACTAAAGTAGGCAGAGCTGACGAGCGGATTATCAACAGGCCACTGTGGAGAGATGGAAGCTGGCAATTAGCTAACAGCTGAGCTGTCAGCACAGAGAAGGAAGGGCTGAGCCAAGCCCTGACACTGTCATTACATATTGTGAGGGATTAGCTCGGTAGCAGGTGTGTGTGACCCCCTGGATGGGTTCACTACACACTGAACTATACAGAAAGGCAGTTGAGGATGGTTGAAAACAAAGGATATGGTTTATTCTTCAATATTGCTGAATACAAGTGCAAGCATCAAAACAGCATAAACAAAACAAAACATAAAATAAACCCTAAGGGCCCTTTCACACGTGCGGACGAACGGTCCGCTTTTTCTAAGTCCGTAAACGGACTTAGAATGGGGCCCTATGGGAGCGGATCCGTTAGCGGATGATGCATCCGCTAACGTCCGCCTACGATCCGCATCCGTCTGGATCCGTTTTGCGGACGGAAGAAAACCCTATTTTTCTTCCGTCCGGTGGATCGGATCGGACGCCCTGTCCGCCGACAGCTGAGCGGAACCCCCCGCTGAGCCGACGGACACACACGGAGTGGACCGAAAAACGGTCCGCACCGTGTGAAAGGGCCCTAAAAGAAAAAAAAGTGCAGCGCTAAATAATATCTGGGGTAGGACCAAATAAGTGATCGAGAGATTCAAATCAAGTGACCCAATTATGGAACAAAATATAAAAATAAATGCATTAAACCAATAATGTAAATATCAATTACTGTGCAAAGATAAAAAGCAAATGCTATTATATATTGCAATGTGAATAAAAAGCAAGAAGAGGAAACTCTGGTAATGAAAAAGTCCCAATGTAAAATGAACAAAATCACATTAAAGCAAACGAAATTGCAAAAACGTGTAGAATGAGTCCATCAACACAGGAATCGGATACTTCAGTGATTTAAACAGGTAGTAAAAACTTCCTCAGCAGTCTATCACATATGATCCGCTGCAACATCCAATCAGTACAGATAAAAGTTGAATACTCTTACGACGATGACGTGGACACATGCGTCAGCCACGGTGTGTTGATCGAGCGTGCACCAACTCCTGGAAAGCGATGATGTCAATGGGAGACAGTAGAGCCAATGGGCAATCGATCATCAGAAGTCGCGTGGATCCAAGTGTGAGGGAAAAAATCCTTCAGGGAAAACTTGTGGATAATGGCATTGTGGCAGGTAGACCCATCATAAAAACATGTAAGGAAAGAAAACACACACAGCTGCACATAGTGTGGTTACTTCCAGTAGAACAGGCCTTTATTAGGCATAAATGGTATACAGAAAAATGGGCAAAGGAATAAAAGTAAAAAATAAGCTAAAATAGTACAGGACTGCGAAAAGACCAGTACAGGTGATCACATAGATAAGTAGCGTGGTAGGCATATAGTGTATGGGCTTATGTACCCAATGTAATAAACCCTTGCCACTTGGGGCATCTATCTTCACAACACAGGAACCTACCTATATAGTCTGGCACAGCCTACTGCTAGGGCAGACACTGCTGGTCAGACAGCAGAAAAATAATAGTCTTGTTGATTTTTATCACACAGAAAAATCAACAACCACCTCACCGCTTTAGAAGACTTTCTGACTGCTCTCCTTAACTCAAAAAGCCTCAGGATGCAGCAATCAGTATTCATCCTTTGGATGACTTATAGAGGCCTTAATTACCTCATTCTGAACAGCTGAAGTTTTCCAACGCCCTAAACCTTTCTGGCTATTTCTGCAGCCGACACCTGGTAGTAATTGGTGTATTGTCTAAACAAGGCAGAAATGTTTCTCCCATCTGTGAAAACACCCACAGATTTACCTGACTTCCTGTCATATACCCCACCTCTTGTTTCAACCCTAGGGTTGGGACACAGGTTGCCAGGCAAGCATGCACTCGGGACAAACCATCTGTATTCCCCATTTTAACACCGGGGCAATGCGTTACGACAAAACTAAATTTCTGAAGGGCCAGGAACCACCTATTTATTCTCCTATTGGTCTCCTTGTTATGTGCCATCCACTTCAATAGGGCATGATCCATCACCAGTTTAAACTGTCTACCCACGAGGTAGTACCAGAGAGAATCCAAAGCCCATTTCACTGCCAAACACTCTCTCAATGGTGGCATAATTCTCCTCATGGGCCTTCAACTTTCGGCTAAGGTACATAACAGGGTGTTCCTCCCCGTTGATAACCTGGGACAATACAGCTCCTAACCTTACATTTGACGCATCTGTCTGAACCACAATGTCCTGTGAAAAATCAGGCGATTTTAAAACTGGCTGACTACATAAGGACTGTTTTAAAGCTTGAAAAGCTGCTTCTGCTTTTGGGAGTCCATTTGGTCATGACAGACTCCTTCCCTTTGGTCAAATTGGTCAGGGGAGCAGCCTGTGAGGCAAAATGGGGGATAAAGCAGCGATAATATCCCGCGATTCCCATAAATGCACGAACCTGTTTCTTGTTGGTGGGACGTGGCCAATCCTGAATAGCCTCAACTTTGTTTATTTGGGGCTTGATTAGACCTCTCCCAATGGTATACCCCAGATACTTTGCCTCTTCTAACCCAAGGGTACATTTTTTTGGATTGACTGTAAACCCGGATTTCCAGATGGAATCCAACACAGCCTGAACTTTTGGCAAGTGTGATTCCCAATCCTCACTGTGGATGACAACGTCATCGAGGTTTGCAGCAGCATAGGCTCGATGAGGCCGAAGGGTCTTATCCGTGGTGCGTTGAAATGTGGCGGGAGCATTCTGTAACCCAAAAGGCATCCTCCGATATTGGAAAGATCCGTCTGGAGTTATAAATGCTGTTTTTTCCCTGGCCGACTCCGAGAGAGGAATTTGCCAACAACCCTTGGTCAGGTCTAACGTCGTCATGTACCGGGCCGTGCCTAGGCGATCAATCAGTTCATCTATGCGGGGCATAGGATAGGTGTCAAACTTAGTGATTTTATTCAAGCGGCGAAAGTCATTACAAAACCGCCAACTTCCATCTGGTTTGGGCACTAAGACAATGGGACTGGACTAATCACTATTTGACTCTTCTATCACCCCCAGCTCAAGCATTGTTTTTTACTTCCTGGCGAATTGCCTCTCGCCGGGCTTTTGGAATTCTATAAGGCTTCAACTTGACCTACTCCCCTGGTGTGGTGATAATGTCATGTTCAACCCCTATTACGGAGCACAAATTCTTTAGCCTCCTGTCGCTGTGTTTTGGACAGAGTCTCCGCTATGCCAACTTCAGGGACAGCCAGGTTAAATGGAGCAGAAAATCCGGGTAGTCTCAGCGACCAAGGACTCTCTATCCTTCCATGGTTTCAACAAATTCACGTGATATATCTGCTCAGGTTTTCGTCTTCCCGGTTGGCTAATTTTATAATTCACCACCCCCATTTTCTCCAACACTTCATAAGGACCCTGCCATTTGGCTAGGAATTTACTTTCGACCGTGGGGACCAACACCCCATCACCAGGTGCAAAGGAACCGACCTGGGCCCCACGATTGTAAATCCTCTGTTGAGCCAACTGGGCTTGGGCTAAATGTGCCTTCACAATCGGCATCACTTGGGCAATTCTATCTTGCATTTGTGCCACATGTTCAATCACACTTCAAAGAGGGGAACTCTCACTTTCCCACATTTCCCTGGCAATGTCCAGCAGGCCCCGGGGGTCCCTCCCATACAGTAGCTCAAACGGAGAGAACCCTGTGGACGATTGGGGAACCTCTCTTATGGCAAACATCAGATAAGGGAGCAGATAATCCTAATTCTTTCCGTCTTTATCCACCACCTTCCTCAACATTTGTTTTAAAGTTTTATTAAATCTTTCCACTAACCCGTCTGTTTGAGGGTGATATACTGATGTACGTAATTGGGTCACTTTCAGGAGTTTACAAAGTTCTCTGGTCACCCTAGACATAAACGGCGTGCCCTGATCAGCTAGGACTTCCTTAGGAAGACCCACACGGCTGAAAACCTGAAATAACTCTTTGGCAATGGTTTTAGCAGAGGTGTTTCGGAGAGGAATCGCTTCTGGGTAACGGGTGGCATAGTCCATTATTACCAAGATGTGCTGGTGCCCTCTAGTGGACTTCAGTAAGGGGCCAACCAAGTCCATGGCGATCCTCTCAAAAGGGACCTCGATAACGGGCAGGGGTACCAACGGACTGCAGAAATGTGGCATGGGTGCAGTAATCTGACACACTGGAGAGGAAGAGCAGTACAATTCCACTTCCTTAGTGATCCCAGGCCAATAAAACCTCTGGGTGATCCTCTCCCTGTTTTTTTCTGCTCCCAAATGTCCCCCAAGAATGTGCCCATGGGCCAGTTCCAAAACCATCTTGCTGTACAGTTTAGGCACTACCAGTTGCTCAATGGTCTCCTCTAACCTCTCTGATACTCGATATAACAGGTCCCTTTCAATAATGAAGTGAGGAAGGGCAACCCTCTCATCAGGGTTAACTAACTCCCCATCTATCTTCACTACATTCTCCCGGGCTCTTAGCAATGTGGGGTCCCTCAATTGCTCAGTGATAAAATTTTCTCTGTGCACCTCGAGGTCATCATCAAACCCTATCGGCCGCTGTTCCTCTTCTGAGGTAGCAGGCTCCTCCCTAGGGACTGGTGTTTCCCCTGCTAAGACTGAGAACGGAAACGCAGTAGAATCCTCACAGTTAGAGGATTCTGGAGTAGCGGTTTCAGGCTCAGAAGAACCACTTACTGGGGAATCTGGGCAATCCCAAAGCTCCCAGAACCTTGGGAAATCCCTTCCCACAATGGCGTCATGTGGCAGTTGGGGAACTAAACCCACTTGGTGACACAAGTTACAGAGGGAGGTTTCAAAGGAAAATGTAGTCACCGGATATTCTCGAGTGTCCCAATGTACACAAATTACAGCCATTTTCCTAGGATGTAAGGTTTTTCCCACCACTAGATCACTTTTCACTATGGTGACCAGGCTACCTGAATCCAACAATACCACAACATCTTTACCATCTAAGCACTGTGACAAAGTCGCAGAAATAGCAGTAATGCAATGCAGCAAAGTCGCTGATCTTAAGCAATAAATACAGCTTTATTGCACTCAAAATAAATAATACAAAACAAAATGGCCTACTCCAATTTAGGAGGCTAACTGACAGTAGTGTCCCTCACTACACTGTACTGGAGGGGCTATTCCAGCCTCCAGTATAAAACAAACAGAATAACAGTCCAAATAAACAAATCTGTGACAGACCTTGTTCCTTCAATGCAGACAGTTTCCAACCTGTCCGTCCAGCTCAGCATACCTCTCACACTGAGCTCTCACTTCCTACTTCCTTACCAGGTGAGTGTTAATTAATAGGGGAAGAGAGGAGGTTTTACCTGTTGGCCAGGCTTAACCCCTTCCAGGGCAGGGAACGCTGAGTTTTCCAGTCTCTCACTGGTGTACATACAATCGTGTACCCTGTCACACATCCTCCCCCCCAGCTTAACACTTGGGTGGGAAGCGGCCACCTCTACAAACCCATGCACTCGGGACAGAGCATCTGCATTACTGTGGAGGAGACCTGCCCTATGTCGCACCACAAAAGTAAAGGGCTGTAGGGACAGAAACCAGCTCGTGACCCGAGCATTCTTGTCCCTGTTGGTGTGCATCCACTTTAACGGAGCATTGTCTGTGACGAGGTAAACCGCCTGCCCAACAAATAGTAGCGGAGTGTTTCTACTGCCCACTTGATCGCCAAACACTCTTTTTTCACTGTGACATAGCGCTGTTCTCGAGATAACAACTTCCGACTCAAATACAGCACAGGGTGTTCCTCACCATCCACATATTGGGACAAAACTGCACCCAGACCCACCTCTGAGGCATCGGTCTGGAGAAAGAACTCCTTTCTAAAGTCGGGAGCCACAAGCACAGGTTGGGCACAAAGCGCTGCCTGCAGACCAGCAAAGGCTTCCTCAGCCTCGCTGTTCCACTTTACAGTGTCTGGACTTCTGGCTTTAATAAGGTCAGTGAGCGGAGCAGCCCTCGTAGCAAAGTGAGGAATAAACCTCCGATAGTAGCCTACAATCCCAAAGAAAGCTCTGACTTGTTTTTTCCTCAACGGTCTGGGCCAGCTCTGTATAGCTCCTATCTTGTTCATTTGTGGTTTAACAAGTCCTCTGCCTATCAGGTAACCCAAGTATCTAGCCTCTGCTAGACCCAAGGCACATTTAGAGGGGTTAGCTGTCAGTCCCGCTCTTCTAAAAGTGTCCAAGACTGCCTGTACTTTATCCAGACGGCTTTCCCAGTCCTGGCTATGAATGATCACATCATCCAAGTATGCGGCTGCATACTCAGTGTGGGGCCTGAGCAACTTATCCATTAGCCTTTGAAAAGTGGCTGGAGCCCAATGGAGGCCAAAAGGCATGATCCTGTACTGGAATAGGCCATCAGGAGTGGCAAAGGCTGTCTTCTCTCGGGCGCGTTTTGTCAATGGTATCTGCCAATAACCCTTTGTCAGATCCAACGTGGTGAAGAACCTATCTTTGGCTAATCGCTCTACTAGTTCATCCACCCTAGACATGGGGTAGGCGTCAAACTTAGACACCTCGTTTAACTTCCTGAAGTCATTACAAAACCTGATGGACCCATCAGGTTTGGGCACTAGAACAATGGGGCTGCACCACTGGCTATGAGTCTCCTCTATCACTCCAAGCTCAAGCATTTTCCTGACTTCAGCCCTTACAGCTTCCCTCTTGGCCTCCGGAATGCGGTAAAACTTCACTCTTACGACAACCCCTGGTTCTGTAATAATTTAATGGGTAATCTCTCGGGTTTGTCCAGGGTTGGGGGAGAAGACATCATTATTCCTCTCAACCAAGCCTCTAGCTTCTTTTATTTGCTCAGGTGTCAGCTCTGGAGAGATTGTCACCGAAGGACTAGGTGCGTGTGGACCAGGTGTGGTGTCCCCCACTGCAGCCATGCAGTCCTCTCTAGTCCTCCATGGCTTAAGAAGGTTTACGTGGAACACGGCCTCCTTCTTCCAGCGTCCCGGCTGACTAACTTTATAATTTACTGGGCTCACTTTTTCCAAGACCTCATAGGGTCCCTGCCACTGTGCTAGAAGTTTGCTTTCTGCGGTGGGTACTAGAACCATTACTCTGTCCCCCTTTCAAACTGTCTCACTAGGGCCCTCTGGTCATAGTAGGACTTCTGCCTACTCTGCGCCTGCTCCATATGCTGGCGAACAAGAGGGGCAATCTGAGCCATACGCACCCGCATATCTTCAACATACTGGAGGACATTGGTCCCAGTTACCCCATGTTCTTCCCAGGTTTCCTTTAGGATATCCAGTATACCCCTGGGATGCCTACCATATAAAAGCTCAAACGGGGAGAAGCCCGTAGAACTTTGGGGAATCTCTCGAACTGCAAACCACAGGTAAGGAAGTAACAAGTCCCAATCCTTCCCATCCCTGCTAACGACTTTTCTCAACATCCCCTTTAGGGTCCGGTTGAATCTTTCTACCAACCTATCTGTCTGGGGGTGATACACTGACGTTCTCAGAGTCTGTACATTAAATAGCTGACATAGCTCTTTCATAATACGGGAGACAAACGGTGTCCCCTGATCCGTGAGCAATGTCCTGGGGATCCCCACCCGTGTAAACATCTGAACCAACTCTTTTGCAATACTTGTAGCATTCGCCTTACGTAGTGGAATGGCCTCCGGGTATCTGGTGGCATAATCGATGATGACAAGGATGTACTGGTGCCCTCGAGCTGTTTTCTCTAAGGGAACCACTAGGTCCATGCCAATCCTCTCAAACGGAACGTCAACTATGGGGAGAGGTATGAGTGGGGCTCTCAACTTCGGTCTGGGAGATGCCAGCTGGCACTCCGGGCAAGAAGCACAATACCTTTTAATCCCCTCATACACCCCAGGCCAGAAGAACCTCCTGAGCACCCGTTCTTGGGTTTTCTCCACCCCTAAGTGTCCCCCCAGAAGATGAGAGTGAGAGTAATCCAGGATTTTTCGGATTTGTATAATGAAGGCACAACCAGTTGTTCAAGCTCTTGTACCTCATCGGAGGTTACTCTGTAAAGGAGATCGTTTTTAAGGATAAAATAGGGATAGGCCTTTCCCGTTACCCCTTCCACTGGTACCCCATTAACCTCTACAACATTACTCCTGGCTTCCTGCAACAGGGGATCATCTGCCTGGTTACGGCCAAAGCCACTACCCGAAATATCCAGGATATCTGTATCCCCCTCATCGCCTTCACTGGTAGCCTCTGGGGCGGGTTCCGGTTGACCAACCTCTGCCTCATCTTCTGTCTGTCGTGGGGCCCCGCCTCTCCTGGACTGCTCCCCACGCTGATTCAACAGGACTTCCTTGACAGCCCTATTAAATCTTAGCTTGCTCTCCCTGCGTTGCTGTCTTGTTTTACCTCTTTTTGGATTAGAGATATACAAGTCAGGATGAGCAAAGGGAAATACTTCATGGACCCCTGTATTTCTCTGCTCCACTTCAGGTTCCCCTTGTTCTCCCATCAGAGGGGGCTGTAACAGAGCGTGGAAATTAGGGAAATTCCTTCCTATTATCAAAGGATATGGTAGACGAGGAACTACCACTGCTACGATCCTTACCAAACTGCCCTCTACTGACACTTCTATGGGCCAGATTCAGGTAGATGGGCGAATCTTTAATCTGGAGTAACGTTTCTCATTTACTTTACTCCGCCGTAACTTTAGGAGCAAGTACTGTTATTCACAAAGCACTTGCTCCTAAAGTTGCGGCGGCGTAGCGAAAATGAGCCGGCGGAATTCAAATTGGGCGGGTAGGGGGCGTGTAGTATTTAAACTAGGCGCGATCCCGCGGCGAACGTACTGCGCATGCGTCGACTTTCAGTGCGCATGCTCCAAATTCTTTCGGGGAACGTCAATGATGTCAATCCCCATTCACGGACGTTTTACGCAAACAACGCAAATTTTTTTTTTTCAACGTGATGACGACGGCCATACTTAACATAGGATACTCCACTAGGGGGCTGCTTTATCTTTGCGCCGCGTATCTCTTACGGAAACGTCAGAAAGTCACTGCGTCGGGCCCGAATACGATCGTGAATTTCCGATTCCCGCTGATTAACATATTCTCGGCGTTAATCAGCGGGAACGCCCCGCGCGCCATTTTTAAACTTGAAGTTACGATACGACGACGAAATACAATTACGCCGCTCGTATAGTAACTCCAACCCGGCGTTTCATGTTTTCTGCTTACAGAAAACAGAAACGCCGGCTCAAAGTGAGAGTTAGGCTGGAGTATCACTGATACTCCAGCCTAACTCTACCTGAATCTGGCCCTATGTTGGCAGTAGGATACCGCACAGTACACCCATGGATACACAATACCCCCATGGTTCTATGCTTCTGAATCCAACAAGGTTTTACCAATTTATTGGCTACCAAAGTCAGGGCACTGCCAGAGTCCACCAGGGCCACTGACTCTTGTTTGTCCAGCAGGACAGGTACTCGGAAGGTATGTCCCCCTTCTACCAGGCCTGCTAAACAAATGAGCCCGCAAAAGTCAGAGGAATCTTCCCCTAGTCCACACTGCATTGGCTCAGGAAGATTGAGGCATCTCGCCCTGACATGTCCTTTGGCGCCACACTCAAAACAAGTTATGGAGTTTCTCCTAGGGTGGTCCTCTTTCCCAGGGTTTTGACTTCTAAAGTCTGTTTTGGAAAAACGGGCTCCGGATCTGAAGTCTGGTTCCACTCTACTCCTCCGGTCTCCTGGTCTCTGTATTTTCCCGATCGTTATAGAGAGAGATCGATCCAAATTTTTGGTAGACAGGTACCGCTCCACTTGTGCGACCATACTATCACAGTCCAGGGGATTTCCCTGAGTGACCCACTCCCGGAGGCCATTTGGAAGCTCTCTCACGTAACGGTCCAGTACAAGCGCTTCTATAATCTGTGCAGGGGTTTGAGTCTCTGGTTTGAGCCATTTCCGAGCCAGATGAATTAAATCAAACATCTGGGGACTTGGCGCTTTTCCTTCTTTGAACCTCCAGTTGTAGAAACGCTGGGCCCTCACTGTGGAAGTCACCCCTAAGCTAGCCAGGATCTCTCCTTTCAGTTTGGGATAGTCTGCAGCAGCCACCTCATCCAGATCAAAATAGGCTTTCTGTGCTTCTCCCAGGAGGAAGGGTGCAATGATTCCAGCCCACTATTCTGGGGCCCAGCCTTCTCGGGTGGCGGTCCGTTCAAACGCCAGTAGGTAGGTCTCCACATCATCATCCGGGGTCATTTTCTGCAGACAGCTGCTTGCACGTATTTGGCTTACCCCCCTTGCTGGTGGGTTAGAAGACCCTTGGGTAGTCATCTGATCCAGGGCTGCTTTGAGAACAGCATGGTCTGACTTTTGTGCTTCAGTCAAAGCTTCAATCTTTAAAGTCAGGAGCCTGTTGGTCTCCTGTTGTACTGCAGCTGTGGCAGCTGCCTGTCTACTAATCTATTGTTGCGCTGCAGCGGCTTGTCTACTAATCTCTTGTTGCGCTGCAGCGGCTTGTCTATTAGTCTCTTGTTGTGCTGAAGCTACCTGTCTATTAGTTTCTTGTTGTGCTGCAGCTGAGGCCGCTACCTGTCTATTAGTCTCTGGCTGCACAGAGACAGCTTGTAACAGGGCTTTCACAATATCTTCCATTTTCTGGGTCCTGTACCTTTAAGGCCACTGTAACTGTAAATTGACCGGTACAACAGCAAACATCCCACTTCTGACACCACTTGTGACAAAGTCGCAGAAATAGCGGTAATGCAATGCAGCAAAGTCGCTGATCTTAAGCAATAAATACAGCTTTATTGCACTCAAAATAAATAATACAAAACAAAATGGCCTACTCCAATTTAGGAGGCTAACTGACAGTAGTGTCCCTCACTACACTGTACTGGAGGGGCTATTCCAGCCTCCAGTATAAAACAAACAGAATAACAGTCCAAATAAACAAATCTGTGACAGACCTTGTTTCTTCAATGCAGACAGTTTCCAACCTGTCCGTCCAGCTCAGCATACCTCTCACACTGAGCTTTCACTTCCCACTTCCTTACCAGGTGAGTGTTAATTAATAGGGGAAGAGAGGAGGTTTTACCTGTTGGCCAGGCTTAACCCCTTCCAGGGCAGGGAACGCTGAGTTTTCCAGTCTCTCACTGGTGTACATACAATCGTGTACCCTGTCACAGCACATTCTACATAAAAGTTTCTCATTCCCCTTTACTGCAGTGCATGTGGCTGTAAAGAAGGACTGTCATCTCTCTGTCAGAAAGTCACACTGCATGGGTTCTTCACCCACTGGGCAAACGGCTGCTACATGTCCCTCTTCCCGGCAACGGAAACAAATCAACCTTCTGGTCCTCTCCTGTGGGATGGGTCTTCCAGGCCGCTCTCGCCAAACATTAGCAGTAGTCCCGATAACACCTCTAGTTGCTCTTTGGTCCCTCTCTCCACCCCCATCCCTTGGTGCAGTCTTACCTATAGGTGGGGATGGTCTGGTCTTGGGGTAAAAAGTCTGTGCGTCTCTGGGTTAAAAAGGACAAATTCTCTGTTGCTAGGTACCTTTCAACCAAGTCTACTAGTTTGTCTGCGGTTTCCGGACCACCATGGCTCACCCACTTCTGCAGGGTGTTAGAAAGAGACCTAAAAAATGTGTCCATGACTACTCGCTCCAAAATTTTTGGTCCGGACAGAGTTTCTGGCTGCAGCCATTTCCTAGATAAATGAATGAGGTCATACATCTGCGACCGAGGTGGCTTCCTCAGCTGATAACTCCAATTGTGGACCCGCTGAGCACAGACATCCAGGGTTACACCAAAACGTGCCAATATTTCCTCTTTTAACCGATCATATTTTTTTGCATCTGCAAACTCCAAATCAATATATGTCTTTTCGGGCTTCTCCAGATAATAGGGGGGCCACTAGTCCAGCCCACTGTTCTCTCAAACGTGGTCAGAAACATCTCAGGGTCATCATCTGCAGTCATCTTTGGCAATAAGTGGCTTACCCAAAAAGTCGATATGTTACCGGCCTGACTCCCAGCCTCGGTCTGCTGTCTCTGAAGCTGTTTCACAATGGCCTCCATTTGCTGCTGGTGTCTCTGTTCCAAGCCTGCAATGCTCTCTCGGTGAGCTGCAAGGCTCTCTTGGTGAGCCTGTTGTTGAGCTGCAATGCTCGCTTTGAGAGCCTGTTGTTGAGCTGCGTGAGCTTGTTCTTGAGCTGCAAGGCTCCGCTGCAAACCTGCATTTGTCTGCTGTTGATTTGCATTTGCTATAGCCAGATGTTTTAGTATCTCCTCCATTTTTACCATTTTGGGTTTACTTTAACCACTTAAGACCCAGACCAATACGCTGGCAAATGACCCAAGGGGTTTTTGCGATTCGGCACTGCGTCGCTTTAACAGACAATTGCGCGGTCGTGCGACGTGGCTTCCAAACAAAATATGCGTCCTTTTTTTCCCACAAATAGAGCTTTCTTTTGGTGGTATTTGATCGCCTCTGCGATTTTTATTTTTTGCGCTATATACAAAAATAGAGCGACATTTTCGCAAACCCAACAAATCACATCACCCAAAGAACAGTCGGGACTGGGAAACTGGTCAGAGTTGGGGGAAAGATGGGTGGTGCTAAATACAGGGATATTCTTGAGCAAAACCTGTAACTCTGTGTGTGATTTGAGGCTAGGACAGAGGTTCACCTTCTAGCAGGACAATGACCCCAAACGTATTGCTAAAGCAACACTAGTTTAAGGGGAAACATGTAAATGTGTTGGAATGGCCTAGTCAAAGCACAGACCTCAATCCAATAGAAAATTGAAGTAGCTGAAGCAGTTTTGCAAGGAGGAATGGGCAAAAATCCCAGTGGTAAGATGTGGCAAGCTCATAGAGACTTATCCAAAGCGACTTGGAGCATTGATAGCCGCAAAAGGTGATTCTACAAGTATTGACTTTAAGCGGGTGAATAGTTATGCACATTGGCCCGGATTCACGTAGATCGGCGTATATTTATGCCGGCGTAGCGCATCGTCTTTACGCTACGCCGGCACAACGTAGAGAAGCAAGCATGCTATTCATGAAGAACATGCGCTCCACAGTAGGTGGAAGTGGGCGTGATACATTTAAATGATGCTTGACCCCATGCAAATGATGGCCAGAGCTTCAAAAACCTAACTGCACATGCGTCGTCTCTTGGACGCATCCCAGTGTGCATGCTCGCAGTTACGTCGAAACAGCTGCCTAAGATACGTCGAACACTGCCTATGACGTGAACATAACCTACGCACAGCCCTATTCAAGTAGTAAACGGCGTACGCGACGTAAAATTTGGTGGCGACGTTCCCTGGCCCATACCTTTGCATTACCTGCGCCTGCTATATGAGGGGTAACTTTACGCCGGACATAAGCCTTACGCAAATCGCGTATATAAAGCGGCCGGGCGCATCTACGTTCGTGAATCGGTGTAGCTTACTCATTTGCATATTTAAAATGGGAACGCCGAATGCATCCAGCGTAACAATGCGGCCACGATACGCCAGCGTAGGCATCCGTCTGCGGCTTCGGGTGTCCTATTCGTCGTGTCTGGCGCCCATCTGCGGCTTTGGGTGTCCTCTTCATCGGGTCCGGCGTCCTTCTGCGGCGTCCTCCCCGCTTGATCCCCGCTTTCCCGCGCTGAGTTTAAATACTGCGCCGACATATACCGAGCGCAGTACACTCGTGTATAGTCGGGCAGGCTCGGCTACTCTCGTGCTCACGTCCTGTATGTCCAGGACGTGAGCGCGAGAGGAGCCGAGCCTGCCCGACTATACACGAGTGTACTGCGCTCGGTATATGTCGGCGCAGTATTCAAACTCGGCGCGGGAAAGCGGTATCGGTGTATATTGCGCACCCACGATTTTGCCCTGATTTTCAGGGCAAAAAAGTGTACGGTATACGCCGATAAATACGGTATTTTCCCGGAGAGGAGTATGCAGACTCTGATCTGGACTCATTGTCGGATGCCGGTGACTGGTTTGATTCGGGGTTACCTGAACTAACATGCGATAAGAGATTCAAGACGTAGTTCACACCCCGGGTGTGAATTGGGAGGTTGTGATGGATGCAGGAATCATTACAGGAGGAAAAGATGTGCCTCCAGTCATGACGCCTGTTCTAAAAAGGTCTCTGGAGGCTTTTGTAATGCCGGGACTGGGACACTCCAGTACTTTGCCTAAACTTGCTTGGTTGCAGAGGATTCTAATGAAAAAGGTTGCCCTTGACTATAGTTGGGAGTTCCTTTATGTGCCAGAAGCAACGCTGTATCTTGGCCTAGGCCAACAAGGCCCAGGCCTAGGGCAGCACTTTGCAGGGGGGCAGCATAAAAAGAGTCCCCGCCGGCTTGCGCTACATTTTTAGTGCAATTTTTGGATAGAGCAAGGGATAGTTATAGCCCCTGTTAATTATTTTTTGACATCCGTTCATTTCCTGACCCATAGCCAAACAGGAAGTGAGAGGAAATCTCTGAACATTAAGGTTACCTCCCCCCCCAAGGCCCTCAGAACTAGTGTCCCTACTGGAAAATTTGAGGGCAAGCCTTAAACAGGAAGGGTTGTGGCCTTGACAGAAAGGGGTGGATCATATTTAAATTAGGGGGTGCACAAGTTTAGTCAGGCCTAGGGCAGCACAAAACCTAAATACACTCTAAAAAATGAGAGGCGAAGGACTAACAGGGCTGGCTGAGCGGGCTTGATCCTCTCACTCCCTCATAGGGGGAGTCCCTCTGCCCCGTTGTGCTTCAAAGCGGAGCAGGTAGGGCGGGCTGTGTGGGAGGACCCCCTCACACCCGCCATTGCCACCCGGGGGGCATGGAGAAAGATGGCAGATTGCCTCTGGGGGAGGTCTGCCTACTCCCAACTCCTGCAGTCCGGCTCCTCTCTCGAGTACACGCACAAAAAAAATACACTTTAAAAAAAAAAAATACACCACTGGCCAGAAGCCACTATGAAAGAGATTGAGAAGAACCGTGAAAAATGGTATCAGGAAGCCATTTGGTACTACCTTAAAGTGCCAAAGCCGTCCCGGAATGTTAGTTTTTCTTTTATAATGGCTAACCATTTTGAGGGATGTCTGAAATCCTGGAGTTATGGCCGGCACATTTATTAGGATCGGGTGGTTATCCAAAGGCCTGGAAAGGATGACCGGTCTACTCAATCACTACCCTTGATGACCAGGGAAAAACCCTTACTTTGCCAGATCCTCGGTTCTATTTGTAAAAAAAAAAGAACTGGCAGAACTTGTTTGCAGGGGTTTGTTTTCCCTTTTCAAGAAGTCCACGAGGAACTACACTTGTCTGACTTGTAGCTATGGAGAATGCTGTTTGACGTTGGGGGGAAAGAACCTAGTTAGTCAGGATAGGGTCTCTGAGGACTTTGTGAACAATAGTGGTCACTCACAGCACAGCCATGGCTGGAACAGTGGCCCAATTTGCTCAAAAATCATACATGTATGAGTCAACTAACTCATGCCACGTACACACGATCATTTTTCGGCATGAAAAAAACGTTGTTTTTTAAAAACGTCATTTAAAATGATTGTGTGTGGGCTACACATAATTTTTCAGGTTCTTAAGAACGACAAAAAAAATTCGAACATGCTGCATTATTTAGCATCGTTTTAAACAATGTCGATTTTCGGGTTGTGGTCCCTCAGTGGTCACCCCTCTAGATTGGTATACTATATCCTTTATTATCTGGGATGCGTCCACATTGTCCAGGACCAGATCTATCCTTAAAGAATGTGGAATAGGAGCTTGAGAAGCATGAGTATTGTAACACATCTGAGTTCCTCCCTCTCCACATATCAAATATCAAATCTTGTAGGAACTGATACAGTCGACTCTCCGAGGCATTCTGCTTCCATTTTCCTGCTGCTATTAATAACCTCATTGAAATCTCCCACAGCTATGACTGGTATCCCGGTTTTATCCATGATAAATTCCATTAGTCTGTACATTACTTCTAATTTAAAATATAAATATTTGTGAGAACATACTCCCTATTTTTTATTGCACACTAAAGAAAGGTATTCAACCCCTCCTTGTCTATATTGATCTGCCTGTAAGTGAACACCACTCCCCTTCTTACCAACAAAAACACACCCCTTGAATAAGAGGTGTGCACTGAGTGATATAGATATTGAAACCTCTTACTTTGAAATTGTAGCATAGTATCCCTGGTTAAGTGGGTCTATTGCAGGCAGACCAATCCTACCTCATACATTTCCAACACATCAAACACGGCTCTCTTAGCTGGGGTACCCAGCCCTCAGACGTTCCAAGAACATATATTCAGTACTCCAGACTGCATTAAAAGACAAAAAGAGGGGGGAGAGGAAAGAAAATCCAGGCCCTCTAAAAATTCTATACTCAGACTACGTAGCAAATTGAGAAACAAAAAAGGAGGACAAAAAGAAACCTCAGGAGGGCCCACAAAACGCTTGTAAAAAAAACTGTACTCATAAATTTAATCATCCCCTATGCCACTCAGTGTCCAAATATTCTTATTTTCTATTTTGTGTAAAAAGTGTGAATTTTCCCTCTACATATATTTTAAAGAGGAGTTCCACCCAAAAATGGAACTTCCTCTTAATCCACTCCTCACCCCCATACATGCCACATTTGGCATGTAATTTTTTTGGGGGGGGGGGAGTGGGGGCTTCAGTAGGAGTGGGACTTCCTGTCCCACTTCCTGCTTCCGCCGAGGGGCTAATAAGGCGAGAGGCGTAAT
This sequence comes from Rana kukunoris, assembly GCA_029574335.1. NCBI lineage: Eukaryota > Metazoa > Chordata > Amphibia > Anura > Ranidae > Rana > Rana kukunoris. The sequence goes on from CM056052.1 coordinate 379,837,748, forward strand.
CGCCTTATTTCAGCCACTCCCTGTAGGCGATGGCCTAGGACACTGACAGGTCCTAGGCAATCGCCTGTCCAATCAGCGACGAGCCGCGCGCGCATGCGCTGTGCGGCTCGCGCATGCGCAGTGGGTGCCCGGCCGTGAAGCCGAAGGCTGTCACGGCTGGGTGCCCACAGTCGGGATGGAGACGCCGACTGGGGAGGGGGGGAGAGGAGCGGAGCCCCGGTCGGCGCATCGCTGGAACGCAGGAGCAGGTAAGTAAGTGTTTATTAAAAGCCAGCAGCTACACTTTTTGTAGCTGCTGACTTTTAATAAACACATTTTTTGTCTGGAACACCCCTTTAAGTGTTTGTTTTATCCTTAATTTTACCATTTTCCAATAATTTCCCCCTACTACCATGTGAGTTATATCTTCATTCTGAACTTTGTGCATTCTCTGAACCCACCCTCTTTTTGGTCTTATCACCCCCCTCCCCTCAACTGCCCAACTGCTCGAACTTACCGACCAATCAGCAACCAACCCGGCAACGCACTGGCACCTTTGCTTCTATGTGCTGGGTGTTTAGTGTGCTCCTGCCCCTTTAAGGAGGGCTGTGCTACCTCCAGTCACCTACCCTTTATCTATCCATCAGCATGCATGTGCTTTCACTGAGGAGACTTTAAATTAGTTAGGACTGCAGTACACAGAGAGCCTTGATGGGCCTCCAGCTTACACATGCATTTGCAAATGCGTGCAACTAAACCTCGGTTTTTAACGCATACTGTTAGACTGGTGAATTTGGTTGGTTGCTGATTGGTCGGTAAGTTTGAGCTTGGCTATTCTATGTTATTATTATTTTTTTTACTGGTAATGGCGGTAATCAGCGATTTATATCAGGACTGTGACATTATGGCGGACAGATTGGACACTTGTTAAACATTTTTGGGACCACGGACATTTATACAGCGATCAGTGCTATAAAAATGCACTGATTACTGTGTAAATGTCACTGGCAGTGAAGGGGTCAACCAGGAGGTGTGCTGTAGGGGTTAAGTGTGCCCTAAGGGAGTGCTCTTACTGTGGGGAGGGGGCGTGGCTGTGCCTGTGACGTCATGGATCGCAGTTCCCTAACACAGGGAACAGACAGTGACAGCCACACTAGGAATGGGGAAGGTTTGTTTACACTCACCTCTCTCAGTTCTTCCTCTCTGTGACGTGATCGCGGGACACCGGCGGCGATCGGGTCCGCGCTCACGGAGAACAGGACCAGGTCGTGAGCGCAGCACCGCCTGCGCACTCGTGAACCCACGGCTGGGCTCTTAACTTCTTCCCGACCGCCCACCGTCATATTAATGCGGGACAGTGGCGCGGTCTCACAGGAGCACGTAGCTCTACGTCCTCTACTTTTTGGCCACTAGGGGGCGCACACGCCCCCCTCACGCCCCCGAGTCCCGCGCGCGTGCCCGGCGGGTACGATAGCCGCCGGGCACCCGCGATTGCTCGTTACAGAGCGGGGAACGGGAGGTATGTGTGTAAACACATACCTTTCGTTCCTGTCAGTGGGGGAAACGCTGATTTTCTGTTCATACAATGTATGAACAGAAGATCAGTGATTTCCCCTAGTGAGTCCACCCCCCCATACAGTTAGAACACAAATAGGAACACACTTAACCCCTTCCCTGCCCCCTAGTGTTAACCCCTTCACTGCCAATGGCATTTTTATAGTAATCCAATGCATTTTTATAGCATTGATCGCTATAAAAATGCCAATGGTCCCGAAAATGTGTCAAAAGTGTCCGATGTGTCCGCCATAATATTGCAGTATATTTATTATAGCAAAATGTAAAAAATATTGCATTTTTTTTCAAAATAGTCGCTCTATTTTTGTTTATAGCGCAAAAAATAAAAACCGCAGAGATGATCAAATACCACCAAAAGAAAGCTCTATTTGTGGGAAAAAAAGGACGCCAATTTTGTTTGGGAGCCACGTCGCACGACCGCGTAATTGTCAGTTAAAGCGACGCAGTGCCGAATCCCAAAAAGTGCTCTGGTCTTTGGACAGCAATATGGTCCGGGGCTAAAGTGGTTAAAGGCGACGTACAGGTACGTGCCTGTGCCCAGCCGTGCCCTTCTGCCGACGTATATCAGCGTGAAGGGGTCCTTAACTGGTTAAAAACAGGATGACATTCATTAGGAACATGCAGAGGGCTACAGGAATATGGCATAGTGTTGTACACAAGTATATTGGGTTTTCAGAAATGGGGAGCAACATTGAAGCACTGCATTTGTGCCTTTGCTTTTTCAACCATCATTGATAAAGCATTTACAAGGATTGTAATATTACTAAACCCTATAAAGCTCATTTTCTTTCAGAATGGTCATTTTAACCACTTAAGGACCTGCTCATGTATATATACGTCCTTTTTCAAAGATGGATATCTCGGTAAAGGCAGCAGCTGCTGCCACAACCGAGGCATCCATCTTTAACCACTTAAGACCCGGACCAATATGCAGGCTAAAGACCCAAGGTGTTTTTACAATTTGCCACTGCGTCGCTTTAACTGGTAATTGCGCGGTCATGCAATGTTGTACCGAAACAAAATTTGCGTCCTTTTCTTCCCACAAATAGAGCTTTCTTTTGATGGTATTTGATTGCCTCTGCGATTTTTTTTTTTTGCGATATAAACGGAAAAAGACCGAAAATTTTGAAAAAAAATGATTTTTCTTATAACAACAAGTAAAAAATATCGAATAAACTAAATTTTAGTCAAACATTTAGGCCAAAATGTATTCAGCCACATGTCTTTAGTAAAAAAAATCGCAATAAGCGTATATTTATTGGTTTTCGCAAAAGTTATAGCGTCTACAAACTAGGGTACATTTTCTGGAATTTACACAGCTTTTATTTTATGACTGCCTATCTCATTTCTTGAGGTGCTAAAATGGCAGGGCAGTACAAAACCCCCCCAAATGACCCCATTTTAGAAAATAGACACCCCAAGGAAACTGCTGAGAGGCATGTTGAGTCCATTGAATATTTTTTTTTGGTCCCAAGTGATTGAATAATGACAACAAAAAAAAGTTTACAAAAAGTTGTCACTCAACGATATATTGCTCACACATGCCATGGTTATATGTGGAATTGCACCCCAAAATACATTCTGCTGCTTCTCCTGAGTACGGGAATACCACATGTTTGGGACTTTTTGGGAGCCTAGCCGCGTATGGGGCCCCAAATACCAAGCACCGCCTTCAGCATTTCTAAGGGCGCAAATTTTTGATTTCACTCCTCACTACCTATCACAGTTTCGAAGGCCATAAAATGCCAAAATAGCACAAAACCCCCCCAAATGACCCCATTTTGGAAAGAAGACACCCCAACCTATTTGCTGAGAGGCAATGGAATATTACATTTTTTTGCCCCAAGTCATTGAATAATGACCTAAAAAAAAATTACAAAACTTTGTCACTAAATTATATATTTCTCACACATGCCATGGGCATATGTGGAATTGCACCCCAAAATACATTCTGCTGCTTCTCCTGAGTACGGGGATACCACATGTGTGGGACTTTTTGGGAGCCTAGCCGCGTACGGGGCCCCCGAAAACCAATCACCGCCTTCAAGATTTGTGTGAGTGAAATCAAAAATTTATGTCCTTAGAAATCTTGAAGGCGGTGCTTGGTTTTTGGGGTCTCATACGCGGCTAGGCTCCCAAAAAGTCCCACACATGTGGTATCCCCGTACTCAGGAGAAGCAGCAGAATGTATTTTGGGGTGCAATTCCACATATAACCATGGCATGTGTGAGAAATATATCATTTAGTGACAATGTTTTGTACATTTCTTTTTTTTTTTGGTCATTATTCAATCACTTGCGGCAAAAAAAAATTAATATTCCATGGACTCAATATGCCTCTCAGCAAATAGCTTGAGGTGTCTACTTTCCAAAATGGGGTCATTTGGGGGGGTTTGTGCCATTTTGGCATTTTATGGCCTTCGAAACTGTGATAGGTAGTGAGGAGTGAAATCAAAAATTTGCGCCCTTAGAAATGCTGAAGGCGGTGCTTGGTTTTCGGGGTCCCGTACGCGGCTAGGCTCCCAAAAAGTCCCAAACATGTGGTATCCCCGTACTCAGGAGAAGCAGCAGAATGTATTTTGGGGTGCAACTCCACATATAACCATGGCTTGTGTGAGCAATATATCATTTAGTGACAACTTTTTGATTTTTTTTTTTTTTGTCATTATTTAATCACTTTGGACGAAAAAAAAAAAAAATCTATGGACTCAACATGCCTCTCAGCAGTTTCCTTGGGGTGTCTACTTTCCAAAATGGGGTAATTTTTTATTTTTTTTGTGCTATTTTGACATTTTATGGCCTTCGAAACTGTCATAGGTAGTGAGGAGTGAAAGCAAAAATGTACACCCTTAGAAAGCCTGAAGGCGGTGATTGGTTTTTGGGGTCCCGTACGCGGCTAGGCTCCCAAAAAGTCTCACACATGTGGTATCCCCGTTCTCAGGAGAAGCAGCAGATTGTATTTTGGGGTGTAATTCCACATATGGATTGATCGGTGGGTATGCCCACCATTAGAATACCTCCCTTCATCCACCCACTTCTAATGATGGGCATACATGCACCATTTATATATGCCGAAGCATGGGGGCATCCTCCCGCAAAAAAGTTATGCCGCGTACACGCGGTCGGACTTTTCTATGCCGTGTACACATGGTCAGACTTTTCCACGGGTAAGGCCTCCGTAGGTGGGTCAACCGTATGTACGCGGCATTAGGAACAAAATCGCTCCTCCACCCCTAATGCCCCCATGCTTCGGCATATATGCTCTTTTTTGGACTGTGGTGGTGAAATCACCTCCTACAGCGTTGGAGTCGCAGCTTTATATATATCGTGGGAGCAAACGCTGTTGCTGTCACGCTAAATAAATCCGCGCTGCAACTGAATGACGTACCTACTAAGCAAATGATGGTTAACATTAAAACAAAGTAACATTACAGTATAACAGTAAGATCATACCTGCAAAGCAAATACCAATAAAAAAAACATAGTAAAAAATAAAACATTTTTTAACGCAACCTGTGCCTAATATATATATGCCGAAGCATGGGGCATCCTCCCGCAAAAAAGTTATGCCGTGTACACACGGTTGGACTTTTCTATGCCGTGTACACATGTTCAGACTTTTCTATGCCGTGTACACATGGTCAGACTTTTCCACGGGAAAGCCTCCGTAGGAATGTCAACCTAGCAAAATCGCTCCTCTGCCCCTAATGCCCCCATGCTTCGGCATATATGCTCTTTTTTTAACTGTGGTGGTGAAATCACCTCCTACAGCACTGGAGTCACGGCTTTATATATCGTGGGAGCAAACGCTGTTGCTGTCAAGATAAATAAGTCCGCGCAACAGCTGAATGGCGTACCTGAAAACAGTAAAGTAAATTACATACCTGAAAAGCAAGCATGAAAAAACATAACAATAAAACTTTGCAGAATAAAATAGAGTAAAAAAGAGCAGAACAATAGAGCGAGAATAGAGAGGGAGAGAACAATAAAACGACAACTATTTTTTTTTTTTATATATATATATTTTTTGTGTTTTTTTACTTTTTACTTTTTTTTTTTACACTTTTTTTTTGTAACTGTTCAACTTTTCGGTTCCAGGTTTGGGTCTCTCAAAATGCGACAGCATCTTGGGAGACCCTGTGTACGTGTGCCTAGCCTGTGATATGTTTTGCCCTACGCTAATACTTCACTAGTGTGTGGAAGCGTTCAAAACATTTGCCAATACAAAGACCAGGATCGGCAGGACATCAGGGACAAAAATAACAGGTGTCACACCTAAATCCGCGCTTGCTACAGACACGACATCTTCTTTGGGATGCTTTTTGGGTAGGGGTACTCTCGAGGGCATATATAAAATGCCTCTCATGCAGTCGGCTTACTGCATTTGGTAGGGGATGGTGAGGTGCAGAACCGCCTGTATACAGGAGTTCTGTGACGATATCCTTCTGGAATTGGAGGAAGGGTCCGTTCTGTCCTGAAGTTTTGTATAAGACAAAAGCATTCAGTAGAGTCAATTGAAATAAATGTAGAGACACTTTTTTGTACCAGCGTCTCGATTTACGGGCAATATGATACGGCGCCATCAACTGGTCGTTGAGGTCCACCCCTCCCATATTTTGGTTATATTTGTGGACACAGAGGGGTTTCTCCACAACACCAGTCGCCATACGAATTTGTACTGTCGTGTCTGCGTGAAGGGTGGTAAGCATGAAAACATTCTTATTGTCCCGCCACTTCACAGCGAGCAAATTATTACATCTGCAGCAGGCTCTCGCCCCCAGCTTAAGACGGGCATCTACAAGCCGCTGGGGAAAGCCCCAGCGATTAGGTCGCACGGTGCCACATGCTCCAATCTGATGATCAAACAAGTGACTAAAAAGTGGCACGCTGCTGTAATAATTGTCCACATACAAGTGGTACCCCTTTCCGAATAAGGGTGACACCAAGTCCCAAACAATCTTGCTAGCGCTCCCCATGTAATCTGGGCATCCTTCCGGCTCTACCTCACTATCTTTGCCCTCATAAACCCTAAAGCTCCATGTGTAGCCTGTTGCCCTGTCACAAAGCTTATAGAGCTTGACCCCGTATCTGGCACGCTTGCTGGGAAGGTACTGCTTGAAAGACAAGCGGCCAGCAAATTTAATCAGGGACTCGTCAACGCAGACAACTTGCTGGGGATTAAACAAGGCTGCATAACGTTCATTGAAATGGTTTATGAGGGGCTGAATTTTGTAGAGCCGGTCAAATTCAGGGTCTCCACGTGGACGACAAAGTGCATTGTCACTGAAATGCAGGAACCGCAGAATCATCTTGTATCGTTTCCTGGCCATGAGAGCAGAGAATATGGGCATTTGGTCAATTGGATGTGTGGACCAATACATGCGCAATTGAGGAAATGGATGTATGCCCATATTGAGGGTAAGGCCCAGAAAGGTCTTAAATTCGGAAACCGTAAGAGGTCTCCATTATTTGGCAAGGACGGACTGGGGATTAGCGGCGATGTAGGTACCAGCATACAAATTACTCTGGTCCACAATAGATCTATAGAGATCTTCCGTGAAATACAGCGAATAAAAATCAAGTGGCTTAAAATTCGCTGTATCCACCTGAATTCCGGGTTGGCCAGTGAATGGGGGAAGTACGGGTTCTGCAGAAGTGGTGGGGACCCAATCAGGATAGGCGAATTCTGCAGGAAGGGCACTATGGGCACGACGGGCCATGTCTTTTTCTTCTTCTTGGTGGCAGCGGGACACTACTTGTGCTTGCCACCTCGCCATCTTGAACTGCACTTATGGGACTCGCCACGTCACCACGTGATACTGCAGTGCTGGATGAATGACCAGGGTGTACTAGGCCGCTGGTGCTTGCCAATCCACCAGAAGGAATAGTGGCGCTAGTACTGGCTTTCTGCTCCATACAAGGGTCCTGCGGTTCTTGCTCCTCAACAACCTCAGAATGGGATCGGGTACGCCTGGCCTTAGCAGGGACCACCACTCCGTCGTCAGAGCTATCTGACATGGAGCCGCTGTCGTAAACAGGATCGTATTCTGAGCCCGAATCTGTCAAGCCGTGTACACACGGCAGAGAACCTCGACGGGCAGAACACATCGTTCCGCCCGTCGAGGTTCTCTGCCGGCCGTCGAAATCAGCGACCCGCCCGTCGGGAATGGCAACCAGCCATTCATCCAGGCGGGCCGTCGAGAAAAAAGAGAGCGTGCTCTCTTTTCGCACGACGGGATTTCGGCCGAGGTCCTCGCTGGAATGCAGCTTCCAGCGAGGTTCTCGCTGGTTTCCAGCGAGAACCTCGGTCGTGTGTACGCCGCCTTAGATGCGTGACCTCCTCTTCACTATCTGACGACATGCTCAGGATCCTAACAGCCTCTTCACCAGTGTACATTCGCTTTGACATTTTGGGCTCTAAATTTAGTCGTAGACTGGTGATGATTCACGGGTAAAAAAAAGCACCTGGCTATAGAAAGGCAAATGTAGAAAACGCTTCAAAAAAACTGTTAGCGATCGCAGGAATCAGGCCTGTCTCTGCGAACGCTGCAGTTGTGTGTGATGTGTTTTTGAAGTGACAGTGATCGATCAATACTGCACTTGGGTGAGTTTGGCTGGGCGGAGGGTCAAAACGCAAGTGCTAGCAGGTATCTGGGCTGATTCCACTAACAATGCGTTTTTAGGTACCCTAAACTGCTGGGTACGCTAGTATAGAGCTGATCAGATCAGGTATCGATCCGTTCAGATACTATACCACTAAGGGGGGTGTATGCTTTGCGAGTGGGTGTAAGCGTTATTGGCACTAACCTAACGCTGCCTGGGGCGACGCAGACCCTGACTGACGCAAACATTTAATTTATATCACCCGCCGGGCGATCAGGGGGTTAAAACTTTATTGGGTTATATATACGGCGGGTGCCCTGATGCTATAAACAGCAAACTAACTAACCAGCGTCAACCGTAACACTTATACGGTGATCACTGGTGAAAGGGTTAACTAGGGGGTAATCAGGGGGTTAAAACCTTTATTAGGTAATATATGGGGGTACTCAACGCTTTCTAAAAACCTAAATAACTAACTGGCTAACCTGCGTCACCACTGACACTTATATGGTGATCACTGGTGAAAGGGTTAACTCTAGGGGCAATCAGGGGTTAAAAACTTTATTTATGGGGGTACCTAGCGCTATAGAACCTGGCGGCGAACCTCAAAAAAAACTAACTGCCTAGCGGCAACAGTGACACTAATACAGCGATCAGAAAATCGATCGCTTAGAGACATTGGCAATAGGGGGTGAAAGGGTTAACTAGGGCAATGATCAAGGGGTTAAACCTTTATTAGGGGGGGGTAGGGGGCTACCCTAGACCTAAAGGGGGCTAAGACTAACTGCCCTGACACTTTTTACTGTAACACTGACACTAAATGCAGTTATCAAAAAAAAATGATTACTGCATTTAGTGACACAATGTTACAGTGGACTGGGGGGGGGGTGATCGGCGGTGATAGGAAGGGGTTAAGTGTGCCTATGTGTACCTGTGTCAGTGTACTGTTAGGTGCAACTTACTTGGTGATGTGTTCTCTCCTCGGCGTCGGACGAAAAGACCGACACGCGGAGGAACACAGCACTTCCCTCTTCCTGTGTTTACACTTAGCACAGGAAGAGGCGGGGGGGGGCGCGCGCATTGGCTGGGAGAGATCGCGAGGTGGTGGCTGAAAACGAATAGCCGCCCCCTCATCTCGGATCGCTCCCGGAGCTAAAGGAACCGCCGCATGTATGGGGGGGGTCCAATCGGACCCCCGAACCCCCGCAAGGCACCAACGTATATATACGTTGATGTGCCTGTCGGTGCCATTCTGCCGACGTAAATGTACATGCGGCGGTCCTTAAGTGGTTAACATGAGCGGTCCTTTAAACGATAATGCGGTCTCCGCGGCAGATTCGCCGCGAGATCGCCGTTATCAGCGGCGGGGGGGGCCCTTTACATAAAAGAGAAGAAATAAAGAAAAATGTATATAAAAAAGGGGGGTAGCCATCTGGGGCCCTGGGGACCTCTGGGCCCTTTAATGTAAAGAAAAAAAGAGAGATATTTTTTTTTTAAAAGGGTGGTTGCCATCTGGGGCCCTGTGGACCTCTGGGCCCTTTAATCATTTTTTTAAAGAAATTACAAAAAAAGGGGGGTTTCCATCCAGAACCTCTGGGCCCTTTAATAAAAAGAAACCTCTGGGCCCTTTAATTAAAAAATAAATATATATATATATATATATATATATATATATATATATATATATATATAAAATAAATAAACATTTATAAAAAAAAAGGGGGGGTGCCTTCCAGGGCCCTGGGGACCACTGGGCACTTTAATAAAAAATATAAATAAAAAATATATATAAACAAAAATAAAAAAAGGGGGTTTGACACATGGGGCCCTCTGAGCCCTTATATATATATATATTAGGGGTGTGCAAATTTACTTTTAATTGATCGATTAATCTTTAATTTTTTTGATCGATCAAAATCTTTTTGATCGATTAAAATTCTTTCGATTGGTACTCATCTCTCCACCGACTTCTGGGCCTTCAGGGAGTTCCGTCGGAGATCCGGTGACATCACGGACACTGGCGCAGCTTGCCGTGTCCATCTGAAGGGCTCCTTTGCTGTGCCTTCATATCTGCATGCCGGCTGGACCTTACTATCTGCCACACGCAAGGGCTGTTACACTTCCCTCTATCACTTCCCTCTATCAACCTGGGATTCTACAGCCATCCACTGGGAGTTGCGATAGTTACCTTCACGAGACATCTACATGCCGACGGACTGATGTTAACCCCTCCTTATCTGGATTCAGCAGTGGCATCGTTGTACACATTTTTATACCAGTATCATACTTAGCTTCATGTTTTTATGACTGCTTTTGGTACCGTTTGGCACCATTTTAACAGTTTATGTAGCTACATCGATTTTATCTCCAGTGCAATATTTATTTTGTTACCTACTTTAGATTAGGTAAGTAGATTTAGATCTAGATTATAAAAGTTTTAATGCTATTCCCATCGAGCGCTGCCTTTGTATGTTTTTTGTATCCCACTATCCATTTTTCCAGTGGTTGGTAGCTGCACTGGCAATCAGCCTGCAAGGAGATCAGCTAAAAGTAGTTGGATATGTATGTGCATTATAATTAATCTAAATTAGTCGATTAATCGATTAAAAAACAAAACGATTAATCGAACACAAAAATTTTGATCAGTAACAGCCCTAATATATATATATATATATATATATATATATATATATATATATATTAAAAAATATATATATATAAAAAAGGAGGGTTGTCATCCGGGACCCTGGGCCCTTTAATAACAGTAAGACTAATAATATATATATATATATATATACACATACATACACAGTATAATAAAAATAAAAGAAGTAAAAAAAAATATATATATATATATATATATATATATATTTTTTTTTATATAAAAAAGGGGGGGTTGTCATCTAGGGTCCTCCAGACCCCTAAAAAAATTTGGCCCTTTAATAAAAAAATAAAATAAAAATATATATTTTTTTATTAAAAAAAAAAGGGGGGGGGTTGCCATCTGGGGCCCTGGGGACCTCCAGACCTTTAAAAAAATAAAAGAAAAAAAATTGGTCCTTTGATAAAAAAAATTATAAAAATATATTTAAAAAATATTTTTTTTTATAAATATTAAATAAAAAAGAGGGGGTTGCCATCTGGAGCCCTGGGGGCCTCCAGGGCCCCTTACAGGTGTACTGCCTGTACCCCCCCTGATGGCGGCCCTGGTCCCACTCATGCGTCTTAAAGAAACTTTCAATTTCTTTTTTCTTTTTTGCATTTAAGCCTAAATATGAGATCTGAGGTCTTTTTGACCCCAGATCTCATATTTAAAAGGACCTGTCATGCTTTTTTCTATTACAAGGGATGTTTACATTCCTTGTAATAGGAATAAAACTGATCAATTTTTTTTTCAGTATAAAAAATAATATAATAAATAAAAATAAATAAAAACAAAAAAAATGTTTTAAAGCGTCCCGTGCCGACGAGCTTGCGTGCAGAAGCGAACGCATACGTGAGTAGTGCCCGCATATGAAAACGGTGTTCAAACTACACAAGTGAGGTATCACCGCGATCGTTAGAGTGAGAGCAATAATTCTAGCCCTATACCCCCCTCTGTAGCTCAAAAAATGCAACCTATAGAATTTTTTAAACGTCGTCTATCGAGATTTTTAAGGGTAAAAGTTTGACACCATGCCACGAGCAGGCGCAATTTTTAAGCGTGACATGTTGGGTATCATTTTACTTGGCGTAACATTATCTTTCAAAATATATAAAAAAATTGGGCCAAATTTATTGTTGTCATATTTTTTAATTAAAAAAAAGTGATTTTTTTTCCAAAAAAGTGCGCTTGTAAGACCGCTGCGCAAATACAGTGTGACAAAAAGTATTGCAATGACCATCATTTTATTCTTTAGGGTGTTAGAAAAAAAAATATATAATGTTTGTGGGTTTTAAGTAATTTTCTAGCAAAAAAAAAACTGTTTTAGTCTTGCAAACACCAAATCTTAAAAACACCCAAGGTCCTTAAGTAGTTAAATAATCATTTGGCAAAACCTAGATGTTTTCATTCTTTCAAAACCCCTTTGGGGGCACAGACTCTGGCAGTTTTACCTGCAAAATTACAGTGTTACCCGCTTGCTTACTGATTGTGAAAGATAAACAAACTTTTGTTTTTTGTTACAGGTGTTTCAGTCCTGCACCTTATTCCTTCACCCTTTCCAGCTGTTTGGCACACATTCGAAGATAATGAAGAAAACCTAGATTCTTCAACTATTGACAATATCAATAAAATTCTTCAGGTGTTTGTTCTAGAATATCTTAATATATGATTGTACTGTTTAAATTATTTAGTTTAGATATTCAGTTCAGAATACTTACTTTATTGCATTACAAATGTTTTATTGTAAAAATTACAAAAAGAGTAAGATCAAGCAAACACAGTAGTAAACACAGCAACTGTGCTAAAATTAAAACGTTCACTCAATTTACCATAATCTGATTTGTGTTATCCCCTGCAAATGATGCACACACAGCTGCATAGACAGTATTTAAATGTTCATTTCTCTTCCATTCATTGAAGGACACAGCCCAGCAAGGAATCTTGACCATAGCGATTATAGCACCACCTCCCACACTAGGCACAAAAACGAGAGGAGCATCCCTACAGTTAGCTCAAGTTTTTGCCTAGTATTTAGGAATAAGTACCTAAGCTGGGAATGATAGTTCATCTTCTTGCAGGGTTAATTTTTTTCTTTGAGACCTTCAGTCAACAGCCATGGAATGCTATATAGGGTTGGCTGCACCAGGCTGCAGCAGGGTATCCCATGACTTGTCTTATGGGGGACACTAATGACCAGCTGATCCTTGGCTGTTTCATCACAGTGGGAGACAGTCTGTCCTGAGAGAGGTACCCATTCTTTGCCTGCAGAATCTTATATTTAAGTCCCATCCCTTTCCCCCTCTGTCCGTTCAGATACCAGTTTCAATTCACACTCTCCCATAGTGTGTGTGCTTCTTTGGGCTCTTCGGCCCCACCTCAGGATGCCTCCACTCCAGGATAGCCTGTTTCTGATTGGCGAGTATATCAGGATTTTGGTTCCGTAGTTGTGTTCAGGTGTCCTGCCTCCATACTGTGCACCTGCCAGGAGAGGCTGCTGCAACAGTTTTTGGTTTTAGTCTGGGTGTGGGCCGAATGCATCACTCCTAGGTCACCTCATGGCTGCCTGTGCTGCACAGAAGTGTATACATAGCTGGAACTGCTGCCCTCTTATCTCCAACTGTGACATTTATAACTGTGAGGCTTGGTGTAGCTTAGCCATGTCATCAAAGTCAACATCCAGGAGGGTGGTCCCTACATCTGGAGGTCTTTTATCAGATGTGCCAAACATGGGACACTCCAGATGCATCTCATGTCAATTGGAAGATGGTCAGAGGCAATGGATGCCCTGATGATGCCATAGGGCAGCTATGCATTTTCTCCAATAATGCGGTTTCCACAACCACTGCATTGGGTAGAGACTAAAGGACTTCTGGTCTTTCTCATGGCTTTGGATTGGCTTCATCATCCTTGGTTAGCAGACATTGTAAGCCTGGTTGCTCCTTTGCAGCTACACCTACTATCCCAGTGTCCAATCTTCTATCTTGCTTTAGGTGTTGGAATTGATGGACTTTTTTTAACATCCTTTGGCAATGCATTCATTGGCTTTTACTTTCATCCAAGATATCATACATGTGGCTCTTCCGCTCAGACCTCCAATGTCGTTGTGGGACTTAAAGTGGAAGTAAACTTGCATCTCTTGCTTTTACCTATAGATAGTGTAAATATCTCCTAAAGGTGCACCATTTGTGAGATATTTACTGTACATGCAGCCAGTGACATCATTGGCACACGTGTTCTGTGGGAACGGCCACCTGTTAAGTTTCTTTAGAGCCCTGTGCTGTGAACAACGGCTCCCGCACATCCGTGCGGGAGTGAAGTCATCCTGGTTCTGGCCAGTCACAGAGCTGGAGTCCACAAAACCAGAAGCAAGATGGGTGAAGATGAAAGCACCTGCAGCGCTGACATCTCGGAGCTTGAAGATTAAAATAATGTGCTAGTATAATTCATACTAGCACATTATGACATTACCTTGCAGGAACAAAAAAAAATGTCCAGCGGTTTACAACCACTTTAACCACTTCAGCCCCGGACCATTTTGCTATTTGTCACTGCATCGCTTTAACTGACAATTGCGCGGTCGTGCGACATGGCTCCCAAACAAAATTGGCGTCCTTTTTTTCCCACAAATAGAACTTTCTTTTGGTGGTATTTAATCACCTCTGTGGTTTTTATTTTTTGTGCTATAAACAAAAATAGAGCGATAATTTTGAAAAACAAATTATATTTTTTACTTTTTACTACAATAAATATCCCCCAAAAATATAAAAAAAAAAGTTTTTTTTTTGTCCTCAGTTTAAGCCGATACTTATTCTTCTACATATTTTTCATTAAAAAAAATCACATAAGCGTTTATTGATTGGTTTGCGCAAAAGTTATAGGCCCAGATTCACAGAGCGATTACGCCTGCATAACAGGAGATGTGCGGCGTAAGTCTAAATGTGCGCGTGCGTTTCGATGCACGGCATCCCCAAAACGAGATACGCAAGAAATCTACTTTTTTTTGTCCATCGTAATTTCGATAGACAGGCGCATCCGTCCGCGCAAAACTGCGCTAGACAGACCATTGATTTGCTAGTCAAATATGCTAATGAGGGACTTACGGGGATCCACAAACGTTGGGGCAGCGCAGGCTACGCAGTGTGCGCAACAGCAAAATGTCCTGTCTAAAATTAGACCATATAAAAGCTGGTCTAAAAAGAGAAAAAACGTCTACATGTCAGATAAAGCAACACTGTTAGTGAGGAGCTCAGCAGTCACACGTGTTGCACAACAATCTGTATGCCAACATGCCAGGGGCATCGTCGCGCATAGCTATACTACTGACTTTAGATGAGCAAAGAAGGAGGAGGGCACGGAGGATGGCACGGGAGAGGATATAGCGCACACGCATAGACCTGTTTGGCATGAGTGATTGTGAGGTGTATCGCATCTTCAGATTCACCCCTCATGCCATCCTGGAATTAACCACAACCTTGCAGGAGGACATCACCAGCCGAACACACCGCTCACATGCAGTGCAGCCACTGGTCAAGGTCATGGCAACACTCCATTTCCTTGCCAGTGGCTCTTTTCAGCGTACAAGTGGAGTGGTGGCTGGGATGTCACAATCCTCCATGAGCAGATGTGTGCACCAGGTTGTCCCTGCAATCCTCAGACGCATGGCCAACCAAATCATCAAACCCACCACTGAGGACCTGCGGCTGAAGGCAATGACAGATTTCTACAGAATTGCCAGATTCCCACGCACCATGGGGGCCATTGATTGCACACATGTGGCACTCCAGCCCACCCAGGAGACAGAGCACATATACCGCAATCGGAAGCATTGGCATTCCATCAACGTACAGGTGATAGTCGATGCCCAAGGCCACATATGGCACGTCCGTGCCAAACACCCAGGGTCCAGCCATGACAGCTACATATACAATCAGAGCCCCATCCGAATGGAATTCGAACAGAACGTGTATGGGGACACCTGGCTGGTTGGTGAGTGACATGGGTGGCAGGCATGACTGTACCCCCCCATGATGCACACATCACAAGGGGCACATGCATGACTAACATCCTCCTGTCTTTTCCCTTACAGGTGACTCTGCATATCCACTGGGACCCCATCTCATGACTCCTTTCCGGAACCCCCAAACCCCAGGAGAAGAAAGATACAATCAAGCCCACGCCCAAACACGTGCAGTGGTGGAGCGCACCTTTGGCCTCCTGAAGTCACGTTTCCGATGCCTGGATAAGTCTGGGGGTACCCTCTTGTATTCCCCAAACTTCGTGTGCCATATCATCGGTGCCTGTTGCCTGCTGCACAACTTCGCAGTGAGAAAGGGGCTGCAGATTGACCTACGTGATGACCTGACCCCCAACCAGACAATCACCCCCTAACCGAGGTTACCCCGTCTTCTGAGGGAAGAGCAGCCAGGAGACAGCTCACATTGGGCATCTTTGCACGTTAAACACACACATTAATCATGGCACAATGAGAATGCATGCATGCACACCACTGTGGTCCCTAGCACACACACCCCACATCCTCATCAAATTGGATTGGCACCAGTCCACCATGCAGGACTTGTGAGCAGCAACGCCACGCCAAGGCTCCAATTATGTCACTGTACATTCATACACCATTCACACGGACCTGGGGATCACTTCTCCCTGGTCCTGGGGAACCCTTCTCCACCAAAATTGAGGGTGACACCCCTTTTCCGGCAGGAATGTCACCCACACATTCAAACAGCATTCACAACCCAAAAAAAAAAAATTACCAGCAAAATCAAAAAATTTCCAGCAAAAAAAAAAAAAAGGGGGGAAAAACAAATTAGTGCCCTTGACGTGAGCCACGCCTGGGGCGCCCCCGGCCACGGCCCCGGCTCCTCTGGGGAGACTCATGGGGGAGGGGGTAAACCGAGGAAGGACGAGCAGCCCCTGGTCTCTGCCCACCTGGGGGCCTGCCCTCCAAGGCCACGGCTATTCTGTCCAGGGCAGCACCAAGTGTTGCCGTGTTGGCCTGGATAAGGGCCCTCAAATCCTGCCCAACGCCTGCTGATGTAGTCTGCAGGTCGTTAAGGCAGTTTGTGAAAGCCCGGGAGTGGCAGTCCAGGTTCCCAAGCGTATCCTTGATGGAGGACAGGCTCTCCTCCATCTGCACCAATGTCTGGCTGACCTGTCCCAGATGGCGGGTCTGGAGGAACTGGTCCCTTCTCAGAGTGGCGGGCAGGAGATCGGCCACCCCCCTGGTCTTCTGGGTCGCCTTCCTGCCTCCAGCTGATGCTTGTGGCCGGGGAGAAGGGGAGGCCCTTGGGAGGGGAGCCATGTTGGGGGAGGAGGGGGGGGGGCTCCCACTTAGGGGGGGTTGGCTGCTGCCAGCCAGAGGGGAACGGTCCTCCAACAACAATAGGTCAGTGCCTGACATGGACTCCACCTCCTCCTCAACCTCCTCCTCTTCAACCTCCTCCGCGGACTCCGGCCTTGTCGGGGGGGCCTCATTAGGCTGCTGTCCTGGGGATGGTGCGGTCAGGCCAGATGGCCCAGCACCCTCCTGCACATCTGTGCATGACACAAAACATTCACAGGTTGGAGGATCCACACACTTGCCA
Organism: Rana kukunoris; assembly: GCA_029574335.1. Lineage (NCBI taxonomy): Eukaryota > Metazoa > Chordata > Amphibia > Anura > Ranidae > Rana > Rana kukunoris. Next base: position 379,855,150 of record CM056052.1, read on the forward strand.
CATATTCCCTTTCACCCCCTCCCCCACACATGCTACACACCTGATAGGGCAAAATAACCTTACCTGGCATCACGCCTTCATGACTTGAGTCATAGCCGAGCAGGCCCTCCACTTCTTGCCTATGAAAGGTCTGGGCCACCGCACGCTCCTCCGCTGTCAGCCTAACAGGGCATGGTGGGCCCCCTCCTGTGCCCCTGGCATGGGCAAGCATTCTGGCCAGCTTCTTTTTGACCAGACGCCGAAGGTCATTAATCTTTTTCTCAATCCCAGACCGGTTCCGTGTCTCCCCCTCCCCCGCTGAATTCACCTGGTCAGTGATCATGTCCAAAATCTCTCTCCTCCTGGGTGGTGTTGGCACTGTCCGGGCCATGGAGGAAACGCCCATAATCGGAAATGGCCCGGGCAAGAATTTGTTTCTCCCTTAAAGAAAAATTAAATTTTTTCTTCCTCTCAGTCATACTGAAAAAAAAAACACTCCCAGTCAACAAAAATCACTCACAAAAACAAGCACGACCAATCAAGCAAGAAAACAAACAAACAGAAAAATATCAAACAAAACTCTCACCAACACTCAGCAAAAAGCAGTCACAAAAACAAACAGGAACAATCAAGCAAGAAAACAAACAAACAGAAAAATATCAAACAAAATATCTCACAAACACTTAGCAAAAAACACTTTCAAATATCTTCTAACAAACACAAGATCACACAGTACACAAATCTGACAAATACAAATCACAACGCAACAAACAACAGAACAAAAGCACCTTGCTGTATAGGGAGGGATACAAAGGGATGTACTTTTTGCAATAGAAGTGCGTTTGTGTGTGTCTATTTATGCTGTCTGCGTAGTTCATGATTTTGCCCTAGTCCATTTCCAATTTCACTGATTGGGCCGTTCCCGAGTTGTAAGCATGCGCACAGAGGTGCTGACATGGTCTGCTTCAAGCGCGCATGCGCGAGCCGGCCGGCCCTTCATTTGCATGGGGTCACGGCTCATTTCAATGTAACACGCCCACGTCCTTCCCAATTTGGATTAGTCCGCCTTGCGCCTCAGAAATAACGTTGCGTAGGCGCTATTTTCTGCGTAAAAGCGACGAGAATAGGGTGATTACGCGGCTACATTGCGCAAGTCTAACGTAAAGGCGGTGCGCTACGCCGGTCCAATAATGCACAGATGTACCTGAATCTGGCCCATAGTATCTACAAAATATGGGATAGTTTTATGGCATTTTTTTAATATATATTTTTTACTAGTAATGGCGGCGATCTGCGATTTTTATCGGTACTGCAACCTTATGGCGGAAGGTATCGGCACCAGGGGCGAGCGGGGGGCGCAAAATGTGCGAAATCACGTTATTTTTTACGTGATTTCACGCAGCCGAGCCGACCTGCCACTGTAAAACTGCGGCGGCTGATCGGCAACTGGTTAAACCCTCTGCTCTTCATTCTGCAGAAGCATTTATTTGAAAATGTTTGTGAAATCCCTCCAATGAAATTCCCAAAAGGTACATATCTGTATAGATTTTTGGAGCCAACGGCATTGTCTAGTAAAGCCCTGTACACACAATCGAAATTTCCAATGGAAAAAGTCAGACGGACTTTTTCCATCAGAAATATACCGACTGTATGCCCCATCTAAGTAATTCCATTGGATTGAATCCAATCATAGTTTAGATACAGAACATGTTCTCTTTTACTCCGATGGAATTCCGATGTGATTTTGGTCGGACAAAGGTCAGATCGTGTGTAAGAGGCTTAAGTCTCTCCTCCCTGGTCTGCCTTCCTTTTTACTTAAGGTGATGTCTGTTTTCACCTTAAAGTGGATATTTTCCTTCGCTTTGCCCATGACCGATGTAACCCAAGGAGATTAGGCTTCACAGTCTGAATGTTGTGTGGGCTGTGCAGGTGTACCTGTCAGCTACTGCTTTTTTTTTTTAACAAAATGTACTCTATTTTTGATTACTGAGGGCCCATGCAATGGTTAACAGCCTCTTCAGCAACATTCTTGAGATGGATTAGGCAGATCATTGTTCAGGCCTACACCATTAGGTCAGGTTTCTCCATTTTCTGTTATAGCCAATTCAGGCATCTGTGTCTCAGGTCTGTGAGGCAGCTACGTGGTTGCCTGTTCATACCGTTACAAAGTTGATGTTGTATCCTCCGATGCCTGTTTTGGCCTCAAGGATTGACAGGCAGCAATTTATATTTTTCATTTTTCTTTGGGTTCTTTGGGTATCTTTGTTTTTTGTTTCTTGTTTTCCCATCCCTTGATAATCAATGCTTTGGGAAGTCCATTTATTCAGGATTCCTTCTCGAGTTGTGTAAAATCCTTTTCATTGCATTCATTGAAGCACCCACCCATATGGTTTTGTTACACTGCTTTGTTAGGCAGGCCGGTTCAGCATGATATTCGAACCCTGTATGGGCTGGCTGAATGTACCAAGTCCATCAATTTATTAACTTGGGAACAACCAGCATGTCGGGTTTTACCTGTGATTATCGCTAGCGGCTATAGCGCTAGCAACAATCACTGTCTTCTCATGGCAGGGATGGCTTTTCCCGCCCTCTCCCGTCTGCCCTTAAATAGACTGTGAGAAGAAAATTAAAAATGTTATGATGTTTTTAAATCTATGTAATTCCTAAACATTATTTGTAGATTTAGCATTAAATAGTATCACCTTTATAATAACTTGATCATAAATTCTGGTAACTGATTATAAGGTATTTTGAACCATCTTTAACTTCTGCCAAACCAGTAAGTTTTTATTGGTTTTCTATTGTCTAGTGGCTTCAGCTATACTACAAGATTTCTCAGTATATTGAGTCAAGGTTTTGACATGGATTACAAAATGTCCAAACTATGGTTGTGTTATGTAAACCATTTTTGAACCCAAGCTAAAGCATGCACAATTCTCATGTATGTCTATTTTGTGTTTCAATAATAGTTAAAGCAAACCTTTCTGCTGAAAAGCAAGATCTGTTTTTTAGGTAAAAAAAATGTAGGATAAAAATGTTACCTTTCCCTGGCTTCCTAGGATCTTAAGCAGGGGTGACATCATCCATCTCTAATGCCTCGTTTCCACTGAGCGGATCGGTACGGTTCGGTACAGTACGCTATTTTGGGTGTTTCCATTATGAAAGTGTGCCATAAAACTGAACCGTACCGCACCATTCTGGGTCCTGCTTCAGATGTGGGGCCATAGAAAATGTTGCGGTTCGGTTAGGGCGGAGCTACAATACATAGCACTGATTGGTGGACACGCTAGGCATTTTTTCTAAACCCTGTATGGCCCCTGACGGTCCGACTTGCAGTAGAAATGCTCAACAGAACAGACTGGATCATTCTAACTGCTCTAAGCTGTACCGACCCGAACCAGGAAGTACTAGAGTCACCTTTCTGGCTGTACTTTGTAGTACAGGCGGCCCCCAGTTTACAAACAATATAGGGTCTGTAGGCTTGTTCTTAAGTTGAATCTGTTAGTAATCTGTAAGTTGGAGCAGGTACATTTTTTAAGTGTAGCCCCAGCTCAAAAATCTATTTTTAGGCTTTTTGGATAGCAAAGAGAAGGGTTTTCACCCCTGTAACATTTGTTTTGCTGTCTGTGTCCCTGTTCAGAAGATTTCACCTCACTTTCTGTCCCAATGACAATTGGATTTTGAAAATTTTGGGTTAGTAGGGAAGCAAGGATTGGTGATAAAGCATTAGTGGAGACATCTTTTTCCCATATTAATTTTTACAGGAGTGAATTCCCCTTCCTAGGGGTAGATTTCCTCTCACTTCCTGTTGTCTCCCTCCGTTTTTAAGTAGGAGTCGTTTGTAAGTAGGGGACCGCCTGTATTGGTGAGTAAATCACAAAGGTGACTGAACAAAATTGCAAATCTTTTGGCAGGTAAAACGGTAAACAAATAATTATAACAAATTGTATTTCAGCCGTGTCCCTGGAGCCATAGGTTGTGACTAACTGTTGTGGCTAACTTATTTTAATATCTTATAACCAAAAACAAATTAAGTATGATATTTTGGCCAACCAGCAGGCACTCCTAGTCTGTTTCTTATATGTGTTTCATATAATATGTGTTCCAAAATCTGCCTCGTATATGGTCATACTTGGTTTACACATGATAACTTAGCAAGCAGATCTGATTTAGAATAAAATACCCACTTGTCTTATAGAATCCTTGTTACCTATTAAATATTTATGTATTTTACATACTGTATAACCCTGTATGTAATATAGTATATGACATTTTAATGTTTTGTAATTAAACTGTAAAATCTAAATAAAATATTCTTTGTATTTACATTTCAGAGTACTGTAGTTCCTACTTTATCACTTTACTTGTAACTGCGCTGCCCCTAAATCCTGCAATTAATGGCCACTTTTAAGCTACCTAATATAAGTGTAATAGTCCACACAGCTCCAGCTACTGTGTGATTCATTGGAGTTGTGTGTGGACTATTGCACTGATATGCACAAACATACAGTATATTGCGCTTAAATGAGAACTTTGGTTTTTGCATTGGACATTTTATTTGTGAAATATTTCTGTATTGATACAAATGATTTAATTGTAAACTACTTTAGTTAGATACAATGTTGACAAATTGTGGGATTAAGACTAGCACTGTATTTTGTTAGAGGTATCCTTTCCTCTTCCATTTACACCTTGTCATCTTGGCTACTAGGGGGGAAACATATAACAGCTATTGCTTAGGAGTGTAGGCATGCAAAGCTGCTAGAAGTTTGGGCATAGACATACATAACTTCTAGAATGTGGAGTGATGTGTAGACAGACAGGTACTGCAGGATGACACATGATAACCACAATCCACAAATTGGATTTAAAGCCTTGTATTGTTCTTTCTAAATTATCTTAAATGATTGCAAACCTCTGATATGAAATATGAACAAAGCATATCCCTCTATAGTGTTTACTTGTCTCAACCCAGAGCACTAAGTGATATTTCTGTCTGCTGCTTTGTTCCTTTGCTATCTGCATAATTCATGTTTAACAAGTTTTCCTGACACCAAGAGAAAAAAGTGACAGGAGAGGGATCTCCAATGGATTGACAGTCTCAACTCTGTTCCTGTGTGCTGTGTGAGGAAGGGTCCCTTTCCTCCAATCAGCTATTAGAGCGCGCCTCACTGAGCTGTAACTTCAGCTCTCCACTCCCGTTTTTTAATGCTCAGACAAACTTTATAAATTCTGGATTTTAAATGCATATACTGAAGAGAAGGCTGCAGATAAACAGGTACAGTGGGGCTGATTTACCAAGCGATGTGCGCCGTGAGTTGTGGCGCATATGTGGGCGCAACGCACCAAAATCATTTACGAAAGTTCACGCGTGCAGCGCAGCGCAATTTCCTATTTATTAATGCGTCAGCAGCGCGCTATACAGCGCAAACGGCACGCCAGCCTCAACCTGGCGTACAGAACAGTCACAGGCAAATATCAGAATTTCCGAAGTCCCTTTATACTAAGCTCATGCTTGGGTGTCATAGGCTAGCACATAACAAGCCACTAAAGTTGTTAAAAAAGCCTAAATGCACTCCAGAAAGAACTTATCCTATACACGTCTCCTCCGCCTGCAATTGCAACTGCAGTTGCACCGGCTGCGTGTTAGCACTGCGCATGCGTGAACGATAAGTGCGCCCATATAAACGCGCCTGATCACTACGCCGGCAGTTTCTTAGTAAATCCTATGTGGCGTAGGCTAATTAGCATAATCGTTTTAGGCGTACAGCAGGTTTTTCCTTCTTAGTGTGTGCGCTGCTTTCTTTTTGGAAATTTAAAGGGGAACTCCACACTCTTCTTTTGCTTTCGCATTTACAATGCACATGTTTGCCTTGGGTGTGTTTGGGACATTTTAAGGGGAACTCCACACTCTTCTTTTGCTTTCGCATTTACAATGCACATGTTTGCCTTGGGTGTGTTTGGGACATTTAAAGGGGAACTCCACACTCTTCTTTTGCTTTCGCATTTACAATGCACATGTTTGCCTTGGGTGTGTTTGGGACATTTTAAGGGGAACTCCACACTCTTCTTTTGCTTTCGCGTTTACAATGCATATGTTTGCCTTGGGTGTGTTTGGGACATTTAAAGGGGAACTCCACACTCTTCTTTTGCTTTCGCATTTACAATGCACATGTTTGCCTTGGGTGTGTTTGGGACATTTAAAGGGGAACTCCACACTCTTCTTTTGCTTTCGCGTTTACAATGCATATGTTTGCCTTGGGTGTGTTTGGGACATTTAAAGGGGAACTCCACACTCTTCTTTTGCTTTCGCATTTACAATGCACATGTTTGCCTTGGGTGTGTTTGGGACATTTAAAGGGGAACTCCACACTCTTCTTTTGCTTTCGCATTTACAATGCACATGTTTGCCTTGGGTGTGTTTGGGACATTTAAAGGGGAACTCCACACTCTTCTTTTGCTTTCGCGTTTACAATGCATATGTTTGCCTTGGGTGTGTTTGGGACATTTAAAGGGGAACTCCACACTCTTCTTTTGCTTTCGCGTTTACAATGCATATGTTTGCCTTGGGTGTGTTTGGGACATTTAAAGGGGAACTCCACACTCTTCTTTTGCTTTCGCGTTTACAATGCATATGTTTGCCTTGGGTGTGTTTGGACATTTTAAGGGGAACTCCACACTCTTCTTTTGCTTTCGCGTTTACAATGCATATGTTTGCCTTGGGTGTGTTTGGGACATTTAAAGGGGAACTCCACACTCTTCTTTTGCTTTCGCGTTTACAATGCATATGTTTGCCTTGGGTGTGTTTGGGACATTTAAAGGGGAACTCCACACTCGGTGAGCCTTGATGTGCCTTTAGCAATCCAAACACCATACTATTTGAGACCAAACAACAAGAAGGACTGGCCAACTCCATCCTGAAACATTCAAGGCCACATGCATGCACTCAACCTACCTGCCTGCTTTTGGGCCATGTTGGGCTCAGCCCAATAACAAGCACAAATCACCTTGTCCACACTGCTTTAGAGGGCCTTTACACATGTTGGATATCCCCCCTGTCTGAAGCCTCCCCCAACCCCAGTTTACGCTTGTGTGGAAGAGGCCCTTGTGCCCCCTTTCGTATGCTGGCCTGCTGTGTTTGGCTAGGGGTTTGTTATTGCGTGGGAGGGGCACATTTCTAGGCATTTTTGGGCAGGTGTTTTTCACGTGAGTGTCTTCATTCTAATCCTTTTCACGCAAAAATGGCCTTGTATGTATGGGGGGCATAGAATTCTTTGTTTTGTGGTTAAACCTTGCAGCTACAATGTATACATTTTTGGGGTACTAGAAAGCTGGGCAGCTTTGAAGCATCATTTGGTCAACATGTTCCAAGATGCACCACTTTACAGGCAGAGTGAACTCCCCTCCCTCCAGGTTAGTAGCTTAAGCCCAGGTTCACACTGTGGGAGTGAACCTGTGCGATTTCACTGAAACGCATACAATTTCACCTATGCTTGTCAGTCCTTAGTTTGGCAGGGATTAAAGCGACATTTCTGCATGTTTTCGGCCTTACAAAAATATTACAAAGTAGGGCCAAATTAACTTAGTTAACTCGTTGCAGTGCCGCATATGTGCTGTTGCAATGATTATGATGGTGCCATTGGCAGGAATTGCTGGCAAATGCTGTCTATTTGAGGGGAGATTTGCCATGTTACATCACACCACTGTGAAGCAGGGCTCAGGGCTAGTTCACTCAATAGAAGCGCAGTCCAGATGTGTGCCCGATATTTTTGTGCATGTGCGTTTCTTGCTGCGTTTTTGTAGGTTCCATGAACTGGAACGCACTGGAACTGCAAGCATTTTAAATCCTATTACATAATTTCAAAGTGATTTTCATGCTGACAACAAAACACATGAAATTGCCTCTTTGAAACGCATGTAGCCCCGTTTCCTTTTTGTTGCTATCCAAATAGATGACTTGGAAATATATGTCACTTAGGGTGGGATCTGTACCCCCGTAGTCAGGGTGGGACCTGGTTCACACTGATGCTACATTTAAATCAGTACTGTATTTGTTGTTGCGCAATTTCTAAGTAGCGAAATCGTTGTGATTTCAGGTGCTACTTGATTGACATTTGTGTGGCTTCATGCACAGATGTATCTGTAAATCACACCTGAAATTGGTTCAAGTAGTGCAGGGGATACTTTAGCAAATCAGTGCGGCGCTGCTAAATCGTTGTTGGACCGATTGGAACAGTGCCATTGCCAACAATAGGCAGCAAAGTTTCCTGTGATTTGATCTCTAAAATCGCAGGACAAATTGCTTTAATGTGAACCTTGGCTAAGGACAAGAAATAGAAGAGAAGCCGGCCAAGTGGTGCCTCCCAAAATTAACAAGTCCTTTTCCATAGGCTGCAATGGTATTTTGATTCCAACTTTTGCACACGTTTGCCTCTTTGTTTACACACCCTGTCCGGGGGTGATTTGTCCCATTTCCAATGGAATAGTATGCTGGATGATGTGTTTCATTTAGGCCTGGGGCTCCTGGACTTAGAACTAGAAAATGGGACTTTCGCAGATTGCAATGCATTGGGCATGGTCTGAGCATGCTCAGGTTTTTTTTTGTTGTTATTTTTTTTTTGGTGTGGAGGTTTCTGAGCATGCTCATTGAGTGTGTTTATTGGGTTACTAATTGATGGCTAATCCTTAATAGGTGTAGCCACTTACTAGTTCAGTCTCTACATTGGGTGAAATTGTGCGTTTCCTGGGCTGAGCATGTGTTTTCAATTTCCACATTAGCACACAAGTCTATAAAATGTGTAAAGGTCAGTTGCTCTCTGCCTTGCAAAGAGGCCAGATTGAGTGTCTAACATGGGGCTTTGTTATGTTGTTTTCCTCTTCTGTCTTAACGCAAATCATATGTTATTTTAGTCCAATTTTTTTACGTTGTACTTTGTTTTTCGCCCAAGAATTTTTAGGACCTTTCCCCATGTTATTGATGTTGGCGAGGTTTTTTCGTTTACTTTTCTGTATTTGTGCTGCATGCTTTAGTGAAATCTTTGTTAACATGATCTAAATGAATGTAATATTTTTGTGTCATTTTCATTAACTCCTGTTTTTTGAATAAGCTAAATTGTCTAATCTGAAAGATTTGATAGTGTTACTGTGTTTGTTTTTCATGCATTGCTTTGGCTGTACTTGCTCTTTTCCACGTTCTCTAATGATTCATTTCTCAATAAAAATGTTTCTTAAAATTTTTTTTTTTTTTTTGTCCTGCTGTATTTTACTGTTAATTTTTTGGAGCGTTTTCTAATATTTTTTTATCATATTTTTGGGTGGGGGGGGGGGTTATTTAGGGATTATTATTTTTGGCTGGACAGATTCTCTAAGCTAGCTTTGGACCCATTTTTGGGACCATTATCATTGATACAGCAAACACTGCTCAAAAAATGGCAGGCAGGGAAGGGGTTAAATGTGTACCCTGGGAGTGATTATAACTGAAGGGATGGGGACTGACAGTAAGAGGTGATTCCTCTCCCTGACAGGACTTTCATTGATCTGTGTGTTTCACCACAAATGGCAAAAAAAACAAGGACGGCAATGTTTGTCCTCCCAGCATTGGAGAGCCTCCTTGTGGCTAGATTATCATTTGACACCTGTTTTCTGATTGGGTGGGCACCATACAGGAAGCAGCAAGTCCTGCTGGGTAGTTTTGGGTTTGGAGACAAGTACCATGCCACGCTCCCTCTTCTCCCGGGCTGAGATGCTTCTCCTCTGTAAAGTAAGTTACTAGTTGTGGCCTAATGTAATTTACACACATAGCTCACGCTCTGTGGGGGGGGGGGGGGGGCGAGCGCGCGCGTGGGGGGGCGAGCGCGCGCGCGGGGTGGACAGCCGCGCGCGCGGGGTGGACAGCCGCGCGCGCGGGGTGGACAGCCGCGCGCGCGCGCGGGGTGGACAGCCGCGCGCGCGCGCGGGGTGGACAGCGCGCGCGCGCGCGGGGTGGACAGCCGCGCGCGCGGGGGTCGCGCGGCAAGCGAGAGGGTGTTACCTTCTCGCGCGACCCCACGCGCGCCGTGAATTCGCTGAATATTTGAAAATAAACACAGGACTTTTTTTTTTTTGGCCAACAACAGAATTGCATAGATGTTCACACCTCTGCGATCTGTTTCATGTCACTTCACAGTGCCATATGTGAGCTGAAAAGGAGGTGTCATTACCAGTGTATGACACTCTCCAGCAGTTTGCATATGGCAGTGTGAACTGCTGTGTGAGCCAGGTGGGATGTAGGAACTCACAGTGGATTTGCAGGGGTAAACAAAATGCACCACTGTGAACCGGGCCTCCAAGAATACAGCCTACAATTGTCACCTGACTGCTCCCACCAAAGCTAGTTTCACATTGGCAAATCCACTGCGGGTTCCCACATCGCACCCGACTCACACAGCAGTTCACACTGCCATATGCAAACTGCTGGAGAGTGTCATACACTGGTAATGACACGTTGTTTAAGCTCACATATCGCACTGTGAAGTGACATGAAACAGATCGCAGAGGTGTGAACACCTATGCAATTCTGGTGTTGGCCCAACAAAACAGTCCTGTGCGTGTTTGATTTCAAATGTGAGGCAATTTCAGCCATACAGTTTGGATGGCTTAAATGGCATTGCATGTGATCTGAACTGCAGTGCAGTGCAAAGCAATTGCAAACATTAAGGGGAACCAGCCCTAAGTTCAGTCAGCCTTAGGTCCCTTTCACACTGGGCCGTTTTTCACGTGGTGCAGCACAAAAACTAGCGCTGCTCTAACGCCTGTAAAAGCCTGCCCTGCAGGCTTCTAATTGAAAGGCTGTAGGCTTTTACACTGAAGCCGTGCGCTTGCACGACTGCTTAAAAAGTCATCTTTACAGCGGCCTTGGAGCGGTATGTTCTCCGCTCCTATACCGCCCCTTCCAAAATCAATGTGAACCTGTGGTAATAACGCCCGCGCGCATTGCATGTGGTATTAACCCTTTTTTGGCCACTACCGGGGGGGGGGACCTCCCTGCTAGCGGACGAAGACCGTGGAAAATACCACGGTATAGCAGTGCAGAAAATCGCGCTGCTAGCCCGCCACCGCGGGTAACGCTGCACTGTGAAAGCCGCCTTAGGCTCAATTCACATCTATGCATGTTGTTTTTGAGCGGTTTGGCGTTTTGTCTTTTTTTTGGAGCAGCATTTGTTTTGATTTGGTTTGGCTTGGTTGGGATCTGGATTATATCTGTGTGGCAAGACTGGGCACAGATTACAGGAAATCTTCTACTCTACATTGTGACAGCAAAATAATAAAGAATGTTGTTGTGTTTACATCTGTATATATTGCCTCCTGCTTGTGTGTGTGTATATATCTCTACCTATATATATATTTAGATATAGATCCACACACCCACACAAAAATATATATAGATATACATATACTGTACAGTACATAGGTGTAGGTATGGCTACTGAACAAAAGCAAGATTGTGTTCATGGTTTGTGTTTGTCTGGGTTGGAATTTAGAAAAATTTGGTCTTGTGTAGAAAATTAATACTTCTTTCCTTTTTGTTCCCCCAACAGCTGTTGTTATTGAAGGGCTATGATGGCAGGCGGACCCATGCTGCCAAGCGGGGGATTATGAGGGTAGTCTGGCATCGGATGAGGCAGAAATTCCAAAGCCGGCCAACAGTGAAGCAGATGCAGCACTGTTGGTCGGACATGAAGAGGCGGAGGGAGAAATTCCTCTGCTTTGTTTGTAAGCGAATTTCTGGTAAGTCAATCTACTGTAAAGTTTAGTCCAACTTATCTTTGTCAGGAAGTTTGGTGTATTACATTTGCAGGTGAATTTGTGTTGTGGATTTGGACTAAGGGATGTGGTTTATACCCTGGGTGGGTCAGTTCTAATATTTTTTTTCTTTTATCTTGTCCTAGCCTCATCCGATGGCAGACTGCCCATGGTCACATTGACCATCTCCCCCGCAGGCAGGCGGACCGCCTGCCTGAGCTTCGTGGCTGCAGGGGCAGCTGGCTACAGGCGGCTGAAAGTCATTTATGGTAAGAACTAGTTAATCAGCCTGGGGTGTTTTGGATATATATCTCTGTCTATCTTGATGTATAGTCTAAATATCTCATCTATGTACACAATAGGATTTTAACCTCTCCATTGCAAAACAGAATAGAAATGGCTTAGGGGGTCCCATCGTCCTAGAGTCAAGGATTAGGTTGATGGTTTCAGGGAATCACCAGAGACCCCGAAAAACAACACTCACAAAGTGGGCGGGGAGGACTAGACCGGTACAAGGTAGGGTGTTTCTACTCGATCAGAGTAGTACAACAGAGTAATTGTTGTTTCATTTATTTAGCATAGTATACCTAAAATAACATTTTTACCCAAAAAACATACAGTACATAAAAAAAAAAAAAAATACAAATAAAGCATATGGGTCACCAGACATGCAGTCCCTGCGAGATGGAGAAGGGAGTGCGGGTGGACCAATGGCCCTAGGAGACAGTCAGTGTCGGCTCTCTTTTGAATGTACTGTATGTATTGTTTAGTCTTCCCCGCCCACTTTTAGACTGTCGGATTCGGGGTCTCTGGGATTCCCTGAACCCCTCAACCCAATCTTTATGTCCAGAGCAAGATGACCGGCACCAGGCCCAGCAGGACGACCAGCCCTCAAATACTTGTAAGTTGCTTGATCTAGATTGCATTAGTATGTTTGTTTTTGTTGTTTTGTTAGGGAGGGATTTGGCATGCATTCTCCGCCTTGATGTCTCCAATCAGGATGGGGCATGAGTGTTGGCCAGTGATTGTCGAAATGATGTTTAAGGCCAATAACACTCATTTGCAGGTTGTTTGTTGTGGTTCCAACCCAAAAAACACCCTGCAATGCACAGAGTTGGAACCAGGTCACCCTGTAGAGGTATCAAAACATTACAAGACACAGAGGCTTAGCAGGATCGGGCAAGGATTGAGATGAATGCCTCTTTGCTTTTGTGTTCCTCATGGCCTATAACACAGCCAGTGAGGAATGAGCATGGGTTGTTCACTAGCTGCAAGTCCTGAGTCTGACCAGCTTGTATTTTGACATAGTGGACAAGCATGTAGAAATGCCCACAGGGGCAAGAAGAGCCAGCAGGTCTTCTTGTAGGAGACTCAAACATTTAACAGACTTGGTTAGTGTAACATTAGGCTGGTTGCGGGGGTAGTAAATTTGAAAGTTCTAACTGGTTTTAATTTTGTTTGCCTTCATGTAGCTGACATTTCCGATGAGGAAGAGGGGGCCGAGGGCCATGACGACAGCCCAGAGGGGTCAGAGGTGGGCCTGGCCTCTCCCCAACAAACTAGTAAGTTGGACTGTATTTTTTGTTGGATCCTACAGTTGGGGAGGGCAAAATATGACTCACTTCTGCCTAGAAAGCAATCCTCTTCTCACCTCAGCTTCTTCCGAGAACCTGGAGCCTGAAAAGATGGAAGAACCTTGTTTTCTAGGCAGAAAGGAGTCTGATTTTGCACTGTCCAGCTTAAGAAATGAAGCCCTTTAGTCTATTGGTTACCCTTAGCGTATTGGTGTCAAATAGACCAAATCCTTGGATTGGTGGTGTGATATGTGTTTGTGTTTTGTTTTTTATTTATGCAGGTCCAACTCCCCAGTCAGAGGGGTCAGAGGTGGGCCTGGCCTCTCCCCAACAAACTAGTAAGTTGGACTGTATTTTTTGTTGGATCCTACAGTTGGGGAGGGCAAAATATGACTCACTTCTGCCTAGAAAGCAATCCTCTTCTCACCTCAGCTTCTTCCGAGAACCTGGAGCCTGAAAAGATGGAAGAACCTTGTTTTCTAGGCAGAAAGGAGTCTGATTTTGCACTGTCCAGCTTAAGAAATGAAGCCCTTTAGTCTATTGGTTACCCTTAGCGTATTGGTGTCAAATAGACCAAATCCTTGGATTGGTGGTGTGATATGTGTTTGTGTTTTGTTTTTTATTTATGCAGGTCCAACTCCCCAGTCAGAGGGGTCAGAGGTGGGCCTGGCCTCTCCCCAACAAACTAGTAAGTTGGACTGTATTTTTTGTTGGATCCTACAGTTGGGGAGGGCAAAATATGACTCACTTCTGCCTAGAAAGCAATCCTCTTCTCACCTCAGCTTCTTCCGAGAACCTGGAGCCTGAAAAGATGGAAGAACCTTGTTTTCTAGGCAGAAAGGAGTCTGATTTTGCACTGTCCAGCTTAAGAAATGAAGCCCTTTAGTCTATTGGTTACCCTTAGCGTATTGGTGTCAAATAGACCAAATCCTTGGATTGGTGGTGTGATATGTGTTTGTGTTTTGTTTTTTATTTATGCAGGTCCAACTCCCCAGTCAGAGGGGTCAGAGGTGGGCCTGGCCTCTCCCCAACAAACTAGTAAGTTGGACTGTATTTTTTGTTGGATCCTACAGTTGGGGAGGGCAAAATATGACTCACTTCTGCCTAGAAAGCAATCCTCTTCTCACCTCAGCTTCTTCCGAGAACCTGGAGCCTGAAAAGATGGAAGAACCTTGTTTTCTAGGCAGAAAGGAGTCTGATTTTGCACTGTCCAGCTTAAGAAATGAAGCCCTTTAGTCTATTGGTTACCCTTAGCGTATTGGTGTCAAATAGACCAAATCCTTGGATTGGTGGTGTGATATGTGTTTGTGTTTTGTTTTTTATTTATGCAGGTCCAACTCCCCAGTCAGAGGGGTCAGAGGTGGGCCTGGCCTCTCCCCAACAAACTAGTAAGTTGGACTGTATTTTTTGTTGGATCCTACAGTTGGGGAGGGCAAAATATGACTCAATTCTGCCTAGAAAGCAATCCTCTTCTCACCTCAGCTTCTTCCGAGAACCTGGAGCCTGAAAAGATGGAAGAACCTTGTTTTCTAGGCAGAAGGGAGTCTGATTTTGCACTGTCCAGCTTAAGAAATGAAGCCCTTTAGTCTATTGTTTACCCTTAGGCCGCGTCTACATGATCAGTCTATCTGATGGTAATGGTCCGAAGGTCCGTTTGCATTGCTTAACTGATGAAGCTCACTGATGGTGTGATGTGCCTACACACCATTGTTTAAACAAATAATCCTATCATAATGGAGTGACGTCAAACACAAAGACGTGCTGAAAAGAACAAAGTTCAATGGTATTTTTTACCTATTGGTTCGCCATCTATTGTTTGCAATGTAAAGCAAGTTGCATTTTGGGGTACCAAAGGATAACAGACTCACAGCGCACACACACAATTGTTTTTAACCAATGAAGCGGAACTTCAGTCCGTTTTCATTGGTTTACACCAGGGATCTTCAAACTATGGCCCTCCAGCTGTTGTGGAACTCCAAATCCCACGAGGCATTGTAAAACTCTGACATTCACAGACATGAATAGGCATGATGGGAATTGTCGTTCCTGAACAACTGGAGGGCCATAGTTTGAGGACCCCTGGTTTACACCAATCGTGTGTATGCGTCCTTAGTGTATTGTTGGAAAGTACACCAAAAAATATGATTAGTTGTGTCATATGTTTGTCTTTTTCTTTTGTTTCCGGCAGTTGGAACACACAGGAGACAGGAGGAGGACGACACGTTAGTCATCAGTAAGTCCCCATTTCAACATTAAGGGACAAGAGCGTGTGTGTGTGTCATTACTCAATTTTGGCCATTTGGTTTGCTTTAGATCTGAGTTCGGATGAGGACGTCAGGGAGGTGAAGAGGGAGGAGGATGCTCCTCAGTTGGTTGTCATCAGTAAGTACCCTTTTCCACATTAAGGGACAAGAGTGTGTGTGTGTGTGTGCTGTCATGACTCATTTTTTGCCTTTTGGTTTGGTTTAGCTCTGAGTTCAGATGATGGAGACATGGAGGAGGAGGAGCCAGCCCCCCAGTTGACTGTTGAAGAGCGTAAGTGTTTTTTAGGTTTGTGTCTTTGGTTTTGGGGAGGGGGGGATGTAGCTAGCTGCCTTAGAGAGGCCTTTCCCAAATTTGTGGTTTTAGGGTGGTTTAGAGGTGTAAAGGTGCATGAAACCAGCCTACCCTTCATTCCAGTGTGCCTTTTCACACTGGGGTGTTGCCGGAGTGGGCCAAGCAAAATAAAGCTGGATCATTTGGGGTGGTTTGAGAGCGTTGTGTACTGTGCGCACAAAGTCCTTTGAAAGCATCGCCAAAGGTACATTTTCGAAACAGTTCTATGTGAAAAGCGCATTGCTAGTGGCTGCTAAGTCGTCACAATAGGGGTTATTTCTTAGTGTGTGCAGAATCATGTGAAATTCAGCTCTGAAATTCTGCTTTATCACTTAATCTCAGACAAAAATATATGGAAGGTAATTCTTTGATATGCAGAGCTGTAACGGTTTGGGAACTCCACATTTGAAGAGATTTGCATAATCATATTGTTTGCCAACTTTGAGTGCAAGAATGACTTGGAATTGATATTGTTTGCTTGAAATCAGGTAAACATGACACTCTTGACTAGAAGAGCTTGCCCTATCCCTAGGGTGTTGCAGATGTGATGTCACCTACCTTAACTTCTTACATCAAAGTTAAAAATGTTTCCGCTTCATTTTTGCTTCTTTGGTTGGAAGTAGCTTGAAATTTGCCCAGGGACTGTCAGTTTTAGGGACCACTACTTTGACCAATCTAGTTAGTGTAAAATTAGCTACAAAAAATAAGGCTTTTATTGGAAGTAGCTAGGAATAGGTGAAGCCAAAATCGCACCCTTCCTGCCAAATGGAGATCCTTTAAGCACACAGCACGTCTAGCACCCTCCGATGTCCCTCGTCCTGTGTACAGAGGTGTGGTTTTTGCTTCTAATTTCCTCGCTAAGATAAATTGTGTAGACCTGTGTATTTTAGGATATACTTTTATGAACAACCCCCCCACCCACCCCCACCTTTCCAAACAGTTGTGAAAGGGTTTTCCGGTGTGTTTGTGAGCAAAAAAAAGAGGACACTGGCCTGGTGTCAAACATTTGCAGAACATCTCTGGTATTTTCTTATTCTAAGCTTTGAGAAACCTTAACTTTGCAGAGGGGTATATACACAAGGATCCGATATCTTGGCCAATGTGGTTCTGAAGAAGGATTGATTTCTTCACCCACTTGATTCTTTGATGACCACCTTTCACAGAGCCTTTCTTTAAGGCTGTACCTTGAGTCTACTTTAGCTAGATTGAAATTCACCTGTTGTGGTACATGTATTTAGAGGGAAGGAAATGTACAAACACTTCTATTGTTAAACATCAGTCTAGTCAGGGGCACAGTGAGGCACGCAGATGGTCACCCTAGGATTGTAGTCAAGCAACAATAGATTGGTCACGAGTTTTGAGGGGATATTAGGTGCCTCGACTTCTATTTGGGTCAGCTTCTACTTGACTTGTGAATGTCAGCAATTTACTCACCCAACTTTGGAGATTAAATGAACATGTTAAGTGACTAGTTTAAGGCTCCGTCAAGTTATTTGCTCAGCATTGTTTACAAATACCCACTGAGACACAATTCATGATTTGAGTTATTTGCCCCAAGTGGGACTCAAGATTGAACTTATTTTTGTTTGTTTTTTTCTAGGCCCGAATCTGCAGAGGATAACGGCGACTCTTCAACAGCATGAGGAGCGGCTGGCTGCCCTGGAGAAAATTTTGGGGGCTAAGCCCTAAATGTTACGTGGGTTTTACAAATTGTATTTCTTAATAAAAAAAATATATTTTGGCAAAAAAGGTCCCCGAGCTTTCTTGATCTGGTCATATATCCTTTTATATTTAGATTTCAAACACTCAGAACAGGTAGAAAACACATACATATCTGCCCTAGTATGCTAGCTTGAGGCACAATGGCCAGAATTTTGGCATTCTCGGGTGATTAGATGGTAATAAGGCCAAACATTAGAAGAGAACTTCAGCTGTTACCTTTTACTAAAAAATGTAACGTGCACCTGCCTGTCGATTTTGAAGAATTGCCAGGGATCAAGTAGGCAAAAAACATTGCCACAAGTTAGGTTTGGTGTGTGTAAGTTTGTGAAGACTCCTCAGTGGGCAAAGGGGGTTTAGGAGGGAGCCGAAATTTAACTCCACTTTGCAGTACAAGTGCAGTTGCTGTATATTGGAAATGAGGGGGAAGCTCGGCTGCATTTCTTAGACAATAAGTTTCAAGCAAAAATGCTGGTATTAGGTTCCTTGCATATCCCAATTGAATCTACAGCAACTGCACTTCAAAGTGTATTGACCTTTTGTAAAGAACTCCAACAGTATTTGTTAAGAACACTGGCAAAGGGTTAAGCTACAATGGTCTTCTGCACGTAGCTGGCACAATAATATCTTCCCCTCCTGAGCACTCCAGCAATGGCCAACCTAGGCCCCAGGCATCTTTACCCAAAACATGTACTGTAGTGTAAGGGCCTGTAGTGTAGTGTCGTGTAAGGCTTGTTTGTTCTTTTCTACCCTTTCCTTACATTTCCCTTCTAAATGCCTTCTTTAGTTGTTCAAAATTCTCACTTCCCGTTTTTCATCAGTAAGCTTCCCAACATCTTTGGAGCAGGGGAAAGTCAATAGCTTACTCAAGACCTTACTGTGGAGAAACAGGAAGTGAGAAATTCAGACAAAGAAAACAAACACCCAAAAAAAGAAACACAGAAATGGAAGGAAAAAGGTAAGTGAACCAACAATTCACTCGCTTTAAGTTACCTAGTTTGAAAATGTTACATTCCTAAGCAAACATTGATAACCCATTTAAGCTTTGTGCTCATCTTCTCGTTTGTTCAAATCAAAATAGTTTAGCGATTAGATATAATCTAGATTAACACAAACTTAGATTGTGTATGTGGACTTATCAGAATTAAAAAAAGAAAACAAAGGGAAGCCTCCTATTCATAAGTGTAATTTATTTTAAAGTATAAAGGACATTTTAATTTAGCAAGTCAAAAATAAAACCATAAAAAAAAAGGGGAAAAAATTATTGGGGTTCCTGCTGTTCCCGTGGTTGTTCCTCTTGTGCCGGCTGTTCCAGGAGCCTGGACATTTCTCGATATAACTGTTCTTGCTGGGCCATCAGTCTGGCCATCTGCTGCTGCTGCTGCTGGGGCACTTGTACGGCAGTTCTCTGCTGGAGTGGAGTCCTGGCCTGAATTAGTGCGGGAGGGATGGTGAAGGGATGAGAGGTGGATTGGGGCAAGGCATAATATTGGAAACCAGGGAGGGTAGTGAAAGTTTGGGGGTTGACTGGAAAATGAAAATAGGGTAAACTAGAGGGAAGGATGTTGGGGTCAGAGGTAGCATAGATTTGGGGATTAGGGGTTTCGTGAAGAGGGGTAGTGACATTTGAACTAGGAGAGGGGTCAGGTTGAGCGTGTCCAGAGGTGGGTGTGACAGAGGGCAAGGATACAAGTGGAGTGGGGGTAGGTGCTGTGTGAGAAGGTGTAGGCTGGTCAGGTGGGGGCATGTGTGAAACTTGGGAACAGGAAGAAGAATGGTGTGTTTGTGTGTTAGGGTCTGTGGTGGCATGTGAGGAAGTGGGTAGAACATCTAATTGGGAGGGAGTGTCCATACGGAAAACATCTGAATCAGCCACCCCATGGCTTTCTGACCCTGGCCTGGCAACAGGGTCATCTTGTAGCAACACAACACCTTGCTCTTCACTGCTACTGGCCCTGCTGTGAGAGAATCTGGCTACTGTTGCATTTAGTTGCTCTACCGCTAAACGCAGGCCCTGAATCTGATCACGACTTTCCCTGAGGACTGCAGTCTGGTTGTTGATAGCCACAGTCAACAGGGAAAGTTGGGAAGCATGATCCTGGTCCCTACGCTCCAATTGTTGGCGGTCCTGAGCTTGGTGGCTCAAGGTTTCCTGTAGGAGCGCCAGTGTCCTTTCTACATAATTAATTTGTGTAGAAGGGCCACCTTGCTCCATGAATCTATCCACCTGGGCAGCCAACCTTTCACTAAGATTGATAAGGCGTGTTTGCCTAGGTGGCAGGGGTGCTGATTCTGCTGCATCCAATGTGGGCTGGAAAGAAACAAAAACCATAATATTGAATTAGAAAACAAATCCTTTGCATTTCTGAACACACAAACATTCTTACAAGTGGCTGCCATTTGCATAAATAATTAGAAAAACGGAACTAAAAAAAACATGTTCAAAGCTGCGTTACTTAGCACAGGGGTCTTCAAATGTTTGGAACAAGATGATTTTAGAATCTGATTAACATGCCCAGATACTTAAGATTTGTCACTATCCCTTTTCCAATACTAAACTTGATGGATCAATGGCCAAGGAATCTTTGTGGGCAAGCACCTAATCTACTGGTTCTGTGTAAACACTCGTGGCCAAAAAGAATCAGTATTGATCTTAACACCTGTGAAGGCAAGTCAGCAGGAGCAGCTGCATTGTGTTCAAAAGCGTAAAACCCCACCAAAAAGTCATTACAACAAGTACACAGGACTCCTTTCAATGTTCAACACACATTTTTGGAATTGCACATACCCCCACATTGGATGCAGTATCGTCCTCCACTCCAGCAGCAGCCATACTCAAGTCAAAATCTGCATTTCAAACAAAGCAAGAATAGTAAGTAAACACCCAAAATAATCTAGCATTACAAACAGACATTTTGCCCAGTTTGTCTTTGGGAATCATGTGGACAAATCTTTCAATGTGACCCAGCTTGGCAAAGACTTCAAATGCAAATGTTGCCACTGACAAAC
Source organism: Rana kukunoris (assembly GCA_029574335.1). Taxonomy (NCBI): domain Eukaryota; kingdom Metazoa; phylum Chordata; class Amphibia; order Anura; family Ranidae; genus Rana; species Rana kukunoris. The sequence continues at coordinate 379,875,807 of CM056052.1, forward strand.
CAGCCCAAACCACCATTAAAGAGGCCTTTGCCCTCAATATATGTGTGAGTGTTTGCTTTGCAATGGAGGACACCCTATTCACAGAATTATGTATATAAAAGCATGAGCACCCCCCTACCACCACCATTTTTTTCTGGACCTCCAAGCATATGGGGCATTGGCAGTTCAAAACATACTAACCTAGGTCTTCCTCCTGGCTTTGGTGGAGTTGGAAGTTGCTCGCCGCCACTGCCTCCTCCTGCTGGTGTGTTGCTGTAAAGATATTTTTAAGGTTAAACAAGCTTCCTCTTACTGTTGTATTTTGGGCACACAAAGCAGAGGTCATTTGCTTACTTACCAGGGGGGACCTGGTCAGGCTGTGTGGGCGGCTCATGAAGTTGTGGCAGGCCAGAGGGACTCCCAGGGGTAGGTGACCTAGGACTGGAGGCTGCAATGCAAGCACATTCAATTTTAGAAATCCAACATGTTTCCTCCTCAAGACACACTTTACAACTGGTACATCTGATTTTTACTTACCATGCTGGATGTCATCAGTGTCATCCCGAGTACTCACACCAACTACAGTCTCCATGCTGATGACATCCAGCATTAGCCTCTGGTAGTTCGTTAGGCGGGCAAGGTGTGATGGCGCCACTCCTTGCCTTGTCACATACCCCTGGGAAGCCCACGTGCCCAGCTTCTTCCTGAGCCGCCCCATCAGGTCATTCCAGTGTTTCTGGACCTTGGCAGCGGTACGGCGAGCACGACCTCCAACTCCACACACGACCCCAGCAATCTCCTGCCACAGCTGGTCTCTTTGGGCCGACCCCAGACGTGAGGTGCCAATGCCCCTCATTTCAACGTGGTGTCGCAAATATTCCCTCACAAGGGTCATATTTTCGACGTTGGAAAAAGCTGGCATGCGCCCTGGATGCCTTTGGGAGGATCCCTCCCCAGGTGAGGGCATCCTTTGCGCCGTGCGCCCCCTTGTGCGCCCCCTTCTTCCTCCACGGCCTTCCAGCCTCACACCCCCGGGCCTTCTCGTGGGCATAATCACAAGGTCTGTAAAGAAACAAAAATCCAAAACCACAAAATTAGTTCAATGAAGGCAAAGAGAACATGAACAGCTAGCAAACAAGATAGGGGAGGAACTTACAACGCAGGAACCAATTAAGGGGAACAAAGGGGAGGGGCTAATGGCCCAAAAATCGCACTCGAAATCTGAAATTAGAAAGACAAACCAAACAAACAAACATTAGTTCTATGAAGGCAAAGAGAACATGAACAGCTAGCAAACAAGATAGGGGAGGAACTTACAACGCAGGAACCAATTAAGGGGAACAAAGGGGAGGGGCTAATGGCCCAAAAATCTCACTCGAAATCTGAAATTAGAAAGACAAACCAAACAAACAAACATTAGTTCTATGAAGGCAAAGAGAACATGAACAGCTAGCAAACAAGATAGGGGAGGAACTTACAACGCAGGAACCAATTAAGGGGAACAAAGGGGAGGGGCTAATGGCCCAAAAATCTCACTCGAAATCTGAAATTAGAAAGACAAACCAAACAAACAAACATTAGTTCTATGAAGGCAAAGAGAACATGAACAGCTAGCAAACAAGATAGGGGAGGAACTTACAACGCAGGAACCAATTAAGGGGAACAAAGGGGAGGGGCTAATGGCCCAAAAATCTCGCTCGAAATCTGAAATTAGAAAGACAAACCAAACAAACAAACATTAGTTCTATGAAGGCAAAGAGAACATGAACAGCTAGCAAACAAGATAGGGGAGGAACTTACAACGCAGGAACCAATTAAGGGGAACAAAGGGGAGGGGCTAATGGCCCAAAAATCTCACTCGAAATCTGAAATTAGAAAGACAAACCAAACAAACAAACATTAGTTCTATGAAGGCAAAGAGAACATGAACAGCTAGCAAACAAGATAGGGGAGGAACTTACAACGCAGGAACCAATTAAGGGGAACAAAGGGGAGGGGCTAATGGCCCAAAAATCGCACTCGAAATCTGAAATTAGAAAGACAAACCAAACAAACAAACATTAGTTCTATGAAGGCAAAGAGAACATGAACAGCTAGCAAACATGCAATCAAGGGGGAGGGGGGTGCAGAGGGTGCCATGTCTAATAAAGATTTAGTGATGCTAAAGGGATGTCAGAAAATAAAATGTAAAGATGCAATGCTATACAAACAGGCTCCAGGCAAAATTCCATTGAGTAGGGTGTAATAGAAGGAGCAGACAGGGCGACCCCATGGGGTAATCAAGTTACTAACTCCATGGAGCCTTCCCCCTCAACTGCTGCAAGAAACATGACAAATCGTGTTTGAGAATCAGCATGCACTTGACCAGCCCCTGCAGAGCAGAAATGATTCAGGAAACATTTGGATGCATAAAGCCATTACGCAGCAAGCAGTCCAGTACAATGCATGTGCTGCTGGTCAAACAAAAGCAACCCTGTTACCCCTAAAACTTGACGAGGGACCAAAAAGCGTTAAAGGATTGTCCATGGGCTGCCCTCAAGGAAAGAACCAACTTGTCTAACTCACATTCCAAATAATTGAGGAATTAGTAGTCTGGCCATACATAAAATTAAACAAAGAAAATGGGATTGAGATTTGCCTTCCACTATATAGTGCAAGGGCCTGCCTGTTTGCCTCCAAAATTAAGTACATACAATAAAACATCATATTAGAGGTTTTTGCTAAGAGTGTGTATGGGGTTTTAACCAGCATGTCTGCATATTTGTAGGGCCAAAATGTATACCAACCGAAAGCCACATAGCTAATATGGAAAATCCATGCAGCAATTGTACCAATTAGAGAGACACACACACACACATCCAATGGGGGGGGGGGGGGGAATCACAACAAAAGTTAATTCATAAACCCAGCATGGTATTGATAAACAATTTTGTAATTATTCAAAAATAAAGACACTTTAGGGAAATGTTCAGTGGAAGGAGATGGTAATTTGAAGGGATTTTTTGAAGCAGGTCATACTTAAATATGTGACTTACCTTCACAAGAAAGTTGGTGTGCCAACTCTGCAGCCAGAAGCAAGAATGAAGAACAAGCAATGTTTGTTTTATACTAGAGGAGGGTGTGGTTCATGTGTTTTGCGCGCAAATTTGGCGGGAAAAATGGCGTATATATTTCCCGTGCGGAATGACGTCATACGCGCATATTTCCGCGCATGTGTGCAAGCATAAATTAGACTGGAATTTTTACTGCCTTTCTTTTCATAATGGCAACAGTGCAAAATGTCCTCGGTATGGCAATATGTTTAGCACTAGAGGCCATAGAAAATGAACTAAGGGAGGAAGAGACAGCGGGGATTGCTGCACCCCGCATACGACAGCCTCGGCTGTTTCTGCCACGGGCCATCCTCCAAGAGATGAGGGACACCGATGTCCGGAGGAGATTCCGACTAACACGAGGAGCAATAGAGTTTTTGTATGGGCTGATGTCAGAAAAACTCGAGCCCCAGACCACAAGAAGCCAGGCGGTTCCTGGCATGGTGAAATTATTGTCAACACTTTATATTTTGGGCCGTGGCAGCTTCCAAACCACCTCTGGCCTCATCTTGGGCATCAGCCAACCCACGGTGTCCAGGGTGTTTATGCAGGTCATTAATGCCATTCTTGACCTTGTGCCCCAATTTATACACTGGCCACAAAGTGAAGATGAGTGGATTAATGTGAAGGTGGCTTTCTACCAACGTGGAGAATTTCCACAGATCCTGGGGGCCATTGATTGTACCCACGTCGCTATCAGGCCCCCCAGGAGATGTGAAGTGGACTTCAGGAACCGTAAGCAGTACCACTCCCTGAATGTCCAGGTTGTATGTGATGCCAGACAGCGCATAATGAGTGCACGCACGGGTTTTCCAGGGTCATGCCATGATGCTTTCATCCTACGCCAGACTGCCCTATATCAAAAGTTTGAGAGTGGCCAAATGCCCTCAGGATGGCTCATTGGTAAGATATAATGGAAACACTTTTTAGGAAACAAATGTACACTGTTTAATGTAATCAACCCTGTCCTCAGGACCCACTAACAGGCCAGGTTTTATGTATTACCTTGGGAGATGCAGACTAGAATACTGCAATCACTGAGCAGCAAATTATATCACCTGTGATCTATTTAATTTTTCTTGCCAACCTGGCCTGTTAGTGGGCCCTGAGGACAGGGTTCATGAACACTGATTTACTTCTGCTCGGTTGACATGAATGGCATCATTGGGGTGTATTTGCTAGAACTGGTGCACTGTGAATCTGCTGCAGCTCTGCATGGTAGCCAATCAGCTTCTCACCTCAGCTTGTTCCAAGAAGTGTTGGCACTAAAACCTGGATGAAGATTGGTTTGTAGGCAGAAGTAAAGTTGACATTGCAATCCCCCGTTTAAGGAAATGCAACCTTCTTCCAAAAAATGGAGCTTGCAACATAAGTCTCACTTCTGCATATAAACCAATCAGCTTACCTGTTTAAGGTCAACCTAACAGAAGAAATATGGGCTGACTTTGACCAAAGTTTTCACCAGATCAGCCATAAGCTGGCCATACACCATACAATTAGAAGAAACCAATTGGATTTGATTTACCCTAAAATTCATATTGCAAGGGCCTGTTTGCAAACAAAGGGTTTGTATGGTTAGGGGAAATCTAAATAAAATTGTATAATGTATGGCCAGCCTTAGGTAGCATGTATAGTGTAAACCAGGGATCTTCAAACTATGGCCCTCCAGCTGTTGTGGAACTCCAAATCCCACGAGGCATTGTAAAACTCTGACATTCACAGACATGACTAGGCATGATGGGAATTGTAGTTCCTGAACAACTGGAGGGCCATAGTTTGAGGACCCCTGGTGTAAACCTTGAACTTGATGTAAAAATTGTTGGGGATGATGTAGGGGGGAAGTCACTTCACAAACATGAAATGTACTAATTTTGACTTTTGTTTTTGCAGGGGATGCTGGTTACCCCCAACTGGCGTGGCTGATGGCCCCAGTGAGGTACCCCCATAGCCAGCCAGAACACAGATATAATAGGGCCCACCGCAAATCCCGCTCTATTATTGAGTCCACATTTGGACTATTAAAGAGTAGGTTCATGTGTCTGGCCAGGCCTGGGGGAGAACTCCTGTACTCTCCTCGGAAGTCTGCCAGGATCATTCTTGCATGCTGTGTCTTACACAACATATGTTTGGCAAGGAATGAATCCTGGGAGACTTCTGAGGAGGAGAGGGAGCCTGAGGTCCATCAGCCACCAGTTGCCAGGAGGGAGCACACTGAGGCAGGATTGGTTACTCGGGCTGAGCTCATCAGGCGATATTTTACAGGTAAGTAATCCTACCTAGTTGTGAATCTGGAAAACTAACAACATAACATGGACACCCACACTAAGAAATATCTGTCACCTCTTCTTGGCATTATATGGAGTCTGCTGCCATCAACATGATGCCACTGGGCAGCACAACCCCAAAATAAATGGCAAGCATAGTTTATTTTCTGACATGGAGTGGAGAAGGAGTAGAACAGCTGTCATGTGTTTGTGTCCCCTTTAGAGAGAGCCAACATGTGTATTATGAAATGACTTCTGCTAAGTTTTTGACATCTGTAATGTTTTTGTATTCTTTAGATGAATAAGCACATGAGCATTGGACCCTGGGAAACCCGTTCAGAGGGACTGTCTGGAGTCACAGGTGTGTGCCTTAACCAGTACCCAGGTGATACCCGGAGCACAAACACAGCTCCCTGTCCAAGGAAGCAAAGCCGTTTGTAATTCCAGAAAATAGGAACATCTTTATAAACTTTGAGATTGATTTCTAAGAGAAACCAAAACCTAAATATGCACAGCAGGCATGCACTACACAGACCAGCATGCACACACGGCTCGTCTGAGTCTATAGGTGCCCAATGACAAACGTGCACCTAACAAGTCCTGTATGCCCCACATGACGTTAATACAGTGACGATCCTGACCTCCCTGGGGCTCTAAGCTAAATGACATGTAACATTAAATATTAATGTTGATAAGGGGGGGGGGGGGCACTGCCAACAGTGACATGTCACATTAAAATATTCATGTTGATAAGCGGGGTGAGGGGCCAAAAACGTCTCACCAGGCAGGGCCTCTAGTCATTTGGGGGGCACCCAGCAGTAACCAATATGTTTGTTTCACTCCTAATCTATGATAAAGTGATTGACCAAACTCTAACTAGTCTGCATTAAATAAAAGGAGATTCTGAAATATGACTCATATAGATTTCATTGTCATTGTACAGGAGTGGTACTGCTTACGGATCCTGTTGGTAGAAAGCCATCTTCACATCCTCCACTCATCTTCGTTTGTGGAAAGTGTATACGTTGGGGCACAAGGCCAAGAACTGGCATCTTGGACCTGCATAAACACCCTGGAAGGCCAGAGGTTGTTTGGAAGCTGAACAGCCATTTCCCCATCCCTCTCCTCTGTTTTTGATTTTGTGTTTAAAATAATAATAAAAAACAAATATTGACTTCGGAGACCTTTTTATTTCCAAAGCTGCAACAATTTCCAATAACATGTCATCACTAGTTTTTCAAAAATGATGTTGCGACTTACATTGATCTGTTCTGACACGCAGGAGTACAATTGGGCTAAAATATTTGTGCACTACTTTGTTCCAACTTCTGTGCGACTTGTTCTCACATGTTTTACAACAGTCGCATGACTGCATAAAAAAAAGCATTGCAAAGTCGCATTGTAAATCACACATCTTTGGGGATGAAATAGTACAAACAGAGGCACAAGCAGGAATAGGAAGACGCATTGAAAGACAATCAAACAGGCTCATTGCACTGAATGGAATTCATGGAAGATGTAAATAATTGCCCTGTATTGTCACATTTAAAACTATGATAAATGAAAATTCTTGGGTTTCTAAAGGCCTCTGTTCTTTGATTTTCAATTAAAAGATTTCCATACTAAAAGAAAGCCAAAAAAAACATTAAAATCAAAGATATATTATAATAATGACTTTGTCATAACAAGGGGTTAATGAAGTGAGGACAGATACTAATTGGCTAGCAAGACACACCCAATTAGATACAAATGCACCTACACTAGAAGCTTTGGGAGATTTACCATGGCAATGCGTGTACAGCAGCACATTTGCACATTTACTATTGCGTTGCGCCTCAATGCGCGCCTCAATGCGCGCCTCAATGCGCGCCTAATTAGCTCCTCATCCGGCGTGCCAACTGATGCATGTACCGGCGCAGCGCAGCTTCAATAGTAAATCAGCCCCAATGTATGTAGGAGGATCTATTTATTCTCTGGTGTATCACCAGTCGTGTTACTCAGTTTACAGTCACTTTAAAGTTAATGTAAACTCAAACTGGAAGATGTTTAGTTTGTTCAGTGCTCTTGTGTATTATAAACCATTACATTGTCCCTTTTAAAAAAAAAAAAATACTTGTTTTCACCTATTTTTTCATTGTCTGTTGCATCTCAGTGCTGCTGATCTGCTGCAGCCTTTTTGCAGCTACTTTTCAGGGCCACTTTTAGTCTCCCACAGAAGTCTGTCACCCCTTTTTAGGTAGTGTCTGATCCAGGACCCCCATGGCAGGACCACCAGGTTAGTATTTTAATAAAAGCAGATTTAACCACTTCAATACAGTGCACTTAAACCCCCTTCTTACCCTGACCAATTTTCAGCTTTCGGTGCTCTCACAGTTTGAATGACAATTACTCAGTCATGCAACACTGTACCCAAATAAAAATTGCTTCCTTTTTTTCACACAAATAGAGCTTTCTTTTGGTGGTATTTAATCACTCGTGGGTTTTTTATTTTTTGAGCTATAAATAAAAAAAGACGGTAGATTTTGTGAAAAAATTGCATTTTTCTTTGTTTCTGTCATAAAATTTAGCAAATTAGTATTTTTTCTTCATAAACGGGTGACAGGGCAGGTCACTGGTGGGTGACGGGTGACAGGGCAGGTCACTGGTGGGTGACGGTGACAGGGTACGGTCACTGGTGGGCGACGGTTGCACCACTGATGGCAGTCTATTTATGTGACAGGTTCACTTTATGGGTGACTGTTGGGTGACTGGTGACAATTGGGGGGGGGGGGCAAAGGGGCTGATGTGGTGTTTGTGCAGACACTACAGTAACACAGAGCTGTAACTCACTGCTTCTAGCTCTTCACGGCCGATCACGTGGTAAACAGCACATCCGCGCCGCTGTTCACCCCTGTCGGTAACGAGCGGTGTCTCCGTGACACGCCGCTACCGACAGTATAGGGATGCGCGCACGCGATCGCACGCATTCCCTATTCAAATGACTGCACGTCATATGACGTGCAGTCAGGATATTGGAGTCCTCCGCTCGCCGTCATTTGACGGTGGGCGGTGGACAAGTGGTTAAAGGAACATTTTGTGGGAAAAATATAGCAAACACCAAAAAATATTATAGCAAAAAATAATTGCTTCACAAGCCATAGTGTAATTTTTTAAAAATGTCAAAAATGAACCACTTCAATACCGGGCACCTTTACTACCTTCCTACCCAGGCCAATTTTCAGCTTTCAGTGCTGTCACACTTTGAATGACAATTGTGCGGTCATGCAATGCTGTACCCAATCAAATAGAGCTTTCTTTTGGTGGTATATAATCATCACTGAATTTTGTATTTGTTGCTAAACAAATGAAAAAAGACCAAACATTTTGAAAAAAAAAAAAGTTTCTGTTACAAAATTTTGTAGATAAATAATTGTTCTCCTTAACTGATGAGGCTACACTGACAGGCATTGATAGGCTGCACTGATAGGCACTGATGAGGCGGCACTGATGAGGAAGCACTAATATGCAGCACTGATGGGCACTGATAAGCGGCACTGATAGATGGCACTGACAGGCATCACAGATGGGCACTGATTGGCAGCACTGATTGGCATCACTGGTGGGCATCACTGATAGGGCTGCACTGATAATCAACAGTGTCAACTATGGAGATTTTTAGGTACCGTAGTTTAAGGCCATTCCACGAGTGCGTGCAATTATAAAGCGTGACATGTTTGGTATCTATTTACTCAGCGTAATATCATCTTTCACATTATACAAAATAATATCGCTAACTTTTCGATTTTTTTTTAACCACTTAACCCCCGGACCATATTGCTGCCCAATGACCAGAGCACTTTTTGTGATTCGGCACTGCGTCGCTTTAACTGACAATTGCGCGGTCGTGTGACGTAGCTCCCAAACAAAATTGGCGTCCTTTTTTCCCACAAATAGAGCTTTCTTTTGGTGGTATTTGATCATCTCGGCGGTTTTTATTTTTTGCGCTATAAACAAAAATAGAGCGACTATTTTGAAAAAAATTCAATATTTTTAACTTTTTGCTGTAATAAATATCCCCCAAAAATACTGTATATAAAAAAAAAACATTTGTTTTCCTCGGTTTAGGCCGATACGTATTCTTCTACATATTTTTCTTTAAAAAAAAATCGCAATACGCGTTTATTGATTGGTTTGCGTAAAAGTTATAGCGTTTACAAAATAGGGGGTAGTTTTATGCCATTTTTATACATTTTTTTTTTTTACTAGTAATGGCGGCGATCAGCGTTTTTCTTTAGTACTGCGACATTACGGCGGACACTTCGGACACTTTTGACACATTTTTGGGACCATTTTTTTAGCGATCAATGCTATAAAAATGCATTAGATTACTATAAAAAATGCCATTGGGAGTGAAGGAGTTAACACTAGGGGGCAGGGAAGGGGTTAAGTATGTTCCTGGGTGTGTTCTAACTGTATGGGGGGGTGGACTCACTAGGGGAAATCACTGATCTTCTGTTCATACATTTTATGAACAGAAGATCAGCATTTCCCCCGCTAACAGGACCGGGAACTGTGTGTTTACACACATAGCTCCCGGTCCTTGCTCTGTAACGAGCGATCGTGTGTGCCTGGCGGCGATCGTGCCCGCCGGGCACGCGCACAGGACTCGGTGGCGAGCGGGGGGCGCGTGCGCCGCTGGCGGCTGTGCTCCCTAGCGGCCGTAGAAGTGCCGACGTAGAGCTACGGGCTCTCGCCCAGGAGAGCCAACCTGCCGCAGTAAAATGACGGCGGCAGGTCGGCAAGGATTAATTCATGAAAGTGTCGTTTTCCCAAAAAAGTTGCGTTTAAAACACTGCTGCACAAATACTGTATGACATAAAATATTGCAACAATCGCCATTTTATTCTCTAGATTCTCTACTAAAAAATATATATATAATGTTTGGGGGTTCAAAGTAATTTTCTAGCAAAAAATACGGATTTTAACTTGCAAATACCAAATGTCAGAAATAGGCTTGGACATGAAAGGGTTATTAATGTTATCAAAATGACCTATCTTTTTCAATCAGCAGCTACTGTAATTTTCAGTAAAATCAATGCAATATGGCATGTGTTCTACACACCGTTTGTGTTTGGAATGCCCCCAGAGGAATGTAAATGGGAAGGCCCTATACACTGACTTTTTTTGCCGCAGCACCCTCATGGCAGTTGACGTTTTTATGTTTTATTATATTATATGCTGCTTTTTATGTGCATGTACATGTACCTTCTATTTTAACAATAAATACTACACTATAGTAGTACCATTTTTGCCTCCTGTTGGTGAGATTTTTTTATACTGTGTATTCCCCGCTGGAGGGGACCGTGGATTCAGTGCCATTTACTCCACCTTCACCTGAGTGCTAACCAGTGATGCAGGTTTCATCTGAGGTTACAATTTGATCATGTGTGGATAACCCAAGGCTCATTTTATTCACCTTCTGGTGAGTGCATTGTTTTGGTGAAGGAGCATAACTGTGGAAAACCATCTAATTATACTGTGGGTAAAATATCCTTGTCTACATTACTATAGAAGGGTAAACTGCGCTTAGGAAAGTACTGATGGGGAGTAGGATAAATGTAATGTGTTGGACTGCAGCCCCCCCTATATGTACACTCCCCTAAGGGAGTATAATAGAAGAATGTGGAAAGAGGTGGGGGTGGTGGCGCAGTCGCTAATAGGTTGTAGAGTTGGGCCAAATAATAACCCCAATCAGTGGGTGGGTATGGCCTCCAGGGGCAACCTTCCCTGTCAAAAAAGAGTGATGAAAAGGTCTGGCTGGGCCAATATTGGAAAGTAAGGGGGAAGTTGGGTGTGAGACAAACTAAAAAGAAAATGAAATAAATATACCAAAACACTATAAATACAATTGCAGTGTTTCTTCAATGAGTGCAAAGGAGTAAAGATCTAGCATAAATCTGATTGGCTGGGTTCTGATAAAACATTCCATATATAATTGGACTCAAGTGCAATAAACGTGGCGTAAAATATGAAAATTAGAATTAAAAATGGGACCATCAGCTACCACGAATGAGAGCAGGTGGTCTCCTAGGTATACCACTATGACACAATGTAAAACTCCTTAGACACCTCTGGAGGAGTGAAACTATGAGGGTGATCAATACACAAAAGTCAATATCGAAAAAAACAGATGCATATATCCACGTAGCGTGAGTTCAAGAAAAATGGCTGAATAATGTGTAGTCCAGGGTGCACCTAAATAGGTAGGTGGTCATGCAAAATACAATGGGTGCTTCTCGCAGTGGATCCGGTGCTCCCCCTTATGGGTCCCCACTCACCAGAGGCACTCACCCCTGCTGGGGTAGAATGCGTAATAAAGTTACAGCTGCTCCTTTTGCACCGCTCCCCCGTTCCTGGGTTCATTTTCATCCGTCCGCGCAAAACTGCGCTAGACACACCATTGATTTGCTATTCAAATATGCTAATGAGGTAGTTACGGGGATCCACAAAAGAATGTTTGTGCAGCGCAGGCTACGCGCTGTGCGCAACAGCTGCACGGCCTGTCTAAAATTAGACCATATAAAAGATGGTATAAAATTAGACAATTCGTCTACATGTCAGAGAAAGCAACACCGATAGTGAGGAGCTGAGCAGTCACACTTGCTGCCCAACAATCTGTATGCCAACATGCCAGTGGCATCCATGCTCATAGCTATACTACTGACTTTAGATGAGCAAAGAAGGAGGAGGGCACGGAGGAGAGCACGGAGGAGGGCACGGGAGAGGAATTTTTTTTTTTTTTACAAAAAAAATTTCTTTGCTTTAAGAAACATTTTTACAAAAAATATACATACATATATACATCAATACATAACATACATACAAATTACAAACACGGTCTCACTATCTTTCAATAGCCCTTTAAAACCTTGATGGATATAATAATCTAATCTGATACAAGCCCCTCACTCTTCACTTGATATATCACACGCATAGACATCTTTGGCATGAGTGATTCTGAGGTGTCTTGCATCTTCAGATTCACCCCTCATGCCATTCTGGAATTAACCACAACCCTGCAGGAGCCCAACACCAGCCCAACACATGACACCACCCATGACAGCTACATATACAATCCTAGCCCCATCCCCACAGGTTCCGAACAGAACATGTATGGCAACAGCTGGCTGGTTGGTGAGTGACATGGGTGGCAGGCATGACTGTCCCCCCCATGATGCTGAAATCACAAGGGGCACATGCACTACTAACATCCTCCTGTCTTATCCCTTCAGGGTGACTCTGCATATGCACTGGGACCCCATCTCATGACTCCTATACGGAACCCCCCTAACCAAGGCTACCCTGTCTTCTGAGGGAAGAGCAGCCAGGAGCCAGCTCACATTTGGCATCTTTGCACGTTAAACACACACATTAATCATGGCACAATGAGAATGCATGCATGCACACCACTGTGGTCCCTAGCACAGACATATCACATCCTCATCACATTGGATTGGCACAAGCCCACCATGCAGGACTTGTGAGCAGCAACGCCATGCCACGGCTCCAATTATGTCACTGTACATTCATACACCATTCACACGGACCTGGGGGTTAATTCTCCACCACAAATGAGGGTGACACCCCTTTTCCGGCAGGAATGTCACCCCCACATTCCCAAATCATACACAAACAGAACCAAAAAAACAAAAAAAATGACGAGCAAAAATAAAAAATGCCCAGCAAAAATATAATTTAAACAAAATAACAACAAAGAAAACACATAAAAGACAAAAATCACTTTGCAAAACAGTCCCCAAATATCTCAAAGACACGTCACAAACAAACAAACAAACAAACGCTAATAAACAACAGAACAAAAGCACCTTGCTGTATAGGAAGGGATACAAAGGGATGTACTTTTGCAAAGGAAGTGCGTTTGTGTCTGTCTATTTATGCTGTCTGCGTAGTTCACTAAGTTGCCCTGATCCACTTCCAATTTCACTGATTGCGCCGTTCCAGAGTTGTGAGCATGCGCACAGAGGTGCTGACCATGGTCTGCTTCAAGCGCGCATGCGCGAGCCGGCCGGCCCTTCATTTGCATGGGGTCACGGCTCATTTCAATGTAACACGCCCATGTCCTTCCCAATTTGTATTACTCCGCCTTACGCCTCTGAAATAACGTTACGCATGCGCAATTTTCTGCGTAAAACCGATGAGAATAGGGTGATTGCGCCAGTCTAACGTAAAGGCGGTGCGCTACGCCGGTCCAATAATGCGCAGATGTACGTGAATCTGGCCCATCATGTTTAGCGCAACTTGTTTTTTTCCCTATGTTTTCACTGTTTAATGTCACGCAGTAAGGTGCAGCTTCACATATTTGCTCTTTAAGGCCGCGTACATAGGATCGAATTTATCTGCTGAAACCGGTCCGTTGGACCGTTTCAGCAGACAAATTCGATCGTGTGTACGGGCGAGCAGACAGGTTTTTCCAGCAGACAAGTTTTAAAGCATGCTTTAAAACTTGTCTGCTGGAAACCCGTCCGTCCGACATGTCCGCTGGTTAGTACGCCTAACCAGCGGACAAAAATCTCCCGCATGCGCCGAATGGATTCGACGCATGCGTGGAAGTATTCTACTTCCTGGTTCGGTGACGTGGCGGCGTCAACGTCACCGCTACGTCACCGCGATGTCTGCCGGCGGGGATTTTGGTTTGATCGTGTGTACACGGATTAAACCAAAATAGCCCAGCAGACATATCCGATGAAAACGGTCTGACAGACCGTTTTAATCGGATAAATCTCATGGTGTGTATGCGGCCTGAGCCTAACACATTATTTATCTGTTTTATCACAGGTTGTTTTTTGACGTATTAGCGCAGTTATTCCTTCACAATTTTTTCCATGCACCACTTTCTTAACCACATTTTCTATCACTTTTTGTTCCATGTAAAAATCTTTTCTTTTTTTTTTGCAAGAAGATTAGTTAGAACCCCCAAACATGATATCTCTTTTAAAGCAGAGGCCCTAGAGATCAAATTGGTGGGTTTTGCAATTTGTTATGTCACAGGGTATTTGCGCAGCGTTTTTTAAAAGACAGTTTTTGGGGAAAAAAATACACTTTTTAAAATTATAATGCAAAAACAATACATAACCCAATTTGTTTGTAAAATATAAAATATGATGTCACACAGAGTAAATAAATACCAAACATGTCAAAATGTTTTAAATTTCTCACGCCCAAAAAATGGTGACAAACTACATATATTTTACTATCCTTTGGCAAAGCTTTAAAAGCCTTTACAGGTTACCTCTTTAGATGTACAGTGGGCTAGTGATAGAATTACTGCCCATGATCCATAGTTCGTGGTCATACCTCATATTTGTTGGATGAGCTTCCAATAAACGGTGACCCAATCAAAGCCAATTCCGGTTTTCGTCAAGTCTCTGACTAGCCAGCGGATGTGCCAACTATTATCTGGGGTCTACCGGTAGGACGGGAAAGCACGGGGAGCAGCGGAAGGCGGTGGGGTTCGGGAAGTCCCACTGCTTGTAATAACAACCGGTTGTAATCTCGCTAAAACCGAGCTGATAATATTCCCCTCCCCCTTCCCCATCTGTGGCCCCATCCATGACTTTTCCATCAAGGTCAATAATGCAACCATCAATTCCTGCTCTCACGACAGGGTACTGTGTGTAATCCTAGACTCTGACTTGTTTTTCAGCCCCAAATCCAATCATTGTCAAAAGCTTGTAGAGTTCATCTTTGTAACATCTCTAAAATTCGTCCCTTTTTAACTGATTGCCGACCGCCGCATGACTATTTACCTTGACAACACGGCACGGGCAGGCAGATTGGCATTCAGGTACGTCCCTTTAAATCTGTGCGCCCGTCATGTGCCTTGCAAGTGTGGCCGCGGGTCCCGGGAACTGGATGTTCCCGGAAGTCCCGTGATTGCGGTCGGCAAGGGCAGAACAGGGAAATGGCTTTTATAAACAAGGCATTCCCCTATTCTGCCTAGTGACACTGTCACTGATGACCGTTCCCCGTGTTCAGGAATTGTCATCAGTGACGTGTCACGTGTAGCCACGCCCCCAACAGTAAGAATCACTTACTAGGGAACACTTAACCCCTGCAGTGCCACTTAGTGGTTAACCCCTTAACTGCCAGTCTCATTTTTACAGTAATCTGTGCATTTTTTTAGCACTGATCGCTGTAAAAATGACAATGGTCCCAAAATGGTGTCAAAAGTGTCCGATGTGTCTGCTATAATGTCGCAGTCATGACAAAAATCGCTGATCGCCACCATAACTAGTAAAAAAATATATATTAATAAAAATGCCATAAAACAGTCCCCTATTTTGTAGAAGCTATAACTTTTGCGCAAAAAAACA
This sequence comes from Rana kukunoris, assembly GCA_029574335.1. Classification (NCBI taxonomy): domain Eukaryota; kingdom Metazoa; phylum Chordata; class Amphibia; order Anura; family Ranidae; genus Rana; species Rana kukunoris. The sequence goes on from CM056052.1 coordinate 379,891,515, forward strand.
ATCAATAAACGCTTATTGAGATTTTTTTTACCAAAAATATGTAGAAGAATATGTATTGGTCTAAACTGTGGAAAAAAAGTTTTTTTATATATTTTTGGGGGATATTATTATAGCAAACAGTAAAAAATATTAATTTTTTCTCAAAATTTTCGCTCTGTTTTTGTTTGTAGCGCAAAAAAAAATAAAAAACCAAAGGAAAGCTCTATTTGCGGGAAAAAAGAACGTTAATTTTGTTTGGAAGCTACGTCGCACGGCCGCGCAATTGTCAGTTAAAGAGACGCAGTGCCGAATAGCAAAAAGTGGCCTGGTCTTTGACCACCAAAATGGTACGGGGCTGAAGCGGTTAATGAAACCACCAAGCTACTTATTCACTCCCTTGTTATGTCTCCCCTTGACTAATGCAACTCCCTTCTCATAGGCCTACCTCTACATAGGCTTTCCCCTCTTCAGCCTATCATGAATGCTGCTGCCAGACTCATCTACCTTACCAACCGCTCAGTGTCTGCCACCCCTCTCTGCCAATCCTTACACTGGTTTCCAGTTGCTCAGCAAATTAAGTTCAAAATACAACATACAAAGCCATTTACAATTATACTGTGCTCCGAGCTACATCACCAATCGTGTCTCCAAATATCACCCAAACCATACTCTTAAGACCTCCTGCTCTCAAGCTCCCTTGTCTCTTTCACCCATGCTCATCTCCATGACTTCTCCAGAGCCTCTCCCATCTTCTGAAACTCTCTACCTCAATCTGTCCAGTTATCTCCTATTCTGGCTGCCTTTAGAAAATCCCTGAAACCCTCATCTTAAAGGAAGCTTATCACACCTCCATCTAATATTTTATCTCTTCCATCAGCTTATTCTCCACAGTTAGAACCTTTTGTACCACTTGCCCCACCCTATTAGATTGTAAGCTCTTATAAGCAGGGCCCTCTTAACCCTCTTGTATTTTATTGTAACTGTACTGTCTCCCTTTTTATATTGTAAAGCGCTTCATAAACTGTTGGCGCTATAAAAATCCTATATTATAATATTAAGTCAGCACCAAAATTTGCCAACTGCAAATCTGGCCAACATTTGTTCAAATTCAATCTGAATATCATTCCTAATATCTAACCTGGCAGTACAACACTTGCTGCAAATTTAGGTTTAACCTCAATTCAATTCTTACTGTAGTATCTACCTGACAGTACAACACTCCAACACTTTCAGGGCAACAGAGCATTTTGTTGCAAGTATGTTTGCACGCAGTACTAAACCAGCACATTAATTGCCCCTGGTTTCCTCAGGGCTCTCCGGGTGTGACTTTTTAGTTTATTTAGACCATACTATTGCTATTTGCATTCTCTCTTATTCAATTTTAAGATTTTACATTCCCATGGAACAGTCAAGCCCTTTGCTGGGGGAAAATCGTTTGAGATGGGCCTCATGGGGATGAAGGCTCCTGGATGCTAGGTACTGCTCACCCATTTCTACTAACTGGTTAGCTCACTTTAAGTCTGCATAGCTCACTCACCTATTCATGGCTGAAGTCATGCCCTCAGAAAGCAGTACATTTCCTCAATTGGGGGATCCCAAAGGACCGTTAAATGCAACAATGTATTTACAAGGTCGACAAGATCATGAGTTTGTGAATAGGATGATTTTCTTTCTGATGCATTGGGCCTGCCAAAAAATCATAAACCCCTAGATTTCACAGAATTACTGTCCTCAATTTCTCTCTGGCACTGACATCCTCCAGAGCTAGATCAAAACAAGCTTTCTGGGACTCTCAAAACCAGAAAGGTGCCACAAGTCATCCCCTCCACATTATACTTTGGACCATGCCTCTCTTTCAATAACATACTTGAATGTGTTAAGCAGGACCTCCCCTTCGTCATGGAGGTATTTTTTGTAAAACATGGCTTGTTCTGATGTTGTCAGGAAAAACTGCAACATATAAATGAATATCCTCCATACAGACAAATATTTGCCAATGGTGCGTGTCAGACCCAAATAATGTACAACAAAATCCATGAGGGAAATGGCCAAACATTAGAATATGAGTAACAGCAAACATATACAAAATAATACAATACAATGGGGCTGATTTACTATTGTCACTGCGCTGCGCCGATCCATGCCTTAATTAGTGCGCTGGATGAATCCCTAATTAGGTGCATTAACCGGCCGCAGCAGCAGCGCAATGCAATTGATAAGTAAAGCCGCCGCCAAACTCCCTGTTAAAGTCTATGGGGGAAATCTGAAGTGTTCATTTTAAAGACTAATCTGCAAGTTTTGTTCTAAAAACTGTTTGGGGACCTCAGTCCTGCCCCAGGGAACATGTATCAATGCTTTTTTTATTTTTTAAAAAGGCAGTTTTTTCGGGAGCAGTGATTTTAATAATGCTAAAAGTGCAACAATAAAAGTAATAGTGTAATATTCCTTTAAATTTCGTACCATGAGGGGGAGTGTAATGTCAGCATGTGAAAAAGCGCACTTTTCCTGTGGTTAGAAATGTCTCTGCAATAAATGACATTCTGAAAAGAAAAAAAGCCGTTTAAAACTGACTCGCGGCAATAATGAATTGTCGGCTCCCGGCAATTGTGAGAGATTCATTCATAAAACAAAAAAACAAAAAAAAAGCGTGGGGGTCTCCCCAAATTCCTTAAGAAGGCCCTTCAGGTCTGATATGGGTATTAAGGGGAACTTCGCCGTCAATTTTTTAGAAAAAATTACATTGTCACATGAGCGCCAGACGGCGGGGAATTCAATTGGAAGCTTGTGCGCGGCTTCTTCGCCGGAGGCTCGGCTTCCAATTGAATTGCCCGCCGTCTGACGCTCATGTGACCACATCCCCCTCTGACGCACATGCAGCACACGGGGACTTTCCTAGGAGATTACCCGTGGCGTCAGAGGGGGGCGTGGTCCGGCACACAGCGGGGAATTCAATTGGAAGCAGCGCCTCCGGCGAAGATGAAGAAGATGCGAACGAGAAGGCCAGCGGAAGGAGAAGATGATGGAAGAACACGCCGGTCAAGATGCGGCACTACAAGGCCCAAGAAAGAAGCAGAGGAATAAGAAGAAGATGGAGGAAGAAACCCGAAGGAAAGAAGAAAAGAAGGAGATGGAAAAAGATATTAATAAGGGACTTGTCAAAAACCGCCTCTTGTCTTTTTTTACACTTGACACTTTTTTTCGTGAAATGGTAGAGGTACAATGTACCCCATTACCATTACACACAGGGGGGGCCGGGATCTGGGGGGCCCCTTTGTTAAAGGGGTCTTCCAGATTTCAATTAGCCTCCTGCCCGCAGACCCCCACAACCACCGGGAAAGGGTTGTGGGGATGAGGCTCTTGTCCCCATCAACATGGGGACAAGGTGCTTTGGGGGGGACCCCAAAGCACCCTCCCAATGTTGAGGGCACGTGGCCTGGTGCAGTTCAGGAGAGGGGTACCCCTCTGTCCCCCCTCTTTTCTGCGGCCGGCCAGGTCAACGTGCTCGGATAATGGTCTGGAGTGGATTTTGGGGGGGACTCCACGCCATTTTTAAACAAAAATTGGGGTGGAGTTCCCCTTAAAATCCACACCAGACTTGAAGGGCCCACGTCATTTTTTTTTTTAAATGATGGCGGGGTTTCACTTAATATCCATATCAGACCTGAAGGGCCTGTAATAGAATTTGGGGGGACCCCCACGCTTTTTTTTTTTTTTATGAATGAATCTTCTCACAATTGCCGGGAGCTGACAATTCATTATAGCCGCGAGTCCGTTTTAAACGGCTTTTTTCCTTCAGAATGTCACTTTTCACATGCTGACATTACACCCAGGGCCGCCATCAGGGGGGTACAGGCAGTACACCTGTAAGGGGTCCGGAGGTGCCTGGAGGCCCCCAGGGCCCTGGGTGGCAACCCCCCATTTTTTCATTTATTTTTTAGAAAAAAATATATTTAATATATTTTTATTTTATTTTTTTTATTAAAGGGCCAATGTTTTTTTTTAGGGGTCTGGAGGTCCCCAGGGGACCGGAGATCCCCAGGGCTCCAGATGACAACCCCCCTTTTTTTATAAAAAATAAATAATTTTTATATATTTTTTTATTTCTTTTTTTATATATATAAATTAATATTATTATTAAAAGGCCCAGAGGGCCCCAGATGACAACCTTTTTTCTTATAAAAATGTTTTAAATGTTTTATATTTTATTTAAATTTTTTTTTATATAGATATATTTTTAGTAAAAGGCTCAGAGGTCCCCAGGGCCCCATGTTATTTTTGTTTATATATTTTTTTGTTTATTTTTTATTAAAGGGCCCAGAGGTTTATTTTTATTAAAGGGCCCAGAGGGCCCCGGTTGGCTACCACCCTTTTTTTTATATATATTTTTCTTTATTTCTTTTTTTTGTAAAGGAACCCCCCGCTTATCAAATCGCGGCAGCCCGTCCCCCCCCCGCTTCTCAATTTAAGAGAAGCACCCCCCCCCCCCCGGTTCTCTGCTCCAGGGGGCCCATGCCTGAAGCTGTGTAAGGGGCCCCATAATTCCTGATGGCAGCCCTGACCCCCCATGGTACGAAATTTAAAGGAATATTTCACTTTTATTGTTGCACTTTAACCACTTCCATACCGCGCCTATTCTGTAACTTCTTTCCTTCATGTAAATGTAACAATTATATTTTTTGAAAATTACTCAGGACCCCCAAACATTATATATATTTTATTAGCAGACACCCTAGGGAATAAAGTGGCGGGCATTTTTTATGAAAAATTTCCAACGGTATTTGCGCCAAATTTTTTCTAACGCCTTTTTTATTTTTGCTTAAAAAAAAACCTGTTTCATGAATTAAAAAATAACAAAGCAGTAAAGCTAGCCCAATTTTTAGGGATAATGTGAAAGATGATGTTACACCGAGTAAATAGATACCTAACTTGTCACACTTTCATATTGCGCACACTCATGGAATGGCGCTAAACTTCGGTATTAAAAATCTCCATTGGCGACGCTTGACTTTTTTTTCAGGTTACCAGTTTAGAGTTAGAGGAGGTCTAGTGCTAAAATTATTGCTCTCACTCTAACGCACGCTATGATACCTCACATGTGGGGTTTGAACGGTGTTTACATATGTGAGTGGGACTTGCATGCGTGTTCGCTTCTGAGTGCGAGCTACTAGGGACAGGGGCATTTAAATTTAGATTTTTATTTGTTTTTTGTTTTTTTAACATAATATTTTTATTTTTGCACTTTTTTTGTATTATTTTTCACTTTTCTTCCTATTACAAGGAATGTAAACATCCCTTGTAATAGGACTAGTGTGTGACAGGTCCTCTTTATGGAGAGAGGCGTTCAGCACAGTGGTGTAGTGTATAGCATGTTCACCTAGCAGCAAAAGGGTTGCTGGTTCAAATCCCGCCCGTGACACCATCTGCCTGGAGTTTGCATGTTCTCCCTGTGCCTGCGTGGGCTTCCTCCCACAATCTAAAAACATGCTGTAAATCGGATCCTGTCTAAATAAGCCCTAATATGCAGTAGCATATTTAGGTTTTGTGCTGCCCTAGGCCTGACCAAATTTCTGCACCCCCTAATAGAAAAATGACCCACCCTTCCTGTCAAGGCCACACCCTGTTTTTTTATGACCCGCCCAGGAATTTTCAGGGGACACACACAAGTTCTGTGGGGGGGGGCACAGGAGTACCTTAATTTGCCTAGTTTTTCTATCACTTCCTGTTTGGCTATGGGGCAGGAAGTGAAGGCCAATCTCCCCAAACAGACAGGGATAATACAAAATAAACTGACAGGGCTTATAACCCTTCCCCCTCCAAATCTTTCCAAAATGAAAGAAAATTGATTATAGTTCCAGTTTAACCCCAAATTTCAGATAATTTTATTGAGAGGCCTAAGAAAATATAACCATGCCAATAGGCCAGGATCCAGCGTTGCTAATATGTATGAATGTGTGTTAGGGACCCCCACAAACACCACCCAATGTAAAATAAACAATTTTCCTGTTTGTTTTGGGGATGCCTGCACCCCTGATAGGGTAAAGACACCTCACAAATGTTGTCACTTTCTACTTAATTCATTCACTTCCTGCCACATAGCCAAACAGGAAGTGAGGGTAAAACCTGATTAATGTCTTGTTGGGGACACCGATCAATCTAAATAGTTTCCCATTATGGAAATTGCATTTTGCTGTGTACATCCCAAATTAGTAGGGATCTTGGACTTTGGGGTCCATTTACTAAAGGCAAATCCACTTAGCACTACGAGTGGACAAGCAAGGAAGAAAAAAAATGGCGGGATTGGATGTTAAAACCATCAGTGCTTCCCTTCTGATTTTCATTGACTACGCTTCTACTGCAGAGCGGCTTTGCCTTTACTAAACCCCAAACTAACTAATCATTTGGAGTGTACACAGCAGTGCAATTTGCTTAATGGGGACACTAGTTAGATTGACCTGTGTCCCGAAGAAAAGACCATTGGTAGGGTTTTAACCTCACTTCCTGTTCAGCTGTGTGACAGGAAGTGAAGCCAATTTTAAGAAAAGGGACACAAAGCCCAACCTAAAAACACAAGCAGGGGTTCCAACACTCACTTGGCTTCCCTCAAACACCCACAATTAGAATAGGATTGTCTTGTGCTAGATTCAAGCACAGTGCTGTAAATCAGCACTTCAAGCCTGTCCACCAATACACCACCCCCCCCCCCCCAACAGGCCATGTTTGCAGGTCTTTCTTCATCTTGCACATGTGCTTTAAAAAGACAGTCTGGACATCAATTCTAGGAAACAATAATTACCGCTTTGTCTTTCCTTTTCTGGTGACTAAACATGGCAGCAAACATTTCATGCATACACACCAGCAAAGACGCTTAGAGACAAATCACACTTGATGGTTTAGGCCCAAACTATTTCAGCTGCAGCTGTTAAAATCTGTAGCATGAAAAAATATCACAAAACAAACTTCAAAATTTGAAAGTAATTGTATTGGTCCACAAAACAAGGAAGGCAAAACAAAAAATTAAAAATAAACACACAAACAAAATAAAAATAAAAATAGACCTAGGTTTATTTCAGCCAGTAATTGGAATATGGTTTATGCTTTTGAAATAACAGGATAGACCCACAGGATTAAAACATTAGTCATTAACGTCTTGAGAAACATTTTGCTAAATTATGCAGCAGACCAAAACATCAAAGTGAACATCATTAAATAAAACAATTGCCCCCCCCCCCCAAAAACAAACTTGCTCAAAAACATCTCTGTTTCGCCCCGTCATTCTTGCCAGCCAGCAAGTCTGCCCCCTCTCAGGGCAGCTGACATGTGCTCTATCCACGCTTTTTATAACATGTGTGCTAATGAACCAATTGGAAACACATGAAGAAATGTCAGCCTCTAGTTTGTGTGCACTTGTAACTGCTTACACCTGTTAAGGATGTCCTTAAATTACTAAGCCAAAAAACAACAAGCTTTCTTAACATGCTCAGAAACATGCAAGTAATTTTGAGGCACAAAAACCCAGCTTAAATTTTCTAAGTGTCCGAGCATGCCCAGTTCACTTGAGATGCATTAACATAATCAAAGCTGCAATGGCGGATGAAAGCATGAGAGCTTTTTGTTTTTTCCCCCTGAACTGATGCTTCCCAACCTGAAGGGGAGGTCTTATTGAATTTTTACGTAACAAACATAAATATTAATAATTAAAACGCCCCTGTCCCTAGTAGCTTGCAGTCAGAAGCGAACACGCACAATTTTTTTTTCAGGTTACCAGTTTAGAGTTACAGAGGAGGTATAGTGCTAAAAGTATTGCTCTCGCTCTTACGCACGCTATGATACCTCACATGTGTGGTTTGAACGGTGTTTACATATGTGGGCGGACCTTAAATGTGTAAGTCCCGCCCACATATGTAAACACCGTTCAAACCCCACATGTGAGGTATCATAGCGTGCGTTAGAGCGAGAGCAATACTTTTAGCACTAGACCTCCTCTGTAACTCTAAACTGGTAACCTGAAAAAAAAGTGTTGCCTATGGGTATTTTCAAGTACTGAAGTTTGGCACCATTCCATGAGTGTGTGCAATATTAAAGCGTGACATGTTAGGTATCTATTTACTCTTGTGTAACATCATCTTTTACATTATGGCCATAAATTGGGCTAACTTTAGTGTTTTCTTAATTTTTAACCACTTGAGCCCCAGACCATATTACTGGTCACTGACCGGGTCAGTTTTTGCATTTCGGCACTGCGTCATTTTAACTGACAATTGCTCGGTTGTGCGACGTGGCTCCCAAACAAAATTGGCGTCCTCTTTTTTCCCCCCGCAAATTTTTTTATTTTTTTTTGGTGGTATTTGATCACCTCTGCGTTTTTTCTTATTTTTGCTCGAACCAAAAATATAGCGACAATTTTGTAAATAAAAAGACAACTTTTTTACTGTTTACTATAATAAATCTCCCCAAAAATATATATAAATAAACTTTTTTGCCCTCAGTTTAGGCTGATACGTATTCTTCGACATCTTTTTGCTTCAAAAAAATCGGAATAAGCATTTTATTAGTTTGGGCAAAAGTTATAAATAGGGGTTCGTTTTATGTTTTTTTTTAGGAATATATATTTTTTTACTAGTAATGGCGGCGATCAGTGATTTTTATGGCTACTGCGACATTATGGCGGACACATTTTTGGGACCTTTGGCATTTTTCTAGCGACCAATGGTATACAAATGCATTGCTTACTATAAAAATGTCACTGGCAGGGAAGGGGTTAACACTAGGGGCGAGGAAGGGGTTGGGTGTGTTCTAACTGTAAAGGGGGTGGGACTGACTAGGGGAAATGACAGATCGCTGTTCATATATTGTATGAACAGACAAGCAGGCATTCCTCCCCTGACAGGACCGGGATAAAGGGGAACTCCACACCAAATTTAAAAAAAAAACGGCGTGGGGTCCCCCTCCAGGTGCATAACAGGCCCTTAGATTTGGTCTGGAACATAAGGGGTTAAACCCACGTCAAAGAAACGGCGTGGGGTTCCCCCCCCCCCAGATCCAGACCAAACCCTTATCCCAGGCACGCAGTCTGGCCGGACAGGAATGGGGGTGGGGACGAGCGAGCGCCCCCCCTCCTGAGCCGTACCAGACCGCATGCCCTCGACATGGGGGAGTGTGTGCTTTGGGGGAGGGGGGCACTGCCCCGCCCCGAAGCACTCTTGTCCCCATGTCGATAGGAACAAGAGCCTCTTCTCGACAACCCTGGCCGTTGGTTGTCGGGTATGCGGGTGGGGGGCTTATCAGAATCTGAGAGCCCCCTCTAATAAGGGGCCGCCAGATTCTGGCCCCCCACCCTATGTGAATGAGTATGGGGTACATCGTACCCCTACCCATTCACCTGGGGGAAAAGTGTAAAAATAAGACACCACACAGAATAAAATGTATTAGTCAGCTCCGTGGGTCTTCTGCCGGGGCCCCCCCCAACACCACCCCATTGGCCCCGGGCTTCACCGTTTTCTGCCGGGGGGGCGACACCCCCGATTTTTTCCGCCGTCGCCCCCACCCCATAGAGCTCTTTTCCATCCGGGGGGGGGCCCGGCGGAAAAGACCGGGGGTGTCGCCCCCCTGGGCTTCTGGGGGGTCGACACCCGCCGATGCTCTCCGCCATGTTCGGCCGGGCCCCCACCCCAAATTAAGCTCTTTTCCATTTGGGGGGGGCAGCGGAAAATGGTGGAGAACACCTGGGGTTGTCGCCCCCCCCTCGGGCTTCTAGCCGTCTTCTGCTGGGGGGGCTCCTGCCTCTCGCGGGCTTCTGGCCGTCTTCCGCCGGGGGGGGCGACACCCGCCGATGCTCTCCGCCATGTTCGGCCGGGCCCCCACCCCAAATTAAGCTCTTTTACATTTGGGGGGGGCGGCGGAAAATGGCGGAGAACACCGGGGGTGTCGCCCCCCCTCGGGCTTCTAGCCATCTTCTGCCGGGGGGCTCCAGCCTCCCGCGGGCTTCTGCCCATTTTCTGCCGAGGAAGGCGACACCGGCCGATGCTCTCCGCCATGTTCGGCCAGGCCCCCACCCCAAATTAAGCTCTTTTACATTCGGGGGGGGGGGGCGGCGGAAAATGGCGGAGAACACCGGGGGTGTCACCCCCCCTCGGGCTTCTAGCCGTCTTCTGCCGGGGGGCTCCAGCCTCCCGCGGGCTTCTGGCTATCTTCCGCCGCGGGGCGACACCCGTGGGCTTCTTCGGTGGCCTCCGCTTCTGCCTGGCTCCTCCGCTGGGGTCAGGGCTTCTCGTCGCTGTCTTCCGCCGCGGCCCCCTTCACCACGAAGCTCCGTTGCTTATGGGAGGGCTTCGTTGGCTTCTGCCTGGCTCCTCCGCTGGGGCCAGGGCTTCTCTCCGCTGTATTCTTCCATTCGATGTTGACATGACGAGGTCCGGCGCTGAAATGCCGACAGAGCAACGACTTATATTGGCATAGGGCGTGGGCGTGGTGATGCCACCATGTGACCTTAATTCATGTGACATCACATTCCCATCATGCCCAGTGATGTCACATGGGTTGAGGTCACATGGTGGCATCACCACGCCCACGCCCTATGCCAATATAAGTCGGTGCCCACCGCTCTGTCGGCATTTCAGCGCCGGACCTCGTCGTGTCAACATCAAATGGAAGAAGAAGCCCTGGCCCCATCGGAGGAGCCAGGCAGAAGCGGAGCGCACCGGAGAAGCCCGCGGATGTCGCCCCGTGGCGGAGAGAAGCCCTGGCCCCAGCGGAGGAGCCAGGCAGAAGAGGCCATCGAAAACCCCCCCTGGCAGAAAATGATGAAGCCCGCGGCCCTCCCCCATAAGCAGGAAGCTTCGTGGTGAAGGGGCCGCGGCGGAAGGAGGCGGCGAAGACCGGGGTGGGTTGGCGAAAGACCCCCGGAGCTGATTAATAAATTATTTTATCCTGTGTGGTGTTATTTTTACACTTTTCCACCAGGTAAATGGGTAGGGGTACGATGTACCCCATACTCATTCACATAGGGTGGGGGCCGGAATCTGGGGGCCGCCTTATTAAAGGGGTTATTAAACCCATTCGTCCGACATGTCTGCGGGTTTTTCCAGCAGACAGATTTTAAAGCATGCTTTAAAATCTGTCTGCTGTAAACCCGTCCATCCGACATGTCTGCTGGTTAGTACGCCAACCAGCAGACATCTGCCCGCGCATGCGTCGAATGGATTAGTGTTTTACTTCCTGGTGACGGTGACGTGGGGGCGTCAACGTCACCGCGCTGTCTGCCGGCGGAGATTTTGGTTTGATCATGTGTACACGAACAAACCAATATACCCCAGCAGACAAATCCGATCAAAACGGTCTGTCAGACCGATTTGATCGGATTTATTTGGTCGTGTGTACGCGGCCTTACTCATATTTTAATGTTTGCTCATTTATTACTTATATATAGAGTGGATATTTTAGCTTTTTTTAATAAATATTTGTTTTTATACTTGCTTTGTATGTATACTAATTTTGTTGTACATAACTGCAACATATTCTGGTTCCAGGCAGCAACATTATGTACCACTAAGGCCGCGTACACACCATTAAGGGTTCTAGCATTCTGGAGAATAAGAAAAATGGGCCAGATTCACGTACATCGGCGCATTTTTTGACTGGCGTAGCGCACCTCCTTTACGTTAGACTGCCGCAATGTAGCGGCGCAATCACCGTATTCTCTTTTGATTTGCGCAGAAATTAGCGCCTGTGCAACGTAATTTCAGAGGCGTAAGGCGGAGTAATTCAAATTGGGAAGGACGTGGGCGTGTTACATTGAAATAAGCCGTGACCCAATGCAAATGAAGGGCCGGCCGGCTCGCGCATGCGCACATGAAGCAGACCATAGTCAGCACCTCTGTGCGCATGCTCACAACTCGGGAACGGCGCAATCAGTGAAATTGGAAGTGGACCCGGGCAACTTAGTGAACTACGCAGACAGCATAAATAGACAGACACAAACGCACTTCCTTTGCAAAAGTACATCCCTTTGTATCCCTTCCTATACAGCAAGGTGCTTTTGTTCTGTTGTTTATTAGCGTTTGTTTGTGACGTGTCTTTGAGATATTTGGGGACTGTTTTGCAGAGTGATTTTTGTCTTTTATGTGTTTTCTTTGTTGTTATTTGTTTTAAATTAGATTTTTGCTGGGCATTTTTTATTTTTGCTGGTCAATTTTTTATTTTTATTTTGGGTTCTGTTTGTGAATGAATTTGGAATGTGGGGAAGACATTCCTGCCGGAAAAGGGGTGTCACCCTCATTTGTGGTGGAGAAGTGATCCCCAGGTCCGTGTGAATGGTGTATGAATGTACAGTGACATAATTGGAGCCGTAGCATGGTGTTGCTGCTCACAAGTCCTGCATGGTGGGCTTGTGCCAATCCAATGTGATGAGGATGTGATGTGTCTGTGCTAGGGACCACAGTGGTGTGCATGCATGCATTCTCATTGTGCCATGATTAATGTGTGTGTTTAATGTGCAAAGATGCCTAATGTGAGCTGGCTCCTGGCTGCTCTTCCCTCAGAAGACGGGGTAGCCTCGGTTAGGGGGGGATTGTCTGGTTCAGGGGTCAGGTCATCACGTATGTCAATCTGCAGGCCCTTTCTTACTGCAAAGTTGTGCAGCATGCAACATGCACCAATGATCTGGCATACAAAGTTTGGGGAATATAACAGGGTACCATGGGGGGTTCCGTATAGGAGTCATGAGATGGGGTCCCAGTGCATATGCAGAGTCACCCTGAAGGGATAAGACAGGAGGATGTTAGTAGTGCATGCCTGCCACCCATGTCACTCACCAACCAGCCAGCTGTTGCCATACATGTTCTGTTCGGAACCTGTGGGGATGGGGCTAGGATTGTATATGTAGCTGTCATGGGTGGTGTCATGTGTTGGGCTGGTGTTGGGCTCCTGCAGGGTTGTGGTTAATTCCAGAATGGCATGAGGGGTGAATCTGAAGATGCAAGACACCTCAGAATCACTCATGCCAAAGATGTCTATGCGTGTGTGATATATCAAGTGAAGAGTGAGGGGCTTGTATCAGATTAGATTATTATATCCATCAAGGTTCTAAAGGGCTATTGAAAGATAGTGAGACCGTGTTTGTACTTTGTATGTATGTTATGTATTGATGTATGAGAGATTGTTTGTGGAAAGAAAATGGACTTTGTAGGCATCGAATATAGAAAATTGAGAAAATAATTTTAATTAAATATAAATATAAAAATAGTATAAATAACTACAAGTCATCAGCACCACACATGTTGATGTAACATGTAGATCTAAAACAACATATTCTAATTTATACAGAAAAAAGGCAGTGTCAAGACAATAAATAACACAATAAGTTTGTACTGAGATAACCAATACAATGCAGATAGAAAAAGGGTTTTTTTGCCAAACCAAGAGAATAACTGCTGTGTGTAGCGGGAAAAGATGTTTTTTTCAAGTCTTGACATTCATACGCTTCCTTTCAAAAAGCTCTACATGTTTCATGGTATAGACCACTTCATCGGGAGCGTGAGGAAGAAGAACTGCATAAATGAAACACAAATTATAATAAACAAAATAACATATAATATATTATATATATAGAAGCGCATTATACCTCCATAGAGAAACATAAATATATATGAGGAAAAAGGTATGAAAAACATATAAAGAAAGATCATCATCATCATCATAAATGTTTATAGATAAATATGGTGCATGGTGGTTCCCTTGTGTATCCTATTGACGGGGGAGGGGAAAAGGATATGGCGTACTGGTAGTAATAGTAGAAGTAAAATTAAAATAGAATGCTTTCATGAGAGAAATAGCCTGCTTTGCAGGCATGATTATCATGTGTATAGCAAGAAAATGCCCAAAATGCCAAAAACGTATTTGATCCCCAGGGTGTCAAGTGGAAAATGGGTAATTAAGAGGATGCTTACAAAAAGGGTCGGTACGTCAGTATTTCATTAATACCAGGTGGAAAGGTGGCTCCTAGTCTTTCTATCCAGAAAGTTTCTTTTTGCAAAATCCTCTTATCCCAGTTACCACCTCTTGGATCCCTGGGGACAACTTCTAGTACCATGAATTTGATGAACGAGGTATCAAATCTATGGTATAATCCCAAGTGCCTGCTGATTGGTGTGATCATTTTGGCATATTGGGAGTAATATATGTGATCATATATTCGTTGTTTTAATTGACGAATAGTTTTTCCTACATAGAAGGCTTTACATTTGCATTGCATGAGATATATTACACCTTCTGTGTTACATGTGGCATGGAATTTTGGTTTGAAAATTTCGCCGTTTGGGAGATGGAAGGAGGTACCCGATTGTATCCATGGGCAATAAGAACATTGCCCACAGATTTCCAATCCTCTACGAAAATCTCTTTCTTCGTCTGGTGGTTTATATTCACTTCTTGTGAGTTTACAAGAGCTTACTGTCATCTTGGAATAATTCTCTGGGCTGTCCGCGCTACCCAGCCCGCTCGATCCTTACAGCAACGGTGCTCCTACATCAGGAGACATCCACGGCTCTCTATGGCCACTACCGGGTAGCCTCAATTCATATTTTCCCTGGTTCTTGATACATACCATTTAGATTTTCATTTTTTGGCAAGCACATTACTCTGTCCATCCAACGATGGAGGTATAATGCGCTTCTATATATATAATATATTATATGTTATTTTGTTTATTATAATTTGTGTTTCATTTATGCAGTTCTTCTTCCTCACGCTCCCGATGAAGTGGTCTATACCATGAAACATGTAGAGCTTTTTGAAAGGAAGCGTATGAATGTCAAGACTTGAAAAAAACATCTTTTCCCGCTACACACAGCAGTTATTCTCTTGGTTTGGCAAAAAAAACCTTTTTCTATCTGCATTGTATTGGTTATCTCAGTACAAACTTATTGTGTTATTTATTGTCTTGACACTGCCTTTTTTCTGTATAAATTAGAATATGTTGTTTTAGATCTACATGTTACATCAACATGTGTGGTGCTGATGACTTGTAGTTATTTATACTATTTTTATATTTATATTTAATTAAAATTATTTTCTCAATTTTCTATATTCGATGCCTACAAAGTCCATTTTCTTTCCACAAACAATCTCTCAAACTAGTAGGACGTGGCATTTATATTACTAAGGATGTTGATTGTCATCCAGGGACACAACAATCAATCTATATAAAAATGTATTGATGTATATATGTATGTATTTTTTTGTAAAAATGTTTATAAAAGCAAAGAATTTTTTTTTGGAAAAAAAAAACCTCTCCCGTGCCCTCCTCCGTGCCCTCCTCCTTCTTTGCTCATCTAAAGTCAGTAGTATAGCTATGAGCATGGATGCCACTGGAATGTTGGCATACAGTTTGTTGGGCAGCAAGTGTGACTGCTCAGCTCCTCACCAACAGTGTTGCTTTCTCTGACATGTAGACGGATTGTCTAATTTTATACCACCTTTTATATGGTCTAATTTTAGACAGGCCGTGCAGCTGTTGCGCACAGCGCGTAGCCTGCGCTGCAACAACGTTCTTTTGTGGATCCCCGTAACTCCCTCATTAGCATATTTGAATAGCAAATCAATGGTGTGTCTAGCGCAGTTTTGCGCGGATGGATGCGCCTGTCTATCGAAATTACGTCGGACAAAAAAAAAGTAGATTTCTTGCGTATCTCGTTTTGGCGATGCGGCGCATCGAAACGCATGCGCAAATTTAGACTTACGCCGCGCATCTCCTGTAACGCGGGCGTAATCGCTCTGTGAATCTGGCCCAATGTTTTTAGCTTACAGAGACACTATGGGCCAGATTCAGGTAGATGGGAGCATCTTTGCTCTGGAGTAACGCTTCTCATTTACGTTACTCTGACGACCCTTTCAGCGCAAGTACTGTTATTCACATAGCAGTTGCGCGTAAACTTGCGGCCAGAGTAACGATAATGCGCTGGCGTAACCCGACGCAAGTGGAAGTGGGTGTGATCACATGTAAATGATGGGCGGAGCCCAGCGCAGAGGCTTACGTTCAGCGCATCATCCACGGAGCATGCGCAGTGAGTGCGGCTCCACTCGCCCCCTTGTGCGCATGCTCACAACTTCCGTCGGCACCACTTCCCGGGAAACGTCAGCGCAATGCCTTCCGTTGGGCGCTTAAAAGCGCAGGCGGAAACGCCATTCCGGCGCAAAAGTATTTCCGTTTCCCCCCACCCCAGGGAAGATACTTTTGTGCTGTGATGGCTGCTCCCGCTACCCCCAGAGAGAGGAGGAACCTCAACTTTAATTCACAGGAGGTGTCTGTGATCATATCCGCTATGGAGACTTTTAATCATTTTCTCCATGGCAAAAAAAGCCGTAAGACCAGCCGGGAGAGGAAGCAGGGCATCCTGGACACCATTGCTGGCCGGGTCAATATTTTGGGGTACTCCACCCGGACTGCTGGTGACATTAAAAAAAAAAAAAATGACCTGCGGCGCAAGGTCCGTGGCAAGGTGGCCACCATCAGGAGGCATGAGAGGGGCACAGGTGGTGGTCCCCCATGTCCGGTCACCCTGACCGCAGAGGAGGAGGTGGTCTCTCGCTGCCTGGAGAGGGAGCAGGTGGAGGGGGTCCCTGGCTATGACTCCATGGAGGAAGGCTCCAGGACAGGTAAGTGTTTTTTATCCCCTATTTGATGTGTTGCATTTGGGGGGGGGGAGGGTACATGTGCCAAGTGTGTGGGACCACCAACATGTGTCTGCTTTGTGTCATCCACAGATGACGGAGCTGGGCCATCATCTGTCAGCGGCCAGTCCACCCCATCCCCCCCAACGCCATCGTGTGCCCGAGCCCCTGGGTGGTGAAGACACCGAGGTGGAGGAGGAGAGTGCCCACACCACACCTGCCGAGGTGGTTGTGGAGGATCCTGCTGTGGCAGAGCAGGACTTTTCTTTAGTGTTGGAGGACTCCTCCCCTTCTCCAGGGCCGTCTGTCATCCCCTCCCCCATCCTTGGAAGCCCCTCAAGGGCGACTCCATCCCCCCGGGGACAACCATCTTCTGGCCCCAGGAAGGCGACCCAGAAGACCAGGGGGGTGTCGGATGTTGTCCAGGGCCAGTTGGCGAGGGATCACGCCAGACAGACCCAACAAATGGGGAAACTAGTTGGGCACTTAGAGAAAGTGGCTGACAGCCTGGGCTCCGTTGGCCAGATAAGCAACGCAGTGCAGGATGTCAGCTGCAACTGCGCTGCAGTGGTGACCAGTTTGGGGGAGGTGCAGGGGGATATTAGGCACCTCACTGCAGCCGTCCAGGCCAACACTGCTGCCATCCATGGGAACAGTGTTGCCATCCGGGACCAAGGGAGGCTGAGTCGGCGGGCCCAGCACTACCAAGTGACCCGGCAGCTGAGGATGCAGGCCCAGACAAACAATTACCTCGGCCGGATAGCCATGGCCTTAGAGGGCATGCAGGCCACACCTGCCAGGAGTGGCCCACCCGGGGATCAGCCACCTCCAGATGCCCCCCCACCCCCACCCACTCCATCCAGGCAGCTGAGGAGCCAGAGAGGTTCGGCAAGAAGGAGCCCCTGGCATCCTCGATGATTATTTTATTTTTTGTTCTGATTATGCTCAGGTTATGAGATTTTTATTTTTTGTTCTGATTATGCTCAGGTTATGAGATATTTTATTTTTTGTTCTGATTTATACTCAGGTTATGAGATATTTTATTTTTTGATACTGCACACGTTGCAGTGTGAATGGTGTGTGAATGTGAGAGGGTGGCACTCCTGACAGTAAGGGGTGTCACCCTCGGCCGTGGTGGACCACTTGTACATGTACATGTACATGTACCACTTCTGTTGTGCATCACGGGAGGGGATAGTCATGGCTGCCACCCATGTCACTCACCAACCAGCCAGCTGTCCCCATACATGTTCTGTTCGAATTCTGCTGGGATGGGGCTCTGATTGTATATGAAGCTGTCATGGCTGGACCCGGGGTGTTTGGCACGGACGTGCTATATGAGGCGTTGAGCATCGGCTATCACCTGTACGTTGATGGAGTGCCAATGCTTCCGATTGCGGTATATGTGCTCTGTGGCACTGGGGGGCTGGAGTGCCACATGTGTGCAATCAATGGCCCCCACAGTGCGTGGGAATCTGGCAATGTTGTAGAAATCTGTCATTGCCTTCAGCCGCAGCTCCTCAGTGGTTGGTCTGATGAACTGGTTGGACATGCGTATGAGGATTGCAGGGACAACCTGGTGCACACATCTGCTCACGGAGGACTGTGACATCCCAGCCACCACTCCACTTGTACGCTGGAATGATCCACTTGCAAGGAAATGAAGTGTTGCCAGTACCTTCACCAGTGGCTGCACTGCTTGTGAGCGGTGTGTCTTGCTGGTGATGTCATCCTGCAGGGTTGTGGTTAGTTCAAGTATTGCATCAGGGCTGAATCTGAAGAGGCGATACACCTCCTCATCCCCCATGCCAAAGAGGCTCATGCGCGTGCGGTATATCCTCTCACGTGCCCGCCTCCTTCGTTCCGGGGGACCCATCAGTAGTTCTAGGACCACGATTGCCCCTGGCATGTTGGCACACAGAGGTGTTGTCCTTGCAAGTGTGGTTGGTCAGCTAGCTCTTATCGTCGGTAACGCTGCTGTAGCTGCTCTCCTGCTGACCTGTGACCATCTGGAGTAAAGATAAAGCAGCCTTTTGTAGAAATAACTTTGCGCCGGACGGACGAGATACACGCGGCGCATGTAGCCAGCGTATGGTGCTAATCCGTTCGTGAATCGGGAAATCTCCCTCATTTGCATATTTGCAGGGGAAATCAATAGGCGCGACTGATGCGCCAAACGAAATTATGCGCTGACGGGACTTAACCGGAAAGTTAAGCCGATCGGAAATGGCCCGTTTTCAGGCGCATCTAGTTTGGTGGGTATGGCCACATAGAAACGACGGCGCATCTTCACAGTTACGCGGCGCATATCGAAATACTCCAGCGCAAGTCTTGCTGAATCTGGCCCTATGGGATCAATTATCAATTCACTAATGTTTACCGCATACGATAGGAGTATCATGTTACTTATTCGCATAAATTATCGCAAGTGGTAAAGTCCAATTCACAAAAAATAAACATTATTTGGTATTTAAATAAAAAATGTGACGGTAAATACTGCTGCATAAAATAGGGTTTTCATCTGTCTGAATTTTTTTGGATCGGATGTCAGTGGACATGTCACCGCTGACATCTGTCGCTCTATGGAACTGTATGGAGCGTCCATTCAGGTCCGCCACTGAAATATAAAAACAGTGTTATATTTATGGAATTATGCAAAATATGTTTTAACCATTTAAGCCCCGGACCAATATGCTGCTAAATGCCCAGAGGCGTTTTTACAATTCGGCACTGCGTCGCTTTAACAGACAATTGTGCGGTCGTGCGACGTCGCTCCCAAAAAAATTCACGTCCTTTTCTTCCCACAAATAGAGCTTTCTTTTGATGGTATTTGATTGCCTCTGATTTTTATTTTTTTGCGCTATAAACAAAAATAGAGCGACATTTAAAAAAAAAAATTAAATATTTCCTGACGCCAGACATGGCAGCATACCTATGATATAGCCACGCCCCTATATCCACCCACAGGACACGTGATAACTCTCTATAAAACTCTGACTGAGAGCTACCTCCCCCATTCTCCTTTTTTGTCCTTAAAGATCTACCTACAGACCGTTTCATTCAGGATAAGCCCTTACCTGCCGACTATGTCGAAGTTCCGGCTGGGTTCAGCCTCTCCCAGTTCGAGGTCCCACATCTTAGGCACGCTAAATGCACCAACAAGGTGGGGAACCCCTTCTGGTGGTCTTCTGGGGTTGAGGTGTTCTCTAATCAGAGACGACAGTCCTCCTTTGGCACTGCCGGCGATGGAGTCTGATTTTAGCAAGCTGGGACTGCATGATGACTTCTTTCCTATGGAAGCCCTTTCCAGGTCTGTCAGTTTCTTTCTTGTTCTCATGTCTTTAAAGGCCCCATACACACTGCAACTTTTGTTGTTTGATTTCCTTTTTGCCAGGACCATGTGGTGCCTGCCTGATTGCATACAGGTTGAGGCTTTAGGCTTTGGCCTCATGTTGTGTGGTTTTGATAAATCTCAGAAAAAAAATAAAAAAATCTGCAGAAGATTGTATGGTGTGTAGCCAGCTTAAAGGTGTCCTTTTGTGTGGATGGGTGTTGGCCTTTCCTAATTGTATTAGAATAGAGGTGAGAGAGGGCTGAGTCTCAGGTGATAGGATTGCAGGGAGCAGATGGACAGGTAATGGGCCAGATTCAGGTAGATGAGAGTATCTTTCCTCTGGAGTAACGCTTCTCATTTACGTTACTCTGAAGACCCTTTCAGCGCAAGTCCTGTAATTCACATAGCAGTTGCGCGTAAACTTGCGCCAGAGTAACGATAATGCGCTGGCGTAACCCGACGCAAGTGGAAGTGGGTGTGATCATATGTAAATGATGGGCGGAGCCCAGTGCAGAGGCTTACGTTCAGCGCATCAACCACGGAGCATGCGCAGTGAGTGAGGCTCCACTCGCCCCCTTTGTGCGCATGCTCACAACTTCCGTCGGCACCACTGCACAGGAAACGTCAGCGCAATGCCTTCCGTTGGGCGTTTAAATGCGCCCGTAGAAGCGCCATTCCGGCACTAAAGTATATCCTGCTCCCCCTCCCCGCAGTGATGTTACTCTTGTTCTGAGATGGCTGCTCCCGTTCCCCGCAAACACACAGGAGAAAGCTGAACTTTAATGGCCAGGAGCTGTCAGCCATCATCTCGGCTATGGAGACCTATGATGTCTTCCTCCATGGCTGTAAAATTTGACAGACAAGCATGGACAGAGGTGTTGTCCTGCAAGTGGGGGTGCTCAGCTAGCTCTTATCGTCGGTAACGCTGCTGTAGCTGCTCTCCTGCTGACCTGTGGCCATCTGGAGTAAAGATAAAGCAGCCTTTTGTAGAAATAACTTTGCGCCGGACGGACGAGATACGCGCGGCGCATGTAGCCAGCGTATGGTGCTAATCCGTTCGTGAATTGGGAAAAATCCCTCATTTGCATATTTGCAGGGGAAATCAATGGGCGCGACTGAAGCGCCCAGCGAAAATAAGCACTGACGATACTCTGGCGTCGGAACGTTCCGCCGGTCGCAAATGACCCGTTATTGGGCGCATCTAGTTTGGTGGGTACGGGCACATAGAAACGTCGGCGCATCAGCACAGTTACGCGGCGCATATCCAAATACTCCAGCGCAAGTGTTCGTGAATCTGGCCCAATGTCTTTTTTATTCAAGCATCCAGAGAGGAAGCATCTCCTTCTGAGGTAATTCTTATCTATCCTAGTAATGGGGATATATGGGGGGGGGGGGGAGTAAGGAGCAACGTATTACTAGGGGGATGGGGGTTTTTGGTTTTTGCCAGATTTATTTTGTTTAAATTATTACTATTTTAAAAAAAAGGGGGGCTGAGATATATGTATATATTTTTCTCTTTCACTTCCTTTATTTCTGTGGTCATGCAGTCCCCCATGCACCTTTCAGTAACTCCCATCAGCATGAGCCTACTGCCACATAACAAAGACCACCCCCAATATCAGGCAAAGGGCCAACTTTTGGTAAGTAAGAAGACGCAGGAGAAAAGAGTGCATTGAGCCCTGACGAGCGTGCCTTCTTATCTGTTGCAACCCCGGCCGCTCACACCCGCTTAAGGAGGTTCAGAGGCCCTCTCTGGATCATCAGGATTTTCAGGGCGGAAGATGTCTCCTCCAGTCCTGGCAGACCCCAGTACAAAGGGTGCAAATGTACGCTTAAGAGAACGCACACAGCTTCTCCTCTGAGGGCTCAGCGCCCGAAAGGCGAATGTTGGTCATGTGGAGATGACCCTATGCCTGGAATGCTACTTTGCAGCGACTGCTTCAGGCAGCTTGCCAGAGAGGAGTTTGGGAGTCAGCAGGTGTCACCTTGCTCAGCAAAATAGTCCCCAACCCCCTGGCTGAATTTTCCAGTCATCTCGGGCAGCCAGGGACAGAAGTGGATGGACAGTATGGGCACTACACCAGGTCTAAACCAAGCCATTCAATCCTCTCTAACTGGAGGGGTACCAGGCACTTCGGGGGTGACTCCAGCCCAGCAGATTAAGCAGGCTAGTTCCCCAAACCCAGTATTATAGCCAACTTTTCAGGCAGAGGGAGATAATATTGCCTCCTCCTCAACAGAAGATCCTGAAGGTTGAGGCTTTGTTTTATGCTAATATCCTCATTTGTTATGGCAGTAAAGCTGCACTGTAATGGGTGGATCCGGAACCTCCTCCAAAGAAGGAGAAACCAGTTATTACACACCGTACAATCTGATTTTAAAATTGTGTGACAATCGCTGTACAATATGCATTAGGTACCGTTATTCTTTCAGGGCACCCCAAATGCCATGCGATTCTGCTGTGATAGGTCACATTGGAGAACGCACCTTTAAAAACATTGTGCAAAGTGGGTGCCCTCAAATAGGAGCAGGGGCTTCTATTTGCGCACATAGGGCAACCAAGTGAATGGGCCGCACCCATGCGATTTGCAACATTGTGTACAAATCGCTCTTTGAAAATCGCATTGCATATACATTGGTCTACTCTAAGTGACAAATTCAAATACCTCTGAAAGGTGATCTAAGCACAGATTGCCTTTTAGGGCAATGGCAGATCCTGCTGCAAGTGTGAGCAAGCCTTTGGGTTCCATAGGAGGAATCTAAAGAAGCAGGTAAGCTACCTTTTTTCTCTTATGACAGAAATAGGAAGCCTGTTTTCAGGAGGAATGAGAAAAGGGAGAGAGAAAATCCTCCTCAACCAATAGGTTGCAGAAGTTGTTTCCACTAATGGGGAAGGATGCGACTCCTTTATCTACCCTCCAACGGTGGATGCGGCAGTCACCAGACTGACCAGGAATGTGACACTTCCGATGGAAGGCTCTTCCTCCTTTCACAAGATCCTTGTGAGACGCATTGCTTTAGCATCCATAGAAAGTGCTATGTGAGTAGGTGGGCGCAGAACTTGGAGTATGCGATTAAACCAGCTGCCAAAGAGAAGAGTCATCAAGGCTCTTGACGAGATAACTTTCAGCGGACTCTACAGGTGAGGCAGCTATAGACATAATTCGATGGTCATCCAGAGCCATGCTTGGCTCAGTCGCAGCCAAAGGTGCACTGGGGCAAAATCCTGGGCGGCTGGCCCATCCTCAAAGCTGAATTGCTGTAAGCTGCCTTTTGATGGGAAGGCGCTGTTTTGTCAAAATACTGGAAACTATCTTCTCCAGGGTTATAGGAGGAAAGGGTTATCAGATCTTCTGCCCCAGGATCGAAGAGCCAGAATGGGCAACCATTCAGAGGAGCGCCAAACAGGTACTGCGATTTTGAAGGCTTTCGCCCATCCTAGGGCGTCAGAAGGCGTTAGAGGGGTACACATTCAACCTTCATAAGATCGCAGGAGGCCAAGACCCATGTGGCTCCCCAGGATACTCAGAAGCCCTTTTAACGCCAGGCCCAGGAGGCAGTTGGAGCCAAGTGGCTCAAAGTGACCCAGTTCCGGTAAGACCACTACCGAAGAATGGTGGTTTCAGCCCTCAGTGGTGCAAGGCCATGTAAGAGAAGAAATGGCTGCGCATCCAGGAATTTCGATATTCCTTTTATTGTTCAAAGCGATGACACCAACACGAGGTCACAGACACTTTTCACACATTCATTTTGTGCTTAATCATTACCAATGGCAAGGCCGTTATTGGTTATTTAATCGGCAGCCTCCAGAACTACCTCAAGAGGCTGAATCAATTTATACGGATAGACTCAAGATGGAGTCTCTCCATGCCATAAATCCAGGTCATTCAACGAGGTTACTGGAGGATTTCAGTGGACCTGCAGTATAACTATCAGCATGTCCTGATCCTTCAGTCATACCAACCGTTTTGAGTTGAGGGGCAAGCATTGCCAAAACTAGTTGGCGCCTATGCGGAATATGCTCTACCTAGGGGCCTGGTTTAGTACTCAGGCAGCCTCAGTTTCTTTGCCACCTCAAACTCCCCAAAGTCAGGGAGATGTTCCAACAGGCGTTGGTTGCACCAGTGATGTCAGCATCCCAGTGCATGAGTCCTCTCGGGACAATGGCTTTTGTATTCCGATGATCTTCTGGGCTCACTGGAAACTCAGTTTTCCAACAAGGCTTCCTGACGCAATGGAAGCGTTTTGTCTAGCCAGAGGCACCAGAGTTCTGGTGATTGAAAAAAAAGAAAAACTGCTAAATGGCTTGGTCTATTAGGGCTGCAGCCATGGATCATTATTGCTACAGATACCAGCACAGCAGGGTGGGACACCACCTGCGAGCATCTCAGGATTCAGGGCAGGTGGGAATTTCCCACTCAGGGCCTAGTTCCCATATTCTGGAACTCCTACCAGCATTGACATTGAACACTTCACTGCCACACACATAGGGTCTGCCAGTCCTACTCTGTCTGGACCACATGGCAGCAGTCCCATATACAGCGACAAGGTGACATGCACAGCCAGTCCCTCCTGGGAGAGGTGGAACCAATCCTGACTTTGGCCCAGCAATATCTCCCAGATTTGAGGGCCATATATCTGCCATACATCTTCCAGCCTATCTGAATTTGGAAGCGGATTGTATATCCGGGCAATTCAAGGATCCCAACGAATGGTCCCTTCACCCTGAAGTGTTCCAAGGGATCATCCACGAGTGGAGGTTCGCACAACTGGATCTGTTTTGCCTCAACGGCCTGCTACAAGGGGAACCGGTTCCTCTCACGCTACCCTCATCCATTAGTGGAGGGGACAGTTGCCTTTACCAAGCCTTGGGTTGGGCAACTGGCCTATACCTTCCTCCAGGAATTTTAGGATTAAAGAAATTGTTGAGCTTTGACAGTCATCACAGGTTTTCCTTACTGGCCTCACAGACCATGGGTCTCTCTGGCAATGGGTATCAGCGTGTGCACACCGATAATTCTGCCTGTGACTCCTCATCTCCTCTTATCTGAGGGAGATGCACTACATCGGCAACCATCACGTCTAAATTTAGCAGCCTGGAAATTGTAAGGCAGAGGTTACAAGGGTTTTCCAGATGTTTTCCAGAGGGGATTAGAAATCTGCAGAGTTCTTTGAAGGGATCAATCAATGCTATCTACTCCAGAGTATGGATTAGGCCCACAAGCTTTGCAGCTGGGCATCAGTTTGACTCTTGTGACCCAAATTTATCTCAAATCCTGTCTTTTCTACAATCAGAATTGGATTTGGAGCTCAGTTTGCTTAAGGTGAAAATTTCTGCCATCTTGGATTCCCCCCCCCCCCCAAAAAAAAATGGGCAGCAAACCTGCTGATGGATCACTTCATGAGAGGTACTTGGACTATGCCTTCCCAAGAGAAATAGGTTTCCTTTAATGGGACCTGGCAGTAGTCCTCAATTTTCTAGCAAACCCTCATTGTACTCTTGACAGAAGACTGCTCTTTATGGGAGATCTCCTTAAAATCGGCTTTTTATTCACCTTGATTTTGGGGGAAAGTGCGTCGACTCCAAAATTTGGGGCGGCAGAACCTCATTCCATGTTCTTCCGAGACAGGGTTGGGGCTGAGATCTTTTTGTTCCAAAGCGTGACATCCATGTTTTGTCTTTCCAGTGAATGGGTGCTTCTAGCCTTCCCAGTGCAATGAGATGCTGATCTGCTCAAATTTAGGCTTTGAGGACTTTGGAATGTCCATCTCAGGCTACTTCTACATTCAGAATGATTAAGATTTAAAGAGTAAGTGGCCTCGGCCCGAACCATCTCGGCCTGAATCGTGAAAATACTCACTGGGCATGTGGAGGCGGTAAGGATCCTCCAGAGATGGTTAGAGCTCATCGCTCAACCAGGGTGATGTCATCTTCTTGGATAGCACAGGCAGGGTTGTCTCTGTAGAGAGTCTGCAAAGAGGCTAGCTGGTCATCACATTATATGTTCTTAATACACCACAGGGTGGATCTAGCAGCTCTTACTACGGTAGAGTTTGGGAGGAAGTTTTTTCAAGCTTCTTTGTCTTTTTTAAATTACAGCATTAAACCCTCCCTCTAGAAAGCTTTTCATGTATCATAGGTATGCTGCCATGTCTGGCGTCAGGAAAATGGAAAATTGTATCAAATACTTACTGTAATTTTCCTTTCCTGATGCCAAGACATGGCAGCATAGGAACCCTCCCTCTGATCTGTGTACTTTATACGGAGAATGGGGGAGGTAGCTCTCAGTCAGAGTTTTATAGAGAGTTATCACGTGTCCTGTGGGTGGATATAGGGGCGGGGCTATATCATAGGTATGCTGCCATGTCTTGGCATCGGGAAAGGAAAATTACGGTAAGTATTTGATACAATTTTCCATTTTTTTACTTTTTGTTATAAGAAAAATTGAATAAACTAAATTTTAGTCAAACATTTAGGCCAACATTTATTCAGCCACAGGTCTTTAGTAAAAAAAAAAAAAAAACACATCGCAATAAAAAAAAAAATAGCTACCTAGCAGCAACAGTGACACTAATACAGAGATCAGAAAAATGATCGCTTAGAGACACTGGCAATAGGGAGTGAAAAGGGTTAACTAGGGCGGTGATCAAGGGGTTAAAACTTTATTAGGGGGGTACGGGGCTACCCTGAACCTAACACTAACTGGGGGTGGGGGGGGGGTTGATCGCAAGGGGTTAAATGTACCTATGTGTGTGGTGTCAGTGTAGTGTTGGTGCAGACTTACTGTGCCTCTTCTCTCATCTCGGCGGTTTGAAAATACCGCTGAGTTGAGCGCTGCATCACTTCCTCTGCCTGTGTTTACATTTTTTTTTTTTTTTCAAATATATATTTTATTGAGAGAACACATGTGGAGAAGTTCCAAACATATAACAGATACATGTCATCAAAAAGTAAAATAAACGAGTACAGGAGGATTAATGGACATATCAAACATCCCCATAATATGGCACTTTATAGAAACATACATGGAAAGAGATCAAACGACCCTCCCATTGCAATTTTAGTCAGGTGGGGATAGCATCAACGAATGGGAACCTCCCCGTGTTCAATTTTATATTAAGGAGGAAATAAAGTGATAGCAGGTGTAGTAGGAAGAAAGAGTAAGAAAGAAGGGGGGAGGAGGTGGACAAGAGGGGAGGATGGGGGGGAACGTAGACAAGGTGAGGACGGTGAGTGGCCACGACACTCCCTCATCCGAAAAATAAAAATATTCCAGATGCTCCAGACCTCCGTAAAGGTCTCCTGTTTGTGCTGTGCAGTGAGGATCAGGTCCTCCATCTTACGTGTTTCCTCCACCTTCCGCAGCCAGCAACCAACACTCGGTGAGCACTGCTGCTTCCAGTAGAGGGGAATGCACGCCTTGGCTGCATTCAAGAGGTGGCACACCAACGATTTTATTGCAACGTCGACAGGTGCAGGAGAAAAAAGGAAGCGTCATCTGGGATCTCGTACTCCGTGAACTTTTGTGTGATACGGCGGACAGTTTTGGGCAGGACCAGAAAATATGTAGTAAAGAGCCCGCGTCCACCCCGCACCGCCAACAGCGCTCCGAGGTAGACGGGAAGCACACATGCAATCTGGTGGGTGTGAGGTACCATCTAGCGAACAGTTTAAAATTAGTTTCTTGAATTCTAGTGCAAGAGGAAGATTTTATTGCTAAGGTGACTATACGTTGTTTCTGTGCCACCGAGAAAGTCCAGTTCAGGTCTGTCTACCATCTCGCTAAGCATCTCAAGTCAGGCTGCATAGGGGGGGGGGATTTAAAAGAGAGTACATTTGTGAAAAAGTCTTCGTCGCAGGCCCGGTGTCCGAGCAGCACTCCTCAAAGGTCGTCAAGGGTCGTGAGAACTTCTGCGGGTCGGGGATAGAATGAAGGAAGTGGTGCAATCGCACCGCATTCCAGAAGGGGAGGCTATAGACACCCGCGGGGTCTGTCAATTCAGCTATTGACGGCCAACGACCTGTCGTCACAAACTGAGATGCCTGCTCTCGTCCCGTCGCTCTCAGACCCGGGTATTCCGTCGGGCTAAGGCCTGGTGAAAAGTCTGGGTGTCCAAGGACCGGGAAGAGCGGGGAAGTCCTGGATGATAGAAGTGTCTTCAAGGTCACTTGGGGGCTACACCTTAACGTGGTCCCTATCAATGGGTGGGATTTCAATCGTGGGGGAAGAGCGTCAAAGTACCACAGTGCGCTTTTCAAAGGGATCGTGGTCTGAGACTGTTCAATTTGAATCCACAATTTGTGTGTATCGTTGCGTCTCCAGTCTATTATTCTACTCAAATGGGCGGCCTGGTAGTATCGTTTGATGTCGGGTACGGCCAGGCCTCCGTTCTGTGTGGGTAGGGACATTTGGGTTCTGCTTAATCTGGGTTTCTTCTGGGCCCATATAAACCGCGTAAAGATACCCTGTACTTGTTTAAGGAAGGGAGTAGGTACCTGGATGGGGAGGGCCTGGAGCAAATACAGGAATTTGGGGAGGATACACATCTTTATGAGGTTGCATCTGGAGGAGTGTAGTCCTGTATGCCATTTGTCAAGCAGAGAGCGAGTCGTTGCCAGCAGCGGAGGGAAGTTAAGAGCAAAGACGCGTGACAGGTCTGTCGGAATCAACGTTCCTAAGTATTTAAAGGGGTGTTCCAGCCCTAAGTTGTGTTTATTAAAAGTCAGCAGCTACAAAAAGTGTAGCTGCTGGCTTTTAATAAACACTCACTTACCTGCTCCTGCGTTCCAGCGACGCGCCGACCGGGGCTCCGCTCCTCTGCCCCCCTCCCCGGCCGGCGTCTCCATCCTGACTGTGGGCACCCAGCCGTGACAGCCTTCGGCTTCACGGCCGGGCACCCACTGCGCATGCGCGAGCCGTACTGCGCATGCGTGCGCGGCGCGGCTCGCCGCTGATTGGAGAGGCGATCGCATGGGACCTGTCAGTGTCCCATGTGATCGCCTACAGGGAGGGGGCTGGTGTAGGCGATTAAGCTTAATCGCCTAACCAGCCCCTCGGCGGAAGCAGGAAGTGGGACAGGAAGTCCCACTCCTACTGAAGCCCCCACTCCCCCCCCAAAAAAATTACATGCCAAATGTGGCATGTATGGGGGTGAGGAGTGGATTGAGAAAAGGTCATTTTTTTGGGTGGAACACCCCTTTAAGGGCAGTATTTGTCCACCGGAAGGGAAAACTCGCCTGAATGGTGGAAATGCGCTGGGGGGGGATAGCTACGCCCATAGCCTCCGATTTGGAGACATTTATTTTAAGGTTCGAGACGGTGCCATATACGTGAAATTCCTTCAGTAGGTTTGGCAGAGAGATCGTTGGGTTTGTCAAAGAGAAAAGGAGATCATCTGCATAAGCAGAAACCTTACAGTGCAAGTCCCCTGTCTTGAGACCTTGTATGTCGGGATTCAGCCTAATTCTACATAGAAAGGGCTCCAGGGAGAGGGCAAAGAGGAGGGGGGAGAGCGGGCAGCCCTGTCCCGTGCCATTTGTTAATGGGAACGGGTCCGATAGAAGTCCGTTCACCTTCACCTGGGCCGGCGGGTTGGAATAAATACCGCCTAACCAGGATTGCATCCGCCCTCCCACCCCAATGTGTCGGAGGACAGAGAGCATAAAATTCCAATTGACTCTGTCAAATGCCTTTTCGGCATCGGTACTAACAAAGACACATGGGGTGCGGTTTGCGTCTGCCAGGTGTACCAGGTTCAAGACCTTGATGGTGTTGTCCCTGGCCTCCCTTGTAGGGATGAATCCCACCTGGTCTAGGTGTAACAGGGATTGAAGGTGGTGCGCTAAGCGGTTGGCCAGGATTTTGGTAAACAGTTTTAGATCTGTGTTTAAAAGGGAGATCGGCCTGTAACTCCCGCACGCCCCTGCGTCCTTACCCTCCTTATGGATCAGTGTGATATGAGCTCTAAGAGCATCTCTGGGGAGCTGTGATCCTGTCCCTATTGCATTAAAGAAAGAGACCATCCGTGGGCCCAGGATCGGGAGAAGGGACCTGTAGTATTGGACGGTAAAGCCGTCCGGGCCCGGGGCCTTATTTGGCTTCATGGAACCAAGGGCGAGTTGGAGTTCCTCCAACGTGATCGGCGCCTCCAAGTCATCCAGGGTATCTCGGGGAAGGGAGGGCATTTGCGAAGTCGATATGTATTCGTCAATTTCAGTTTGCGTTGGGTCACTGTTTGGTAGATTATAGAGTGAGTGGTAAAAGTCCCTGAATTCCCGCGATATATGTTGTGGCAATGTAACTCTCCCTCCCCCTGGGCCGTAAATGTGAGGAATATAGGCTGCCGATTTGTGGTCCTTAACTGCCCTTGCTAGCACCTTACCACATTTGTTTCCCGACTCATAGCCTATTTTACGGCATATCTGCACCGCCGCCTTCGCCCTATAGTGGAGTAGGTCCGTAATTTGTTTGCGTAAGGTCCCCAGCTCCGTCTCCGAGTCTGGCGTGGGCCTATGTTTATGTCGGGATTCGGCTATTTGGAGTTTAGACATTAATGTGGAAAGTTGGGCATTACGTTCCCTCTTAATGCGAGCTCCGTGTCTAATGAGAACCCCTCTCATGACTGCCTTGTGGGCCTCCCAAAGGGACCCGGGTCACAGTCCTGGGTGTATTTACATTTTTACAGGCAGAGGAAGTGACACGGCGGCGGCGCACAGGATTGGCTGGGAGCGATCACGAAGGGGCGGACAGAAGCGAACAGCCGCCCCCTCAAGATGGATCGCTCCCGCAGGTAAGCCGCACGCAGCGGAGGGGGTCCCGATCGGACCTCCGAACTGCTGGTAGGCATGTTGGCACCGATGAACAGAAATGGGAATTCCTGAAAAAGACTGGTTTGTGAACTCACTGCAAAGTATATTTCCATGGGCAATACGTTTAAAAGGCTAAAAATAAAACCTGTGTGGCTCACGGCCAAAGTTAAAAAAGCTATAAACTATAAGAAAAGACCCCGGGTCACAGTCCTGGGTGTGTTTACATTTTTACAGGCAGAGGAAGTGACACGGCGGCGGCGCACAGGATTGGCTGGGAGCGATCACAAAGGGGCGGACAGAAACGAACAGCCGCCCCCTCAAGACGGATCGCTCCCGCAGGTAAGCCGCCCGCCGCACGCAGCGGAGGGGGTCCTGATCGGACCCCCGAACCGCTAGTAGGCATGTTGGCACCGATGAACAGAAATGGGAATTCCTGAAAGACTGGTTTGTGAACTCACTGCAAAGTATATTTCCATGGGCAATACGTTTAAAAGGCTAAAAATAAAACCTGTGTGGCTCACGGCCAAAGTTAAAAAAGCTATCAACTATAAGAAAAGAGCTTTTAAAAAATACAAAAATGAAGGAACACTAGTGTTGTTTAAATGTTACAAAGAATATAATAGAATATGTTAAAAGGAAATCAAGGATGCAAAAGTTCAAAACTAACGACAGATTGCAAAAGACAGTAGGGCAAACCCTAAAATTCTTCACATATATTAATAGTAAAAAGGTCAAGTCTGACTGGGGACAAAGAGAAGGCTAATTTATTAAATACTTTCTTCAGCTCTGTGTATACAAAGGAGCATGGGGAAGCTCATGTCCATAATGGGGGTAGTAGTGACAAAGCCCCAAATGATCCACAATGGCTCAAAAGTGATCTGGTCCAGAAATATTTAGACAGAATAAAGGTGGATAAAGCACCTGGACCCGATGGCATCCACCCACGGATCCTAAAA
The DNA here is from genome assembly GCA_029574335.1 of Rana kukunoris. Taxonomy (NCBI): domain Eukaryota; kingdom Metazoa; phylum Chordata; class Amphibia; order Anura; family Ranidae; genus Rana; species Rana kukunoris. The sequence goes on from CM056052.1 coordinate 379,923,259, forward strand.
GAATTGAGATCTGTCATTTCAAAGCCACCGTATCTAATTTTTAGGGACTCATTAATGACAGCAATAGTACCACTGGATTGGCGCAGGGCCAATGTGGTGCCCATATTTAAAAAGGGAACAAAGTCTTTACCAAGTAACTATAGACATGTTAGTTTAACTTCTATAGCTGGGAAGATACTGGAAAAATTGATAAAAGACCACATAGAAGAGTTCTTGCTGGAAAAAAACCTATTTAATCACTTAAGACCCGGACCAATACGCTGGTAAATGACCCAAGGTGTTTTTGCGATTCGGCACTGCGTCGCTTTAACAGACAATTGCGCGGTCGTGCGACGTGGCTCCCAAACAAAATTTGCGTCCTTTTCTTCCCACAAATAGCGCTTTCTTTTGGTGGTATTTGATCACCTCTGCAATTTTTATTTTTTGCGCTATATACAAAAATAGAGCGAAATTTTTGAAAAAAAAACACTATTTTTTATATTTGTTAAAAAAAAAATCAAATAAACTAAATTTTAGTCAAACATTTAGGCCAAAATTTATTTAGCCACATGTCTTTAGTAAAAAAAAAAAAAAAAAATCGCAATAAAAAAAAAATAGCTACCTAGCGGGAACAGCGACACTAATACAGCGATCAGAAAAATGATCGCTTAGTGATGCTGGCAATAGGGAGTGAAAGGGTTAACTAGGGCGGTGATAAGGGGGTTAAAACTTTATTAGGGGGGGTGGGGGGGCTATCCTGAACCTAACACTAACTGATTTTACACTGCCTGTCACACTAACACTAAATGCAGTGATTAGATCACTGCATTCAGTGACGCTGTGACAGGGGGGGTGGGGGGGCAGATCGCAAGGGGTTAAGTATGCCTATGTGAGTGTGTGTCAGTGTAATGTTGGTGCACACTTACTGTGAGGTGTTCCTCTCATCGCAGCGGTTGGAAATACCGCTGCGATGAGAGATTACATCACTTCCCCCTTCTTGTTTTTACACAGGAGGAGGAAGTGACAGGAGACTGGGAGCGCAGCGATTGGCTGGGAGCGATCGCGGGGGGGGCGGGTAAACACCGACATCCGCCCGCTCGTCCCGGATCGCTCCCGGAGACACGGGGACCTCCGCACGCCGCGGAGGGGGTCCCGATCGGACCCCCGACCCGCAACTGGGCGAGGACGTAAATTTACGCCCTTGTGCCCATCCGTGCCATTCTGTGGCCGTATATGTGCGTGCGGAGGTCCTTAAGTGGTTAAGCAACAGACAGCATGGATACATAAAAAGACAAACCTGATTTATTTTTATGAAGAGGTAAGTATAACCTTGTACTAGGGTTGCCACCTTTTCTTCAAGCCAAACCCAAACACTTTTCTGGCGCACTCCGATTTTTTTTGTAGCATATATATATATATATATATATATATATATATATATATATAGAAAGAAAGAAGGATTGTAAAAGATCTCGGACACCTTTGTGTGGCTTAAAGGGTCACTAAAGGACAAAAAATGTTCCTTTTAAAATAACAAACATGTTATACTTACCTCCACTGTGCAGTTTGTTTTGCACAGAGTGCCCCCGATCCACGTCTTCTGGGGCCCCTCGGTGACTGTCTCTGTCCTCCCCGCAAGTACTGACCACAGTCATGCGAGAGCTTGCATGGTGGTTAGTAATTACGGACGTGCTCCGGTGATACATCGAGCGGTCATAGCCGCTCACTGTATTACTCGGCCCCACCGCGTCACTGGATGTGATTGACAGCAGCGCCAGCCAATGGCTGCGCTGCTCTCAATCCATCCGCTCTAGCCAATCAGCAGCCAGGTTGAGCGGCGAAGAGAATATCGGGACCGCGCTGGACTTTTGACGGGTCAGGTAAGTATAACGGGGGCTCGAGGGGGTGCCAGCAACACCAGATGTTTTTTCACCTTAATGCATAGATTGCATTAAGGTGTAAACATTTTTTTCATTTACAACTCCTTTAAAGAGAGTAGTAATACAGTGTGCTGTGTACACCACGGTGAACAGAGGGTGTGGCCACATTGCGTTAACTGTGGAAGGGGCCTAAATTAAACCCACCCTACCTACAACACCCCTTTCTATCCACTGCACCCAAACCTTCCACTGACAGTTCAGTGGAAGAGGAGATGGACGGGGGGACAGGAGGAGATGGACGGGGGGACAGGAGGAGATGGACGGGGTGACCGTGAGATGGATGGGGGGGGACAGGAGGAGATGGATGGGGGGACCGTGAGATTGGCGGGGGGGTCTGCAGGAGTGATAGGGGGACAGTGAGATGGACAGGAGGAGATGGACGGGGGGACAGGAGGGGATGGATGGGGTGACCGTGAGATGGACGGGGGGACAGGAGGAGATGGACCGGGGGACCGTGGGATTGGTGGGGGGACAGGAGGAGATGGACAGGGGACCGAGGGATTGGCGGGGGGACCGTGGGATTGGCGGGGGGACCGTAGGAGTGATAGGGGGACAGTGAGATGGACAGGAGGAGATGCTCCTTCTGCTGGGCTCCTGCAAGTAGCACTGCACTGACAGGGGTAAGGGGTCGGGGGCTAGTGCTAGAAGGGGCTGTCAGGTTTTCAGATGAATCTCACACATACTTCTGGCAAATGTCCTTTCTCATACTAAAGCACATATCCTCCTAAGCACCCCCCCCCCAATCACTCCACCAAGTGTACATCCTTTTAGTTTCCCCTTGTCAATCCCAACCACTCTCCCCCTTCTCCCTGTCCAGCTGCAACAAAGCATAGAAAAGTTTCTACTGACCTGAAATCAGCGCGTGTTCCTCCTCCCCTCCTCTTGTGTGTACAGAGCTGAGTGAGAAGGAGGAGGGGGGGGGGGGGAACAGCATCGATGTGCTGTGAGAGAGAGAGAGAGAGAGAGAGAGACAGGCTGCTGCATGGACTGGAGACGTGTGTATCCGATGATCCTGCAGACAGCAGACATGTGACTCCCGGTGCAGTCTGGTGTGAATGATGTGTCCGGGTCAGGAGCAGATAAAAACCCGTACAGATCATTCAAAAACCAGACTGCCCGGGAGAAAACCGTACAGGTGGCAACCCTACCTTGTACAGAGGCATGGCTGTGGACGTGGTATACTTGGATTTTACAAAAGCGTTCGATACAGTTCCCCACACACAGCTCATGTGTAAGGTAAAGTCTACAGGATTGGAAATATTAGTTTGTAAATGGATAGGAAACTGGCTGAAAGACAGAATTCAGAGAGTAGTGGTTAATGATTCTTACTCTGAATGGTCCAAGGTTATCAGTGGTGTACCCAAGGTTCAGTGTTGGGACCCTTACTTTTTAATATCTTTATAAATGATATTGGTTCTGAGATCAAAAGTAACATTTCTATCTTTGCAGGTGACACCAAGCCAATTTACAAGCCGACCTCAATGCTTTGTCTAATTGGGCGACCAAGTGGCAGATGAGGTTTAGTGATGATAAATGTAAAGTTATGTACTTGGGGGCTAAGAATATGCATGCGTCATACATACTAAGGGGGGGGGGGATGACAACTGGAGCGATCTGTAGTGGAGAAGGATCTGGGGTTTTAGTTGATCATAAGCTCAATAATGGCATTCAATGCCAAGCTGCGGTTTCCAAAGCGAGCAAAGTCCTTTCTTGTATTAAGAGAGGTATGGACTCCAGAGAGAGAGAGAGAGAGAGATAATTGCCCCTATACAAATCATTAGTAAGACCTCATCTGGAATATGAAGTTCAGTTTTGGGCTCCAGTTCTCAAGGATATTGGGGAACTGGAGAAAGTGCAGAGAAGGGCAACCAAACTGATAAGAGGCATGGAGGAGCTCAGCTATGAGGAAAGATTAGAGGAACTGAATTTATTCACTCTTGAGAAGAGGAGAATAAGGGGGGATATGATCAACATGTACAAATATATAATGGGTCCATATAGTGAACTTGGTGTTGAGTTATTCACTTTACGGTCAACACTGAGGACAAGGGGGCACACTTTACGTCTAGAGGAAAAGAGATTTCACTTCCAAATACGGAAAGGTTTCTTCACAGTAAGAGCTGTGAAAATGAATGTGGAATCTCCCTGCAGAGGTGGTTCTGGCCAGCTCCATAAAGTGCTTTAACCACTTAAGGACCGCCGCATGTACATTTACGTCGGCAGAATGGCACCGACAGGCACATCAACGTATATATACGTTGGTGCCTTGGGGGGGATCGGGGGTCCGATCGGACCCCCCCCCCGTACATGCGGCGGTCCGCGCGGCTGCAGGAGCGATCCGACGAGTGGGGGCGGCTATCCGTTTTCATCCGCCCCCTCCGGATCGCTCCCAGCCAATGCGCGCGCCCGCCTGACCTGTCACTTCCTCCTCCTGTGTAAACACAGGAAGGAGGAAGCGACGTGATCTCTCCCTCGGCGTTTGTTTCAAGCGCCGCTGAGGAGAGATCACCACAGAACAAGTAAGTCCTGCACCAACACTACACTACACACACACATTTAACCCCCGCGATCGCCCCCCCCCCCCTCCCCCCTGTCACAGTGTCACTGAATGCAGTAATCATGTATGATTACTGTATTTAGTGTCAGTGTGACAGACAGTGTGACAGTCAGACAGTCAGTAGTGTCAGGGTAGCCCCCCCCACCCCCCCCAATAAAGTTTTAACCCCCTGATCACTGCCCTAGTTAACCCTTTCACTCCCTATTGCCAGCGTCACTAAGCGATCATTTTTCTGATCGCTGTATTAGTGTCGCTGTTCCCGCTAGGTAGCTAATTTTTTTTTAATGCGATTTTTTTTTTTACTAAAGACATGCGGCTAAATAAATTTTGGCCTAAATGTTTGACTAAAATTTAGTTTATTGGTTTTTTATTATAACAAAAAGTAAAAAATATTGATTTTTTTTCAAAAATGTCGCTCTATTTTTGTATATAGCGCAAAAAATAAAAATCGCAGAGGCGATCAAATGCCACCAAAAGAAAGCTCTATTTGTGGGAAAAAAAGGACGCGAATTTTGTTTGGGAGCCACGTCGCACGACCGCGCAATTGTCTGTTAAAGCGACGCAGTGCCGAATCGCAAAAACCCCTTGGGTCATTTGCCAGCGTATTGGTCCGGGTCTTAAGTGGTTAAGAAAGGCCTGGATACTTTTCTAAATGTACATAATATAACTGGGTACTGAAATTTATAGGTAAAGTTAATCCGGAGAATATCCAATTGCCTCATGGGGGGATCAGGAAGGAAATTTTTCCTCTGCTGTAGCAAATTGGATCATGCTTTGCTGAGTTTTTTTTTTGCTTTCCTTTGAATCAACTGTGGGTATAGAATTGGGTATATTAATGTGATAGTACGATATTATTATAATTTTATTTCTTATGGTTGAACTTGATGGACTTGTGTCTTTTGACTAACTAACTGACTGACTAACTATGTAACTATAGACTATAATTATGCAAACAAACTAGGTGTTAAACTTAAGACCGCGTACACAGGATCAGACCGGTCCGATGAAACTGGTCTGAAGACCAGTTTCATCGGACCAAATTGATCGTGTGTACGGCCCGTCGGACCAAAGTATTAAAACTTGCGTTAAAATCTGTCCGACGGACACCTGTTCGTCACACCAAAACGATGGTTAGTACACAAAAGCATCGGACCAAAAACATGCTCAGAATCAAGTCGACGCATGCTTGGAAGCATTGAACTTAGTTTTTTCAGCATGTCGTTGTGTTCTACGTCACCGCGTTCTGGCCCGATGGGATTTTGGACTGATGGTGTGTACGCACATCAGACCATTTCAGCGTGGTCCGATGAAAACGGTCCGTTGGACCAGTCTCATCGTGTGTACGTGGCCTAACACATGTGATTTTTCTCAAAACAAATAGACCTCCAAACTTATAACTCTTTTACAGTATATGGACAATTTTGTTAACCATATACAAACTTAATTTAACCACTTAAAGACCCCCGCACGCACATATACGGCCACAACATGGCTCGTACAGGCACAAGGGCGTAAATTTACGTCCCCGCCTGAGTGCGGTTCGGGGGTCCCATCGGGACCCCCTCCGCGGCGTGCGGGGGTCTCCCTACCTCTGGGAGCGATCCGGGATCTGCGGGCGGATGTCCGTGTTTTCCGCCCCCCCCGCGATCGCTCCCAGCCAATGGGAGCGCGCTCCCAGCCTGTCACTTCCTCCTCCTGTGTTTACACAGGAAGGAGGAAATGATGTATTCTCTCATCGCAGCGCTGTTTCCCAGCGCTGCTGATGAGAGAAGACATGCCAAGTAAGTGTGCACCAACACAACACTGACACACACTCACATAGGCATATTAACCCCTTGTGATCGCCCCCCCCCCACCCCCCTGTCACAGTGTTACTGAATGCAGTGATTTAATCACTGCATTTAGTGTCAGTGTGACAGGCACTGTAAAAAACAGTTAGTGTTAGGTTCAGGATAGCCCCCCCCACCCCCCCTAATAAAGTTTTAACCCCCTGATCACCGCCCTAGTTAACCCTTTCACTCCCTATTGCCAGCGTCACTAAGCGATCATTTTTCTGATCGCTGTATTAGTGTCGCTGTTCCCGCTAGGTAGCTATTTTTTTTTATTGCGATTTTTTTTTTTTTACTAAAGACATGTGGCTAAATAAATTTTGGCCTAAATGTTTGACTAAAATTTAGTTTATTTGATTTTTTTTTAACAAAAAGTAAAAAATAGTGTTTTTTTTTCAAAAATGTCGCTCTATTTTTGTATATAGCGCAAAAAATAAAAATCGCAGAGGTGATCAAATACCACCAAAAGAAAGCTCTATTTGTGGGAAGAAAAGGACGCAAATTTTGTTTGGGAGCCACGTCGCACGACCGCGCAATTGTCTGTTAAAGCGACGCAGTGCCGAATCGCAAAAACACCTTGGGTCATTTACCAGCGTATTGGTCCGGGTCTTAAGTGGTTAACCAAGACTCATTTTTAAATAAAAATAAATTTAGAATGAATCTATGGTTCAATACATGCTATAACTAATCCAATCATAAATATTTGAAGTCAGTTTTGTTGAGATATAATAAGATATTTATCTCTGTTTAAAAGGGAGGAAAACTCATACTGCAGTTAGAATTTAACTCACTTCCAAAACTGACACTACCAACATTGATTAGTTTAGTTAAGCATATGGGGCCAGATTCAGAGAGCCGTAACTCCTGTCTAACTGGTGTTAGACTGGAGTAATTTCAAATTACGCGCGTTTTTTAGCTAGTCGGAAAGCTCAAACCATGAATAGACGGCTGCGGGCTTCAATTCGCCCGGATTACGTGTTCGTAACGCCTTCGGATCTACGCTGCAATAAAATTGCGGCCACTGGGTGGACTTTCCGTCGTTTTCCGCGTCAGGGTATGCTAATGAGCTTTTGCCGGCGATCCCCGAAATTACGATCTTCATTCGCAATCTCTTACGGCACCTTTAGTCATCTTTTTTTTGCGTAACACTATACCAGCTTTTTGCTGCTCTAATATTAGACAGGCCATGTTAAGTATTTTCTACGTTTTCCGACGTCTTTTATTATTTTTAACGTAAAACGTCCAGGAATAGGAATGTTCGTAAACGACGCTACTCAAACAACGAATGACGTAACGGCGTGATTTCGCACAATGCACGGCGGGAAATTTCTGAACGGAGCATGCGCAGTTCGATCGCCGCGGGGACGCACTTAATTTAAATGCTTCACGCCCCTTAATCGCGTATTTGATCTTCTCCCCTCTTAAAATTATTTCAGCCTCCTCGAGATTCCCTCTGCCTTTCTCAAGATCCCCCCTCACTGTCATGTGTATACTCTTTTATCTTTTATCCCACCCAAAAAGTAGCTACGTAATTGATGATGTCAAATGACGGGTTGTTTCCATGTAACCATGACAACCTCATCTGGGTGGCCATTTTGAACTCTTAATACAGTATATTCATCATCAGAGGGCCGTATTGAATTAGAATTGAATACTTGAATAACCTTTTGACTAATGCCTCGTACACACGATCAGTTTTCCCGACAAGAAAAGCGTGATGTGAGCTTTGTCAGGAATTCCGACCGTGTGTATGCTTTTTCTGTGAGAATTTCTGCCAAGAAAAGATTAAGAGCAGGATCTCAATTTTTGTGACAGGAAAAATTCCTATCAGGAATTGCGGTCGTCTGTATGCAATTACGACGAAAAAAAAAAAAAAACAAGCTGAAAAAAAAACACGGTCGGAAAAACTGATCGTGTGTACAGGGCATTAGGCTTAAATAACACTATTAATTAGACTGACATGTCACTTATGTGTCAAACCACCCCAGATCTAGGGGTGATTCATAAGATCTAATACTGTAAGAAAATATACCCACACTAATTACCTTATTTTTAAATTCCTCAAACTAGACAATGTAGAACTTAACCCCATGTTTCTGACTAGAAGTATAATGGATTATTCTTAAACATCCCCAATAATAAAACTTCTAGACATCACATTCATATACAGTATTTCCCTCATATTAATAATATGAAGACTAATCAGTGAAAACATCAAACAATATGTGTGTATATATAATATATATATTGTGAGGGGGTTAGCCCGGCTGCGGGTGTGTGTGACCCCCCTGGATGGGTTCAGCACACAAAAACAATTAGGCACAGCAGACGGTGGTAGGAGGAAAACAAAAAGGTGTGGTTTTTATTTGAACTATACACAAAAATAAACGTGACAGAAACAAAAGAAACACAAAAATAAACCCTGGTCACTTGACCGCTCACTAAACACCACGGTGTCCCTAGTGCTGCCCCAGTCACTAACTCCCTGCTGTTTAAAGTTGTGGTAGTAGTAGCCACACAGGCTTTGTCTCACCGCACAGAGAACACTCCCCAGACTATTCACACAGGCAGGGCCGATCCTAGGGTCACAGGCGCCTGGGTGCAGAAATATTGCTGGCACCCTCACATTGGCGTGGTCATTTTACTAACTCCTCCCCTTTACAAATGTTTCTATGGCTACGACTCAAACACAGAGATGCTCCTCTAAGAAGTCTTCATTAGTGTCCCCCATCAGGTGTCCCCCTTCAGAGCCCCCACAGCAGGTGTCCCCCTTCAGAGCTCCCCCACAGCAGGTGTCCCCCTTCAGAGCTCCCCCACAGCAGGTGTCCCCCTTCAGAGCTCCCCCACAGCAGGTGTCCCCCTTCAGAGCCCCCCCACAGCAGGTGTCCCCCTTCAGAGCCCCCCCACAGCAGGTGTCCCCCATCAGAGCCCCCCACATCAGTCGTCCGCATCAGAGCCCCCCACATCAGGTGTCGCCATAGATCAGTATCTGTCCAATAGATCTCTGTAGCTCGGGTGCGCTAGAAGCAGAAGCACATTACAGGGGATGGGGCATACGAGGCATCTTTGGTTACCAGGAGGGTGGCACTTGGAGAGCATTTCTGGGAGTGCACGGGGAGATGGGCAGCAGCTCCGGCCAACCCAGAAGCCTCTTATCACACCGCCTATGGGAGAAAAGCCGACACACGCAGAGGGGGCGGGGCAGACAGGAAACTTCTCCACGCACACCGGACAGAATTAATTAGTGGAGCCTAGTACCGGAACGTGTTCCGGTACTAGGCTCCGCTGCGGTACCCTACCTGGATTCTGGGGACAGCGGGAGGTATACGCTCTTGTCCGTTGCCAGCAGAAAAAGCAAGTGGGATGGGGAACCGTAGCACCCGCTACATCCCAGCAGGACTCCCAGCATTCCCCCTAGAGATATAAACTGGCATTAAGCCTGAACCTAGGTGATAGATACATTGCATCCTGGATGCAACCAGGGAATTTAACCTGCCTGCTGCCACATACCCCCCTCTTGTTTCAACCCTGGGGTAGGAACACCGGCATTTAGACATGCATGTACCCGCGACAATGCATCTACATTACCCATTTGGATGCCAGGGCGATGTTTCACAGTAAAGTTAAATTCCTGTAGGGCCAGAAATCATCTGTTTACCCTTCTGTTTGTCTCCTTGTTCTGGACCATCCACTTTAAGGGTGCGTGGTCTGTCACTAGGTCAAAGTGCCGACCTAGCAGGTAGTATCTAAGGGAGTCTAGAGCTCATGTCCTTGCTAAACACTCCTTCTCAATGGTGGCATAATTTACCTCATGGGTCTTTTACTTTCTACTGAGATAAATAACCGGGTGTTCTTCCCCATCCCAGACCTGGGATAACACTGCCCCTAACCCCACGTCCGACGCATCTGTCTGTACCACAAAGTCCCTGGAGAAATCTGGCGAGTACAAGATCGGCTGGCTAAGTCTTTTTTTAAGGCCTGGAAGGCTGCTTTAGCCTTTGGGGTCCACTTAATCATGACCGAGTCTTGCCCCTTGGTCAGGTTGGTTAAGGGCACCGCCTGAGAGGCAAAGTGTGGGATAAATCACCGATAATAACCAGCGATGCACAGAAAGGCTCGTACCTGCTTTTTGCTGTTAGGACGAGGCCAATTCTGTATGGCCTCAACTTTATTGACTTGGGGTTTTATCACACCCTTCCCAATGGTGTAACCAAGATATTTAGCCTCTTCCTGTCCAATGGTACACTTCTTTGGGTTGGCCGTAAACCCAGCTTCCCGGATAGAGTCTAGGACTGCTTGCACTTTTGGCAGATGCGAGGCCCAATCTGGGCTATGGATAATTACATCATCCAGGTAAGCTGCAGTATATTTCTGATGGGGCCCTAGAATCTGGTCCATTTTCCGCTGGAAGGTTGCTGGGGCATTCTGTAACCCAAACGGCATTCTTTTATACTTGAACGCCCCGTCTGGGGTTACAAACGCGGATTTCTCCTTGGCCGATTTAGCCAGGGGAATTTGCCAATACCCTTTTGTGAGATAGAGAGTTGTCATGTCCTGGGCTGTTCCCAGCCGGTCGATTAACGCATCGATACGTGGCATGGGGTAGGTGTCAAATTTTGTAACTTTGTTCAGTTGTCGAAAATCATTACAAAAACACCAGCTGCCATCCGTTTTAGGTACTACACTATAGGACTGGACCAATTACTTTGGGATTCCTCTATCACCCCCAACTTAAGCATTTTCTGCACTTCCTCCTGTATTGCCTCCCGTCGGGCCTCTGGGATGCGATAGGGTTTTAGCTTCACCCTTTCAGCGGGCGCGGTAATAATATCATGCTCTATCCCAGACGTTTGTCCCGGCAACTCAGAGAAAACCTCTTTGTTGCGAAGCACAAGCTCCTTAACCTCCTGTTGTTGGGGCTTTGACAAGGTGACTGCTATTCCAACCTCAGAAATCAGGCAATCAGACTGAGCTGATGACAAAGTTTCTGCGACTAGGGATTTCCTATCCCTCTAGGCTTTCAACAGATTGATGTGATAGATCTGTTCGGGCTTTCTCCTTCCTGGTTCTCTGACCTTCTAATGCACTTCGCTCACTTTTTCCAATATCTCATAGGGGCCTTGCCATTTGGCGAGGAACTTACTTTCAACTGTAGGGATAAGTACCAATACCCTATCCACTGGGGAAAAGGTACGGGTCTTGGCCCCACAGTTATACACTCTGGGCCAGATTCAGAAAGGCCCTGTACACACGAGGAGACATGTCCGATGAAAACGGTCCGCGTACCGTTTTCATCGGACATGTCTCCTGGGATATTTTGGTCTGATGTGTGTACACACCATCAGTCCAAAATCCCCACGGACAGAGAACGCGGTGACGTGACGGGGCGACATGCTCAAACACGGAAGTTCAATGCTTCCACGCATGCGTCGAATCGATCTTCCCACAAATAGAGCTTTCTTTTGATGGTATTTGATTGCCTCTGCGATTTTTTTTTTTTGCGCTATAAACAAAAATAGAGCGACATTTTTGAAAAAAAAATCTATTTTTTTAACTTTTTGTTAAAACACCAACTCTAACACCAACTTACTGTAAGGTTTGGGCACCACAAGTTGCTCAATAATTTTTTCTGTCCTTTTAGCCACCCGATAGAGTAGGTCCCTTTCCATGATGAAGTATGTGTAAGTGCAGGTCGTACCTGGGTTCACTAACTCGCCATTTATTTTCACTAAGTTTTTCCGTGCCTTTATTAGGGTGAGGTCCTTTAACTGTTCGGTGGCAAAGTTTTCCCTGTGAACCTTGAGATCAGAAAACTCTACAAACGGCATGTTTTCGGAGGATGTTGGCTCCTCCCCAGTTTCTTGAGTCTCCCATGCCAATACCGACAAGGGGAATTCTGGAGAGTCCTCACCACTCTCAGAGGAATTCTGGTTATCAGATTCCTGGTATGTAGAGGCACCAGTGGGGGGCTCAGGACAATCCCATAGTTCCCAGAACTTTGGAAAATCCCTTCCCATAATGGCATCATGTGGTAAGTGAGACACTAACCCCACCTGTTGAGAGAGTGTACCTTTGGAGATCTCAAAACACACTGGGCCAGATTCTCTAAGAAATCCGGCCGCGTAGCGTAAACCATTTACACTACGCCGCCGCATCGTACTAGAGCAAGTGCCGTATTCTCTAAGCATTTGCTCCGTAGTTTGCGTTGGCGTAGCGAAAATGGCCCAGCGTAAGCCCGCGTAATTCAAAAGGGCGGCTTCTATTTAAATGAAGCGCGCCCCCGCGTCGAACGAACTGCGCATGCACCGGCCGGGGAAAAAGCCCAGTGCGCATGCTCCAGCTCACGTCAGAAAGCGCCGATCATCACTACGCAATGCCCTATTCGCGAACGAGTTAGTAAAACGACGTAAGCGATGGAAAAAGCCGATGCTGACCCGACGCCATACTTAACATGGCATCCGACGGCACCTGACGGCATCCGACGGTACTTCGTAAGGTTACTCCTCATAGAAGCAGGGGTAACCTTACGCGAACGAAAACGACGTACGCGACGACGGTGCGGCGTAAAAGCGATCGGGGAATCGGCGTAGTAGCCTCATTTGCATAGGCAAATGAGAAAACAACGTAAAGGCCACCTAGTGGCCGGAGTTGTCATTACAACTACGATCCGCAAGTGTAATGGTATTACACTTGTCGGATCTTCAGCCGTATCTATGCCAAAGTGATTCTAGGAATCGCTCGCATAGATACAAGGCAAAAAAAATGGCGATACGACGGGGTATCTGAGATACTCCCTCGTAGCGCCGCTGAGAATCTGGCCCACTGTAGTCACAGGATACTCTCGGGTGTCCCCATGCACACAAATAACAGCTACCTTATTATTCCCAGAGACATCTGTAGTAACCAATTCAGCCTTTATCAGTGTCACCAGACTACCTGAATCTAACAACACAACAACATTTCTACCATTAATACACATTTTGCATAAATGTTTCTCAGTTCCCCGAATAGCAGTGCATGCGACTGTCGCAAACAGCGACTGACGTCTGTCCCTTAGAAAGTCGCATTGCATGGGTTTATCCACAACCGGGCAATTTGCTGCAATGTTTCCCTCTTGCCGGCAGCGGTAGCAAACAATCCTTTTTGCTGCCTCTTGAGGCCTTGACTTCCCGGGCTGTTCTCGCCAGACACTAGGGAGAACCCCCACCCTCTCACTCTCTCCCCTTGGAATCATCTTACCTGCCACTGGGGATGGTCTGGTCTTAGGGGGGAAAGTCCGTGAGTCTCTGGAAGAGGCAGTCAGGTTCTCTGTAGCCAAGTACGTCTCAACAAGATACACAATCTTATTGGCCATTTATGGGTCTCTATGGCTTACCCACTTTTGGATGGGAGTAGGAAGAGCTCTCAGGAAGCGACACAACACATTCCACAATTTTTGGTGCGGACAAAGTCTCTGGCTGTAGCCACTTCCTGCTCAGGTGAATGAGATCATACATTTGAGATCTGGGGAGTTTTCCCAGCCGGAAAGTCCAGTTATGCACACGCCGAGCCCGGACAGCCAGGGTGACACACAGCCGCGCCAATATTTCAGTTTTTAGCACCACATAGTCTTTTGCTTGGTCAGGCTCTAAGTTATAATAAGCTTTCTGCGATTCCCCAGTTAACAGAGGCGTCACCATTCCAGCCCACTGCTCCTTGGGCCATTTTTCCCCTTTCAGCAGTCCTTTCAAATGTGGTCATAAACACCTCTGGATCATCCTCTCCAGTCATTTTTGTCAGTAAACGACTCACCCCAAAGGATGCGGTATTGTGGAACCACTCGCCTCACTGGTCTGCGGATGTTGCTGCATTAAAGTCTCCATTTGTTGTTGTAGCCTGCTCTTGCTTCTGCAACAGGTCTATGAAGCGGGCCTCAGATTGCTGCTGGGCTTGTTGCTGGGCTTCCAAACTCTGCAGGTGAGCTTGCTGCTGGGCTGCGAGGCTCTGTTGCGAAGTCGCATTTGTCTGCAAGGCTCTTTTGCAAACAAAAAAGTGTGGTTTTTATTTGAACTATATACAAAAATAAATGTGACAGAAACAAAAGAAACACAAAAATAAACCCTGGTCACATATCGGTGTCCCTAACTAACACCTGGGTACAGCCTAGTGCTGCCCCAGTCCCTAACTCCCTGCTGTTTAACCACTTAAGGACCGCCTCCTGCATATATACGTCGGCAGAATGGCACGGCTGGGCACATGCACGTACAGGTACCCCGTTACCCGGTCCGAAGCTCCGGGACCACGGGATTCGCGGACTAGATCGCCGCCATTAGTAGTAAAAAAATGTTCATAAAAATGCAATAAAACTATCCCCTATTTATAAATATAAATATCAATTTTGCGCAAACCAATCGATAAACGCTTATTGCGATTTTTTTTTTTTTTTTACCAAAAATGTGTAGAAGAATACGTATCGGCCTAAACTGAGGATTTTTTTATATATATATATATTTTTGGGGGATATTTATTATAGCAAAAAGTAAAAAATATTGAATTTTTTTCAAAATTGTCGCTATATTTTTGTTTATAGTGCAAAAAATAAAAACCGCAAAGGTGATCAAATACCACCAAAAGAAAGCTCTATTTGTGGGAAAAGGACGCAAATTTTGTTTGGAAGGCATGTCGCACGACCGTGCAATTGTCAGTTAAAGCGACGCAGTGCCGAATCGCAAAAAGGGGCAAGGTCCTTTAGCTGCATTTTGGTGCGGGTCTTAAGTGGTTAAAGTTGTGGTAGTAGTAGCCACACAGGCTTTGTCTCACCGCACAGAGAACACTCCTAAGACTATTCACACAGGTCTGATTCCAAGTTGGAGCATATCTCTCTGCATGCTGCGAGTTTTTGTAGAGGACCTAACAAGCCCACCTGATACAGCTGGGCTCATCAAGTCATCCCAGCAGGACTCCCAGCACTCCCCCTAGAGGTATAAACTGGCGTAAAGCCTGAACCTAGGTGATACAGTCCTGATCAAAAGTTTAAGACCACTTGAAAAGTGGCAAAAAAATCATATTTTGCATTGTTGGATCTTAACAAGGTTCCAAGTAGAGCTTCAACATGCAACAAGAAATGAGAGTGAGACAAACATTTTTTTGAGCATTCAATTTAATGAAAACAATGAATAAACTGAAACAGGCTGTTTTTCAGCTAATCAAAAGTTTAGGACCACACCTCCAAAAAAAAAACTAAACCCCCCCAAAACAGAAATCCAACTTCCAAACATGAACTTAGTAATGAGTAGCTCCGTCGTTATTGTTGATCACTTTAAAACTTCGTTTTGGCATGCTTGATGCAAGCGTTTTCTTGAGGTGTCTCACTCTCATTTCTTCTTGTTGCATGTTGAAGCTCTACTTGGAACCTTGTTAAGATCCAACAATGTAAAAGATGATTTTTTGCCATTTTTCAAGTGGTCTTAAACTTTTGATCAGGACTGTATATACATTGCATCCTGGATGCAACCAGGGAATTGAAGCTGCCTGCTGCCACAATATATATATATATATATATATATATATATATATATATATATATATATATATATATATATATATACTGTATCATTATATAAAAATGCACAAACCAAATTATGTGACATTAATCATGCCTATAACTTCTCCGATATAATTTACTAATATATTGTGGATTATTGTCAATATGATTGCTTATGCAGTACATAATACAATAATTTCAAAACACAATTTGTTAATATGTCTTTTTTTTTGTTAATAGGATTTTTTAACCACTTAAGGACCGCCTCCTGCACATATATGTTGGCAGACTGGCGTGGCTGGGCAGATCCACGTACGGGTATGTCTTGTACTACTGCCCAGCCGTGGCTCCCGTGACCCGGTCCGAAGCTCCGGGACCGCGGGACTTGCGGACCCGATCGCTGCTGCGGCGATCGGTCCCCGGAGCTGAAGAACGGGGAGAGCCGTGTGTAAACACGGCTTCCCCGTGCTTCACTGTGGCGGCAGTATCGATCGCGTCATCCCTTTTATAGGGGGGACACGATCGATGACGTCACACCTACAGCCACACCCCCCTACAGTTGTAAGCACACACAGAGAACACATAACCCCTACAGCGCCCCCCTGTGGTTAACTCCCAAACTGCAACTGTCATTTCCACAGTAAACAATGCAATTTAAATGCATTTTTTTGCTGTGAAAATGACAATTGTCCCAAAAATGTGTCAAAATTGTCCGAAGTGTCCGCCATAATGTCGCAGTCACGAAAAAAAATTGCTGATCGCCGCCATTAGTAGTAAAAAAAAATAATAATAAAAATGCAATAAAACTATCCCCTATTTTGTAAACGCTATAAATTTTGCGCAAACCAACCGATAAACGCTTATTGCGTTTTTTTTTTTACCAAAAATAGGTAGAAGAATACGTATCGGCCTAAACTGAGGAAAAAATTTAGCTGCATTTTGGTCGGATACAGCGGTTAATACAGCTTACCTGTAAAATCCTTTTCTTGGGAATACATCATGAAACACAGAGCCTTAATTATATAATGGATTATGTAGTCACCACAGGTGATTGGACACTGGCAAACCCAATTAGAATTTAGTTCCTCCCCTATATAACCCCTCCCAAATGCAGAGTACCTCAGTTTTGTAGCAAAGCAATAAGTGTTCCACGTTAGGGGTGGGAGCTCTGTGTCCTGTGATGTATTCCCAAGAAAAGCATTTAACAGGTCAGGCGGCGTACACACGACCGAGGTTCTCGCTGGAAACCAGCGAGAACCTCGCTGGAAGCTGCATTCCAGCGAGGACCTCGGCCGTGTGTACGCTCTCGGCGAGCATCCCGTCGGGAATGCCGTCGAGCAGAAATAGAGAGCATGTTCTCTATTTGCTCGACGGCCCGTCTGGATGAATGGCTGGTTGCCATTCCCGACGGGCGGGTCGCCGATTTCGACGGCCGGCAGAGAACCTCGGCGGGCGGAACGATGTGTTCTGCCCGTCGAGGTTCTCTGCCGTGTGTACACGGCCTAGGCTGTATTGAAAAATCCTATTTTCTTGATCAAACATCATGGGACACTGAGCCTTAACCACTTAATGGGATGTCCCATAGCAATGCTAAAATTTGAGGGGAGGGAGACACAGATCAGAATAAGACCGCTATCGAGCCAGAGGATCTATACTGCTGCCTATAGCACACTAAGCCCGAAGGCGGCATCCTCGTAACCTCTCACATCTACATGGTAGAATTTTTTTATTTGTCTCAAGCAGAAGAAACATAAAGACATACAAACACAAGCAGCTATACACACAGAATAAACAAAGTCATATACTGTACAGAATGTCAAATATCTTAGTAGAAAATTAGGCACAGTTCACAATACAAACATACGGTTACACCAAATCAAGGAACACACCATTTCACTCATTAGGTTCGGGTGACATCACCTATCCATAAGAACCCATAGCTCATGGCCCAAACTAGGAAGTGAGTGGAGTTCAAAGAAAACCAAGCAAAAGATTCAGGAGGAGCAACGAAGAAGAGTAAAGGAAGGAGAAGGAAAAGGAAGGGTGGGAAGGAGGAGGAGAGAGGAAGGGGGGAAAAGGAGAGGGAGGGTGCAAGGAAAAGGGAAAGTAGAGGAGGGAATACGAAGGTAGAATAAGGGGACTACAAAGGGGGAATAAGGGGACGAGAGACAGCAGGAGCACCGCAGGGGCAGCCTGGTAGAATTTAGTAAATGTATGGACCGAAGACCAAGTAGCAGCCTTACAGATCTGAGCCATGGAGGCCTGGTGATGCACTGCCCATGAAGCACCAACTGCTCTGGTCGAGTGTCCTTTCACCTGAAAAGGAGGGATCTCGTAATGGAAGAACCCAAGGTCTTCCTACTGCCATCCTTACGACTTCTGCGTACCAGGGTCTCCTGGGCCAAGCCGGGGCAAACAAAATCACTGACTTTCCTTCCTTCTTGACTCTCTAAAGGAATTGTGGAAGAAGCAGAACTGGAGGGAATGCATAAATCAGGGAATACCAATCCCATGAGATTGTCAGGGCACCTGACCCTTGAGCATAGGGATCTCTTGTTCTTAACACAAAGCTGTCCAGTTTTGCCTTGAACCTGGAAGCCAACAGGTCCACATCTGGGGTTCCCCATTTCTGACATATGATTTGAAACATGTCGGGCTGTAGAGACCATTCTCCTGGACTCAGTTACTAGCGGCTTAAAAAAATCCGCCTGCCAATTTTCTACCCCTGCAATGAAGACCGTGGATAGGTATAGAATATGCCTTTCTGCCCAGGCAAAGATGTGATTCACCTCTTTTTTGGCATCCAGACTTCTGGTGCCTCCTTGGTGATTGATATAGGCCACGGCCGTAGCATTGTCGGACTGAACCCGAACAGGCCAGTCTTGCAGGCTGTGAGACCAAACTTTGAGGGCCAAATGAATTGTCCGAATCTCCAGAATGTTGATGGGTAGGAGCTTTTCGGCCCTGGACCAATTCCCCTGGGCAGATGCTTCTTCTAGCACTGCCCCCCAGCCCAGAAGGCTGGCATCTGTGGTCACCACTTTACAGGTAACGGGAGTGAAGGATTTTCCTTCTGACAGATTTTGGGGGAGTAACCACCAATTGAGACTCTGGCGAACCCCCGGAGATAAGATCATAGGGAGATCCAGGGCCTGAACATCTTTGTTCCAAGCAGACAGAATTCCGCCCTGTAACAGTCTGGAGTGAAACTGGGAGTAAGGGACAGCCTCAAATGAGGCTACCATCTTTCCCAATAATCTGAAGCCCCGTACACACGGCCGAGGTTCTCGGCAGAAACCAGCAAGAACCTCGCTGGGAGCCGCATTCTGCCGAGAACCTCGGCTGTGTGTACGCTCTCGGCGAGCCCCGCCCGTCGGGAAACCCTTCGAGCAAATAGAGAACAGGTTCTCTATTTGCTCGACGGCCCGTCGGGATAAATGGCTGGTTGCCTTTCCCGATGGGTGGGTCGCCGATTCTGACGGCCGGCAGAGAACCTCGACGGGCGGAACGATGTGTTCCGCCCGTTGAGGTTCTCTGCCGTGTGTACGGGGCCTCATGTATAGATGGATGGAAGGCCTTTTTTTGCCTTTACCACTCGGACCAAGTCTCTTATGGCTTTTGCGTTCGGCTTGGAAAGTAATACCTTGCTTAGGGACGTGTCTATAATCATGGCCAAGTACTCTAGCCTTTTTTGAGGCTGCAAGGAATATTTCTTCAGATTGAGGACCCAGCCTAGGTACTCTAAATATTCCACTGTGCTGTGCACATTGTGGCCCAAGTGTACTGCGGACTGATCTATGATCAACAGATTGTCCAGGTAGGCTGTTACTGCTATGCCTCGTACCCTTAGCCTTGCTAGGGCCAGGGCCAGTATTTTTGTAAACACTTGAGGTGCTCTAGCCAGCCCGAAAGGAAGGGCCGTAAACTGAAAGTTGCGCTGATCCACCGCAAACCTTAGAAACCTTTGGTGAGCGGGGAATATAGGCACATTTAGATATGCATCTTTGATGTCTATTGATGCCAGGAATTCTCCTCCCTGAAGGGTGGAAACAACTGAATGGACAGACTCCATGCGGAAGGAACGAATGTTCAGAAACTGATTCAGACTTTTCAGATCTAGGACAGGTCTGACAACCCCATTTGGTTTTGGAACCATAAACAGATTTGAATAGAATCATGACCCCTGATCCTCTGGGGCCAACTCTATGATTACCTCTTGGGACAACAGGTGTTCCGAGGCCAACAGTAAAGGCCTTCTTTTTTCTGGATCTTTGGCAACTCTTGATCTCAGAAAATGGGGTGGCGGAAGTTCTCTGAATTCCAACTTGTAGCCTGAGGACACTGTGGCGTTGACCAACTTTTCCTGAACCTCGTTCTGCCAGGCGTTTGCAAAATGCAGCAGCCTTCCCCCCACTTGGCCGAGCAGGGGCATCTCTTCACAGGGAAGTTTTGGGGGTCTGGGCCTTTCCCTTAGTGTAAGACTGGGACGGCAATCGCCACTGCCTGGAGACTGAGTTTCCAGGGGCTGGAGAAAGAGTGCGTTTAAAAGAGGGACGCTTACTCTTCTTCATAACCGGGAATAGAGTAGACTTGCCTCCGGTAATCTTTTGGATGTATTTATCCAGGTCATCCCCAAACAGGCGTTCTCCCCCAAAGGGGAATGCTGCCAAGTATTTCTTGCAGGAAGCCTCGGCCTCCCAAGGTTTTAACCAAAGGGACCTGTGCATGTGTACCTGCAGGAGATTCAAGCGGGCTGCTTGTTAAACAGAGTCCATAATCACATCAATCGCAAAGCACAAGGCCTTAGGAAGGTCCTTATAAATCTCAATCTCCTCTGTAGGGAGGAGGTTCATTATCTGCTTCATTTGTTCCTTGAGGAATACACAAATATACACAATGCAAGCGCACACAGAAACCACTGTGATTTAGATTGTCCTCAGTACAAGTCCTGTAAGCTATAAAAAGCTTTGAAGTGAGTCACAGTTCTTTGGTAAAAGGCAGCCTTACGTGGGAAGCCGAAGCAATGCTCCAAGGACATGCAGATAAAAAACAAAAAGACAGGCGCCACTAAATAAACTGCTGGACTTTAATGAAAAATAACATTAAAGCACTCACATAATAGTTGAAGTACACAGGCATGGGGTAGAGGTCTTATGATTCGTCCGAACCAGCCGAGGATTGATTGGGTCCCGGGAAACTCTTCATACTGTTATCAGCTGTGCAGGAAACAAACAGCGCTGAGCTCCGGGAGCGTGGGAGTGTTGTGTGCGAGCGTGTCTGCAATGGAAGCTGGAGCGCACGCTGGGACGCACGCTGGTACACTACGGCTTGGAAGGGGGGAATGATGTCATCACGTAGGACCTCGATGATACGACGCATTTTAATGCAAGTGCCGTGTGTTGGATGTCTGATGAAAAACCGCGCGCACCTTTCTCAAGTTGTTTGTAATGGCTAACTGTGGCCAATTTATATATATGCCTGTGATCGCCATACAGTGGCGTAATAGTATAATGTCCTCAATTTTGAAGCATTAGTACTAAATATGGCACTTGTTATTAATAACAAAGCAAAATAAACAAGTTAATGGGTTTTTTTGTGCTCAATAGTAAGGGACATATCATTAACATCAATAAATATACACACATATATAGAACAAAAATTAATAATTATTATCTAATGTACAATACCATATAACTAAAAAACCTTATTAGTTAGCCTATCAGGAATAATTTATAGATATATGAAATATACATATAATAAGCACATAACTTAGTGGATGATGATGTAAACTAATTATGATAATTGAGTGAAGAAATTCCACTAAGTGTAAATAGAAAAATTGATTAAAAATTAGTATTAATAATAATCATAAAATGGTGGTGGGACTATATGGCAAATATAAATAAAAATTTAAATAGTTGTATCTCGAGATTAAATTGTTGTGTTTTAAGACATTCCAAAAATAAATTGGAATATATATACACACAAAACAATTTAAGTGAAATAATTATGTTAAAAACTGGTATAAAATTTAAGCGGAGTTCCACCCAGGAAAACCACATTTGCCCATCTAGCTTAAAAAAAAAAAAAAAAAAAAAACGTGAAAAAAAAAAAAATACTCACCTGAAATACCTGTTGCTATGCGGAAGTCCGTAATCTGCCTCTTCCACACCGCGGTGTCTTTTCTTCTGCTTGTGAATGGGGTGGCTGCTTTCTGGGAACTGTGTGTGTTCTCAGAGAGCAGCCGCCCATTCACAAGCCAGCGTGAGACTCACGCAGGCGCAGTAGGAAATGGGCAGTGAAGCCGTATGGCTTCACTGCCTGTTTCCCATAGTGTGAATGGCGGCGCGGGACCTGGATCGATCGTGGGACCGGCATCGGGGGGGCCATCAGCGCAGGCAAGTAGGACAAGGTAAGTGTCCTTATTTAAAGTCAGCAGCTACACTGTTAGTAACTGCTGACTTTAAAAAAAAATTGCGGCTGGAACATCCCTTTTAATATTGTCTCTAAAATGTTATGTCTATAAAATAGTAGCAATTTCCAGTTCCTCATTCATACCTTCTGGTTTTAATGCATCAAGGGAATAAATCCAGTAAGTTTCCCTCTCGCATAGGCGATGGAATCTTTCAGCCTCTGTATAATTACTGGGTATCTGTTCTATGACCCATACTTTTAGACCCTTGGTAGATTTGCCATAGTGTTCCAAAAAATGGCGTGGAACGATATGTTTATCTTTTCCTGCCTCTATTTTTCTTCTGTGCTCGCCAAATCGTTGGCGAAATGGGCGTATTGTGCGGCCCATGTATAATAATTTACAAGGACAAGTCAAAGCATAAACTACAAAGTCCGACCCACAGTTGTAGAATTTTTTGCTCAGATATGTTTTTCCTTTACTGGTAAACGGGTTTTGTCCATGATTTACAAAACTACATGTTTTGCATGTTTTCTTTTTACATTGGAACATCCCTTGCAGTGATATCATGGCAATAAATTGTTGAGCAGATGGTACTTTTAATTTAAAAAAGTAAGTAAGTAAATTAAAAGTACCATCGAGGTCCTACCAGCGTGCGTCCCAGCGTGCGCTCCAGCTTCCATTGCAGACACGCTCGCACACAACACTCGCACGCCCAGCAGTTTATTTAGTGGCGCCTGTCTTTTTGTTTTTTATCTATTTGTTCCTTGAGGAACTGACATACATCAATGGCTGTAACTGCAGGTTGTACTACAGCCTTAGCCATGGCAGAGGAGGCTTTTAAAAGTGACTCCAGCCTTTTATCAGTTGGATCCTTAAAACCCTGCGCGTTGTCTAAAGGACAGGTCAAGTTCTTGTTTGCACAAGAAGTAGCTGCATCAATAGCAGGCACCCCCTATTAATTGGTGAAACCTTCCTCCATAGGATAAAGGAGGGAAAACTACTTAGGAGGAGAAAACAGTTTGTCTGGGTGAACCCAGTCATCATAGATCAGTTTATCCAGCAAGGGATGGGCTGGAAAGGTGCATTTCCGGGATCCCAAGGAGGAAACAGAGGGCCTAGAAGCTTCAACAGGAGGCAATTTGAAAGTGGCACGCGCCATCTCTGCATAATATTGCACCTGCATCTTTAGCAAATGGTAAGTCACAGGAAACCTCTCATCCTCAGAGTCCTCAGACTGCACATGATCCTCATCTCCAGAGAGGGATTTTTTATCCTCAGAAGGCTCATCTGAAAACAGAGCCAGAGCAGATGAATGGGATCTACCCTGTTTTCTGCTATCTCTCAAGGAGGTTGCAACAATATTAGCAATCCTTCCTTCCAAGCCATCCAAAGCCAACTTTTAAAGCATCCTCAGTGACGTATAACGAAGCTGCCATAGGAAAATCTGCAAAACCAAACAGGGGCTCATCCTGTGATGCTGCTATCAGGCTGACAGAGGGGGATGGTAAACTGCAGGCAAGTTCAGAATCCTTAGCCGTACGCAGGATTTTCTGGTGCCTCTTTTACTCGTCCTAGACCCTCTTCTCGGGGACATAGTCCTTACAGCAAAGCAAAGGTACTATCCACAGTTGTAAAGGAAAAAAAGTCATTCAAAACTGCTTGCGGCTGTAATGTAATGTCGGATCCCGGCAATATAGATGAAAATTATTGAGATAAACGGCATGGGTACCCCCCTCCTCAGCCCATTACCAGGCCCTTTGGGTCCTGTATGGATATTAAAGGGAATCCTGCACCCAAATTAAAAAAAGAAAAGGCTTGGGGCCCCCAGGCCCTATATACTCTGAACAACAGTATACAGACGGTCCATGGGTTACAAACAAGATAGGGACTGAAGGTTTGTTCTTAAGTTGAATCTGTTTGTAATTTGGAACAGGTACATTTTTTAAGTGTAGCTCCAGCCAAAAAAGCTATTTTTAAGCATTTTAGATAACATAGGGAAGGGTCATCACCCCTATAACATTTGTTTTGCTGTCTGTGCTCCTGTTCAGAAGATTTCACCTCACTTTCTGTCCCAATGATAATTGGATTTAGACAATTGTGGTTTTTTTTAGGGAAACAATGATTGGTGATAAAGCATCAGTGAAGTGAAGTGTTTCCCATATTAACACTTACGGGAGAGAATCTACCTTCCTAGGGGTAGATTTCCTCTCACGTCCTGTTGTCTCCCTCCTTTTGTAAGTAGGAATCGTTTGTAAGTTGGATTTTTGAAAGTAGGGAAATGCATGTATATACTATACGGCCTGCCCTATATACTCTGCAGAAAATTGGGCCTTAGGTGTTGGTGGTACCAGAACACTATAAGGCCGCGTCCGCGACCAGTTTCAGTGGACATATCCGATCGTGTGTACGACCTAGAGGACAGGTTTTTCCAGCGGACAAATTTCAAAGCATGCTTTGAAATTTGTCCGCTGGAAACCTGTCCGTCGGACATGTCCGCTGGTTAGTACGCCTAACCAGCGGACATAAATCTCCCGCATGCGTCGAATGGATTCGACGCATGCGTGGAAGTATTTTACTTCCTGGAGTGGTGACGTGGCGGCGTCAACGTCACCACCGCGTCCTCAGTCCGAGGGGATTTTCGTCCGATGGTGTGTACACGCCATCGGACCAAAATCCGAGGAGACATGTCCGCTGGAAACGGTCCGTCGGACATATTTGAGCGGACATGTCTCCTTCTCTGTACGTGGCCTAAGCCCTCACAGTTACTCTTGGTGGGTGTTGGAACGGCCCTGCTGTGAAATATTATATCAAGAATTGTAATTACATGTCCCTGTTGAACAGGGGCAGAAACATTGGGCCTTTGGTGGTGGTGGTGCCACAACACTGTAAGCCCTCATAGTTAATCTTGGTGGGCACAGGAATCGGCCTGCTGTGAAATATTAGATCAAAAATTGTAATTACACGTCCCTCTTAACCACTTAAGGACCGGACCAATATGCTGCAAAATGCCCTGAGGCGTTTTTACAATTTGGCACTGCGTCGCTTTAACAGACAATTGCGCGTTTGTGCGACGTGGCTCCCAAAACAAAATTCGCGTCCTTTTCTTCCCACAAATAGAGCTTTCTTTTGGTGGTATTTGATCGCCTCTGCGATTTTTATTTTTTGGGCCATATACAAAAATAGAGCGACATTTTTGAAAAAAAATCTATATTTTTAACTTTTTATTATAAGAAAAATCAAATAAACTAAATTTTAGTCAAACATTTAGGCCAAAATGTATTCAGCCACATGTCTTTAGTAGAAAAAAATCACGATTAAAAAAAATAGCTACCTAGCGGGAACATACATATTGGTCATCCTGGAGTACGCCACTAGATACCCAGAAGCAGTCCCGTTGAGAAAAACGTCCTCTAAGGCCATTGCCCGGGAGTTATTTCAAATGTTCTCACGAACTGGGTTCCCCAAGGAAATATTAACGGATCAGGGCACCCCTTTTATTTCAAAGGTGATGGCGGACTTGTGCAGGCTGTTTCAGATTAAGCAGGTGCGGACGTCCGTCTATCACCCGCAGACCGATGGCCTAGTTGAGAGGTTTAACAAAACTCTGAAGTCTATATTAAAAAGAGTCGTCCAGAAAGACGGGAAAGATTGGGATATGTTGCTCCCTGCCCTATTGTTGGCTATCCGGGGGTTGCTTGATCTGGTAAAGGAAACATGGGAAAGTAAGTCCTCCCCGCACAAAACCGTGGTGGAACATATTTCTCAAATGCGAGAAAGGGTGGCTAAAGTGATGCCGCTGGTAAGAGAGCACATGCAGAAGGCTCAGGATGCCCAAAGAAGGGTATATAACCGGTCGGCTAAAGTGAGACAGCTCCAAGTAGGTGACAGGGTTGCTGTCCTAATACCAAGGGTAGAAAGCAAGTTCTTGGCCAAGTGGCAAGGTCCGTTTGAAATAGTGGAGAAAGTGGGTGAGGTAAACTATAAGGTACACCAACCAGGGAAAAGAAAACCCTACCAAATTTATCACAGAAATTTGTTAAAGCTCTGGAAAGACAGAGAACCGGTGTCCGCAGTGGTGGCGGTACAGTCAGGGGACCAGGTAGGGATCGACCTGGTGCAGGTTGCAGCTACCCTAACTAGGCCCCAAACCCAGCAAGTAAAAGAGTTTCTGCAAAGAAATGGGGACATGTTTTCAGGGTTGCCAGGACTCACCAACGTCATCGAGCATGACATTGTGACCGAGCCCAAGGTGACAGTCCGGCTTAAACCCTACCGTATCCCAGAAGCTCACAGGGTGGCAGTGTCTGGAGAGGTGAAAAGGATGCTTAAACTTGGGGTCATCGAAGAGTCGCAGAGTGAGTGGTCCAGTCCGATCGTATTAGTGCCCAAACCCAATGGTACTCTCCGCTTCTGCAACGACTTTAGAAAACTCAACGAGGTCTCCAAGTTCGATGCATACCCCATGCCACGGGTAGATAAGCTGATTGAGAGGTTGGGTCCTGCCAGGTACATCACCACACTGGACCTCACAAAAGGTTACTGGCAGATTCCCCTAACCAAAAAGGCCAGAGAGAAAACAGCTTTCTCTACCCCGGAGGGTCATTTCCAGTACAAGAGAATGCCGTTTGGTTTACACTCCGCCCCCGCCACATTCCAAAGGGCCATGGACAAAACTTTGCGTCCACACCAACGATATGCCTCCGTTTACCTGGATGACATTGTCATTTTCAGCACGGATTGGGATTCCCACCTTCCCCGCGTACAGGCAGTGGTAGTGGAGAAGTGTGGCAGTGGTAGTGGAGAAGTGTGCGGTTGGGGTGGAGGAAGCCAAGTATCTTGGATACATTGTAGGTAGAGGGTTAGTGAAGCCCCAAATGAGCAAAGTAGAGGCCATACAGGGCTGGCCCCGCCCCCTAACAAAGAAACAGGTCAGAGCGTTTTTAGGCCTAGTTGGGTACTACAGGAGGTTTGTCCCCAACTTCGCCACCATTGCGGCACCACTGACTGACCTCACCAAAGGCCGAAAGTCCGTCATGATCAAATGGAATGCCGAGGCTGAAAAGGCATTTCAAATGCTTAAGACGGCACTGTGCCAGGACCCGGTGCTTGTAGCGCCGGACTTTTCTAAGGACTTTATAGTGAAGTGAAGGGCTAGGAGCAGTTCTGTCTCAAGAAATCAACGGAGAGGAGCATCCAATAGTTTTTCATAGTAGGAAACTGACGCCAGCTGAGAAAAACTACGCAGTGGTGGAACGCGAATGTCTTGCCATCAAGTGGGCTTTGGACTCCCTACGGTATTTTCTCCTAGGTAGGAAGTTTCGCCTCATATCAGACCATGCTCCTCTTGCGTGGATGAGACAGAACAAGCACACCAATGCCAAGGTAACTAGGTGGTTTCTGTCTCTGCAGGAGTTTAACTTTGTGGTGGAGCACAGACCCGGGAGACAGCATCAGAATGCCGATGCCCTCTCCCGAGTCCACTGTATGATGGCGAGTGGTGCCTCCAACACCTCCGCGTTGAGGCAGAGGGGGGGATATGTACAGGACGCCAGGGTTGGGTCCTGGAGGGACGCTACATAGCGCCAATTTTTGGAATCTGGTCCCTTTAAACACTGCTTCAGGAGGTCACCCAGAGGGGGTGAGAGATTTCGGAAAGTTAAAATGGATCCAGAGAGGACTAGCTTACAGTCCTCTCTGTTTTTTCTCTTAATGTTATTTGGGGGTCCGGAATTTCAGAGGCTCTGAAGCGACAATTGGGAGGGAAGAGAGCCTCCCCTTCTGACCCCTGGCTTCAGGCACACAAGGGGTTAACCACGTCCAGGAAGTCAGTTAAAAGGAGAGGAAGTGCTGACAGAGGGGGGAGGAGTGTGGAAGTAAAGTGTCTGCAGAAGTTGTAAGCGGCTGAGAAGGACTGGGACACTCACCAAACCGTATGTGCCTGTATTTTGTTTTGTTTGCTGTGCTGAAAGGAAAACAGACTTTTCATTTGTGCTGAAGACAAACAGGACTTTTGTGTTGATGATTTTCCCTATGCTGAAGTAAGTGTTGTTTTTTATTTGGTTTGGTTTTGCAAATAAAAACCCCTTTTTTTTTCATTATCACGGTTTAAGCACTTGTCTCGCTGAGCTAAAGAACCCCCAAAGTTCACAACAGGCAGAGGAAGTGACACACGGGGGAGGAAGCGGATTGGCTTGGAGCGATCCGAAGGGGGCGGACAAAAACAAACAGCCGCCGGATCGCTCGGACAGCTACGGGGACCGCCGCAGGTACCGGGGGGGTCCCGATCGGACCCCCCACCCACGTCTAGGCAGGGACATACAAGTATGCCAATGTGCCTGTACGTGCCATTCTGCCGACGTATATGTACATGCGGCGGTCCTTAAGTGGTTAAACAGTGGGTCTTAGGCAGTGTTGGTGGTGCCACAACACTGTAATCCCTCACAGATTCTCTTGTTGAGTGCAGGAACGAGCCCTGCTGTGAAATATTAGAGCAAATACTGTAATTATATGCCCCTGTTAAACAGGGGCAGAATTTGTTTGCCTTGGGCAGTGGTGGTAGTGGCACAATACTATAAAGCCTCACAGATACAGTTGTTGAGCGCAGGAACGGGCCCTGCTAAAAAATATTAGATCAAAAATTGTAATTACGCGCCCCTGTTATACAGTGGCAGAAAAATTGGGCCTTAGGCAGTGGTGGTGGTGTCAAAACACTACAAACCCTCCCAGATACGCTAGTTGAGAGCAGGAACGAGCCCTGCTGTGAAATACTACAACAGAAATTGTAATTACATGCCCCTGTTAAACAGGGGCAGAAAAATTGGGCCTTAAGCAGTGGTGGTGGTGCCACAACACTGCAACCCCTCACAGATACTCTAGTTGAGCGCAGGAATGAGCCCTGCTGTGAAATATTACAGCAAACATTTTATTTACATACCCCTGTTAAACAGGGGCAGAAAAATTGGGCCGTAGGCAGTGGTGGTGGTGCCCTGAAACAAAAATATTCTTAGAGGCTATCAATATGAACATTGAGGAGGAATAGGGTAGTCACTCAGCTTAATAGGATAGTCACTCAACATAGGCAGTCTTCAAAGGATCCCACATCCATAGAAAAATCAATTGGTTACATCAGCATCAAGTGCTTGGTAGCTGATGATCCAAGACTGATTTATTTTTATGAATGTGAGCCGATCAACAGAGTCTGTGGACAGGCGCACTCTGTGATCGGTTACAAATCTTCCTGCAGCACTGAATGTGCATTCAGAAAGAACGCTGGATGCAGGAGGGGCAAGTAGCTCAATTGCATATTGTGCAAGCTCTGGCCATCCACAAGACCCAGTAACCCAGTGGATTTTCTGTTGGAAAGGTCTGCAAGTCTGATCTTGCCCCTAGGTATATATGTAATTCAGACGCTTAGGGCTATGGACTAAAGAATTGTCTGAAGGTATCGGTCAGACAGCCACCTTCTCCACCGCTCTGTCTGTGACTGACCGAAGCCTCAGCAACACATTGTCCAGCACCAGGAAAATTTAACCTCCCAGACTCTGGAAACGCAATGCACAAACCTTTCTGCAAGGCCTCCCGAAGATGTTTCATCTTCTGCTCCCTCTGCAAAGGCAGGATAAGTTCTGTAACCTTACTCTTGTAACGTGGATCAAGAATGGTTGCCAGCCAGTAATGATCCCTCTCCTTGATGCCACAAATCCTAGGGTTCTTTTCCAGGCTTTGCAGGATCAGGGAGGCCATGCAGCATAGGTTTGCTGAAGCATTCGATCCAGAGTCCTCTGGGTCACTAAGGATCACATGATCTGCAGCCACCTCCTCCCAGCCACGTACAACTCCATGGGTTACTGGGCACCGAAAATGATTCCTTGAAGACTGCTGCTGATGCTGAGTGTTATCCTCCACCTCCACGCTGACACAATCCTCCTCCTCCTCTTCCTGGATAAAGGGGGCCTTGAGAGGTAAGAAAGTCCTCCTCTTCCTCCCGTTGTTCTGCCTCAATTGCCCTGTCCATTATTCCATGTAGCGTGTGCTCCAACAGGAAGACAAGAGGGACAGTATCACTGATGCATGCACTGTCACTGCTCACCATCATCGTGGCCTCCTTAAATGGTGACATGACAGTGCATGCATCCTTGAACAGTAGCCACTGGTGTGGAAAAAAAAAGCCAAGCTCCTCTGACACTGTCATGGTGCCAAACTCACACAGGTACTCATTGATGGCCCTCGTGCAGCCGCTGCAGAATTGCCAACATTGAGTTCCACCTGGTGGGCATGTCACAAATGAGGCAGTTCTTGGGCAGGTTGCATTCCTTTTGAAGGTCAGCCAGCCCAGCACTGGCATTGGCGGAAATGACCACAGACTTTCCTGGCCTGCCTCATGAGATCCTGTAAGCATGGGTACCTGCACAAGGACCATTGCACCACCAATTCAGGACATGAGCCAAACAGGGAAGATGGGTCAAGTGTCCTTATCGGAGGCGGAGATTAGGTTGGGTGCCATTGTCGCATACAACCATTCTGGGCTGAAGCTGGCATGGCGTCAACCACCTCTGAGTCTGCCCCTGCAGAGCTGACTAAATCTCTGCCCCAGTGTGGCTTCTGTCCCCTAAGCAGACTAACTCAAGCACTGCATGGCATATTTTTGCGTGGTTGCATAGCCCCTTGAACGTCTACAGAGCACCGCTGGTTCAGAGGACAAATCTGCAGAGGAAGAGGCCATAGAGGAAGAAAAAGAGGAGGGGTGGAGGAGAGAAATGTGGCAGAATCACCACTACTAGCATTTTGGAGGCGTGGTGGTGGAACAAGTTCCAACAATACTGTACCCTGTCCTGCATCCTTCCCAGCTGCCAGCAGAGTTACCCAGTGCACCTTGAAAGAAAGGTAATGTGCCAGGAGAGGGGGGTGACGTGCTGCACGTGGCACACGCGCGCCGAGGGAGGGGCTGGACCGCGCCACGGATGGGACCAGGGGAAAGAGGACGGAGCGATCCGGAAGAGCTATGTTTAGGTGACTCCCATCAACTTCATAAGAAAATTAAGGAAATTCAATGGCAGAATAGGAAGAGATGGCAGAAATAAAGTTCCTGTCATATAATGTCAAAGGCTTAAACAATGCGGGGAAAAGACACAAGGTAACAGAAGAGATCAAACAACATAGAGCCGATGTGGTCTTCCTCCAGGAGACACACCTAACACTACAGGAGACTACATACTGGTGGATCTACATACTGCTGGATTCAAATGTAAAATTATACTCCCCTATGTATCCAACTTGGTTTTATGGAGATTCTATCTCCAAACGAGCAAGGGGTGTGGCAATTGGGTTTGCGAGAGGGACGGGGTTTGCCCTTGAGCCTAGGATGACGGATCCTGACGGAAGATTTTTATTCTTAAAAGGAAAACTAGGGAATACCGTCTATACCTTAGTGAATATATATGCCCCCAATGCAGGCCCAATCAAATATATCGATAGAATTCTTGGAGAGTTGATAGTACGTCCCGGGTGCAGGGGACAAATAATGTGTAGCTCCAAAAGTTAAAATGAAAGATGGTTGATGTTTGGAGGATATTACACCCAAATACAAAGGACTACACATTTTTCTCCCCTGCACACGGGACATACTATAGGATAGACTACATACTGGTGGATCACAGGTTATTGGATAAGGTTACAGAAACAGGCATTGAAATTATGACTCTATCAGACCATGCACCGTGAAACCATGAAAATAAAGACATCCGCACAGCAAAACCAATCCCCGGTTTGGCATCTAAACCAAAACTTTATATGAGATGAGGAAGGGGCTGAAAGGGTGGAAAAGGAATTAAAACATTTTTTTCTAATAAATGATATAGAAGAGATTTCAGGTGCCACTTTCTGGGAGGCGCATAAAGCGTATATCAGAGGAATATTAATCTCGGAGGGGGCTAGGAAAAAAAAAGAAATAGGAAGTTCAATACCTTGATTAAAGAAATCGCGACACGGGGGCGTGATCACGCATGGCCGGGTGAGGAAGTGAACTGGCGTGCTCCCGCCGTATCTCCACGGCTCCAGCTTGAAAAATTGAAGGACCGCTCTGAGGTGCTCTATCGCGCGGCTACAATTTCCTGACACCCGCTGCTACCCCCTGGTTTTACTTTGGTGCTTGGTGCCTGCTGACTACACGGAGCGGGTAAGCCGGACACACGCTGAGAGACCAGACCTCCGGTCCGTGTGCCGCTCTGACACTCCGATACCGCCGGTGGCTGACAGCTGATACCGTGGGGCTGGAGATCGTGACCCGGAGCAGCTGCCGCAGAGACGCTGGCATTTGGAGGTATGAGCTGCGGGGGAAGACAGTAGCTGCTGAACTGCTGACACGTGCGGTGGCGTCCTTTCCACTCCTCTCCTCTTCACTACTCACTCCCCGCTCCCCCCCCCCGGAACATTCCTGGAAGGCAAGTCAGAAGCCAGAAGCCAGCACTTGCAGGTACTCAGTTGGCTAATGGGAGGGGGGGCGAGTGTTCAAAAAAGGGGATCAGAGTGAGATACTGATACAGATATCAGCCTCTTTCTTTTTTTTGCAAACAACAAAAAAGACAAAAGACATAAAAAAGGACATTTAAGCACCATTTTAAGAGGAGGTCAGTGAACATGACTTTGATTATCTCTTG
This sequence comes from Rana kukunoris, assembly GCA_029574335.1. NCBI lineage: Eukaryota > Metazoa > Chordata > Amphibia > Anura > Ranidae > Rana > Rana kukunoris. The sequence continues at coordinate 379,956,157 of CM056052.1, forward strand.
GGAGCGAGCAGAGTTTGAGATATAGGACACACTGTGGACTTTGTAAGAGTCATTGGACTGTTTTAAATAACAGAGCGGTCTGAGACTTGACTGTCTAGTCTAGCTAGGTGCACAGCAGCACACGAGGTATGTGAGGCATGCGATCTCTGAGACAACGAGAGAGTCGCACCTCACGTAAGGCAGCAGCGGGAATACAAACAACGCAGACAGCACAGACGCCTCCACCCAGACCCACTGAGCAATTGGAGATCTCCCGGTATTTTTCTACATTACAGGGTACGGCACGGGCCGCTGGACGCAAGAGTGGGCCACTGCGGGTTGAGTTAGAGACTGAAGGGGGTGACACTAGGGGTTCTTTGCAGACAGCACCCAAAACCCCTATGGCAGTACGAGCAGACGTAGAGGTTCTGCAGACCACACCGCAGAGCCCGCGTATGTTTAACATGTTGGCAGGGTCCGCCGCCCCCCCCCCCTATCCGGGAAGACTTTAAAAGCGAAATTGAGATTCTGAAAGCCCTAATCCAAGCACTCCCCACAAGGTCTGATATAACTGAATTAATTTCAAAAGTGGAGGAAGCGCACTCCAGGGACCTGGAGTCTGTCAGAACTGAAATACAGGGTCTAGAGGTCCGCTTGGGAGAGGGGGAGGTTGGGCTAAGGACCCTGGAGCAACGGGTTGAGGTGATGGAGAATGAGAACCGTAATCAGATGGATGTTGCGGTGTCCCTGCAACTACAGCTGGAGGATCTCCAGGATAGGGGACGCCGTAACAATATACGTATACGTGGGGTCCCGGAAGTGGAAGGAAATGTAGATCTTCAAGCTATGGCCCAAAACATTCTGCAAAGTGTTATGCAAGACACTAGTGTACTAAATTTTGAGATGGACAGAGTCCACAGAGCCCTGGGTTCAAAACCGAGAGATAAGGGTCGTCCCCGAGACGTGATCTGTCGATTACACAATTTTTCACACAGGGAGGCAATCATACGGAAAGCATGGCAGACCGGCCCAATAGAATTCGAGGGGACACAGCTTAAGATTTTACCAGACTTATCCGGGGCTACCCTTCAACGTAGAGCCCTACTCCGTCCAATATTAGATCGTGTAAGGGCGTGGGGAGGGACATATAGGTGGAGGTTTCCCATCTCCGTCCTTATTAAGAAAGCCTCACTTTCATTTTGGCTTCGCTCTAGAGCAGACCTTCCTGATTTGTTTCTATTTTTGGAAACAGAACCGTTTCCAGTCCCGAACTGGTTACAGTTAAACCCAAGAACTATAGATCTGAAGAATGTCTGATTTGTTTCTTTGTTTTTCTTTTCTTGTTTTTGCTCAAAAGGATAAGTGGAGGTCAATCTGAATTGGAGCACTGGATATCTTACACCTTTTTTTTTTTTTTTATTATTTTTTTTTTTGCTCCTGAACTTTCTTATTTCATAATATTTCGGATTATACCAGGGTCCTCAGTATGCTATATGTGGACTTGTTTTGGATGCCGGTGTTGCCCTTTCTCTGTGCCCCCTGAGTATGGGCCACAGGGAACTGGGCAACAAGGTCTAAATAGGGGGATCCATTCAGTACCTGGGACAGTGCCGCAGGGGAGGGGATGGGATGGGAGGGAAGGGTAGAGTAGGCTAGGGGGGAAGGGAGGGGTTTAAGAGGACTCACTTATAGATTTACAGGCAGTAGCTTACTGTTTTTTCACAGCATTTTCGGGGGGAGGGGCGGGGGTTTGCCATTGCAGATTTTGGGAAGGGGGGTTAGGGAGGGGGGGTATGTATGGGTACACCTATCATTACACGGATGTTGTCAGCATCTAGGGGGAATGGGGGGAGGTAGGGTCGGGAACAACACATTGTGCACCCAAGGGTGCTCAACCTACACTGACACTGGGATTGTTTTTTTTTAAGTATACTTCTTTGCTTTTTTTATATATTTTAATTTTTATTTTTTATTTTTTTTCTTCCCACTGTAGCTACCTGCAGCGGTCAATGGGGTTCACATGGGCACTGCGAAGGCGTGGGAGGGTTAGGGGGAAGTTTGGGTTGGGGGGGCTGGACCCAACCCCTAGGGGTGGGTGTCGCAGGGGGAAGGGGTGGGGGTGTGCTGGCGGCACTGTGGTCGGGTTTTTTTTTTCTCCTCTTCTTCTCCTCGCTTGCAGGGTCCGGGTGCTCGGGTCCCATATAGGGAGCGGAGGCGCGCCCAGAAATGGACGCCCTCTCAGTAATTACAATCAATGTCAAGGGACTAAATATTCCGGAAAAGAGACGTATTTTACTGCAGGACTTAAAAAAGAGAAGCAGAAACATAGCTTTGATACAGGAAACACATTTTAGAAAAGGGGGGCTCCCCTTTCTTAGGAACCGATACTTCCCGACAGAATCCTGCGGTAAAAAAGGGGGGAGTATCAATACTTATATTTTCTAACACGCCATGGTGCTTAAAAGACTCCCTGGTAGACACTGAGGGGCAGTATTTAGCGGTAAAGGGGACGATAAGAGGAGCGATATTTACGTTCGCTACTTTCTACGCCCCCAATGTACAACAGGACCAGTTCCTGAGGAACTTCCTGGACAGGTTATCAGGTTTTCAAGAAGGTCAGTTGATTATGGGAGGGGACTTAAATGTCCCTCTGGACCCTACTTTGGACACGTCAACCGGTGCCTCTTCAGTTGCGGGGGGCATCCGGAAACGAATCCGACAGTTGCTACAACAAGAGACACTGATAGATATATGGAGAATGATGCACCCGGGAGAGCGACATTACTCCTTCTACTCTATCCCGCACAAGACATATTCACGCATTGACTATTACTTTGTGCCTCATAGTCAGCTTCACGCAGTTATAGAAGTTGGAATAGGTGAAATTTCTTGGTCCGACCATGCCCCAATCCTTCTGGAATATAAAATAGGGGACTCCAGGCCTTTTGGACAGGGGGGCTGGAGACTAAATGAGAGATTATTACAGGATGAGGTGGTGCTGGAAGATGTTCAGAGGGAGTTAAAATGGTACTTTGAAACCAATGACACCCCAGAATGTAACTTGGGGGTAGTATGGGAGGCCCATAAGGCAGTCATAAGGGGGGTCTTGATGAAACATGGCGAAAGGGTTAAAAGAGATAGGGAGCGGAACATAACAACCCTTATGATGAAGATTACAAACCTAGAACAGAGACATAAACAGAGATCTAACCCAGAAGTAGAGAGAGAGCTTATGACGGCACGTAGACAAATTACCGAACTGCTCTTACATAGAACAAGAAGGGCGATACAAAACGGCAAAAGGCAGAACTATGAATATGGCAATAAATGTGGGAAGCAATTGGCGAACTCACTGAGGGAACAACATACTAAGACCTACATTCCTATGATCAAGGGGTCAGGAGGCGAAGAACACATGCTACCCAGAGAAATTGCACAGAGATTTAGTGACTTCTATAGCACTTTATATAATTTACAAACAAGCCCCCAACAACAACATGAGGCAATGGGTAATTATATAGAAACCTCAGGTATCCCGACCCTAACAGTAGAGATGAGTCAAGAAATGGAAAAACCTATAACCTTAGAGGAACTACAGGAGGTAGTGAAAAAGGGGAAAGGAGGGAAATCACCGGGAGCAGATGGGTTTACCATTGCTTCCTATAGACTCTTTTTCCCTGTTCTAGACCCCTTCATGGTCAGAATGTTTAATGGTCTGGGTGATACATGTTCTTTTCACATTGAAACTTTGAAAGCGGTAATCGCGGTCATACCCAAAGAAGGTAAAGACCCCTCTCAATGTGGGAGCTATAGACCCATTTCATTACTCAATGAAGACCTGAAGCTTTTCGCAAAAATCTTAGCGGCACGTATACAACAATATATACCCAGGCTTATTCACAAAGATCAGGTGGGGTTTGTCCAGATGCGTGAAGCTAGGGACAATACGATTAAGACTCTGAACTTGATCCATTTGGCTGACTCTTCCCGAACCCCGTGTGTCTTCCTCGGTACTGATGCCGAGAAAGCTTTTGATCGGATAAACTGGCAATTTATGTTTATGGTTTTGAGACACATGGGGTTCGGCAACAAGATGCTACAATGGATCACAAGTAACTATACTCATCCAACGGCACAGGTTAGAGTGAATGGAATATTGTCTCCACCCTTTAAATTGTCTAACGGGACAAGACAGGGATGCCCGTTATCCCCTTTTTTGTTTGCGTTATCTGTAGAACCTCTATTAAACAGGATTCGATTGAATCCAGATATTAAAGGAGTGTCTTTTGGAGATGCAGAGTATAAGATCTCTGCTTTCGCAGGCGACATGATGTACTCTTTGACGAGCCCGATGGAATCCCTTCCTAAGTTGTTACAGGAACTGCAAGTATATGGAGGCCTATCAAACTTTAAGATAAATTATGATAAGTCAGAAGCAATGGGAGTAGCGATCCCGGAAAAGGACCTGCGGTCCTTGAAAACCAAACACAGATTTAAATGGTCTGACATGTCACTTACATACCTGGGCACCTCCATCCCGGCGGACCTGTCACAGGTTTTCAAACTTAATTTTGTGCCACTATTGACGAAAATACGGGTCCTCCTGGATAGCTGGAGGAGGGGGTTCCATTCTTGGTTCGGGCGAGTCAATATCGTCAAAATGAGCATAATACCGAAATTTTTGTATCTCTTCCAGACACTCCCTATCGCTATACCAAAATCCTTTTTTAACCAGACGCAAACTCTTCTTAATAAGTTCATTTGGGCTAATAAATCCCCAAGAATCAAGAGGCGCATATTATCTTTATCAAAGCGAGACGGAGGCGTGTCTGCTCCAGATATCCACCGATACTACCAGGCGGCCACTCTGATCCGCCTGATAGATTGGAGGAGACACGGCGGTGAGAAAATATGGCTAGGTTTGGAGCAAGCCCAGTGCAGCAGTATACTCCACCTGGCAGCATGGTGTTACAGAGACCTGCCGATAACTATCAAGAAACACCCACTGATAGGCCCAACATTGAAAGTTGCTTATGGGCTATTTGTGAAGGGGACATTGTCCACTCTGGATTCACCACTTTATCCAATTCTGGGGAACCCCCAGTTCATACCAGGGTTGATGAAGGGGCCTTTCAGTGGGTTGATAGATCAGGGCCTGGTACAGGCATCCAATTTTGTCAAAGAGGGCTCATGGCACACTATGCAGGAGATGGTAACGGGTGGAGTCCCCTACCAATTACAACTACGGCACTTCTTGGACACTTTGAAATCCCCTATAAGATATGGGCGTAAACTAACAAGATTTGAGGGCTATTGTAGTGGGAGTGGAGTGCTTCGGCACGCCCTCTCAAGAATTAACGAATTATTAAATGCACCGATGGAGGACTCTCAAATCCCTTTTTTTAATAGGTGGGAGGTGGAGCTGGGAAGACCTTTTACAGAAGAACAAAGGAACAAAATACTCCGGAATATATTTGAATCATCAGTCTGTGTGAAGACACAGGAGATGAATTACAAGATACTAACTCCAAATAACTCCAGATACTAACTAGTGGTATCGTACTCCGGTAGTATTAAAAAAGTGTTACCCAGACATCTCGGATAGATGTTGGAGGTGCGGAAAGAAAGAAGGAACGTTATTACATATTCTGTGGTTCTGCCCAAAGATCTTAAGCTTCTGGACAAAGGTTCAGGGAATAGTGCAGAAATTCAGTAAAGAAAAATTACCAGACGAATGGTCTTACTATTTATTACAGGACTCTGAGCTCTCTGTAAAATGTTATAGGAAATCTATGGTCTGCCACCTTCTAAATGCTGCCCGTGCCTGTATTCCAGGGATGTGGAAACAGACACAACCTCCAACGGTAAAGATGTGGCTTAATAGAGTAGAAGATACGAATAGAATGGAGGACCTTGTGTGGACCTCCAGACAGAAACGTAAGGTGTACCTTGATACGTGGACTGAATGGAACACGTTCAGATACTCAGAAGAAGGAAGGGTCTTGATAGATGTGTAGATGTGTGATATGGGCCCTGTGGACGAGGGGGAGGAGAGGAGATGGACAGAGGAGGGGGTGCTCCCCATCTTTTTTTTTTTTCTCCCCCTTTTTTTTTTGTTGTTGTTGGGGGGGGGGGGGGGGTTATATCCTTGGGTTGGTTTGTTTGAAGGGGGGAGGGCCTGGAATGACAATGCAGAGAGTGATATTACAGGGGGTGGTCCAACTGCCCCTCCCTGCAGGGGACACGTGGATCCCCAGGTGGAGGAGGGGTTCACTGGCCTGATGTAGCAAGGGGAAGGCACCCACAGATTTGAAAGGCAATTAGAACTATGGAGGATGAATCGTAGTTTGAGAGAGAAGTGATACGATATGTTTTGGGAAACATTTCCCCTTTATCTTTGTTTAAATGATTTGATTTTGTACTATGTGGGTATTTCTTTTCCTTCTTTTTCTTTTTTATACTTGTATATTGTAATGACTTTATGGCCAGAGGGATGACCCTTTATATGTATATCACTATGCTTGTTTGGAAAATAATAAAAGAAAGTTTAAAGAGTAAAGGGAAGGGAAAAGAAAAGAAAAAAAAAAAAAGAAGAAAAAAAAAAAGAAATCGCGAAACTCGAACAAGAGCACAAAAAACAGGGACTAAAGGAAACGTACCTTAACCTAATCTTAAAGAGAGATGAACTTAAAAAGGTTCTGGAACAAGAGACAAAAAAAAGATTAAATAGTATCGCCAGAGAGAGATATATATGGGGAAATAAATCTTGTAAACATCTAGCTAAAATGGTCCAAAAAAAGAAAACTAGAAATTATATCGAGAAAATCAAAAACAAAAACGGAGACCTGGCATATTCAACAAAGGATATTGCGGAAACCATTAAAAATTACTATGCGGTTTCTTGTGAAAAAAAAATTTGCTATGAGGAGCTCTATACTATAGATCAGAAGAGATGGCAAGCAGACGAGAAAGAGGCTAACACTAGTGACTTCTTAGCGAAGGCAGGACTCTCTAAGATCGAGGACATAGAAAGATTAAACATGGACAGGCCTATAATGGAAGAGGAAATTAAAAAAGCTCTTAACAACACAGCAGTAGGCAAAAGTCCAGGTCCGGACGGGTTTACAGTACTGTACTATAAAAAATTTAGCAACATTCTGATACCAAAATGGTGTAAATACTTCAACAGGTTAGGGTCAGAATTTGAAATAAGTAAGGAAGCGCTCGCCGCCTCGATAACGATCATCCTAAAAGAAGGGAAGGATAGCTCACTCTGCTCAGGATACAGACCAATCTCGCTGCTGAACGCGGATATCAAGCTGTTTGTGAAAATTCTAGCAGAGTGATTGAAAGGGGCTATGCCCCTGCTGGTCCACCCGGAAGGTAAAGATAATGGAGTAAGAGCACTCCTTTTACTTCAGAAGATAAAAGAGAATGAGTCCCCAGGCCTATTCCTGTCGGTAGATCCCAAAAAAGCATTCGACAGGGTAGACTGGGGACTCATGATGCAAACCCTAGAAGTGATGGGAATAGGAGATAGGATGATTAGATGGATAAAAACACATTACCACCACCCATCGGCAAAAATTTTAATTAACGGCACGCTCTCAACGTCATTTAAAATAAAAAATGGGACGCGACAGGGTTGCCCCCTGTCCCCCCTTCTTTTCATCCTGTGCCTAGAGCCGCTGCTGGCCACGATCCGCAATGACCCCGATATTAACAGGGTCAAAGTGGAGGACGAAGAACACAAATTGTCGGCATTTGCCAATGACATTCTATTCTATATTATCAATCTTCTGACCACAATCCAAAATTTAACCAAGGTATTGCAACAGTACGGAACCATTTTAAACTTTAAAATTAACGTAACAAAAACCGAAATACTAAATATAAACCTTAATAAAAATGAAGAGAGGCTTGTGAAAGGGATATGCGCCTTCTCCTGGTTAAGAGTTAAAATATCTGGGTATAAAATTAGCCAACTCTATCAAGAAAATATATAAAATAAATGATGTTCCCTTGTTAAATGAGATTAAAAATGACATAAAAAAAATAATAAACAGACCTATCTCTTGGATAGGACGTATAAACACTCTGAAGATGATCCTAGTGCTGAAAATACTCTATAAATTTTAAATGATTCCAATAGCTCTTCCTCAACAATTTCTGAGAATCTTAAAACTCACTTCTAACGAATTATGTGTGGAAAAATAAAAAGCATAGAATATCCCTCTCAATATTAAAACAGGATAAGCAACACGGTGGACTTGCTATGCCTGATATCAAGAAGTATTACAATGCGGCCGTATTGTCATGGGTAGTAGAGTGGGCCAGAGATAGGCAATGGAGAAGATGGGTTCAAATAGGAAAGGCACAATCTAAGGCACAACTGGGTAGTATAATTTGGATACCTTCACAATATAGAGCACTAAACAATAAAACCCACGACCTAACACGAGACACATTGAGACTTTGGGATAGGGTGCACACACAATTTGATAGGGAATACAATTCCCCACTAATAAATCTAAGAAAACGCATATTTTGCACTGGGGAAAAATAAAATTGGGGGGAACTGGATTAGAAAAGATAAAGTATACTTGGGTCATATAATAAAATATGGTGGAATTATGGCATTTGAGGAGTTGAAGCCCAGAACTGACATGTGGAACCTGGATAGGTGGCGGTACTCCCAGCTATGCCACTTTGTGCAGCTCCTCCCCCGCCCCCTGCGGACGGGCGCGTAGCTGACACCGAGCAATTATGTAAAACAGAAAATTCAAAGGGCACTGTCTCCAAACTATATGGGATATTATTAAAGGTGGATGCACTGGGAGAGCCCCCTTTCATTCAGAAACTTTTGAAAGGTTAATGCGACTGACCCACTCTTCAGCCATTAATAAGCGAACCGCTGAGACAAATTATAAATGTATTTCGGGCTGGTACGCCACGCCTGACATAATGAGTACGTTTAAAGCAGGGCAACCCGCCGAGTGCTGGCAGGGATGCCCAGAAAGAGGAACGATGGCCCATCTCTGGTGGACCTGCCCGAAGATTCAAAAATATTGGGAACAAATTCTGAGACAAATAAAAGAGATCACCGGAAAAGAGATAAAAAAGACCCCTGGGGTGTACTCTTTCATGGAAGTCAGGAGGGAATAATAAGGTACAAGCAGTCACTCACCCCACACTTACTCAATGCAGCGAAAAGGCTCATACCAAAAAAGTGGCAGGAAGCAGAAAGCCCACAGATGTTGGAATGGATAGACACAGTATAGAATGGAAGAGTTGAAGGTGATTGTGGTCAAGGATAATAAAGATTTCAAGGAAAAATTGAAAAAGTGGAAAGAGTATAAAAAGACGTGCAGTTATGAGGAAAAACTGAGAGTAATAAGCTAATACAACCGGAGAGTACAGCCTGTCTGCCTAAATAAAAATAAAAACAACAATAATAATAATAATAACAAGAATAAATTATACAATTATTAACAACTTAACTAGAACAACAAAAGAGTCCTGGGAGTCACGAGGTGGGTGGGGGGACTATGGGGAGAGGGTCAAAAGGAAATTGGTTTTGTAATGTTCAGTCCGGTGAAGTTATCACCGGAAATGTTTCCCGTTTATTGGGAAAAAAAATGTTAGTGCACAATACCACAGATGATGCAAAACCGTATTGGAGACGAATGAAGCATAAAACCATGAGCTGGTCTCTAGCGTTTGGTAAAGGCTGAAGTGGTAAAAAAAAAAAAAGAAAGAAAGGTAATGTCCCTATTCATGCCTTCTGGACCATAAGTCAGCGGTAATGTGAACCTTACTGCTGATCGCCCTGTCCAACGAGGCCAAGACATTGCTTTCCACATTCCGATAGAGAGCCGGAATGGACTTCCGTAAAAAAAATGGCGTTTGGGAACCTGCCACTGAGGTACCACACATTCCACAAATTCAGCTGAAAAGGCAGCAGTTGCAGTGCTAGTAATTTGACCAAGCTAGCATACAGACACTGAGCATGTGTATGGCTGGGACCAAATTTCTTTTGACGGTTTAGCAACTGGGGTAGGGAAATGTGCCTGCTACAATCGGATGTTGGTGTACCGCTAGTAGATTGTCCGTAAGTACTTGGGACACCTAATTCTACACTTTCATTCCTCTCAGTGCAGGTTTCTAAAAGGATTGAAGGTATAGTGGGATTGGAGATCCCAGCTGATGAGGAGCAAGGAGAGGTCCACCTTGTTCTTTAATGTGGGTATTTTAAGTACTGTTGCCAATGGACTGCATGGGAGGTCGACATGTCTGGTCAAGCATATGGTGCCCAAGCAACTGCTGTTTGGCCACACTTGATACGCTTCAGACATATGTTGCAAACAGCAACGGTGCGATTTTATGCACAGGTGTCAAAAAAGGCCCACATTAAAAACGTACACAGGGAGTCAGCAGCGCCCTGCACATGCTTAGCTCTGTGGTGTGATGCAATAGGGTGGCTACCCTTAAGCTGTTGCCTGGAGAGCACCCTGCCTCTTTGGAGATGTGCCTCCTCCTCTCTTCTATCAGGCACCCACATAGTCAGTGACCTCATCATCCCCTTCCTCCTCGTCACTGGAGCAAACTTGGCAGTATGGGCACCCTCTCTCCCTAGGCTCACGTTACTCCCTTCCTCAACCTGGGTACCATCATCGAAGCCTTTAAAAAAGCTGCACATCCTCCTCCAGCATGTACCCGACACTGTGATCGAACAGTTCAGGGGACTCCTCCATGCATGATGGTGGGGCTAGGGAAGGAGTGACTGATGACATGGAGCCGATAGAATAGGCCACTTTGGCAGCTGCATTGCCAAACAAACTACTCTGAGCCTGGGTGACGAAGGATGAGGACAGCTTTGTTATCCATTCCACCCACTCTTCTGCATGTTGTGGCTCAATAGCATGGCCAGCTGCAGAAGCGTGCCCCACGGCCAAGTGCTAAGGATGCACCGTGTCCACGACCAGCACTGTTGACTGTAGACACAGAGCCTGTTTACCCTCTTTTAGTGGCCTGTGAGCGTCTGCCTCTACTTGGTGGCATTCCGGACATGCTGTAAATTTTGATTAGCAAAACAGTCTGAAGTTTATTAGAAAAAGCACAATAGGAATGGCCTGCAATCAGATATAGGCTTGGCTAGACTGGATTCGGTGGATATATATATGTAGGAGACTGTATGATATATAATGCACTGCAGCTCACCGAATCACCTGCCTGAAGTATATTTAAAAAAGTAGACTGTATATGTATGTGTATATATATATCTATCTATATATATATATATATATATAGATTATCTATATATATATATATATATATATATATATAGATCTATATATATATATATATAGATCTATATATATATATATATATATATATATACCCCCACAGCCCTCAAAAATTCCACTCTTTGCTCACAAAATGCGAGTAGAATTCAGTCCAGGGCGAGTGAGGAGCGGGGGTGAACCAGGCTGACCGTTTCCTGACTGAAGCAATCAGCCAGGAAACTGTCAGCCGAATGACACAGCGAGCGGCAGGGCTGGACTGCCCTGGCGCTGCTTTGAGCCGTGGATGCTCTCTCCTTCTCCTCCTCTCATATCACAGAGGCACATCGCTTCCGCTGTGTGTCATGGAGCTGGGTCTGTGTCTGAGAAAACATTCAAGACTCTGAGGCACCCGGGTAACCAGAGCTGCGGTCAGTACAACTCGCAGCCATTCTAAGCATGAATAGCTCAGAAACCTCGGGACTGCACTCTCCGCCCCCTGTACCTCCCTCAGCAGCATTTCAGCCTCTCTCCTGCAGGCTGCTGCTTGAGTGGGTGGGATGGGGATGTGCCTTTTCCCAGAGAAGACGCTCGTCTGGAAGAGGTCTGCACTTTGCAGCTAAGCAGAGGGAAGCCATGTGAAAGTTCCTGCAGGTGAGCTCTGCTGCTTGCACTACAGTGTGGATTTGTTTACAGGCACCTCTATGCTGAGTCTGCTGAGTTACTGCAACCTAGCATAGAGGTGCTGTTAGCTGACAAAACAGATATTCATTCATGACAAGTGAGAAATGTAACTCATTTAAAGGATTATGACTGCCCCCCAGTGTTTTCTCTCCTGTTCCCTCCCTTCCAGTGTATACTCTCCTGTTCCCTCCCTTCCAGTGTATACTCTCCTGACCCCCCCCCCCCAGTGTATGCTCCCCTGTTCCCTCCCTTCCAGTGTATACTCTCCTGATCCCCCCCCCCTCAGTGTATGCTCCCCTGTTCCCTCCCTTCCAGTGTATACTCTCCTGACCCCCCCCCCTCAGTGTATGCTCCCCTGTTCCCCTCCCTTCCAGTGTATACTCTCCTGACCCCCCCCCCTCAGTGTATGCTCTCCTGTTCTCTCCCTTCCAGTGTATACTCTCCTGACCCCCCCCCCTCAGTGTATGCTCTCTCCTGTTCCCTCCCTTCCAGTGTATACTCTCCTGACCCCCCCCCCTCAGTGTATGCTCTCCTGTTCCCTCCCTTCCAGTGTATACTCTCCTGATCCCTCCCCCCCTCAGTGTATGCTCTCCTGTTCCATCCCTTCCAGTGTATACTCTCCTGTTCCCCCCCCCCCCTCAGTGTATGCTCTCCTGTTCCCTCCCTTCCAGTGTATACTCTCCTGACCCCCCACCCCCCCAGTGTTTTCTCTTCTGTTCCCTCCCTTCCAGTGTATACTCTCCTGACCCCCCCCCCCCCCGTGCATGCTCCCCTGTTCCCTCCCATCCAGTGTATGCTCTCCTGCCCCCCCCCAGTATATGCTCTCCTGTTCCCTCCCTTCCAGTGTATGCTCTCCTGATCCCCCCCCCGCAGTGTATGCTCTCCTGATCCCCCCCCCCCGCAGTGTATGCTCTCCTGATCCCCCTCCAGTGTATGCTCCCCTGATACCCCCCCCCCAGTGTATGCTCCCTTGTTCCCTTCCCTCCAGTGTATACTCTCCTGAATCCCCCCCCCTCAGTGAATGCTCTCCTGTTCCCACCCTTCCAGTGTATACTCTCCTGACCCCCCAGTGTATGCTCCCCTGTTCCCTCCTGTCATGAACGTGGTCGACCACCAGGTGGCGCTAGCGGCACTACGGCGCGCACAGGGGCGCCGGGAGCGCGAATTCGCGGCAAATCGGCGCGCGCGCGCACGCGCACGTGCACGCGCAATCGCGGGAGCGGCGCGCGGGCACGTGCTGACGCCATTTTGGCGCCAATCCAGGGTATTTAAGGGGGCTCATCCTACAGCCTCTTGCTGCCCGATCGTTAGCGTTCCCGTTGCCCATCTGAGACCTGTTACCTGTTGACGTCTGTTCCCGTGATCCCGGCTCGTCTCTGACCCTTCTGATCTCCGCCTGCCCTGACCTCCGGCCTGTCTGACGTTGCCTCTGCCTTACCCTTTAACTGATTGTTGCCCGCCTGCTGCTGACCCGGCCTGGACTACGACCCCGCTATTGCTCTATCCACGAACCTGATCCGTCTGACTGAATCCGACCCGGCCTGCCTGACCCTACCTGCATCCGTACTACAGTACACCTCCCTCCTGCCAACGGCTCCAGTCATCCGCACTAGCTCCTGTTATCTGTCAGCACCAGAACTACAACACACCTTCCTCTGGCTAACTACTCCAGCGATCAGCGCCCCAGCACTACAGAACACCTCCCTCCTGCCGCCTGTTCCAGCCAGCTGCACCAAGCGCGCTGAACCCAGTCTACCTGCTGATCCGGGTCACCTGTATCCAGCTCCCGCTGTCTACGGACCTGCTGTTCCAGCTCCTCTGATACCTTCCTGAGACTACAGGAGACCTCCGCAGTTCCTGCACAGCATCCCCGCCAGGCGCTAGTGCGACCCTGAACTCCAGCGCTTCCTGTCCACTCTACCAGGGGTTCCGGAGTCAGGGGAGCAAGAGTGGCCACTCCCGCACGTCAGGCTCTGCTCTGTACCAGGTACGTGACACCTCCCTTCCAGTGTATACCCTCCTGACCCCCCCCCAGTGTTTTCTCTTCTGTTCCCTCCCTTCCAGTGTATACTCTCCCGACCCCCCCCCCCCCGCCCAGTATATGCTCTCCTGTTCCCTCCCTTCCAGTGTATGCTCTCCTGTTCCCTCCCTTCCAGTGTATGCTCTCCTGTTCCCTCCCTTCCAGTGTATGCTCTCCTGTTCCCTCCCTTCCAGTGTATGCTCTCCTGTTCCCCTCCCCCAGTGTATGCTCTCCTGCTCCCCTCCCCCAGTGTATGCTCTCCTGTTCCCTCCCTTCCAGTGTATGCTCTCCTGTTCCCTCCCTTCCAGTGTATGCTCTCCTGTTCCCTCCCTTCCAGTGTATGCTCTCCTGTTCCCTCCCTTCCAGTGTATGCTCTCCTGTTCCCTCCCTTCCAGTGTATGCTCTCCTGTTCCTTCCCTTCCAGTGTATGCTCTCCTGTTCCCTCCCTTCCAGTGTATGCTCTCCTGATTCCCCCCCCCCCCAGTGTATGCTCTCCTGATACCCCCCCCCAGTGTATGCTCCCCTGATACCCCCCCAGTAGCAATGCTGCACTGATGGGGCACACTAAGGCTGCATTGATGGGGCACACTAAGGCTGCGTTCACGGGCACAGATGGGTACTGATTTGCTTTCTTACTATTGTTAATATTTATTTTTGAAACGTAATTCTGCTTAAAATATTTAGTGTTGGGAAGTTACTTCCGGTTCCAGCGCCGCATGGAGTAGCTGCTTCTCTTCTCAGCTCCCGCAGCCTGACTTAAAAACCGGCCTGTAAAACCAGCATACCCACCCACAACATCCAGCTCCACAAGCGGGCACCCCCCGGACAAGGATGGACAAATTTGTTGAGAAAACCGGCACGCGATCGTATGCGGCGGTAACCGCGCGGACGGGACAGCCGCAAATCGAGGCCCCGGCTTTGGCCTACCCCGCTTCAACAGACTGCATGGATTCGTCCGCGGATGCGGCCCCTGCGATGGAGGTAAGCGGAGCTTCGGCCCCCCCCTCCTCTCACCAGCCAGCTTAAGCCCCACCACACACTGGGGACCCTAACATTGAGCTCATTGCCCAGGCCGTGGCGGCACTTTTATCCCCCATGATTGCCTCATCAGTGGAGAAAGCAATCAGTCAAGGCATGCTCAAGCTCCAGACCCAGCTAGGGGAACACTCCTCCAGGCTTAATGAGGTCGAAAGCCGCATCACCAACATAGAGGAAGAGTTGTACCAGGCCCAATCCACAGAACAGGCTCAGGACAAGACCAACAGATACATCTTTGATAAGCTGGATGACTTGGAGAACAGGTCCAGGAGGAGTAACCTGCGTTTTGTTGGCATCCCTGAATCGCTGCAACCCTCAGCACTAGCAGCCCTATGCTCAAGTCGCATCCCTGCTGCTCTAGGCATCCCAACTCCCTGCACGGTTGAACGTGCTCACCGCATGGGCCTCTTCAATTCTGAGCGCAAGTCGCCTCGCCCCATCATAGCAAAGTACCTTAATTACTCAGACAAAGCTCTCATCCTGCAAAAATTCCGGCAGTCCGGATCTCTTCAGATTGACGGCATGAAGATTCTGGTCTTTGCGGACTACTCCGTTGAAGTCTCTAAGAAGAGAAAAGCCTTCCAGCAGATCTGCTCAGAACTTCACCGCCTGCAAGTCAAATTTACCCTGGCATTCCCGGCTATTCTCAGGCTAAAGGCACCCAACGGTGAACAACTCTCTTTTCATGACCCATCAGCTGCAGAGGCCTTCCTGCGCTCGCATCATGCTGGCTCCAACCACTTTTCCTCTCCTGGAGCAGCTCCATCGAATCGTGCCCTGGACCATAGGAGCCCACGCAAGGACTCTCCGAAAAGGTTTAAAGCCTCTGCCCCGGACCGGCAACCACCCTCGCCCTTTTGAATCCCTCTCCACAATGACCCTCCTTCGGCTGGCTCACGGCCCCCCTTGACCGATCTGTGTCTCTTCACCTTGGGACCTTTCCATGCCTTTTCCTGCACTCCCGCTCCCACTGTTCGATAAGGTTCCTGGTAGGCCTAAGTGTTGCTTTTTTTTTTTTTTTCTTCATGTTCAACTTTCCTGGTGTCAATATTCAATGTTATTGAGTTTTACATTGTAATACCTGACTTTGTATTGTTGGTGCAACATGTACTTGTTATTTTCTTCCTCTGCCGCCCCTGCCTGGCCTTTACTCCTTGCACATAACTCTAGCGGGCCCCCCCTTTTTTATTTTTTATCTTCATTTTCCTCATCATAATTTCCCCCTGTTTCTTTATTTCAAGCTTTGTGCCCACTACTCGCTACATGTCCTTTTATCGGGTCGAATGCAGCAAAAAGAGTCATGTGCTGGGAGTTGGCCTACTCAGTGGCTCCATGTGGAAAAAAGTGAAGTTCCTTGAATATTGTTATTGTTTAGTTTGTTCAAGTTGTCCCCCCCCTCTCCTCCCCCCCTTCCCACTCTTTTCTTTACGTTATACAACACAGTCTACTTCTAGTTCTCATACCACCTATGCACCTAACACTAGCTCCACCACCTTTCCATGCATACGATCCACCCCTAGTTACCTGCGGATCACCGTAACTGTTGCTATCTCAAATCACATCCCCCTAGAAGTCGCCCCGACATGAAAATAGTCTCCTGGAACGTTAAGGGGCTCCGGTTGAGATGAGAATCTTACGTCACCTTAAGCGTCTCAAAACAGACATTGCCCTCCTGCAGGAAACCCACCTCTCCACTCCTGACTTCCATCGCATGCAGAAACTGTGGGTTGGCTTAGTCCTTGGCTCCGACTCTAATGGTCGCAGAGCAGGAGTACTGATACTCATAAATAAAAATCTCCCCTGCAAGACTCTCTCTACTGAAACAGACTCAGAGGGTCGCTTCATCTCGGCCAAACTCCAATTGGGTGCCAGGGTTATGACACTTACTAATGTTTACGCTCCCAACAATCCCACCAGTCAGTTCTTTGGGGATCTCACAAATTGGATCTTACGCGATTCGACTTCGCCCCACCTGATAGGCGGGGACTTTAACACCACTATGCATTTGACTGATGACAGGTCCTCCCCCAAACACCCACGATCTCCCTTGTCTGCCACTGCACAGTCGCCCCTCGCATCAACGATGGAATCCCTCCACTTCCATGACATATGGCGCCTGCGCCACCCAGCAGACAGGGAGTTTACCTTTTTCTCTAACCCCCATAATATGTTTACAAGACTTGACTATCTGTTTTGCTCTGACGCCCTCCTTCCACTTATCTCTGATGCTGTCATCCATGACATCCTGATATCTGACCACGCCCCTGTGACTACAACTATCGATGATCCAGACCTACACACGACTCCTAGAATATGGCGTTTCCCTTCCTACCTCCACAACAATTCTGATTTACAACGGCATATGGACAAGGCATGGTCTGACTATGCCTCCACGAATGCAATCCACTCCACTAATCCAAATCTCTTCTGGGAGGCGGGTAAAGCATTCCTCAGGGGTTGCATAATATCATATGCCGCCTCCTTTAAAAGAGATGCCCTTAGGAACTACAAATTGGCCAGCTCCCGTCTACATGCTGCCCAGCAATCCCTCTACACCGACAACTCGCCAGCTAACAGGGACACTTGGCTTACGGCCAAACAGTCTTTTGATACTTGGGCCTCGACACTCGAATGGACCAAACAGGCTCACCTAGACGCTTCGCTACACAAATTTGGCAATAAGGCAGGGAAGCTGCTCTCCAGGCTATGCAAGGGCCCCAACCGCCCGACTCACATCACTTCTCTCAGAGACCCCTCAGGGCCGTGCATAACACCCGAAAGGGCATTAATGATGCCATGCTACAATTCTATACCTCTCTGTATGCCCCCGACCCTATTAATGTCCAAACTGCACATGATTTCCTCCAAAAAACAGCCCTCGATCACATTTCCACATCTCAACTAGAGGCCCTCAATGCCCCCATCTCCCTCCCTGAGATACACGCTGTCATTAAGGATCTTGCCCCCTCTAAGGCTCCTGGCCCAGACGGCTTTACGGGGGAATTTTATAAATCCCTCTGCTCACTGCTGTCCCCCACACTCCACGAAGTATACCAGCACATTTGGGCTGGCGGACCTTACCTGCCCACGGGAAATCAAGCCATAATTAAGCTGTTAGAAAAAAAGGGGAAAGACCCTCTAGAACCCGGCTCTTACAGGCCCATTTCACTTCTAAATATTGACGTCAAGATCCTCTCCAAGATTGTGGCCACCAGATTAGCTTCCATCATTCCCTCCCTGATACATCCCGCCCAATCCGGGTTTGTGAAAGGCCGTACGGCCACCATGAATATCAGGAAGGTGATGATGGCCCTGGAACATGCCAGATGCAATCCAAAGGGAGATCATGCCATCATCACTTTGGACGCGGAAAAAGCGTTCGACAACGTCAGCTTCGAATGGCTCTCCATGGTCATGAACAAAATGGGTTTCTCCGGCCCTTTTTCCCATCTTGTAGGGGCCATGTATACTGCCCCGGCTGCAAGACTGGTAGCGGCGGGGCTCCTGTCAGAGGAATTCCGCCTACACAAAGGCACGAGACAGGGCTGCCCCCTTTCCCCTCTCCTCTTTAATATCGCCCTGGAACCATTATCTAGATACCTCACTCAAATAGCCCCCCTCCACGGCATTAACGTAGGAACCCATGAACTGCGCACCTCCCTCTTTGCTGACGATGTCCTAATCTTCTCCTCCAACCCCTCACACGACATGACCACGATAAAAACAACTTTTGACACTTTCAGGCAGTGTTCGGGACTCCGCATTAACTACAGCAAAAGCGAGATCCTCCCCATAGGCTCCCTGTCCCCCCTTCCTGGTCTCGATCTTCCATCTTTTCTATCGCAAAATCACACATCACTTACTTAGGCATAAAAATCGGGAAATTACCTTCATCTCTCTACCACCTCAATTACCCCCCTTTGTTCACGAAAATCTCTCAGGAATTGCAAAACTGGATGGATTTGCCTCTCTCGCTCCTGGGAAGATGCCACCTGGTCAAGATGGTTAGTGTTGCTCGCCTCCTATACCCAATGCAGACCATTCCCCTGCTTATCCGCCACAAAGACATTAAGAATCTCAACTCGGCTATATCAAAATTTTTATGGCGTGGTAGCCGACCTCGCATTGCATTCTCCAAACTGCATCTTCCCAGGCGCGAGGGCGGTATTGGCCTGCCTAACATCAGAACGTATAATCTAGCCTGTTTGCTAAGGATCAGCCTAGACTGGGTAACCCAGTCCTCTCGATGTTCCAACTTTCCCTTGGAAACGGCGATGGTCCACCCCTTTTCCCTGGTAGCCCTCCTCCACTGTCAATGGAAATCCATCCCCCCATCCCTTCAACATAACCTTTTGCTCCGGGATACAGTCATAGCATGGAGGGAGGTGAGGAAAAGCCTGAAATTGCCATCCCTTATCTCCCGTCACCTACCTCTGCTGGGAAATCCCAACTTTCTCCCCGGTCTGGACAATCAGGCGTACCTCATCTGGCACCGAAGAGGACTAAAACACTTTTTCTCACTATGTGACCCGCAAACCGGCCGCCCCCTCAGTTTCCGCGCTCTGGCTGCCAAGTTCTTACTCCCACCCTCTCACATCTTCCAGTATGGCCAGTGCATCAGTTTCCTGAGGACTGTCTGCAGAGATGACACCAGGAGGTTTCAAACGTCTCTCATCGACTCCCTTATTGCCCGGGATTCATACACTATCTCTGACATATATAAACCTCTGTTGCTGAAGACGACCCCCCCTCTTGCATCCTCATCGGCCGCCAACTGGTCTAAAGACTTTCCAGACTCGGAGCTGGTGGACAAACTTCTTAGCGGCCTTAACTCTGTATATAAGCTGATACCCAATGAGATCTGGAGAGAATCCCAGCTAAAGATCGTCCACAGAGCACACATCCCCTTCTCATACGCCAATCGGACCCCCCTCACCCAGGGGTGCCCCCTGTGTCTACACCCCAAGCCCTCACTCGCTCACCGTTTCTGGTCCTGTTCTCACATCTCAGCATTCTGGGACCAAGTCATGGCCTATATCTTCGAAGTGACTTTATTGAAACTGCCCAAGGACCCCCTGCTTCTTATCTTTGGTCACTGGGACCCGCAACTCTTACCTTGGTCACCGAAACCGGCTCCCCCAGGTAAAGACTGGACTTTGATATGCCTCCTCATTGCCAGACGGTCCATCCTGAGGAACTGGATCTCATACCTCAGCCCAACCATTTCCCAAATGAAAAAGGATTTACTGAAACTGCTTTACACAGACAAGCTCAATACGGACCTAACTCAGGAGCGGACTAAAGCACGCTTTTACCACAAATGGGAACTCTTCATGACCGCGGCACTCACTCCCACGGACAGGATGAACTTCGAAAAGTTATCATTCCTTTACCACAGCCCCTCTCCCCTGATTCCGCCTACCCCCTCTCCTTCCCACTTGCCAGTCTCACAAAATCTAGACAAAGCCACTTGTCTGCCACGGTAACAGCGAGACCCCCCCTCCCCTCCTGGATTCTTAGCCCCTCCGATTATTCCTCCCAGGACAAAAATGAGACTGCCAGTTCTGACCCGGAGGTCAGGACCCTACAAACATACCTCCATCCGCAGGAACTAATCTCTATTTAGGTGTTGACCACGTCCCCCCCCCCTCCTCCCCCCTTTTTTTTCTTTTCTTTTATTTGTCTAGCTCCCTATTATTTCCCTATATTGCTATGCGCTATGTGTTGTTTAATTCTGATCTCCCCATGGGATCTCTAGGGTAGTGCCCTAGACCTCTTATCCATCCAGTTTATCCCCTGAATGTTTGTGTTCTACATAACTGCATCCTGTCCCTGGCCAACTCTGGTCGGGATGCCCAGCCCCCAGTGCTCGAGTCTCAATAACACTAGCACTGCTGTTTTATGTGATTACCTGTTACACTGTAGGGTATAGTGTTGTCTTTATTACTGGCTCACCTACCCCCCCCCCCTTGTAAGAATTTTATGCTTGAAAATGTTGTAATAGTATCTTGTTATACCCTGTATGTAACCTCTCTTAATAAAAAAAAAATATAAAAAAAAAAAAAAAATATTTAGTGTAATTTCATGAGATAATTTACAAGGTCGTGTTTAGGGGCGGACTTAGGGGTAGGGCAGGGGAGGTGTTGGGTGGGGCAACTGGTGGCGAGTAACTCTTAAGGCCTGGCTAGTGGCTCAGGATTGAAATTTTGAGCCCTGTGTGTGTATATATATATATATATATATATATATATTATATATATACAGTGTGGAAAATAAGTATTTGAACACCCTGCTATTTTGCAAGTTCTCCCACTTGGAAATCATGGAGGGGTCTGAAATTGTCATCGTAGGTGCATGTCCACTGTGAGAGACATAATCAAAAAAAAAAAATTCCAGAAATCACAATGTATGATTTTTTTAACTATTTATTTGTATGATACAGCTGCAAATAAGTATTTGAACACCTGAGAAAATCAATGTTAATATTTGGTACAGTAGCCTTTGTTTGCAATTACAGAGGTCAAACGTTTCTTGTAGTTTTTCACCAGGTTTGCACACACTGGAGGAGGGATTTTGGCCCACTCCTCCACACAGATCTTCTCTAGATCAGTCAGGTTTCTGGGCTGTCGCTGAGAAACACGGAGTTTGAGCTCCCTCCAAAGATTCTCTATTGGGTTTAGGTCTGGAGACTGGCTAGGCCACGCCAGAACCTTGATATGCTTCTTACAGAGCCACTCCTTGGTTATCATGGCTGTGTGCTTCGGGTCATTGTCATGTTGGAAGACCCAGCCTCGACCCATCTTCAAAGCTCTAACTGAGGGAAGGAGGTTGTTGCCCAAAATCTCGCAATACATGGCCCCGGTCATCCTCTCCTTAATACAGTGCAGTCGCCCTGTCCCATGTGCAGAAAAACACCCCCAAAGCATGATGCTACCACCCCCGTGCTTCACAGTAGGGATGGTGTTCTTGGGATGGTACTCATCATTCTTCTTCCTCCAAACGCGGTTAGTGGAATTATGACCAAAAATTTCTATTTTGGTCTCATCTGACCACATGACTTTCTCCCATGACTCCTCTGGATCATCCAAATGGTCATTGGCAAACTTAAGACGGGCCTTGACATGTGCTGGTTTAAGCAGGGGAACCTTCCGTGCCATGCATGATTTCAAACCATGACGTCTTAGTGTATTACCAACAGTAACCTTGGAAACGGTGGTCCCAGCTCTTTTCAGGTCATTGACCAGCTCCTCCCGTGTAGTCCTGGGCTGATTTTTCACCTTTCTTAGGATCATTGAGACCCCACGAGGTGAGATTTTGCATGGAGCCCCAGTCCGAGGGAGATTGACAGTCATGTTTAGCTTCTTCCATTTTCTAATGATTGCTCCAACAGTGGACCTTTTTTCACCAAGCTGCTTGGCAATTTCCCCGTAGCCCTTTCCAGCCTTGTGGAGGTGTACAATTTTGTCTCTAGTGTCTTTGGACAGCTCTTTGGTCTTGGCCATGTTAGTAGTTGGATTCTTACTGATTGTATGGGGTGGACAGGTGTCTTTATGCAGCTAATGACCTCAAACAGGTGCATCTAATTTAGGATAATAAATGGAGTGGAGGTGAACATTTTAAAGGCAGACTAACAGGTCTTTGAGGGTCAGAATTCTAGCTGATAGACAGGTGTTCAAATACTTCTTTGCAGCTGTATCATACAAATAAATAGTTAACAAATCATAAATTGTGATTTCTGGATTTTTTTTGGGGGATTATGTCTCTCACAGTGGACATGCACCTACGATGACAATTTCAGACCCCTCCATGATTTCCAAGTGGGAGAACTTGCAAAATAGCAGGGTGTTCAAATACTTATTTTCCGCACTGTATATATATATATATATATATATATATATATATATATATATATATATATATATATATATATCAAACGCACTGCAGCTCACTAAATCACCTGCCAGCTTGAAGTATATTTGAAAAAGTACACCAGGAATGGCCTACAGTCAGATATAGGTTGGCTAGACTGGATGCAGTGGATATATACAGTACGTAGGAGACTGAAAATATATATATATACAGTGCAGAAAATAAGTATTTGAACACCCTGCTATTTTGCAAGTTCTCCCACTTGGAAATCATGGAGGGGTCTGAAATTGTCATCGTAGGTGCATGTCCACTGTGAGAGACATAATCCAAAAAAAAAATGCCAGAAATCACAAATGTATGATTTTTTTTAACTATTTATTTGTATGATACAGCTGCAAATAAGTATTTGAACACCTGAGAAAATCAATGTTAATATTTGGTACAGTAGCCTTTGTTTGCAATTACAGAGGTCAAACGTTTCTTGTAGTTTTTCACCAGGTTTGCACACACTGGAGGAGGGATTTTGGCCCACTCCTCCACACAGATCTTCTCTACATCAGTCAGGTTTGTGGGCTGTCGCTGAGAAACACAGAGTTTGAGATCCCTCCAAAGATTCTCTATTGGGTTTAGGTCTGGAGACTGGCTAGGCCACGCCAGAACCTTGATATGCTTCTTACAGAGCCACTCCTTGGTTATCCTGGCTGTGTGCTTCGGGTCATTGTCATGTTGGAAGACCCAGCCTCGACCCATATTCAAAGCTCTAACTGAGGGAAGGAGGTTGTTGCCCAAAATCTCGCAATACATGGCCCCGGCCATCCTCTCCTTAATACAGTGCAGTCGCCCTGTCCCATGTGCAGAAAAACACCCCCAAAGCATGATGCTACCACCCCCGTGCTTCACAGTAGGGATGGTGTTCTTGGGATGGTACTCATCATTCTTCTTCCTCCAAACGCGGTTAGTGGAATTATGACCAAAAATTTCTATTTTGGTCTCATCTGACCACATGACTTTCTCCCATGACTCCTCTGGATCATCCAAATGGTCATTGGCAAACTTAAGACGGGCCTTGACATGTGCTGGTTTAAGCAGGGGAACCTTCCGTGCCATGCATGATTTCAAACCATGACGTCTTAGTGTATTACCAACAGTAACCTTGGAAACGGTGGTCCCAGCTCTTTTCAGGTCATTGACCAGCTCCTCCCGTGTAGTCCTGGGCTGATTTTTCACCTTTCTTAGGATCATTGAGACCCCACGAGGTGAGATTTTGCATGGAGCCCCAGTCCGAGGGAGATTGACAGTCATGTTTAGCTTCTTCCATTTTCTAATGATTGCTCCAACAGTGGACCTTTTTTCACCAAGCTGCTTGGCAATTTCCCCGTAGCCCTTTCCAGCCTTGTGGAGGTGTACAATTTTGTCTCTAGTGTCTTTGGACAGCTCTTTGGTCTTGGCCATGTTAGTAGTTGGATTCTTACTGATTGTATGGGGTGGACAGGTGTCTTTATGCAGCTAATGACCTCAAACAGGTGCATCTAATTTAGGATAATAAATGGAGTGGAGGTGAACATTTTAAAGGCAGACTAACAGGTCTTTGAGGGTCAGAATTCTAGCTGATAGACAGGTGTTCAAATACTTCTTTGCAGCTGTATCATACAAATAAATAGTTAACAAATCATAAATTGTGATTTCTGGATTTTTTTTGGGGGATTATGTCTCTCACAGTGGACATGCACCTACGATGACAATTTCAGACCCCTCCATAATTTCCAAGTGGGAGAACTTGCAAAATAGCAGGGTGTTCAAATACTTATTTTCTGCACTGTATATATATATATATATATACATGAAGATATATAACTGTAATTTTTTTGTATGCTTTTTTCAGTCTTTTATTTGTTAAAAAAGTTTGAAATATCAAATTTCGTTCCACTTCATGATTGTGTCCCACTTGTTGATTCTTCACAAAAAATTACAGTTTTATATCTTTATGTTTGAAGCCTGAAATGTGGCAAAAGGTCGCAGAGTTCAAGGGGGCCGAATACTTTCGCAAGGCACTGTATATCTATATATAATATATATATATATATATATATACACAAGACTTTATATATATATATATATATATATATATATATATATATATATATATTAAATGCAATGCAGCTCACTGAGTCACCTGCCTGCCTGAAGTACCGGGTATATAAGAAAAAGTACACCAGGAACGACCAATAGCTATATATATACACAAGCCTGGATGTATATACAATGCCTTGCGAAAGTATTCTGCCCCCTTGAACTTTGCAAACTTTTGCCACATTTAAGGCTTCAAACATAAAGATATAAAACTGTAATTTTTTGTAAAGAATCAACAACAAGTGGGACACAATCATGAAGTGGAACGAAATTTATTGGATATTTCAAACTTTTTTAACAAATAAAAAACAGAAAAATTGGGCGTGCAAAATTATTCAGCCCCTTTACTTTCAGTGCAGCAAACTCTCTCCAGAAGTTCAGTGAGGATCTCTGAATGATCCAATGTTAACCTAAATGACTAATGATGATAAATATAATCCACCTGTGTGTAATCAAGTCTCCGTATAAATGCACCTGCACTGTGATAGTCTCAGAGGTCCGTTTAAAGCGCAGAGAGCATCATGAAGAACAAGGAACACACCAGGCAGGTCTGAGATACTGTTGTGGAGAAGTTTAAAGCCGGATTTGGATACAAAAAGATTTCCCAAGCTTTAAACACCCCAAGGAGTACTGTGCAAGCGATAATATTGAAATGGAAGAAGTATCAGACCACTGCAAATCTACGAAGACCTGGCCGTCCCTCTAAACTTTCAGCTCATACAAGGAGAAGACTGATCAGAGATGCAGCCAAGAGGCCCATGATCACTCTGGATGAACTGCAGAGATCTACAGCTGAGGTGGGAGACTCTGTCCATAGGACAACAATCAGTCGTATACTGCACAAATCTGGCCTTTATGGAAGAGTGGCAAGAAGAAAGCCATTTCTTAAAGATATCCATAAAAAGTGTTGTTTAAAGTTTGCCACAAGCCACCTGGGAGACACACCAAACATGTGGAAGAAGGTGCTCTGGTCAGATGAAACCAAAATCGAACTTTTTGGCGTAAAAGCAACACAACTCATTACCCTGAACACACCATCCCCACTGTCAAACATGGTGGTGGCAGTATCATGGTTTAGGACTGCTTTTCATCAGCAGGGACAGGGAAGATGGTTAAAATTGATGGGAAGATGGATGGAGCCAAATACAGGACCATTCTGGAAGAAAACCTGATGGAGTCTGCAAAAGACCTGAGACTGGGACGATGATTTGTCTTCCAACAAGACAATGATCCAAAACATAAAGCAAAATCTACAATGGAATGGTTCAGAAATAAACATATCCAGGTGTTAGAATGGCCAAGTCAAAGTCCAGACCTGAATCCAATCGAGAATCTGTGGAAAGAACTGAAAACTGCTGTTCACAAACTCTCTCCATCCAACCTCACTGAGCTTGAGCTGTTTTGCAAGAAGGAATGGGCAAAAATTTCAGTCTCTCGGTGTGCAAAACTGATAGAGACATACCCCAAGCGACTTAGGCCGCGTACACACAACCAAATAAATCTGTTCAAATCGGTCTGACAGACCGATTTGATCAGATTTGTCTGCTGGGCTGTTTTGGTTTGATTGCTGTACACGCCGCCACATCACCGCATCAGGAAGTAAAACACTTCCGCGCATGCGTCGAATCCATTCGGCGCATGTGCGGGCAGATATGTCTGCTGGTTAGCGTACTAACCAGCAGACATACCGGACGGACGGATTCCCAGCAGACAGATTTTAAAGCATGCTTCAAAATCTGTCTGCTGGCAAAATCTGTCTGTCCGCCCGTACACACGATCAAATTTGTCTGCTGAAACGGTCTGGCAGACCGTTTCCAGCAGATAGATTCGATCGTGTGTACGCGGCCTTACAGCTGTAATCACAGCAAAAGGCAGAGCTACAAAGTATTAACTTAAGGGGGCTGAACAATTTTGCACGCCCAATTTTTCAGTTTTTTATTTGTTAAAAAAGTTTAAAATATCCAATAAATGTCGTTCCACTTCATGATTGTGTCCACCTTGTTGTTGATTCTTCACAAAAAATTACAGTTTTATATCTTTATGTTTGAAGCCTGAAATGTGGCAAAAGGTCACAAAGTTCAAGGGGCCGAATACTTTTGCAAGGCACTGTATATATACTAAATACATTGCAGCTAGGTGAATAACCTGCCTGCCTGTTAAATCTAAATGACACTCTCTCTCGGTCCATGCCAGCAACACACTACACAGGGCCAATGTGTAGACGGCCTTATATAGTGTGTGGTGTGGACTTAGTCCCCTGTGCAATAACTGGCCTAAGGCTCCCTGCCTTTTGGCCAATTATGGCTCTCTTTGCTGACGGCACTGGGATTGGCCAAAGCATGCGGGTCATGGTGCATGCTTTGGCCAATCAACATACAGCAGGGGTGGCCAACCAGTGGCCCCCAGAGCCTTCTGATGTGGCCCGCCACCTCCCGCTCTGGAATGGTGGGGTGGCAAGCCCAGATTGCAGGTTGTCGACCCGTCATACCACAGCATCAGTGTTGTGAATCAAGCTGGTGGTAGAGAAAGAGAAAACGAAATAGAGCCCCATAAGCCGATGCTTCCTGTACATCACCGGCTTTTGCTAAAGGGTGGAGTCTATGGCAAAGTTTAGCTAAACTGCAGGATAGACACAGGTGCACTATGCTGGTGTGGATAAACTGCAGTACATCATTGTGAAAGCAGTTTTAGGCCCTTTTCACATGATTGGCCTTACCCAATCGGACCCTCAATTCATCTCTACAGAACGGCAGATGTAAACAGACTGTTGTCCGTTTACGTCTGACTACCTCCAATCCGATCCTCTAAAAAAAAAATCGCTAAAATCGAATATTCTTGATATTTTGTCCAAATAACAATATTGCGAAATTTCGCTAATGCGATTGCGAAATAATTGCGAAATTCTCGTCATCGCGCATGCGCATGCACGCGAACAACACGCATAAACTGAGCTAATTTCCTGGATCTGTGCCAGTCTATTTTCGGATCGCTATTCTTTGCTGCCCTGCGAAGCGAAGATGGTGGGAAGTAACTTTTCATCCAGTGAGGAAAACCTGTTGATTAGTGTGAGTAATATTACCACTGTTATTTCATTATCTGTAAATGCATTTTAGACTATTTTAAAAGTTAGGATATAAGATCAGATATTAGTTTTTCCCAAAAAGTGTGTCTCCAGCTGTTGCAAAAGTACAACTCCCAGCATGCCTGGACAGCTGCAGACACTTTTCTTGCTGTTTAGCATAATTAACATGTTGTGGACATAGGACGTATGCTAATGTCCTGACTTCAGGGTCCTTAAGGCCCAAGGTCGTTCGAATACATATTGCCCTTTAGATTTTTGCAGAACTACAACTTCCAGCATGCCTGGGCATGCTGGGACTTCTAGTTTTGCAAGTTCTGCAGGCCCACATTTTTCAGACCACTATACACGGGTCTCTAAACTGTGGCACTCTAGATGCAGCAAAAGTAAAATTCTTAGCATGCACTGACAGACCATGCCTGATGGGAGTAGTAGTTTTGCAACAGCTGGAGGCGCACTGGTCTTGAAACCCTGAGTTAGGTAACAAACTCGCAGTGTTTTGCAACCATTGTGCCTCTAGCTGTTGCATAAATACAACTCCCTGCATGCAACTGGCTGCAATAACCCCCCCCCCCCTCTCCCCCAATGTGAATGTACAGGGTACATTCACATGGGCTGGGGCTTACAGTGTGCTTCTAGCTGAAGCAAATTTTGCGCTGCAGCTTAAACCCTCAGCGGGAAACTAATGTGAACCCCACGCCCCTCTGACTGTACCATAAAAACACTACATCACACTACATAAAAATTAAAAAACACAACATATACACATACCCCCACATAGCCACCCTCCCCTCCACACTAAAAAAAAAAAACGTCTGGTACGGCACTGTTTCCTAAACGGAGCCTACAGCTGTTGCAAAACAACTCCCCAGTATTACCGGACAGCCATTAACTGTCCAGGCATGCTGGGAGTTAAAGTAAAATAGTTGTACAGCTGGTGACTGTGAGCTACATGGTGTATCAGAGCATGCTGGTAGTTGTAGTTTTTAAATAACATCAACTCCATTATTTATTCAAAATTAATTCATCAAAAAATCAAAAGAAACAAACATATTATTGTTCCTATATAAAGATAGGGATGAAAAAAATAATCTATTGTACAGGCCCAGTATAAGGGTCAAAAATTAATTATAGCGGTCAGATGAATAACAACGCATTTCTCCCCTATACGTGTATCCTGTGTTGTTACTCATATATACATAATTATGCAAATGATAATGGCTGCTATATTTATGCAAAAAAGGTGGCGACCAAAATGGCAAGATATAAAATCTGTCATGTTACCCCTGTCATTGATTAATAAGGTGAGAATGCTTCCAATTGTTGAATACCATACATTTACATCATATATCCATAAGGGTTTAAACAAAAGTATTATAATATACTTTGTTCTTCATCTTGCAGAGGTTCCTGCAAAAGGGATACGATCAGCTGCGGAGGCAGCAGGAAAAGAAAAAAAAATCTCAGCTCACTATTGCGGGAGTTACGGGATGTACATGGCCGCACACATGACCGCATGGCCATCTTAAAAAAGTGGTCAGACCTAAAGAGGCGCCACATGGGCCAGGTGACACAGATCCGGGATGAATTTCATCCAGGTAAGTTATTGGTGACAGTTATGTAAGGTCATATGTAATTAACCTTAGGGCAGATGTTGTTAACCCAGATGCCATGTTGTGGTAACATATATCACCACCCAAGGTATTCATAGTACTGTTGAAAAAAGACATGGGACAGCAGACAGGAACACTTATTAACTATAATTAAACTAAATAAACAAGACACCCCATGAATGTAATAATACTGGCCGAGGCTGCTTTATTATTGGATTTTAGACATATATTTTAAATAAATACTTTAATAACTTAAAAACCAGCCTAGTCACTACGGCTCAGGCTGTACCTAAATATATTCCAACTTTAAAATGTATCCAACAACAACTAAACTAAACAGATTTGTCACCCTTTGTATAATTTTTTTATTTTTATTTTTTTTTTAAATAAAGGTGACCATCCCACATAATTAGCAGCCGCGACAAAAAGAAAAGAAAAAAGGGGGGGGTAGGGGAACACAACAGTCCTATCTACTGAGGCGACTGAGAGCAAGGCTGACGGAACCCTACTTATATACCCCTAAGTAACACTGGATTTTTCCAGAACCAGCAGGCCCACAGGCCTAAAAAGTGCGGGAAAAGCACGTGTAGGCCACGTGATCACCTCGTGTTCACCAAAAAACTGGAAAAACACGTTTTCTAGCTAACTAGGCCACGTAAGGACCAGCTTACACCTAAAGAGCCCTATTAGGTTCCCAAAAGGGGAACTTGAAACCGTCACTACTAATTTTATTAAGTCCTGCAGCTTTCCAATGAGAAAAGGGGGAATTGAAACCTTCTCCCCCTTTTCTATCATTATTCCATCAAGTTAAACCATGGAATTAAAGTGGTGGTGTGGTGGGTTAAAGGGGAAGGGATGTTATTTTATAACTCAACTAGCTGAATACCCGGCGTTGCCCGGTCTTCCTATCTTAACCTTTTGTGTAGGAAAATGAAGAGACCACAGTCCCATATACTTGCATGGGACTTGAAACAAAAACCCATCTTTTATATAAGGGTTTAGGTAAGGGTTAATTTAACTGTCATATATTTTTATTTGGCATATAAGTAATATGTGTACTAGGTATTTTTGAAATATCTCCAGGCGTACAGAAGTTATGTGGGAACATACATTTCCCATTGATTTGCATGGGACTTTAAACAAAAACTCCGACCCTCACAAATGGGGGTAGTTAAGGGATAAATTAACTATCCTATAGTTTAAGTGGACATATAAGTAACATGTGACCAAGTGTTATCGAAATATCTACAGCCGTTATGAAGTAACATGTATTTCCCATAGAGTTGAATGGGACTTTAAAGAAAAACCCCGACCATGGCAAATGGTGGTGGGTAAGGGTAAAACCACCTATCCTATGTTTGTTGCTGACATATAAGTAACATGTGTGCCAAGTTTCATGTTAATATCTTTAGCCGTTTGGACGTGATGCTGGAACATACATACATACATCCATACATACACACACACGTTGAGTTTTATATATATATAGATTACCACTAAATTCCTGTGTTAGGCGTGGGGTTATCATATTAATCCCGTGTACTCCATCAGGCCCTTTTTTTAACATGAGATTGTCTGAACAAAACAAAGGAAACAAAAACAGTTCATTTTACCATGGTGGCAGCCCAGCTCACACTCAGTCCCCTGTAGTGCCCGCAAGACCCTTTAATATAACATTATCCCATTGGTTAACTGTCTATATAAATTAATTTGTATTCATATACAATACAGCAGAGTACACAGAATTTGCATATGTTATTAGAAAACATTTTTACATATATGAACATTGTGTTATTATAGGAGCTCCTCTACCATCTGTGCGCCCCAAGCGCACAAGGCGACAGGCCACAGAGGAGGAGGATGAAGAGGAGGAGCAGGAGGAGCAGGAGGAGGATGCAGAGGAGGAGAGGGATGAGGTGCAGCCAGGGCCCTCCCAGTCGCCACCCCCAGCTCCTGTGGAGGAGCAAGAGGAGGAGCTGCAACCCCCCCCCCAAACTTCTGGTGGTGTATCGGATGTAGGAGAAGAGGAGCAGGAGGATGAGACCGTTCCTGTGAGCCTCGGTCAGGAGGGTAAATATGTGCACAAAGATTAATAACATTTCAACAATATGATGTAGATATAAAAATGGACAGCATTTAAAGCGCACCCGTCAGATTTCAGAACAATAATATGGTATTTATGATAGAAGTATATGTGCTAGACACATAACAATTGTATAGACATGATAATGATTGTTTAATAAGCAACATAAATATTATATTTATTTGGTAACGGTCTTTGAAATCCAAATGTTTTTTTCTTATATCCTAACAGTTTTAAAAAACATGGAGGAAAAGCAATCTGACATCGAGAGGACCCAAGACAAAATCCTCGCAAATGAACACAAGATGCATTTTCTATACCTCCAAAATCAGCAGCTGGCGCAACACCAGAGAAATAATTTTGCTGAGATGGCAAAGCTTCAGAAGTGCATGCATAATTATATTTGATTTTTTTTTCTTTTAATAAAAAAAGTTATTTTTTTCAAATGTTTCCTTTCTTATTGAGATTGTTAGGTTTTTCAACACATCTAACTTCACATCTAACACATCAACATCAACATCAACATCAACAGGCCGCAAACCAGGGTTTAACATAAAGTTCATCGTTTTAGTCACACTTGCTGTTACGATCCGGTCTGGTAGCTTGTAGCGGAGGCTGTTGGTGGATCCGCTGTGCCAGAGAGGTCATGAAGCATTACCCAGCATGAAGGCAGCAGCAGTAGTATTAAAATATAATGTAATTATCACACAGGCAAAATTTACAAGCAGTAGTGGTAATAGTACTAGATAGCATCTAAACACTTGGTCAAGACTTTACAGCAGCAGTAGTGGTAAAAGTAGTATATAGTGGCAAATAACTTGTGACATAGGTGTTGTGAGCAGCAGCAGCAGTAGTAGTAGTAATAGTAGACAATATAGTGTCAAATCACTCGGGCAAGAGGTACCATGATGAACAGTAGCAGCAGCAGTGGTAATAGTAGTATAGAGTGGTAAATAACTCGTGACATAGGTGTCTTGACTGAGCAGCAGCAGTAGTAGTAGTAGACAATACAGTGTCAAATCACTCGGGCAAGAGGTGCCATGATGAACAGCAGCAGCAGCAGTGCTAATAGTAGTATATAATGGCAAATAACTTGTGACATGGGTGTCTGAGCAGCAGCAGTAGTACTAATTGTAGACAATATAGTGTTTTATCACTCGGGAAAGAGGTGCCATGGCCCATGAACATCAGCAGCAGCAGTGGTAATACTACTATATAATGGCAAATAACTTGTGACATAGGTGTCTGAGCAGCAGCAGTAGTACTAATTGTAGACAATATAGTGTTTTATCTCTCGGGAAAGAGGTGCCATGGCCCATGAACAACAGCAGCAAGAGCAGTGGTAATAGTAGTATATAATGGCAAATAACTTGTGACATAGGTGTCTGAGCAGCAGCAGTAGTACTAATTGTAGACAATATAGTGTTTTATCACTCGGGAAAGAGGTGCCATGGCCCATGAACATCAGCAGCAGCAGTGGTAATACTACTATATAATGGCAAATAACTTGTGACATAGGTGTCAGAGCAGCAGCAGTAGTACTAATTGTAGACAATATAGTGTTTTATCACTCGGGAAAGAGGTGCCATGGCCCATGAACATCAGCAGCAGCAGCAGTGGTAATAGTAGTATATAATGGCAAATAACGTGTGACATAGGTGTCTGAGCAGCAGCAGTAGTACTAATTGTAGACAATATAGTGTTTTATCACTCGGGAAAGAGGTGCCATGGCCCATGAACATCAGCAGCAGCAGTGGTAATACTACTATATAATGGCAAATAACTTGTGACATAGGTGTCTGAGCAGCAGCAGTAGTACTAATTGTAGACAATATAGTGTTTTATCACTCGGGAAAGAGGTGCCATGGCCCATGAACATCAGCAGCAGCAGTGGTAATAGTAGTATATAATGGCAAATAACTTGTGACATAGGTGTCTGAGCAGCAGCAGTAGTAGTAATAGTAGACAATATAGTGTCAAATCACTCGGGAAAGTGGTGCCATCAGCAGCAGCAGTAGTAATAGAAAGTGGCAAATCTCTAGGACAAAAGGTGACAGCAGCAGAATGAGTAATATATCAGTACATAATCACTCAGCCTTTTGGCATTAGCAGTAGGAGCCCATATTGTGGCAAAATTACAAAAGCTTGAAGTTGCATTAGCATGGTGATCAAACTTTAAAAGCAGAATGACACAGGCCTTAAGTAGCTGTAGCCTGACTATACCATAGTGCCTCGTAATTTAAAAGTTTGATTAACATTATTTCTATGCTATACGTGACTTTTTAAATTCATGGTGAGCATTGAGCAATTACAATTTAAAATAATGTGGCAGGAGCATCAGGACTCCTTATAGTGGCTTAATGACACAGCATGGAAATATTTATGCCCTTAACACTACCTGCCCACTATGAGTTTCAAAGGTATCAATTAATGCAAGAGGTAATAACGAATGACATGACAAGGGACCATTCAGCGCCCTGAACCGACGGCGGGTGCGAGAAAGTCACCGCCGATCCAGGACTCATTCATCTTGATGAATGTGAGTCTGTCCACAGAGTCTGTGGACAGACGGGTCCTCTTGTCCGTGACCACCCCACCTGCCGCGCTGAATGTCCGCTCAGATAGTACGCTGGAGGGGGGGCAAGACAATAACTCCAGAGCATACTGAGCGAGCTCGCGGCAGGTGTCCAATCTGGCAACCCAGTACTCCATGGGGTCGTCGGTGCTCATACTGTCAGAAGCACCGACGGACCCCATATAGTCTGCCACCATGTGGACCAGCCGCTGGTGGTGACTGCTGCTGCTGCTGGTACTGGGTCGCTCAGATTGGAAGAACATCCTCATCTCACCCATTAGGTCCCCTGCTCGGCTGCTGCTGCTGGGTGCAGCCACCTGCTGGGTGAGACGAGGAGGGACAACTGGAGGCCGGGGAGTTGTCTGCTCCAACCGGCTGACTATGCGTGCCTGCAGTTCCTCCATCCGGTGCTGCCTCCGGCTGGCTGGGAGGAACTGCTCCAGTTTCCCCTTACATCTTGGATCTAAAAGGGTGGCCATCCAAAATTCATCCCTCTCCTTGATAGCATGAACCGGGGGTCCCTCCTGAGGCATCTCAGCATGTGGGCAGCCATGGGGACCTGGGGACCTGAGCCTGAAGTGCGGTCAGCACTTCTTTGCCAGTGTGTCTCCGGTCCCCTAAACTAACAAGCTGGAGTAGCTACGGGGGTGCTTGCTGGGAGGCTCAGCAGCTGCGGAGTCAGTGGCTTGACGGAGACCAGCAGTTCTCCCCTGGACACCCCGGGGCGGCACCACAAAATCCGATGCCACCGATCCCTCCCCGGCGCCTCGGAGGGAAACCCAATGGGCCGTGAAACTGATGTACCGGCCCTGCCCATGCCTGCTGGTCCAGCCATCCATTGTGAGATGCACCCTGTCGCTGACAGCGTGATCCAGCGACAGGGTTACATTCTGCACAATGTGCTGGTGTAGGGCAGGGACACCAGTCCTGGCAAAGAAATGGCGGCTGGGGACACGCCATTGGGGTTGGGCCTGCTCCAACATCTGACTGAAGGGGTTGCAATCAACGATGTTGAAGGGCAGCAGATGTTGGGCAATAACCCTTGCCAGGAGCCCATTGAGGGAACGCACATGCCGGTCTCCAGGGGGGAAGGGAGTGGTGCGTTCAAAGGCGTCGGAAAGCGACGCCTGGCGCCGGACGGCAGTGCAGGACACAGACGAGGAGGGTGCTGTGGAAGTAGAGGTCTGTCTGCCGGTAGCAGTACCTCTACTAGAGGGAGCGGGGGGGCATGACCTGCTGGGAACAGATGAAGCTGTGGCAGGGGCTGCTGTACCCTGCTCACTTGTGGTGGTGGCGCTGCTACCACCACCATGCTTCATCTGGTCATACTCCTGCCAGTGATTAATTCTCAGGTGCTGGTTCAGGGCTGTGGTACCCACCCGAGCCAAGCACTTCCCTCTCTTCACCCTGGCACGACAGATCTGGCAGATGGCCACGGTATGGTTATCTGGTACCAGGGTGAAGTAGGCCCAGACAGGTGACTTCAGCGCCGCCCTCCTGTCAAATGGGGTGACGCTGACTTGCACCTGCTGGGACTCGGTGCGCACAGGTGGAGCTGCCTGCTGCTGCTGTTGCTGACACCTCCTGCTGCCATCACCAGTGGAGACCCTGACGCTGGTCTCCCTGGTAACCTGGCGCACCGTTTCCACAGGGTGCCTACCTTCCTCGTCGTCACTGCTGCTGTGAACCGACAAGTTATGTGGCACCCATGTTGGGTCAACCTCCTCTTTGCCCCCAGATATGTCAGACCCAGGGCTGACATGTGGTGGTCTGAGGGAAACATCTGACATGGAGCCGCTAGCCTGGCTCCGCTGTCCCCTCACCGACGCCTGGGTCTGACTAGGTGCGGGTGTTTCCTGCACAAAAACACCAGCACCACTTGGAAGGAATGTCTCTGGGATACTGACAGCAGGTACCCCATCCTCCTCCTCCATCAACCCTTCAAAAAGGTCCTGACCATCAGGACAGAACTGCATGTCTGCCTGATGCAGGGCCTCCCCCAAGATATCCCTCTCACTGTCACTGTCAAACAGTAAGAGGCTGGACCCTTGGGGGCTGGGGGCGGGTCCTAAAGGCATCGGTGTACTGGTGGTGCTATTGGGAGTCAGGACTGACGACTCAGTGGCACTGCTGTGCCCCATATACTCCACCACTAGTGAAGCCTGAGAAGGCAATATCGGGCGGCTGCCCGAGGGAAAAAAAATTCTGATGAGGCGGACTCCCCTTCCACCTGATCCACTACCACTAGTAGGGGCGCGAGAGGTACCTGCTATCTGCTTACACAAACTAAAACTAAATTTTTTTATTTTTTTTTACACTGACTGACAAGGACAAAGAAGAGGAATAGAAATACTAATCTAATATGCAACACTAACTATGCTTACACAAACTTATATGACTAAACTAAAGCTAATTTTTTTTTTTTTTTTTTTTTTTTATACACAAAAAACACACACTAAACACACACTAAACTAAGCTACCTTAAAGAAATGTACAATTACACTAAGTAAGTACACAGAAGTCTATCTAACACTAAGCTACACTAATCTGGAAAACAACAACACAAATCTGAGCTTTTAAGCTTTTAAAAAAGCTGTTTGGTCTTTTGCTTTGAAAAAAGCAGTTTAGAAGTTAGGCCTTGTACACACGATCGGACATATCCGATGAAAACGGTCCGCGGACCGTTTCCATCGGATATGTCCAATCTGGAGTTTGGTCCGATGGCGTGTACACACCATCGGATCAAATTCCCCGCCGGCGGACGGCGCCGTGACGTGGCGGTGACGTTGACGCCGCCACGTCACCGCACCAGGAAGTAAAACACTTCCGCGCATGCGCCGAATCCATTCGGCGGCGGCGGTGCGGGACGACATGTCTGCTGGTAAGTGTACTAACCAGCAGACATGTCGGGCGGACACATTCCCACCCGATAGATTTCAAAGCATGCTTTGAAATCTGTCGGGTGGACAAATCTGTCCGCTAGCCCATACACACGATCGGAGATGTCTGCTGAAACGGTCCATCGGACCGTTTTCAGCGGACATATCCGCTCGTGTGTACGAGGCCTTAGAACTAGAAGCAGCCAGGAACCACAGAACTGCAAGCACTTTAGGAAGCACAATGCTGATGCTGTAAGCTGTAAGATGGCACAGAAACACTCCACTCTCTATCCACCTTGTGAATCTGCACTGAAATACTGCTGGAAGTGAACTTATATAATGGTCGTGCAGGCAGGTTACTATTGGTTGCTATGGAGGTTGCTAACCTCTGACAACTGTGGTAGGAGAACTCTGATTGGCTCTGATGCAAAAGAAGGGCGGAGAAAATAATCGCGCAATATTCCTTTTGCCGAATATTCGCATTGCGAATATTCGGTAGCATAAATGGATCGCATCAGCTACTCGGCCCAGTGTCTCTAATCATCCCAGCAATGCTTTTAGACGTCGATGGAGATCACTAGGATGTGATCTGTTTTAAAAATAAATTTGGAAAAATATGAATATTCGCTATCGCGAATATTCACCGCGATATTCGAGTTATTCGCGAATACTCGAATATGCAATATTCGTAACGAATATTCGCAATGCGAATATTCATGAGCAACACTGCTGTGGAACAGCTGAATGACATGAATGAATGACATGTATGAATCAATTGCTACTGAAGGGTAAAACCAAGACCTGAGTGGGCATGAATATAAAAAGTAGTGCTGAGCTGTTGATAAAATTATATGCAAAAGTATAAAAACGCAGAAGCATAAAAGCAATGAGTATAAAAACGCAGAAGCATAAAAAGCAATGATAATAGGTGCAAAGTGACAAACTAAATAACGTGCCAAACAATATTGTTCTGGCGTAGCATATCTTGATAACGCTATGCCACAGTAACACTGAATGGCAAGCCTGGTATTCACCAAGAAAATGCGCTCAACGTTGCGCCGGCGTAGCGTATAGTTAT
Organism: Rana kukunoris; assembly: GCA_029574335.1. Classification (NCBI taxonomy): domain Eukaryota; kingdom Metazoa; phylum Chordata; class Amphibia; order Anura; family Ranidae; genus Rana; species Rana kukunoris. The sequence continues at coordinate 379,994,466 of CM056052.1, forward strand.
CGGCGTAAGCTGGCGTAAGTCAAAGTAGGTGGAAGTGGGCGTGTAACATTTAAATGAAGCGTGACCCCATGCAAATGATGGGCTGAGCTTCAAAAAACGAACTGCGCATGCGTCGGCTCTTGGACGCATCCCAGTGCGCATGCTCACAGTCGACGTAATTGTAACCTACGCACAGCCCTATTCACGTAGTACTACGTAAATGACGTAAAATACGACGGCTGTTCCCTGGTCCATACCTTTGAATGGGTTGCACCACCTATATGTGGAAACACTTTACGTCGGAAGTAAGCCTTAGGCAAACCGCATATCTTTTCCGCCTGGGATCCGTCCAATCCCGAGCAAGAGGGAGTGTCTATACGTGGATTCGTGCATAGACACTCCCCCTTGCTCGGGATTGAACGGATCCGTCCAATCCCGAGAAGGGGAGTGTCAATACATGGCGGCGCGGGCATTACAAGTATTCAGAATGAAAGCTTGTAATGCGCGCTACGATATAATGCAGGGTATTAACGGCGGTATGCGGCAGCATCATATCTACAAGTATGAGGGACAGGCAATGGCTGCAATATGGGGGGGAAGTATTCTATTTTAGTATCGGGGGTATTTGCGGGAGTACAAGTAGTCCCGCAAATACTCGGCATAGGTCCCGATACCGATACTAGTATCGGTATCGGGACATCCCTAGTATCTAGCATCGGGAATCGGCGTAAAGATACAACGGCGCACATTTGTACTTATGACGGCGTATCTCTAGATACGCCTGCGTAAAGCTTACGTGAATCCGGCCCATAGTGTCCAAATAAACCTCAAATGCTGAAGAGGTATGTAACACAATGCAAAAAAATTTATAAATTAAAATAGTACAAGTGCAAACAACATCTGCTCTGAAACAATCACATCTGCTGTGAAATATGTAAAATAAGCATGAAATGAAATGCAAAGGTGCATTAGGTGAACGTGGTAAATTCCAAAGTGTGATGCAAAAAGAAAATAAAAAGTCCAAAATGTGCAATCGCACATAAAAAGTGATGTGTGCAAGCTGATGGCTTCTTCAGTACCTTCTACTGATGCCGCGTACACACGATCACTTTTTGTGATGAAAAAAAACAAAGTTTTATGTGACGAAACAAAACAACGTTTTTCAAACTTCATTTTCCAAAACGACGTTGCATACACACCATCGTTTTTCCAAAATGCTCTTGCAAAGCGTGGTGACGTACACCACGTTCGACAGCACTCTGTACCATTGAAGCTCCGTCTCATAACTTGCTTCTGAGCATGCGTGGGTTTAAAAACGTTGTTTTCAACGTCGTTTTTCCCACACACGATCACTTTTTATGACACAAAAAATGACATTTTGAAAAACGACACCAAAAATTCAAGCATGTTCGAATTTTTTTTGGTCGTTTTTTTGAAGATATAAAACAACGTTTTGCCCACACACGATCATTTTAAATGACGTTTTTGAAAACGTCGTTTTTTTTTCATCACAAAAAGTGATCGTGTGTACGTGGCATCAGCTGTAAATGTGCAGAGTGATTGCTCTTCAGTGCTTTCTGCTAAGGTAAATGGATGGCCCCTTACCTCACTGCTGTGAGGTTACAGCATATAAGAAAAGCCTGAGTGTATCTAGCGTAATCCAGCCTGCTTAGATGGTGCTTTGGGTAGTCCCTGGATGTGGTCCCTGGTTGTGGGGAATGACTGTTACATCCGTGGTGTAAGGGGGTCTCCGGATGCTGTGCATATATGATAGCAGGGAAGTTATTCAGGATCCGAATAAAAGAACATGTTCAGAATATCTCCTGAAAGGTTTCGATAAACACAATGGGCCAGATTCAGGTAGATGCGCGCATCTTTTCGCCAGCGTATCGCATCGCATATACGCTGCGCTGACGCAAACTAGCGAGTGAAGTACTGTATTCACCAAGCGCCTGTCCGTTACTTTGCGCCGGAGTAATGGAAATGCGCTGGCGTAACCTGACGCAAGTGGAAGTGGGTGTGATCATATGTAAATGATGGGCGGAGCCCAGCGCAGAGGCTTACGTTCAGCGCATCATCCACGGAGCATGCGCAGTGAGTGAGGCTTTACTCGGCCTCCTCTGCGCATGCTCACAACTTCCGTCGGCACCACTTCACGGGAAACGTCAGCGCAATGTGTTCCGTTGCGCATATAAAAGCGCCAGCGGAAGCGCCATTCCGGCGCAAAAGTATTTCCGTTTCCCCCCACCCCAGGGAAGTTACTTTTGCAAAGAGATGGCTGCTCCCGCTCCCCCCAAAGAGAGGAGGAACCTCAATTTCAATTCCCAGGAGGTCTCTGTTATAATCTCGGCTATGGAGACTTTTAATGACTTCCTCCACGGCAAAAAAAGTCGGAAGACCAGCCGGGATAGGAAGCAAGGCATCCTGGAGACCATTGCTGGCAGGGTGAATGTTTTGGGGTACTCCACCCGGACTGCTGGCGATATCCAAAAAAAAAAAAATGACCTGCGGCGCAAGGTCCGTGGCAAGGTGGCCACCATCAGGAGGCATGAGAGGGGCACGGGTGGCGGACCCCCATGTGCGATCAGCCTGACCACGGAGGAGGAGGTGGTCGCCCGCTGCCTGGACAGGGAGCAGTTCGAGGGGGTCCCTGGATATGACTCCGTGGAGGAAGGCTCCAGGACAGGTAAGTGATTTTTACCCCCTTTTTGGTGTGTTGCATGTGGGGGGGGGGGGTACATGTGCCAAGTGTGTGGGACCACCCAACATGTGTCTGCTTTGTGTCATCCACAGATGACGGAGCTGGGCCATCATCTGTTGGCGGCCAGTCCACCCCATTCCCCCAACGGCATCCTGTGCCCGAGCCCATGGGTGGTGAAGAGACCGAGGTGGAGGAGGAGAGTGCCCACACCTCACCTGCAGAGGTGGTTGAGGAGCAGCCTGTTGTGGCAGAGCAGGACATAATTTTATTTTTGGAAGAGTCCTTCTCTTCTGCAGGGCCCTCTGCAATACCCTCCCCCATCCTAGGAAGCCCCTCAAGGGCGACTCCATCCCCCCGGGGACAACCATCTCCTGGCCCCAGGAAGGCCACCCGTTAGACCAGGGGGGTGTCTGCAGGGTGATATAAGGCACCTCACTGCAGCCGTCCAGGCAAACACTGCTGCCATCCGGGACCAGGGGAGGCAGAGTCGGCGGGCCCAACAATACCAGGTCACCCGGCAGCTCAGGATGCAGGCCAAGCAGCTCAGGATGCAGGCCCAGACCAACTCTTACCTCAGCAGGATAGCCATGGCCTTGGAGGGCATGCAGGCCACACCTGCCAGGAGTGGCCCACCCGGGGATCAGCCACCTCCAGATGCCCCCCCACCCCCACCCACTCCATCCAGGCAGCTGAGGAGCCAGAGAGGGGCCACCAGAAGGAGCCCCCGGCATCCCAGATGATTTTTTTTATTTTTATTTTTTTCTTAATGCTCAGGACATGAGATTTTTATTTTATTCTTAATGCTCAGGACATGAGATTTTTATTTTATTCTTAATGCTCAGGTTATGAGCTTTTTTATTTGTGATTATGCTCAGGATATGAGATTTTTTTTTTGATACTGCACACGTTGCAGTGTGAATGGTGTGTGAATGTGAGGGGTGGCACTCCTGCCAGTAAGGGGTGTCACCCTCGGCCGTGGTGGAGAAGTTATCCCCACGGCTGTGTGAATGACGTGTGAAAGGTGTATGAATGGATAGCGACATCATTGGGGCCTTGACGCTGGCGTTGCTGCTCCCAAGTCCTACATGTTGGACTTGGGCTAATCCAATGCGATGTGGATGTGGTGTGTGTGATCTAGGGACATCAGTGGTGTGCATTGTCCGTGTGATCAATGTTTTTGTTTATTGTCCAAAGATGCCTACGGCGAGGACCCTCCTGACTGCTCTTCCATCAGCTGAATGGGTCTCCTCTGGCAGGGGGGGCTGTCTGGTTGGGGGGTCAGGTCATCACGTATGTCAATCTGCAGGCCTTTTCTCATGGCAAAGTTGTGCAGAATGCAACATGCACCGATGATCTGACACACAAAGGTAGGGGAATACAATAAGGCCCCCCCAGACTTATCCAGGCAGCGGAAACGGGACTTTAGGAGCCCAAATGTTTGCTCCACCACTGCACGGGTTTTGATGTGCGCTTCATTGTATTTTCTCTCTCCTGTGGTTTGGGGGTTCCGGAAAGGAGTCAAGAGATGGGGTCCCAGTGCATATGCAGAGTCACCTGTAAGGGAAAAGACAGGAGGATGTTAGTCATGCATGTGGCCCTTGTGATGTGTGCATTATGGGAGGGGATAGTCATGCCTGCCACCCATGTCACTCACCAACCAGCCAGCTCTCCCCATACATGTTCTGTTGGAATTCTATTGGGATGGGGCTCTGATTGTATATGAAGCTGTCATGGCTGGATCCGGGGTGTTTGGCACGGACGTGCCATATGAGGCGTTGGGCATCAGCTATCACCTGTACGTTGATGGAGTGCCAATGCTTCCGATTGCGGTATATGTGCTCTGTGGCACTGGGGGGTTTTGGGCCACATGTGTGCAATCAATGGCCCCCACAGTGCGTGGGAATCTGGCAATGTTGTAGAAATCTGTCATTGCCTTCAGCCGCAGCTCCTCAGTGGTTGGTCTGATGAACTGGTTGGACATGCGTCTGAGAATTGCAGGGACAACCTGGTGCACACATCTGCTCATGGAGGACTGTGACATCCCAGCCACCACTCCACTTGTACGCTGGAATGATCCACTTGCAAGGAAATGGAGTGTTGCCAGGACCTTCACCAGTGGCTGCACTGCTTGTGAGCGGTGTGTCTTGCTGGTGATGTCACCCTGCAGGGTTGTGGTTAGTTCAAGTATTGCATCAGGGCTGAATCTGAAGAGGCGATACACCTCCTCATCCCCCATGCCAAAGAGGCTCATGCGCGTGCGGTATATCCTCTCACGTGCCCGCCTCCTCCGTACCGGGGGACCCAGTACTAGTGCTAGGACCGCGACTGCCCCTGGCATGTTGGCACACAGAGGTGTTGTCCTTGCACGTGTGGTTGTTCAGCTTGCTAGTTTCGTCGGTAACGCTGCTGCTGTAGCTGCTCTCCTGCTGACCTGTGGCCGTCTGGAGTAAAGATAAAGCAGCTATTTGTAGAAATAACTTTGCGCTAGCCGTTCCACATACGCGTGGCGCATGTAGCCAGCGTATGGTGCTAATCCGTTCGCGAATCGTGTAAACTCCCTCATTTGCATATTTGCATGGCAAATCAATAGGCGCGACGGATGCGACGAGCGAAAATATGCGCTAACGATACTCTGGCGAGGGAAAGTTAAGCCGATCGGAAAAGGCCCGTTTTCTGGCGCATCTAGGTTGGTGGGTACGGCCACATAGATACAACGGCGCATCTTTACAGTTACGCGGCGCATATCGATTTACTCCAGCGCAAGTCTTGCTGAATCTGGCCCAATGTCTTCAAGCACTTTTTTACTACATCATAACAAAGATCCCACCCATTTGAAATTCTGGGGATCGAACCCTACACCAGACATTGGAGGGGTGGGCATAAAGTGAGGATATTGAGTCAACTATGTCCAAATGGATCTTTACTTTAGATACTTTTGTACCTCGGGGCCTCAACGTAGACTTTGATCTAAATTGTGGCCTGGTATGGTATCACTCGCCCCCCCCCCCCTTTCATGGCCTGCTGGGCTGCATACCTTTTTTAAATTTTGGCACAAGATTCCCTACACCAGACCCAAAAGGTTGCCTGGAAGACGCTATTGTCCCCATCAACATGGCGACTAGGTGCTTTGGGGGGCCGAGACTCCCTGCCCCAAAGCACCCCCCCCCATGTTGAGGGCATGTGGCCTGGTATGGTTCAGGGGGGGCGCTCTTCCCCCCCTTTCCTGACCTGCCAGGCTGAATGCTCAGATAAGGGCCTGGCATGGATTTTGGGAGGGGACCCCATGTTATTTAACCACTTGCCTACTGTGCACCTAAACCCCCTTCCTGCCCAGACAAAATTTAAGCTTCCGGCATTGCGTCGCTTTAACTGACAATTGCGCGGCCGTGCGACGTGGCTCCCAAACAAAATTGGCGTCCTTTTTTCCCCACAAATAGAGCTTTCTTTTGGCGGTATTTGATCACCTCTGCGGTTTTTATTTTTTGCGCTATAAACAAAAATATAGCGTCAATTTTTTAAAAAATTCAATATTTTTTTACTTTTTGCTGTAATAAATAACCCCAAAAATATATATAAAAAAAAAATGTTCCTCAGTTTAGGCCGATACGTATTCTTCTACATATTTTTGGTAAAAAAAAAATGCAATAAGCGTTTATCGATTGGTTTGCGCAAAATTTATAGCGTTTACAAAATAGGGGATAGTTTATGGCATTTTTTTTTTTTTTTTTTACTATTAATGGCGGCGATCTGCAATTTTTTTATTGGGACTGCAACGTTATGGCGGACACTTCGGACACTTTTCTGACATTTTTGGGACCATTTACATTTATACAGTGAACAATGCTATAAATATGCATTGATTACTGTATAAATGTGACTGGCAGTGAAGGGGTTAACCACTAGGGGGCGGGGAAGGGGTTAAATGTGTGTCCTATGAGTGTTCTAACTGTGGGGGGAGGGGGGGTGACTGGGGGAGGTGACCGATTGTGTCCCTATGTACAAGGGACACAGCAACGGTCTCCTCTCTCCCTGACAGGACGTGGAGCTCTGTGTTTACATACAGAGCTCCACGTCCCCGCTCAGTTACTGGGCAATTGCGTGTGCCCGGCGGCGATCATTGCCGCCGGGCACTCGCACGGGATCCCAGCATAGCGGCCGGTGCGCGCGCGCGCCCGCCCGCGGCTTTAAAAGGACATCACGTCATATGACGTGATGTCAGGATAATGGAGTCCTCCGCCCTCCGTCATTTGACGGTGGGCAGAGGACAAGTGGTTAAAGAAAACAAAAACATATTTTTTTTAAATCTGTATTGCCAGGAGCTGGCAATACATTACAGCTGCGAGCAAGCTTAGCTGACATTTTTTCCATTTCATTATTGCTGCAGCATGTTCTATACATTGTACAGATGTGCCACTTTACAGGCATGATATTTAAAGAAATATTAAATTTTTATTGTTTCACTTTAAGCTTCATTAAAATCACTGCTTCTTTAAAAACGATCGTTTAAAAAAAAAAAAAATCATTGGTACAGTAAAATCAGCACTCATGTTCGTGTCCCATAGACTTTAATGGAGATTCCATGTTAGCTAGAACTTTTTTCATGTTTTAGATGTTCTGATGTGAACCGAACAGGTGGGATGTTCAGCCCATCATTAATCATCAGGACAAAAAATGTAATGGATAAGTTGCTTTTTAAACAGGTTCAACACTGGTGTCAATCTTGTCCAGAAAGGTCTCAAAGCTAAGTCAAGTAGGCTGCAATGCTATAAAACAAGTCATGTGAAATTTTAAATTAACTATTCAGGTGACATTAAAGCTAGAAGCAACTGGAAAATGTTATTATATTGGAACTTTGTATTCTGGGGCAGGGAACTTCTGTAACAAAATTAATGTTTGCAAAAAGAGGAATAAACTGGGCAAGAAAAAAATAGAATATATTATGGCAACACAGGTACATAAAGAAGGACTACAGCTGAAGTAGCTGTTAGCACACTTGGGTTGAATGTTGAAGATAAACTAAACTACTAGATTTAAGCCTTTGAGAAAAAATGGAATGTACAGTAGCAGCAGCTGTAGCTTTTCCAGTAGATGCTCTACTAAATGGACAGAAGGTGGCACTATAGTCATTATTATCTAGTTAGTATGCAGTTAATTTTACTGTTGTATATCTGTATTCCAATAGTGAAGCCCCCATAGACACTATGGGCCAGATTCAGAAAGGACTTACGCTGACGTATCTACTGAAGTCCACGGATGTGCCGTCGAATCTATGCGCCTTATTCTTGAAATAAGATACGCCTGAATTTTGGCTTCATCCAACCGACGTAAGTCTCCTACGCCGTCGGATCTTGGGCGCATATTTACGCTGGCCGCAAGGGGCGCTTCCATAGATTTACGCGTCGAATATGTAAATGAGCAAGATACGCCGATTCAAAAATGTACTTGGGCCCGTTGCTTTAATCTTCGCCGTTTAGGTAAGGCGTACTTCCAGCGTAACGTTACACCTGCTATATGAGGCGCAGGTCATGAAAAGCTATGGACATCGGAACAGCCGCCAAATTTTACGGTGTTTACGTAAGTCGTATGTGAATAGGGCCGTGCTTAGGTTATGTTCAGTGATTCGACGTATCTTAGGTATTTGTCCCGACGTGATTCTGCGCATGCGTACTGGGATGCGTCCAAGAGCCGACGCATGCACAGTTCGTTTTTTGAAGCTTAGCCCATCATTTGCATGGGGTCACGCTTCATTATAATACATCACGCCCACTTCCAGCTAATCACTCAGCTAATCAGCCGCTGTACAGTGCCTGCTGCCTAGAATGTGTTTTTAGCACGACAGCATCGCGCTAATTCTCGGCGACAGGGTGCCGACATCTCACACTCGCTGGAATAGTAAAAGCACATTCCAGCGAGTGCGTCATAGAAGCAACGGGGATCCGACGTGGATTCCCGCCAATTCTACACGTGGGCGGCGTTTTTTATGAATCCTGAATGGGAACTCCCCGTCGGATTTAAATAAAAATTCGGCATGGGTTCCTCCCTCAGGAGCATAACGGGCCCTTAGGTCTGGTATGGGTTGTAAGGAGACCCCCCCCTACGCCGAAAAAACGGTACACACGTGGTACCTACCGGAGCATGATGGGACTGCGACGTCACAAGATAGGCCTATATAAGTCGCTGGGAGCCGCGCGCCCGGCATAACAGTGGGAAGAAGCGTTGTGTCAACATCTGGAGAAGAAGAGAAAAAGAAGATGTGACAGAACAGCGGACTGGCCGCCGCTAGTAATTGAGCTAACACGAAGATATCGGCGGCCAGTCCTGAAGAAGAAGGCACCGGAGAGTGGGAGAAGACCCCAGAGAGCGGAGAACACCCCCCGGAGAGCGGAGAAGACCCCCGGAGAGAGGGAGAAGACCCCGGAGAGCGGAGAAGACCCACCCCCCGCCGAAGATGTCGAAGGAAGCCCGCTGGGGGGTGGGCGCTTTTATAAAAGCGACCCCCCCGGTGGCGGAAGAGAACCAGACGGCGGCGAAGAACAGCTGCACCCACCCCCCGCAGAAGATGTCGGGAGAAGCCCGCTTTTATAAAAGCGACCATACACACCCCCCCCCGGCGGCCAACTAATAAAATATTTTAATACCCTGTGTGGTTTATTTGTGTTTGCACTTTTTTTGCAGGTGAATGAGTAGGGGTACGATGTACCCCATACTCATTCACTTAGGGTGGGGGCCTGGTATCTGGGGGCCCCCTTATTAAAGGGGGCTCCCAGATTCCGATAAGCCTCCCGCCCGCATACCCCGACAACCAACGGCCAGGGTTGTCGGGAAGGGGCCCTGTCCTCATCAACATGGGGACAGGGTGCTCTGGGGTGGGGGGGCCGCAGTGCGCCCCCCTGCCCCAAAGCACCTGACCCCCCCATGTTGAGGGCATTCTGCCCGGTACGGCTCAGGAGGGGGGGCGCTCGCTCGCCCCCACTCCCTTCCTGACCGGCCGGGCGGCATGCTTTGGATACGGGTCTGGTATGGATTGTGGGGGGACCCCCACGCCATTTTTTCGGCACAGGGGGGGGGTCTCCTTACAACCCATACCAGACCTAAGGGCCCGTTATGCTCCTGAGGGGGGAACCCATGGCAGATTTTTATTTAAAATCCGGCGGGGAGTTCCCCTTCAGGATTCATAACAAACGCCGCCCACGTGTAGAATTGGCGGGAATCCACGTCGGATCCCCGTCGCTTCAATGACGGTTTTGTCTCCATCGTGGCAAACAAGCTCAGCTCTGGCACCCGCGATGGGGCTCGCAAGTGGTTAATCTCGTCGAGAAAGGGAGCGAGATTGACACAATATCGCAGTCACCTACTGTAGATCTGAGGGAGACACGCAAGGAAAATAAAAAACAGCATTTTAGCTTGCTCATGATTGGATAATAAAATTTGCAGAGCAGTCAAGAAGGCCTGGATGCGGTATGACGTGCAGTACGTGATACGCGCACGCCAAGGGCGAAGCCGACCTGAGTCCCAGGGAGAGGAGATGCCGTAGACGCGGGAGGATCCGGGGGAACGGATGCGAGGAGATGGTGCTGTAAGTTCCCAGCCGATGCCTCCTGTACTCGGCGCGGCGTCCAGCCTCCTGTGTGAGGCTCTTCCACCCCCCACCCCTGACGGAGCTGTCCGATATGATCGCCCCAAAGTGACTGGGTGAGTTGGTTCTACAAAAGGGAAAGTAAACTCTGATATCATCACACCCCCGCCGCGGTCCACGCTGTGCTACTGGATCCTACACCATAGGCAGCAGGTAATATCCACTCCTCTCAGTGCCTGTTAATCTTTTGAATCCTGAAGCCGGGTAAGCATATATCAACTTGCAATTCATATGGCTGGCATAGTGACTGTATTAGAGCTGTATTAGAGCTGAAGGGGTGCCCCTGAAAAGAGACAGTGCTTATCTCAAGCCCCCGAAAAAAACCTTATGTTGCTAACTGCTCCAGAGACTACCTTGTGTGGCGTATCACAGTCTTCTTATTTTTCTTTTATTTTTTTCTCTTGTTACTATACGGGGATCTCCTATGGTAGATAGAGCTCTTGAAGCTCTTGAAGACACAGCAAAATACACTACCCCATTGTACAACAAACTATAAATAATACATCGGTGTAAACTGGGGGAGCGAGGTATTATGTAAATCATTCTTTATATGTATATGACGTATGCTTAGGCTGCTATATCCCGGCAAAAGTACTCTAAAGCCCCCTGGTGGACTCTGAAGGCACTAATCTAATACCGAAGACGTCAATAAAACATCAGGATGACCCGGTCTGGGCTCTGTAACTTATGATATTAGAACACGGCTAGGTATATAGTAGCAGTGCATAGCATCCAGGTGCTCGGCTCAGGTCTGAATAAGGGAAGGTGGTCCTACCTACTGTGATAAGATCTTAATTGAATAGAGCACATGTAACGATACGGCCCCCTCAGAACACAGGAGTGTTCTCATAGTATCCCTGGAATACCTCAGAAGAGATATCAATGTACCCCCCCTCTTAAATGTAGCTGCCAATAGAGGTGCTCCTAGGACTGTCAATCTATACACATTCATATATGAAAGGGGAACTACCACCCTATGGAAGCCTAGACACTTATTGTCTCAGCATTTATACATTATTCTAGCTACAGGGGGGATGGGAGGGTCAGGGGGGGGGGGGAGGGTGGGATGGGAGGAAAGGGGGGGGAGAGTGGCTGGGGGGGAGGCTTGAGGGGGAGGGGGGATGGGAATGTGGCTCCTAGGGACTCCACAAGGGCACTTTAGGACAGCGGTGAAGCAGGAATAAATGGAAGAAGTCAAATTTATGTCATATAATGTCAAAGGCATGAATTCCGCTGGGAAAAAATTTAAGGTCCTGGAAGAGATTAAACGATATAGAGCCGATATCGTTTTCTTACAGGAAACCCATTTAACTCTGGAGTCTAATATAAAGTTATATTCACCCACATACCCAAACTGGCTTTATGGGGATGCTATCTCCAATCGCGCAAGGGGAGTGGCAATTGGTTTTGCAAGAGGAACCAAGTTCACGCTTGAAGCCAGATTGACGGACCCGGAAGGTCACTTTCTATTCCTGAAAGGAAAGATTGGGAATACGGTTTACACTCTAGCAAATATCTATGCCCCTAATGTACATCCAACCCAATATCTGTGCAGAATCCTTGGTAAACTGAAAAACTTTGCAGAGGGCTATTTAGTCTTGATGGGAGATCTAAATTTTGTCATGAATCCGAGAGAGGATAGTACGTCCTATGTGAGGGAGACATCTAACGTGCAGACACAAAAAATAAAACATATGATGCATGGTTGTCAATTGATAGATGTTTGGAGAGCTTTTCACCCTAAAACACAAAATTACACGTTTTTCTCTCCCCCACATGGAACGTATACCAGAATAGATTATATTTTGGTGGACCACAGACTGTTGGAACGGGTTACCGAGACAGATATTGGAATTATGACTGTGTCGGACCATGCACCAATAACTATGAAAAATAAACTATCTATACAAAAATCCCAACAGTCTGTTTGGCACCTGAATAATGATCTGATTCGTGAGGAGGAAGTGGCTGGTAGGGTGGAATAGGAGCTCAAACAATTCTTCTTAATAAACGACACAGAAGGGATTTCTGGCGCAACGCTTTGGGAGACACACAAAGCGTATTATAGAGGGATCTTAATCTCAGAGGACGTAAGGGTAAAAAGAGAGAGAAATAGGAAAGCTGATACCTTGGTCAAAGAAATAATAAATTTAGAGCAACGACTAAAGGAGACGCTTCTGGAATTAACCCTAAAAAGAAATGAGCTCAAGGAGATTATGGAACAAGAAACAAGTAAACACTTCAACAACATTGCCAGAGAAAGATATTTATGGGGTAATAAATCTAGTAAACACCTTGCCAAAATGGCCCAAGAAATGAAAGCCAGGAATTACATCGAAAAAATTCAACGAAAGGATAGGAGATTGGTCTATACAACTGTGGAGATCGCAGAAACCTTCAAAAATTATTATGAAGAGCTATATACAATTGATCGGTCGAAGGGGCAAACGGGAGAGAGAGAGGCTAGAATGCAAGAGTTCTTAGAAAAAGCAGGACTTCCCAGGATAGATGAGATAGAAAAGATGAACATGGATAGGCCCATAGCAACTGGAAAAAGCCATGGCCCTGACGGGTTCTCTGTATTTTACTACAAGAGATACAGTAATATCTTAATACCCCAATTAGTCAGATATTTCAACGATCTAGGCTCAGAGTATGAAACTAGCAAGGAAGCGCTTGCCGCCTCGATCACAATTATATTAAAAGAAGGGAAGGATAGCTCTCTCTGTTCAGGGTATCGACCAATCTCCCTCCTGAACGCTGATATTAAGCTCTTTGCGAAAATACTATCGGAACGCTTGAAAAGGGTAATGCATTTCCTAATACATCCCGATCAAGTTGGATTTGTCCCAAACAGAGAGGGTAAAGATAATACCATAAGAGGACTGCTTCTGCTTCAGAAGATAAAGCAGAGTGGGTCCCCGGGTCTGTTCCTGTCGGTAGATGCCGAAAAAGCATTCGACAGGGTAGACTGGGGACTCATGATGCAAACCCTGAGAGCAATGGGAATCGGGAATAGGCTGACTACCTGGATAAAAACACTTTACCATCATCCCTCTGCTAAAATAAAAATTAACGGTATACTCTCAGACTCTTTCGAGATGAAGAATGGGACAAGACAGGGGTGTCCTCTGTCCCCCCTTCTTTTCATTCTGTCATTAGAACCTTTGCTAGCCACTATCCGAAACGATCCTGACATCAATGGAGTTGGAGAAGAGGAACATAAATTATCGGCTTTCGCCGATGATATTTTGTTTTATCTTATTAACCCAGTAACTTTTATCCCTAAGCTTTCTATTATATTACAGCAATACGGCGCTATTTCCAATTTTAAGATTAATATAGCAAAATCTGAAATATTAAACATAAACCTCAATAAAAAAGAAGAAGGGCAAGTAAAAGAGATCTGTGCCTTTTCTTGGTGTAAAGAATTAAAATACCTTGGCATCAAACTGGCAAATACGGTACAGAAGATATATAAAATAAACTACGCACCCTTGCTAAATGAGATTAAAAACAAATAATAAAAAAACAATTAATAAACCCATTTCATGGGTAGGACGAATTAACATGCTGAAAATGGTGATAGTACCAAAAATACTCTACAAATTTTTACTAATTCCAATAACAGTACCCCAACAATTCCTAAGAATCCTAAATTCTCTATTGATGAACTATGTGTGGAAAAACAAAAAACATAGAATATCTTTATCTATTCTCAAACAGGGAAAGCAATATGGGGGCCTGGCGGTGCTCGATATTAAAAGCAAGGCGGCGGTTCTCTCTCAGGTGGTGGAATGGGCCAGAGATAGAAAAGGCAAAAGTGGGTTCAAATTGAAAAAGCACTAGCCAACACACAATTGAGCAACATTATCTGGATCCCTACCCAATATCGAGCACTCGATCACAAAACAAATGATATGACACGGGACACTTTAAGAATGTGGGATAGGGTCCAGATATCACTTGAACAGAAATGTAACTCCCCATTAACCACTTAAGGACCGCCGCATGTACATTTACGTCGGCACAATGGCACCGACAGGCACATCAACGTATATATACGTTGGTGCCTTGAGGGAGTTCGGGGGTCCGATCGGACCCCCCCCCCGTACATGCGGCGGTTCCTTTAGCTCCGGGAGCGATCCGAGATGAGGGGGCGGCAATTCGTTTTCAGCCACCCCCTCGCGATCGCTCCCAGCCAATGCGCGCGCCCGCTGCCGCCTCTTCCTGTGCTAAGTGTAAACACAGGAAGAGGGAAGTGCTGTGTTCCTCCTCGTGTCGGTCTTTTCGTCCGACGCCGAGGAGAGAACACATCACCAAGTAAGTTGCACCTAACAGTACACTGACACAGGTACACATAGGCACACTTAACCCCTTCCTGTCACCGCCGATCACCCCCCCCAGTCCACTGTAACATTGTGTCACTAAATGCAGTAATCATTTTTTTTGATAACTGCATTTAGTGTCAGTGTTACAGTAAAATGTGTCAGGGCAGTTAGTCTTAGCCCCCTTTAGGTCTAGGGTAGCCCCCTACCCCCCCTAATAAAGGTTTAACCCCTTGATCACTGCCTTAGTTAACTCTTTCACCCCCTATTGCCAGTGTCACTAAGCGATCGATTTTCTGATCGCTGTATTAGTGTCACTGTTGCCGCTAGGCAGTTAGTTTTTTTTGAGGTTCGCCGCCAGGTTCTATAGCGCTAGGTACCCCCATAAATAAAGTTTTTAACCCCTGATTGCCCCTAGAGTTAACCCTTTCACCAGTGATCACCATATAAGTGTCAGTGGTGACGCAGGTTAGCCAGTTAGTTATTTAGGTTTTTAGAAAGCGTTAGGTACCCCCATATATTACCTAATAAAGGTTTTAACCCCCTGATTGCCCCCTAGTTAACCCTTTCACCAGTGATCACCGTATAAGTGTTACGGTTGACGCTGGTTAGTTAGTTTGCTGTTTACAGCATCAGGGCACCCGCCGTATATAACCCAATAAAGGTTTAACCCCCTGATCGCCCGGCGGGTGATATAAATAAAATTTTTGCGTCAGTCAGGGTCTGCGTCGCCCCAGGCAGCGTTAGGTTAGTGCCAGTAACGCTTACACACACTCGCAAAGCATACACCCCCCCTTAGTGGTATAGTATCTGAACGGATCGATACCTGATCTGATCAGATCTATACTAGCGTACCCAGCAGTTTAGGGTACCCAAAAACGCATTGTTAGTGGAATGAGCCCAGATACCCGCTAGCACTTGCGTTTTGCCCCTCCGCCCAGCCCAACCCACCCAAGTGCAGTATCGATCGATCACTGTCACTTCAAAAACACATCACACACAACTGCAGCGTTCGCAAAGACAGGCCTGATCCCTGCGATCGCTAACAGTTTTTTTGAAGCGTTTTCTACATTTGCCTTTCTATAGCCAGGTGCTTTTTTTACCCGTGAATCATCACCAGTCTACGACTAAATTTAAAGCCCAAAATGTCAAAGCGGATGTACTCTGGTGAAGAGGCTGTTAGGATCCTGTGCATGTCGTCAGATGATGATGAGGAGGTCACGCATCTGACAGATTCGGGCTCAGAATACGATCCTGTTTACGACAGCGGCTCCATGTCAGATAGCTCTGACGACGGAGTGGTGGTCTCTGCTAAGGCCAGGCGTACCCGACCCCGTTCTGAGGTTGTTGAGGAGCAAGAACCGCAGGACCCTTGTATGGAGCAGAGAGCGAGTACTAGCGCCGCTATTCCTTTTGGTGAATTGGCAAGCACCAGCGGCCTAGTACACCCTGGTCGTTCATCCAGCACTGCAGTATCACGTGGTGACGTGGCGAGTCCCATAAGTTCAGTTCAAGCTGGCGAGGTGGCAAGCACAAGTAGTGTCCCGCTGCCACCAAGAAGAAGAAAAAGACAGGCCCATAGTGCCCATAGTGCCCTTCCTGCAGAATTCGCCTATCCTGATTGGGTCCCCACCACTTCTGCAGAACCCGTACTTCCCCCATTCACTGGCCAACCCGGAATTCAGGTGGATACAGCGAATTTTACGCCACTTGATTTTTATTTGCTGTATTTCACGGAAGATCTCTATAGATCTATTGTGGACCAGAGTAATTTGTATGCTGGTACCTACATCGCCGCTAATCCCCAGTCCGTCCTTTCCAAAGAATGGAGACCTCTTACGGTTTCCGAATTTAAGACCTTTCTGGGCCTTACCCTCAATATGGGCATACATCCATTTCCTCAATTGCACATGTATTGGTCCACACATCCAATTGACCAAATGCCCATATTCTCTGCTCACATGGCCAGGAAACAATACGAGATGATCCTGCGGTTCCTGCATTTCAGTGACAATGCACTTTGTCGTCCACGTGGAGACCCTGAATTTGACCGGCTCTACAAAATTCGGCCCCTCATAAACCATTTCAATGAACGTTATGCAGCCTTGTTTAATCCCCAGCAAGTTGTCTGCGTTGACGAGTCCCTGATTAAATTTGCTGGCCGCTTGTCTTTCAAGCAGTTCCTTCCCAGCAAGCGTGCCAGATACGGGGTCAAGCTCTATAAGCTTTGTGACAGGGCAACAGGCTACACATGGAGCTTTAGGGTTTATGAGGGCAAAGATAGTCACGTAGAGCCGGAAGGATGCCCAGATTACATGGGGAGCACTGGCAAGATTGTCTGGGACTTGGTGTCACCCTTATTCGGAAAGGGGTACCACTTGTATGTGGACAATTATTACAGCAGCGTGCCACTTTTTAGTCACTTGTTTGATCATCAGATTGGAGCATGTGGCACCGTGCGACCTAATCGCCGGGGCTTTCCCCAGCGGCTTGTAGATGCCCGTCTTAAGCTGGGGGCGAGAGCCTGCTACAGATGTAATAATTTGCTCGCTGTGAAGTGGCGGGACAATAAGAATGTTTTCATGCTTACCACCCTTCACGCAGACACGACAGTACAAATTCAAACGGCGACTGGTGTTGTGGAGAAACCCCTCTGTGTCCACAAATATAACCAAAATATGGGAGGGGTGGACCTCAACGACCAGTTGATGGCGCTGTATCATATTGCCTGTAAATCGAGACGCTGGTACAAAAAAGTGTCTCTACATTTATTCCAATTGACTTTGCTGAATGCTTTTGTCTTATACAAAACTTCAGGACAGAACGGACCCTTCCTCCAATTCCAGAAGGATATCGTCACAGAACTCCTGTATCCAGGCGGTTCTGCACCTCACCATCCCCTACCAAATGCAGTAAGCCGACTGCATGAGAGGCATTTTATATATGCCCTCGAGAGTACCCCTACCCAAAAAGCCCCCCAAAGAAGATGTCGTGTCTGTAGCAAGCGCGGATTTAGGTGTGACACCCGTTATTTTTGTCCCCGATGTCCTGCCGGTCCTGGTCTTTGTATTGTCAAATGTTTTGAACGCTTCCACACACTAGTGAAGTATTAGCGTAGGGCAAAACATATCACAGGCTAGGCACACGTACACAGGGTCTCCCAAGATGCTGTCACATTTTGAGAGACCCAAACCTGGAACCGAAAAGTTGAACAGTTACAAAAAAAAAATGTAAAAAAGGAAAAAGTAAAAAAACACACAAAAAATATAAAATAAAAAAAACTAAATTAGTTGTCGTTTTATTGTTATGTTTTTTCATGCTTGCTTTTCAGGTATGTAATTTACTTTACTGTTTTCAGGTACGCCATTCAGCTGTTGCGCGGACATATTTATCTTGACAGCAACAGCGTTTGCTCCCACGATATATAAAGCCGTGACTCCAGTGCTGTAGGAGGTGATTTCACCACCACAGTTAAAAAAAGAGCATATATGCCGAAGCATGGGGGCATTAGGGACGGAGGAGCGATTTTGCTCCTAATGCCGCGTACATACGGTTGACATTCCTACGGAGGCTTTCCCGTGGAAAAGTCTGAGCATGTGTACACGGCATAGAAAAGTCTGACCATGTGTACACGGCATAGAAAAGTTCAACCGTGTGTACGCGGCATAACTTTTTTGCGGGAGGATGCCCCATGCTTCGGCATATATATATTAGGCACAGGTTGCGTTACATTTTTTTTATTTTTTACTATGTTTTTTTTATTGGTATTTGCTTTGCAGGTATGGTATGGTAAGATCTTACTGTTATACTGTAATGTTACTTTGTTTTAATGTTAACCATCATTTGCTTAGCAGGTACGCCATTCAGTTGCAGCGCAGATTTATTTAGCGTGACAGCAACAGCGTTTGCTCCCACGATATATATAAAGCTGCGACTCCAATGCTGTAGGAGGTGATTTCACCACCACAGTCCAAAAAAGAGCATATATGCCGAAGCATGGGGGCATTAGGGGTGGAGGAGCGATTTTGTTCCTAATGCCGCGCACATACGGTTGACCCCCCTACGGAGGCCTTACCCGTGGAAAAGTCTGACCATGTGTACACGGCATAGAAAAGTCCGACCGCGTGTACGCGGCATAACTTTTTTGCGGGAGGATGCCCCCATGCTTTGGCATATATAAATGGTGCATGTATGCCCATCATTAGAAGTGGGTGGACGAAGGGAGGTATTCTAATGGTGGGCATACCCACCGATCAGTCCATATGTGGAATTACACCCCAAAATACATTCTGCTGCTTCTCCTGAGAACGGGGATACCACATGTGTGAGACTTTTTGGGAGCCTAGCCACTTACGGAACCCCAAAAACCAATCACCGCCTTCACTCTTTCTAATGGTGTAAATTTTTGATTTCACTCCTCACTACCTATCACAGTTTCGAAGGCCATAAAATGTCAAAATAGCACAAAAAAAAAACAAATGACCCCATTTTGGAAAGTAGACACCCCAAGGAAACTGCTGAGAGGCATGTTGAGTCCATAGATTATTTTTTTTTTTGTCCAAAGTGATTGAATAATGACAAAAAAAAAAAAATTCAAAAAGTTGTCACTAAATTATATATTGCTCACACATGCCATGGTTATATGTGGAGTTGCACCCTAAAATACATTCTGCTGCTTCTCCTGAGTATGGGGATAGCACATGTTTGGGACTTTTTGGGAGCCTAGCCGCGTACGGTACCCCGAAAACCAAGCAACGCCTTCAGCATTTCTAAGGGCGCAAATTTTTGATTTCACTCCTCACTACCTATCACAGTTTCAAAGGCCATAAAATGCCAAAATAGCACAAAACCCCCCCAAATGACCCCATTTTGGAAAGTAGACACCCCAATCTATTTGCTGAGAGGCATGTTGAGTCCATGGAATATTTAATTTTTTTGCCCCAAGTGATTGAATAATGACCAAAAAAAAAAAATGTACAAAACATTGTCACTAAATTATATATTTCTCACACATGCCATGGTTATATGTGGAATTGCACCCCAAAATACATTCTGTTGCTTCTCCTGAGTACGGGGATACCACATGTGTGGGACTTTTCTCACACAAATCTTGAAGGCGGCTAGGCTCCCAAAAAGTCCCACACATGTGGTATCCCCGTACTCAGGAGAAGCAGCAGAATGTATTTTGGGGTGAAATTCCACATATGCCCATGGCATGTGTGAGAAATATATCATTTAGTGACAAAGTTTTGTAATTTTTTTTTTAGGTCATTATTCAATGACTTGGGGCAAAAAAATTAAATATTCCATGGACTCAACATGCCTCTCAGCAAATAGCTTGGGGTGTCTTCTTTCCAAAATGGGGTCATTTGGGGGGGGGGGGGTTTGTGCTATTTTGGCATTTTATGGCCTTCGAAACTGTGATAGGTAGTGAGGAGTGAAATCAAAAATTTGCGCCCTTAGAAATGCTGAAGGCGGTGCTTGGTGTTTGGGGCCCCATACGTGGCTAGGCTCCCAAAAAGTCCCAAACATGTGGTATCCCCATACTCAGAAGAAGCAGCAGAATGTATTTTGGGGTGCAACTCCACATATAACCATGGCATGTGTGAGCAATATATCGTTTAGTGACAACTTTTTGTAAACTCTTTTTTTTTTGTCATTATTCAATCACTTGGGACCAAAAAAAAAATATTCAATGGACTCAACATGCCTCTCAGCAGTTTCCTTGGGGTGTCTACTTTCTAAAATGGGGTCATTTGGGGGGGTTTTGTACTGCCCTGCCATTTTAGCACCTCAAGAAATGAGATAGGCAGTCATAAAATAAAAGCTGTGTAAATTCCAGAAAATGTACCCTAGCTTGTAGACGCTATAACTTTTGCGAAAACGAATAAATATACGCTTATTGCGATTTTTTTTACTAAAGACATGTGGCTGAATACATTTAGGCCTAAATGTTTGACTAAAATTTAGTTTATTCGATATTTTTTACTTGTTGTTATAAGAAAAAAAAATTTTTTTCAAAATTTTCAGTCTTTTTCCATTTATATCGCAAAAAAATAAAAATCGCAGAGGCAATCAAATACCATCAAAAGAAAGCTCTATTTGTGGGAAGAAAAGGACGCAAATTTTGTTTCGGTATAACATTGCATGACCGCGCAATTACCAGTTAAAGCGACGCAGTGGCAAATTGTAAAAACACCTTGGGTCTTTAGCCTGCATATTGGTCCGGGTCTTAAGTGGGTAATGAATTTAAAAGAAAACGCTTTTTTTGCACCAGGGGAAAAAAAAATTGGAGGAAATTGGATAAAAAAAAATATTGTTCACTTAGGAGACATAATTACAGGTGACGGGATTAAGACCTATGATGAGTTGAAAACCAGAACTGATTTCTGGAATCTTCATAGGTGGCACTATTCTCAATTGTATCACTTTGTGCAGCACCTCCCCTGACCCTTGCGATCGTGGGCAGAGCTGACACCACTGGAGAAGGTATGCAAAACTGAAAACTCAAAAGGCACGGTCACTAAATTGTAG
Organism: Rana kukunoris; assembly: GCA_029574335.1. Lineage (NCBI taxonomy): Eukaryota > Metazoa > Chordata > Amphibia > Anura > Ranidae > Rana > Rana kukunoris. The sequence continues at coordinate 380,015,644 of CM056052.1, forward strand.
GGGTTACTCACTAAACTAGGGGCACGGACCAAAGCACCTTTTGTAGAAAAGTGGGAAAGGGAGTTGGAAACACCTAGAGGGGAAAACACTTTTCAGAGGATTATGCAGCTGACCCATTCGTCAGCAATCGACATACGAACCGCTGAGACAAACTATAAATGTATTTCGGGCTGGTATATCACCCTAGATAAATCCAGCCACTTCAAGGATGGCCAGACCGAAGAATGTTGGCATGGATGTCCAGATAGAGGCACAATGGCACATCTGTGGTGGACCTGCCCGAAAATCCAAAAATACTGGGACACCATATTGAGCCAAATAAGAGAGATTACGGGCAAGGAAATTAAGAAAGATCCTTGGGGCGTCCTATTCCATTGTAATCAGGAAGGTATTAAAAGGTATAAACAATCTCTTCTCCCACATTTGCTGAACGCAGCGAAAAGACTTAGGCCGCGTACACACGGCAGGGAATCTCGACGGGCAGAACACATCGTTCCGCCCGTCGAGGTTCCCTGCCGGCCGTCGAAATCGGCGACCCGCCCGTCGGGAATGGCAACCAGCCATTCTTCCGGGCGGGCCGTCGAGGAAATAGAGAGCGTGCTCTCTATTTCGGCTCGACGGGCTTCCCGACGGGAAGCTCGCCGAGACCGTACACACGGCCGAGGTCCTCGCTGGAATGTGCATTCCAGCGAGGTTCTCGCTGGTTTTCAGCGAGAACCTCGGCCGTGTGTACGGCGGCTCATACCAAAAAAGTGGCAGGAAAATGAAACTCCTCTGATTTGGGACTGGATAAACGCAGTTGAAGAAACTTATAAGATGGAAAAGCTTAGGGAGAGTGTTTTAGAAACAAACAATGGTTTTAAGGATAAATGGAAAAAATGGAAAGAGTACAAAAAATCTTGGAGCTATGCAGAGAGGCTGAGGGTTCCTTAATCAACTTGCGCATGAGAACATGGTATAACTAAGCATAATGCAACAATAAAAAAAAAAAAACTAGCGGTTAAACTATATCTACATAATATGACATGGATGTCAAATTGGTAAACATTTTTTCAATGGGCTAAAAGTGGAGTGTCCCGGGAGCCACGGGGAGGGGGGGGGGGGGGATGACGGGGAAAGCATTTATTAGTATCTCATTTTTTCTAGGTCTCTACCCATTAAGGGGGGGGGGGGTAGTATAGAAATAGGCGTATCCTCTTGCTTTTTGGGTAGAAATGAGATCTACTTTGAAAATAAATTTATTATGGCAAAAAAAATAAAAAATCTATAGTAATGAAGATGTTTGCCATACCCCAGGCAGCATAATACCACAGATGATGCAAAACTGCAAACAGAGACGAAACAAAGCACCTAACAATGAGCTGGTCTCTGGAGTTTGGTGAAGGCTGAGGTGGTATAAATAAGAAAAGAAAAAAAAAATCAGCAGAGCTTCCTATCATTTCAGATCTACCCCTCAGATTCACAGCGACTGCACTTACAAGTGCACTGTCAGTGCCATTTCAAGTGCACTTTGCACTTGTAGTTTGCACTTGTAGTGCAAAGTGGATTTACCTTATTTTCGTAAATAACCCCCACTGTGTTTGTGAGTGCATGGATATAATATTAATTAATGAGTGAGTTTAAGGCAGTTTGTGGTATATGATTTTTCTGTCCTTCATTAGTTAGAGAGGTAGTTCGTTTTTATTCCTTTTCTCAGACTTCTCTCCAAAAACGCTTTTAATTCCTAATAGTTAGTTGGTTGAAAGTGATGGCTAAAATGTACAGTGGAAATTAGAACCTTTTTTGAAAAAATGCTTCTCCCTGTCAGCATTTTTTTCTTTATGAGTACACGAACCTGTTCATGTGTAGCTCAATGTACAAATCCAGGACAACTCTGTGGGGATGAAGTAAAGCTTGTGTGCATGAATGTGTTTTATATCATCCTGACCCAGCCAATTAAGACCAAAGACTCCAAATTTGGAAGAAGACTAAGTGAATGTGAAAGTACCCAGCTCTGAAAGCAGCGTGGACATAGTAGCACTGAAGGGGATTGTTTTTCCAGATAAGTGTGTCATAATATGCACAATATGGTCAAAAGCTCTTGGGGTCCCATCTTTTATTTTTTTTCCTGTCAACTTACTTCCACTTTATCCCATGACAATTCCCATGAAGATGTTTGTGAAGCGAAACGCGTCGGGGCGATTAACCCTGCGGCCTGTATACTTATATGCCCATGATTGTTCATACCAAATGTGAGTGTATTTCTTTTTTTGTCTTAGTAAACTTGTTTGTCGGAGTTACGCTATGTCTGTTTTATTATTTCCTTCCTCGCCATTGGGCATTCTGAGTCACCTTGTCGGCTGAATGTATTGAGAAGAGAAGTGAAAATGTTTGAGTTTGATTTTTCATCCGATCTTTACCACTCCTCTTCCCACCTGAGTCCTTCTGTGAGCAGTCCTTGGTGTAATTTTAAGCCTTAGCTGACCTAATAGGTGTATACTTATTGTGGTCGCTATCCATCTGGTAAGCCTCCTCAGCTTCATCTACGGTGGTGGACCTTTCAGATCTCACTTGCACCCAGTCACTTTATATTGATCCTTTTGGACTTTATCACCATTTTAGAGACACTTCAAGTGCACCTATGGTGTTTAATATTCAGCTTATGTTATTATTTGCCATTCATCTACATTCAAGCGCTACATATTTTCTTTGTATATTCTATGTTTGCTAAATTGATCATTTAGTTGTGTTAGCTGCTGTATTGTTTTAGTAGCGCGGTGAGTGTATATACCTAGGTATATACCACATTTTTCCATACTTCCACTTTATCCACTTCCCATCCGCACTATAGCTGAATGATGGATTCAGCATAGTGGGATAGCTATGGGAAGCCGGGATTGCGCCCCAATGCAGCTTGCACTCTGTGATCACTGTATCCAATCACAGCAGTCCTTTACCATGTGATCAGCTGTGTCCAATCACAGCTGATCATCATGTAAACACAAGCCGGTTATCGGCACTGACAGTGTGAGGAGGGAAGAGCTGGTATACGGGACATCTACACTGACAATCAGGGCACTGATTATAAGTGTCCTGATTATCAGTGCAGCCCCAACAGTGCCCACCAGTGCTTCCAATCATTGCTCACCAGCGCTGGCAATCAGTACCCATCAGTGCCTCCTCATTAGTGTCACCTATCAGTGCTGCCTATCAGTGCCACCTAGCAGTGCCCATCAGTGTTGCCTATATGTGCCTCCTATCAGTGCAGCCTCATCAGGGCTTCCTCATCAATGCTCACCACTGATGCCTCATCAGGTCCTATCAGTGCAGTCTATCAGTGCCCATAAGTGCCCATAAGTGCAGAATCATCAGTGAAGGTGAAAAATTACATGTTGCAAAATTGTATATCAAACTATAAAAACCTATTTATTTTCAAAAAATTTGGTATTATTTTGTTTATTTAGCAAAAAATAAAAAACCCAGTGGTGATTAAATACCACCAAAAGAAAGCTCTATTTGTGTGAAAGAAATTATGACAATTTCATATGGGTACAGTGTAGTATGACCATGCAATTGTCATTCAAAATGTGACAATGCTGAAAGCTGAAAAGTAGCCTGGGCAGGATATATATATACCTCCTGTGCAGTGGCGGCCCGTTCATTGGAGGCACCCGGGCGCCGCCCCCCCCCCCCCAAGTCAATAAAAAAAAAATCTAAAAAGATATATATATATATTTATTTAAACATGTCTCTTTAAGAAAAAACAAATCTAAAAAAGGTCCTTATGTGCACTGTGCCTGGCGCCGGGGGCGCCGGGCACATTGCAGGATGGGTAGCGCCATGTCTGTGCAATCACGAGATTGCAGACGAGGTGCTACATTGGCAGTGAAAAAATGCCTTTGTGGCGCTGCCCATCGCGCCAACACTTTCGGCGCGATGGACTGTATTGCGGGTGCACACAGTACAGAGCTTTTTTCAGTTTCCCGGCGGTGCTTTCTGTGCTACTGCCGACGTCACTGGAAGTGACGTCCGCTTAGTGGAACTCATCGCAGTCTCCGTATCAGGTAAAGAACAGAAGCCTAGTTCATGCCAAGTAATTTTTTTAGAGACAGCAGCCCAAACAACCCCCTATTGAAGCGGCTGTCCTCCCAGTCACACAGCTGAGGTGATTAATATTTATTAAAAAATTTTTTTTTTAAATGGCCGCGAGCACCCCTGCTTAAATGTTCCTCGCAAATAGTGGCCGCGAGCACTACCTGTCCCCCCCCTGCTTATTAACTTTTTTTCTGTAAATGTTCCCCGAAAATAGCGGCCGCCAGCACCATCCTTCCACCCGGGCCAAGACACCATTTTCAAAATGTGCTCTTTGCCGCAGCAAACGCACATAGGGCAGCCCATTCAAGGGAATCAGCTGCCCTTTGCATGACACAAAGTAGAGAAAATTGAACCCCCCGAGTTTGCACTACACAGTATGTGAACGGGACCTTGTGGACTGTTATTTTCAGCTAAGTCTTTGTGGCTTAGCTTTGGTATTTTGATATTTATTTCAAAATAATGATTGATTTGTTTATGGATATAAAGTTCAATTTACTTAATTACTTAATTTGCTTAATTGCTTTTAACCCCAGTAGAGGGTTGCAGGTTAATATTTTCCAAGATGGTTGTCTTTTGTAGTTTCATTTATAGTGGTTGTATAGTCATTGTATAGTCATTTTTGAAACTTGTACCTACAGGTAAGCCTATAATAAGGCTTATATGTAGGTAAAATAAATGTCTCCTAAACCTTTATGGTTTAGGAGATATTCCCCTTTCAATGAGCCGCTGTCTGCAGCGGCGCATTTGCACAGGGGATTCTTGGCTTAAGGCCCGGCAGACGCAGATGCAGTATGTCCACAGTCTCTGGTAATCTTGTGCAATATGTCCGCAGTATCATCTGGTAATCTAATGCAGTATGTTCGCAGTCTCTGGTAATCTTGTGCAGTATGTTCTTAGTCTCTGGTAATCTTGTGCAGTATGTCCGCAGTATCATCTGGTAATCGAATGCAATATGTCCGCAGTCTCTGGTAATCTTTAGCAGTATGTCCGCAGTCTCTGGTAATCTTGTGCAGTATGTCCGCAGTATCATCTGGTAATCGAATGCAATATGTCCTTAGTCTCTGGTAATCTTGTGCAGTATGTTCGCAGTCTCTGGTAATCTTGTGCAGTATGTCCTTAGTCTCTGGTAATCTTGTGCAATATGTCCGCAGTATCATCTGGTAATCGAATGCAATATGTCCGCAGTCTCTGGTAATCTTTAGCAGTATGTCCGCAGTCTCTGGTAATCTTGTGCAGTATGTCCGCAGTATCATCTGGTAATCGAATGCAATATGTCCGCAGTCGCTGGTAATCTAATGCAGTATGTCCGCAGTCTATGGTAATCTTGTGCAGTCTGTCCGCAGTCTCTGGTAATATAATGCAATATGTCCGCAGTCTCTGGTAATCTAATGCAGTATGTCCGCAGTATCTGGTAATCTAATGCAGTATGTCCGCAGTATCTGGTAATCTCGTGCAGTATGTCCGCAGTCTCTGGTAATCTTGTGCAGTATGTCCACAGTCTGGTAATCTCATGCAGTATGTCCACAGTCTTTGGTAATCTCATGCCTATTTAGAGTCCTTCATTACTAACAGTGTAATTTTTTAGTTTGCGCCGATCTGTAAAGGCTGCGTTATATACCATGATTTGTGATGCTGCGGCTATATACTCTGTGCTGCTGAGCTGTATACTCCTGACACTGAGTGAAAGCAAGTGGAATACAGGGGACGGTGGTTTCTTTAAGGGGTGTGGCTTATGAGAAGTGGGAGGGACCAAACATGGAGGGGCGAGGTCTTGCGCCCCCCATCCTAAAACGTCACCAGCTGCCACTGCTCCTGTGGCACTTGGGTTTTCCAAGAAATGGCTGTAAAATCCTATCCTTTCCTTAATTTTTATATTCTGCTCAGATGATAGCTGTTTTCTGATGGTGATCCTATTCATGTACTTTCATCCAACCACCATAGACTGAATGCCTTTTTTCTGATCAGAGCACACCTCAGATTTTTAGTGTGCACACTAAGGCCCGGATTCACGTAGCACTTACGCCGACGTATCCCGAGATACGCCGTGTAAGTTCACATATGCGCCGTCGTATCAATGCGCCTGACGTCGTCATATCCACAATGGCTTAAAAGTGATATGGTCCAGAAATATTTAGACAGAATAAAGGTGGATAAAGCACCTGGACCAGATGGCATCCACCCACGGATCCTAAAAGAATTAAGCTCTGAAATTTCAAAGCCACTGTATTTAATATTTAGGGACTCATTAATGATGGGAATAGTACCACTGGATTGGCGTAGAGCCAATGTGGTGCCTATATTTAAAAAGGGAACAAAGTCTTTACCAAGTAACTATAGACCTGTTAGTTTAACTTCTATAGTTGGGAAGATACTGGAACGTTTAATAAAAGACCACATGGATGAGTTCTTGCTGGAAACAAACTATTTAAGCAGCAGACAGCATGGATTCATGAAAGACAGAAGTTGTCAGACAAACCTGATTTCCTTTTATGAAGAGGTAAGTAAAACCCTGGAGGCGTGGCAGTGGACGTGGTATACTTGGATTTTGCAAAAGCGTTTGATACAGTTCCCCACACACGGCTCATGTGTAAGGTAAGGTCTACAGGATTCCATATAGCAGTTTGTAAATGGATAGAAAACTGGCTGAAAGACAGGATTCAGAGAGTTGTGGTTAATGATTCTTACTCTGAATGGTCCAAGGTTATCAGCGGTGTACCCCAAGGTTCGGTGTTGGGTCCCTTACTTTTCAATATATTTAAAAATAATATTGGGTTTAAGATCAAAAGTAGGGATGAGCTTCGCGTTCGATGCAAACACATGTTCGCATCAAACATCGGCTGTTCGATTGTTCGTCGAAAACGAACAAATCGGGTCGTTCGCCCCAAATTCGAATGACGCGCAACGGCCCATAATTCACTGCGGCGTTGCGCGCTGATGATTGGCCAAGCATGCACCATGACCCCGCATGCTTGGCCAATCACAGCGCCCAAAAAACGAAGAGACCTAATTGGCCAAAGCCTGGGTGCTTTGGCCAATTAGGGCTCAGGGCTTTAGCACACGCCCCACACTATAAAAGGCCGCCTCCCGGGTGGCCTCGTGTAGTGTGTTCCGGCTTGCTTAGAGAAGTGAGACAGACAGACAGAGAGAGAGAGATAGATAGATAGAGACACAGGGCCAGATTCACAGAGCCATTACGCCTGTCTAACTGGTGTTAGACTGGAGTAATTTCAAATTACGCGCGTTTTTTAGCTAGTCGAAAACCTCAAACCATGAATAGACGGCCGGGGGCTTCGATTCGACTGGATTACGTGTTCGTACGCCTTCGGATCTACACTGCAATAAAATTGCGGCCACTGGGTGGACTTCCCGTCGTTTTCCACGTCGGGGTATGCAAATGAGCTTTTGCCGGCGATCCCCGAAATTACGATCTTCAATCGCAATCTCTTACGGCACCTTTAGTCATCTTTTATTTGCGTAACACTATACCAGCTTTTTGCTGCTCTAATATTAGACAGCCCATGTTAAGTATGGTCGTCGTTCCTGCGTCGAATTTCTACGTTTTCCGACGTCTTTTATTGTTTTTTACGTAAGTCGTCCGGGAATAGGAATGTTCGTAAACGACGCTACTCAAACAACGAATGACGTAACGACGTGATTTCGCGCAATGCACGGTGGGAAATTTCTGATCGAAGCATGCTCAGTTCGATCGCCGCGGGGACGCGCTTAATTTAAATGCTTCACGCCCCCTAATCGCGTATTTCGATTACGCGGCGAGAAATAGACTACGCCGCCGTAGCGTACGGGCAAAAATCTACCAGGATTCGGTGTAGAGCCTGGTAAAATACGGCAGCGTAGAGTATTTTGATTACGCAGCGCAATATTAAGTGTATGTGAATCTGGCCCACAGTGTCTTTTCACATAGATAGATAGATAGATAGATAGATAGATAGATAGATAGATAGATAGATAGATAGATAGATAGATAGATAGATAGATCAGGGAGGCTACTAGTTAGTATAGTTAAATGTACAGTTTGTAGAGAATATATTGACATCCCTAGGAGTTGTCAATATATTTATAAACTGTATAGCTTATCTAGTTCTGCTATTAGTATCTGTCAGGCAGGAGATTGTGCTTGATGCTCTAACGTGTTAGTGTACACGTGTTAGTTAATTGCACATAGACGCATTAACTGTTACTGCACGTGTGCTATTTATTTGCACAGAAAGGCAGTTGCTGTTAATGCAAGTGGGCTATTGAATTGCATAGAAACGCAGTCGCTCTGACTGTGCGTGTGCTGTTTAATACCACCTTAGCGCATTTGGGGTCACCGCACGTGTGCTATTACATACCACCTTAGCGCATTTGGGGGTCACCGCACGTGTGCTGTTACATACCACCTGAGCGCATTTGGGGTCACCGCACATGTTCTGTTACATACCACCCTAGCGCATTTGGTGTCACCGCACGTGTGCTGTTACATATCACCTGAGCGCATTTGGGGTCACCGCACGTGTGCTGTTACATATCACCTGAGCGCATTTGGGGTCACCGCACGTGTGCTGTTACATACCACCTTAGCGCATTTGGTGTCACTGCACGTGTGCTGTTACATACCACCTGAGCGCATTTGGTGTCACCGTACGTGTGCTGTTACATACCACCTTAGCGCATTTGGTCTCACCGCACGTGTGCTGTTACATATCACCTGAGCGCAGTTAGTGTCACTGTACTGTGCTGTTATTTACCACCTGAGCGCAGTTGCTGTCACCATACGTGTGCTGTTACATACCACCTTAGCGCATTTGGTGTCACCGCACGTGTGCTGTTACATATCACCTGAGCGCATTTGGGGTCACCGCACGTGTGCTGTTACAAACAACCTGAGCGCATTTGGTGTCACCGTACGTGTGCTGTTACATACCACCTTAGCGCATTTGGTGTCACCGCGCGTGTGCTGTTACATACCACCTGAGCACATTTGGTGTCACCGTACGTGTGCTGTTACATACCACCTTAGCGCATTTGGTCTCACCGCATGTGTGCTGTTACATATCACCTGAGCGCATTTGGGGTCACCGCACGTGTGCTGTTACATATCACCTGAGCGCATTTGGGGTCACCGCACGTGTGCTGTTACATACCACCTTAGCGCATTTGGTGTCACCGCACGTGTGCTGTTACATACCACCTGAGCGCAGTTAGTGTCACTGTACTGTGCTGTTATTTACCACCTGAGCGCAGTTAGTGTCACTGTACGTGTGCTGTTACATACCACCTGAGCGCATTTGGGGTCACCGCACGTGTGCTGTTACATATCACCTGAGCGCATTTGGGGTCACCGCACGTGTGCTGTTACATATCACCTGAGCGCATTTGGGGTCACCGCAGGTGTGCTGTTACATACCACCTTAGCGCATTTGGTGTCACTGCACATGTGCTGTTACATACCACCTGAGCGCATATGGGGTCACCGCACGTGTGCTGTTACATATCACCTGAGCGCATTTGGGGTCACCGCACGTGTGCTGTTACATACCACCTGAGCGCATTTGGTGTCACCGTACGTGTGCTGTTACATACCACCTTATCGCATTTGGGGTCACCGCACGTGTGCTGTTACATATCACCTGAGCGCATTTTGGGTCACCGCACGTGTGCTGTTACATAGCACATGAGCGCATTTGGGGTCACCGCACGTGTACTGTTACATATCACCTGAGCGCATTAGGGGTCACCGCACGTGTGCTGTTTCATACCACCCTAGCGCATTTGGTGTCACCGCAAGTGTGCTGTTACATATCACCTGAGCGCATTTGGTGTCACCGCACGTGTGCTGTTACATACCACCTGAGCGCATTTGGTGTTACCGTACGTGTGCTGTTACATACCACCTTAGCGCATTTGGGGTCACCGCACGTGTGCTGTGACATATCACCTGAGCGCATTTGGTGTCACCGCACGTGTGCTGTTACATACCACCTGAGCGCATTTGGTGTCACCGTACGTGTGCTGTTACATACCACCTTAGCGCATTTGGGGTCAATGCACGTGTGCTGTTACATATCACCTGAGCGCATTTGGGGTCACTGCACGTGTGCTGTTACATACCACCTGAGCGCATTTGGTGTCACCGTACGTGTGCTGTTACATACCACCTTAACGCATTTGGGGTCACCGCACGTGTGCTGTTACATATCACCTGAGCGCATTTGGGGTCACCGCACGTGTGCTGTTACATATCACCTGAGCGCATTTGGGGTCACCGCACGTGTGCTGTTACTTATCACCTGAGTGCATTTGGGGTCACCGCACGTGTGCTGTTACATACCACCTGAGCGCATTTGGTGTCACCGTACGTGTGCTGTTACATACCACCTGAGCGCATTTGGGGTCACCGCACGTGTGCTGTTACATACCACCCTAGCGCATTTGGTGTCACCGTACGTGTGCTGTTACATACCACCTTATCGCATTTGGGGTCACCGCACGTGTGCTGTTACATACCACCTGAGCGCATTTGGTGTCACCGTACGTGTGCTGTTACATAGCACCTTAGCGCATTTGGTCTCACCGCACGTGTGCTGTTACATATCACCTGAGCGCATTTGGGGTCACCGCACGTGTGCTGTTACATATCACCTGAGCGCATTTGGGGTCACCGCACGTGTACTGTTACATACCACCTTAGCGCATTTGGTGTCACCGCACGTGTGCTGTTACATACCACCTGAGCGCATTTGCTGTCACCATACGTGTGCTGTTACATACCACCTTAGCGCATTTGGGGTCACCGCACGTGTGCTGTTACATACCACCTGAGCGCATTTGGCGTCACCGCACGTGTGCTGTTACATATCACCTGAGCGCATTTGGGGTCACCGCACGTGTGCTGTTACAAACAACCTGAGCGCATTTGGTGTCACCGTACGTGTGCTGTTACGTACCACCTTAGCGCATTTGGTGTCACCGCACGTGTGCTGTTACATACCACCTGAGCGCATTTGGTGTCACCGTACATGTGCTGTTACATACCACCTTAGCGCATTTGGTCTCACCGCACGTGTGCTGTTACATATCACCTGAGCGCATTTGGGGTCACCGCACGTGTGCTGTTACATATCACCTGAGCGCATTTGGGGTCACCGTACGTGTGCTGTTACATACCACCTTAGCGCATTTGGTCTCACCGCACGTGTGCTGTTACATATCACCTGAGCGCATTTGGGGTCACCGCAGGTGTGCTGTTACATACCACCTTAGCGCATTTGGTGTCACCGCACATGTGCTGTTACATACCACCTGAGCGCATTTGGGGTCACCGCACGTGTGCTGTTACATATCACCTGAGCGCATTTGGGGTCACCGCACGTGTGCTGTTACATACCACCTGAGCGCATTTAGTGTCACCGTACGTGTGCTGTTACATACCACCTTATCGCATTTGGGGTCACCGCACGTGTGCTGTTACATATCACCTGAGCGCATTTGGGGTCACCGCACGTGTGCTGTTACATACCACATGAGCGCATTTGGGGTCACCGCACGTGTGCTGTTACATATCACCTGAGCGCATTTTGGGTCACCGCACGTGTGCTGTTACATACCACCCTAGCGCATTTGGTGTCACCGCAAGTGTGCTGTTACATATCACCTGAGCGCATTTGGGGTCACTGCACGTGTGCTGTTACATATCACCTTAGCGCATTTGGTGTCACCGCACGTGTGCTGTTACATACCACCTGAGCGCATTTGGTGTCACCGTACGTGTGCTGTTACATACCACCTTAGCGCATTTGGGGTCACCGCACGTGTGCTGTTACATATCATCTGAGCGCATTTGGTGTCACCGCACGTGTGCTGTTACATACCACCTGAGCGCATTTGGTGTCACCGTACGTGTGCTGTTACATACCACCTTAGCGCATTTGGGGTCACCGCACGTGTGCTGTTACATATCACCTGAGCGCATTTGGGGTCACCGCACGTGTGCTGTTACATACCACCTGAGCGCATTTGGGGTCAACGCACGTGTGCTGTTACATATCACCTTAGCGCATTTGGTGTCACCGCACGTGTGCTGTTATATACCACCTGAGCGCATTTGGCGTCACCGTACGTGTGCTGTTACATACCACCTTAGCGCATTTGGGGTCACTGCACGTGTGCTGTTACATATCACCTGAGCGCATTTGGGGTCACCGCACGTGTGCTGTTACATATCACCTGAGCGCATTTGGTGTCACCGTACGTGTGCTGTTACATACCACCTTAGCGCATTTGGTCTCACCGCACGTGTGCTGTTACATATCACCTGAGCGCATTTGGGGTCACCGCACGTGTGCTGTTACATATCACCTGAGCGCATTTGGGGTCACCGCACGTGTGCTGTTACATACCACCTTAGCGCATTTGGTGTCACCGCACGTGTGCTGTTACATACCACCTGAGCGCAGTTAGTGTCACTGTACTGTGCTGTTATATACCACCTGAGCGCAGTTAGTGTCACTGTACGTGTGCTGTTACATACCACCTGAGCACATTTGGTGTCACCGTACGTGTGCTGTTACATACCACCTTAGCGCATTTGGTGTCACCGCACGTGTGCTGTTACATACCACCTGAGCGCATTTGGTGTCACCGTACGTGTGCTGTTACATACCACCTTAGCGCATTTGGTCTCACCGCACGTGTGCTGTTACATATCACCTGAGCGCATTTGGGGTCACCGCACGTGTGCTGTTACATATCACCTGAGCGCATTTGTGGTCACCGCACGTGTGCTGTTACATACCACCTTAGCGCATTTGGTGTCACCGCACATGTGCTGTTACATACCACCTGAGCGCAGTTAGTGTCACTGTACTGTGCTGTTATATACCACCTGAGCGCAGTTAGTGTCACTGTACGTATGCTGTTACATACCACCTGAGCACATTTGGTGTCACCGTACGTGTGCTGTTACATACCACCTTAGCGCATTTGGTCTCACCGCACGTGTGCTGTTACATATCACCTGAGCGCATTTGGGGTCACCGCACGTGTGCTGTTACATACCACCTGAGCGCAGTTAGTGTCACTGTACTGTGCTGTTATATACCACCTGAGCGCAGTTAGTGTCACTGTACTGTGCTGTTACATACCACCTTAGCGCATTTGGTGTCACCGCACGTGTGCTGTTACATACCACCTGAGCGCAGTTAGTGTCACTGTACTGTGCTGTTATATACCACCTGAGCGCAGTTAGTGTCACTGTACGTCTGCTGTTACATACCACCCGAGCACATTTGGTGTCACCGTACGTGTGCTGTTACATACCACCTTAGCGCATTTGGTCTCACCGCACGTGTGCTGTTACATATCACCTGAGCGCATTTGGGGTCACCGCACTTGTGCTGTTACATATCACCTGAGCGCATTTGGGGTCACCGCACGTATGCTGTTACATACCACCTGAGCGCAGTTAGTGTCACTGTACTGTGCTGTTATATACCACCTGAGCGCAGTTAGTGTCACTGTACTGTGCTGTTATATACCACCTGAGAGCAATTAGTGTCACTGTACGTGTGCTGTTACATACCACCTGAGCGCATTTGGGGTCACCGCACGTGTGCTGTTACATACCACCTGAGCGCATTTGGTGTGACTCCGCTTGTGCTGTTACATACCACCTGAACGCAGTTGGTGTCACTGCGCTTGTGCTGTTACATACCACCTGAACGCATACACATGTCTGGAAGGACAACAAAGAGAGGCAGAGAGTCACGAGGGCAAGTAGGCTCTGCAAGTAGAGGTAACGCTGGTAGTGGATGTGGTGCATCCTCTTCAGCACGTGGCCGTGGCCGCTCGTCCTTCTTTTCGGGAGCTGGCCGTGTTGAGCCTCAACATGCAGAGAAATTAGTAGAGTGGATGACCAAGCCATCCTCATCCTCCTCATCCTCTCTCACACAGACTGATCAAAGTTTCTCTGGCAAAGCAGCTGCCAAGGCGTCCTCTTCCCTCTGCACAATGGCTTCACACAATACTTCCCTAGTACCACCATGTCCTCCTGAGGAGTCCTCTGAACTGTTTCAACACAGTGTTGGGTACATGCTGCAGGAAGATGCGCAGCGTTTTGAAGACTCCGATGACGGAACACTGATAGAGGAAGGCATTGATGTGAGCCCAGGGAGAGGAAGTAGCCGAGAGGGACAGCAATTTGTCAGTGATGATGTTCCCCCAGCTGGAGCATACTGCCAGGTTGTTGACAGTGACGAGGAGGGAGGGGATGATGAGTTCACTGACTCTACCTGGGTGCCTGATAGGAGAGAGGAGGAGTTGGAGGAGGAGGAGGAGGACGAGGCACAGGCACATCTCCAAAGAGGCAGGATGCCCTCCAGGGGTCAGCTTAAGGTCACACCCACTGCATTACAGCGCACATCTACGGCGCTTGTGCATGGCGCTGCTGTGTCTGACCGGTACAGCAAAAGTTCTTTGGTGTGGGCCTTTTTTGAAACATGTCCACAAGATCGTACCTTTGCTATTTGCAAGTTATGTCGCAAGCGTATCTCGCGTGGCCAAAACATCAACCGCCTGGGTACCACATGCTTGTCCAGACATATGTCGACCTGCCATGCAGCTCGTTGGCAAGCACACAAGAAAGACCCACACCAAAGACAAAAGCGTACCCCCCCTTGCCCTTCTGGGACCTCCAACCCCAGTAGACCCCCAGTCCTCTCTGAAGCCTGCAGTGAAGGTGTAGAAATAGGTGTGTCACAAGCTAGTAGTAGCGGTCAATCTACTGATAGTACCAGGCAAATTTCCCTGCCCCAGCTGCTGCAGCGCCAAAAGAAGTACAATCCCAGCCATCCACATGCCCAGCAGTTGAATGCTAGCTTAGCAAAATTGCTAGCACTTCAACTGCTACCTTTTCAGTTGGTAGATTCTGCCCCCTTCCGTGAGTTTGTGCAATGTGCAGTACCTCTTTTTCTCACGGAAGGCTATTCCGGCTCTCTACCGGCATGTGGAAGGCAATGTCCATTCCTCGCTGGACAGGGCGGTCAGTGGTAAGGTGCATCTTACCGCTGATTCATGGTCCAGCAGGCATGGACAGGGACGTTACCTGTCTTTTACGGCGCATTGGGTGACTCTGCTGGCAGCTGGGAAGGACGCAGGGCAAGGTCCAGTCGTTTTGGAGGTTGTTCCACCACCACGCCTCCAAAACACTACTACTGCTTGTGACACACCTCTCTCTCCACCCCCTCCTCTTCTTCTTCCTCTGTGGCCTCTTCCTGCGTGAGGTTTTCTCCGAACCAGCCATGCTCCGTAGGCTTACGAGGGGCTATGCAGGAATGCAGGCCAAGAGATGCCATGCGGTGCTAGAGCTGGTGTGCTTGGGAGACAGGAGCCACACTGGGGAATAGGTTTTGTCAGCTCTGCAGGGTCAGGCTGAGAGGTGGTTGATGCCACGCCAGCTGAAGCCTGGAATGGTGGTCAGCGATAATGGCACCAACCTCCTCTCTGCCCTGCGACAGGGAAAACTCACCCACGTGCTCTGTTTTGCACATGTCCTCAATTTGGTGGTGCAGCGGTTCTTGGGCAGGTACCCGGGATTGAAAACAGCAGGGGGCGCTAATATTACAAACAAACAAAATTATACCACAAGATAATCAAATAAATGCATCTACATCAAAGGAGATGCCTATCATTAAAGTGAAAATATGTGCAATAATTAATAAATAATTAATAAATATAAATGTCCATAGGTTGTGCAGAAACAAAATGTCCATATACTGTGCAAAAAGTCCTTGTAAGTTTCACTCTGATAAATAAGTGGATATAGGTGATCAAAGAATGAGGATTTCCACCTTCACCGACTAAAACACCAACAGTGTGTGTAAAGGATGGCTCCTTACCGCAACCAATTGACCTTTCTCAAAAGGTCAAAAAAGCTTTGTGTCTCCACGGACAGTTGATAGCCTGGATTCTCTTTGGTTGGATACGTTAACCATCATAGGGCAAAAAAACACAGAGAAATGCCGCCATAGCATAATAACGTTTTAATTGAATAACATAAATAAAACACAGAGTGCCGAGTGGCTCCTTACTATTTAGGGTGCCCCACGTCCCGGCACTGAGGCTGATGGCTTTAGGTCTATGAGAAGATGTGTCCTTAGCTGGGGAGACGATCGCGTGCGCTCCACCTCACTTGAGTTGAGAACCAGCTGGACCGGAAGATGCTGTAAGGCGGCACGTGACCACGCACAGCATCTTCCGGTCCAGCTGGTTCTCAACTCAAGTGAGGTGGAGCGCACGCGATCGTCTCCCCAGCTAAGGACACGTCTTCTCATAGACCTAAAGCCATCAGCCTCAGTGCCGGGACGTGGGGCACCCTAAATAGTAAGGAGCGACTCGGCACTCTGTGTTTTATTTATGTTTTTCAATTAAACGTTATTATGCTATGGTGGCATTTCTCTGTGTTTTTTTGCCCTATGATGGTTAACGTATCCAACCAAAGAGAATCCAGGCTATCAACTGTCCGTGGAGACACAAAGCTTTTTTGACCTCTTTTCTAATGAGAAAGGTCAATTGGTTGCGGTAAGGAGCCATCCTCATTCTTTGATCACCTATATCCACTTATTTATCAGAGTGAAACTTACAAGGACTTTTTGCACAGTATATGGACATTTTGTTTCTGCACAACCTATGGACATTTATATTTATTAATTATTTATTAATTATTGCACATATTTTCACTTTAATGATAGGCATCTCCTTTAATGTACAGTGCAGAAAATAAGTATTTGAACACCCTGCTATTTTGCAAGTTCTCCCACTTGGAAATCATGGAGGGGTCTGAAATTGTCATCGTAGGTGCATGTCCACTGTGAGAGACATCAAAAATTCCAGAAATCACAATGTATGATTTTTTTAACTATTTATTTGTATGATACAGCTGCAAATAAGTATTTGAACACCTGAGAAAATCAATGTTAATATTTGGTACAGTAGCCTTTGTTTGCAATTACAGAGGTCAAACGTTTCTTGTAGTTTTTCACCAGGTTTGCACACACTGGAGGAGGGATTTTGGCCCACTCCTCCACACAGATCTTCTCTAGATCAGTCAGGTTTCTGGGCTGTCGCTGAGAAACACGGAGTTTGAGCTCCCTCCAAAGATTCTCTATTGGGTTTAGGTCTGGAGACTGGCTAGGCCACGCCAGAACCTTGATATGCTTCTTACAGAGCCACTCCTTGGTTATCCTGGCTGTGTGCTTCGGGTCATTGTCATGTTGGAAGACCCAGCCTCGACCCATCTTCAAAGCTCTAACTGAGGGAAAGAGGTTGTTGCCCAAAATCTTGCAATACATGGCCCCGGTCATCCTCTTCTTAATACAGTGCAGTCTCCCTGTCCCATGTGCAGAAAAACACCCCCAAAGCATGATGCTACCACCCCCATGCTTCACAGTAGGGATGGTGTTCTTGGGATGGTACTCATCATTCTTCTTCCTCCAAACACGGTTAGTGGAATTATGACCAAAAAGTTCTATTTTGGTCTCATCTGACCACATGACTTTCTCCCATGACTCCTTTGGATCATCCAAATGGTCATTGGCAAACTTAAGACGGGCCTTGACATGTGCTGGTTTAAGCAAGGGAACCTTCCGTGCCATGCATGATTTCAAACCATGACGTCTTAGTGTATTACCAACAGTAACCTTGGAAACGGTGGTCCCAGCTCTTTTCAGGTCATTGACCAGCTCCTCCCGTGTAGTCCTGGGCCGATTTCTCACCTTTCTTAGGATCATTGAGACCCCACGAGGTGAGATTTTGCATGGAGCCCCAGTCCGAGGGAGATTGACAGTCATGTTTAGCTTTTTCCATTTTCTAATGATTGCTCCAACAGTGGACCTTTTTTCACCAAGCTGCTTGGCAATTTCCCCGTAGCCCTTTCCAGCCTTGTGGAGGTGTACAATTTTGTCTCTAGTGTCTTTGGACAGCTCTTTGGTCTTGGCCATGTTAGTAGTTGGATTCTTACTGATTGTATGGGGTGGACAGGTGTCTTTATGCAGCTAATGACCTCAAACAGGTGCATCTAATTTAGGATAATAAATGGAGTGGAGGTGGACATTTTAAAGGCAGACTAACAGGTCTTTGAGGTTCAGAATTCTAGCTGATAGACAGGTGTTCAAATACTTCTTTGCAGCTGTATCATACAAATAAATAGTTAAAAAATCATAAATTGTGATTTCTGGAATTTTTTTTTTGGATTATGTCTCTCACAGTGGACATGCACCTACGATGACAATTTCAGACCCCTCCATGATTTCCAAGTGGGAGAACTTGCAAAATAGCAGGGTGTTCAAATACTTATTTTCTGGCACTGTAGATGCATTTATTTGATTATCTTGTGGTATAATTTTGTTTGTTTGTAATATTAGCGCCCCCTGCTGTTTCCATTTATCCATTCATATTCTGAATTTTTGGGGTGCAGCTTAATCACTATATATACCTCAGCTGTATATATATATATATTTACACTTTGTTTGGCGCAAGATCCTTACCCTACCAGGTACCCGGGATTGCAGGATGTCCTGAAGCAGGCCAGGAAAGTCTGTGTGCATTTCCGGAGGTCATATAATGCCACTGCTCGGCTGACTGACCTCCAAAGGGAATACAACCTGCCCAAGAACCGCCTAATTTGTGACATGCCCACCAGATGGAACTCAACGTTGGCCATGCTGCAGCGGCTGCACACGCAGCAACGGGCCATCAATGAGTACCTGAACCAATATGGCAGCAGAACTGGGTCAGGGGAGCTAGGTTTTTTTCCCCACGCCAGTGGGCCTTGATCAGGGATGCATGCACTGTCCTGTCACCATTTGAGGAGACCACAAGGATGGTGAGCAGTGACAGTGCATGCATCAGTGAGACTGTCCCTCTTATTCACATGTTGAAGCACACGCTACGTGGAATAATGGACAGGGCCCTTGAGGCAGAACAGAGGGAGGAAGAGGAGGACTTCCTTACCTCTCAAGGCCCCCTTTACCCAGACAGTGGTCCTGCTTGCCCACCTAGCACACAGGAAGAGGATGAGGAGGAGGAGGATTGTATCAGCAGCATGGAGGTGGAGCCTAGCACTCAGCAGCAGCAGTCTTCAAGGGATCATTTACAGTCCCAAGGAGCACGTGGAGTTTTACGTGGCTGGGATGAGGTGCCTGTGGATCCTGTTGTCCTCAGTGACCCAGAGGACTGTGGCCCGAATGCCTCAGCAAACCTACGCTGCATGGCCTCCCTGATTCTGCAAAGCCTGCGTAAGGATCCTCGTGTACGTGCTATTAAGGAGAGGGATCATTACTGGCTGGCGACTCTCCTTGATCCACGTTACAAGAGTAAGGTTGCAGACCTTATGTTGCCATCGCAGAGGGAGCAGAAGATGAAACTTCTGCGGGAGGCCTTGCAGAATGGTCTGTGCAATGCGTTCCCAGAACCGGGGGGATTACCAAAACCTGGCTCTGGACAACGTCTTGCTGAGGCTTCGGTGAGTCACAGAAGGGGCGGTGGAGAAGGTAGTCGCTTGACCTATGCATTCAGGCAGTTTTTTAGTCTGCAGCCCCAAGGTCTGACCGGTTCCAGCAACCATCGCCAGCGTCTGGTTTACATGGTCCGGGAATACCTAGGGGCAAGATCCGACTTGGACACCTTCCCCACTGAAAATCCTCTGGCTTACTGAGTCTTGAGGATGGATCACTGGCCAGAGCTTGCCCAGTACGCAATTGAGCTACTGGCTTGCCCTGCATCCAGTGTTCTTTCAGAACGGACATTCAGTGCTGCTGGAGGCTTTGTCACTGATCACAGGGTGCGCCTCTCCACCGGCTCTGTTGATCGACTGACCTTCATCAAAATGAATCAGGCTTGGATCAACACCAGCTACCAAGCACCTGATGCTGATATTAATGAATAATATCTTTTTGTTGAAAAGTCGGATCCCTTTTAGACTGCTGATGCTGAGTGACTGTCCTCTTATGCTGCTGATGGAATATCCTTCTCCTTCTCACTTTTCTTGCTGATAGCTAGTAAGAAATGTTGTGTTTCTGGGCTCCGCCACCAGTGCCTAAGGCACAATTTTTCAGCCCCTGTTTAACAGGGGCGCCTAATAATTTTTGATGCAATACTTTGCACGTGGCTCCTTGTTGCGCTCCAATTGGAGTTATTGTGAGGGGTTGCAGTGTTGTGTTGTGCCCAAGGCCCAATTTTTCTGCCCCTGTTTAACAGGGGCGCCTAATAACAATTTTTGATGCAATACTTTGCACGTGGCTCCTTGTTGCGCTCCAATTGGAGTTATTGGGAGGGGTTGCAAGTGTTGTGTTGTGCCCAAGGCCCAATTTTTCAGCCCCTGTTTAACAGGGGCGCCTAATAACAATTTTTGATGCAATACTTTGCACGTGGCTCCTTGTTGCCCTCCAATTGGAGTTATTGGAAGGGGTTGCAGTGTTGTGTTGTGCCCAAGGCACAATTTTTCAGCCCCTGTTTAACAGGGGCGCCTAATAACAATTTTTGATGCAATACTTTGCACGTGGCTCCTTGCTGCGCTCCAATTGGAGTTATTGGGAGGGGTTGCAGTGTTGTGTTGTGCCCAAGGCACAATTTTTCAGCCCCTGTTTAACAGGGGCGCCCAATAACAATTTTTGATGCAATACTTTGCACGTGGCTCCTTGTTGCGCTCCAATTACAGTATGTTTGAGGGGTGCCCTTTTTTCTAAAATTTTTCTTTCACAAAATAATAATGGCCCCCCCACCACCACTAAAATATTCGACATATTGTTGCCACACAGAACGTGCGCAAGTAGCATTAATTACTTTTTTTTTATAGTCCTCTCATGTTGTGCAGGGACATTTCTAAACACGTGCCACTACTATAGACACCCAGCAGGTGTGATATTTAAAGGAATTTTTTTTTTCACTTTAAGCATCATTAAAATGGCTGCTCCGCAAAAAACGGCCGTTTTAAAAAAAAAATTTCCATTGATACATGTTCCCTGGGGCAAGACCCGGGTTCTGAACGACGTTTTCCAACATTTAATTTAATTTTGGTCTTTAAAACGACCGTTTTTGAATTCAAACGTTCGGGTCCCATAGACTTCAATAGGGTTCGAAATGTTCGCGCGAACCCGCGGTCTGTTCGAACGTTCTGGTGCGAACCGAACCCGGGGGTGTTCGGCTCATCCCTAATCAAAAGTAACATTTCTGTCTTTGCAGATGACACCAAGCTATGCAGTGGAATAACGTCCTTACAGGATGTCTCCAATTTACAAGCCGACCTCAATGCTCTGTCTAAGTGGGCGACTAAGTGGCAGATGAGGTTTAATGTTGATAAATGATAGTTATGCACTTAGGGGCTAAGAATATGCATGCATCATACATGCTAGGGGGAGTTCAACTGGGGGGATCTGTAGTGGAGAAGGATCTGGGGTTTTTAGATGATCATAAGCTCGATTATGGCATGCAATGCCAAGCTGCGGTTTCCAAAGCGAGCAAAGTCCTTTCTTGTATTAAGAGAGGTATGGACTCCAGAGAGAGAGATATAATTCTGCCCCTGTACAAATCATTAGTAAGACCTCATCTGGAATATGCAGTCCAGTTTTGGGCACCAGTTCTCAAAAAGGATATCTGAGAACTGGAGAAAGTGCAGAGAAGGGCAACCAAACTGATAAGAGGCATGGAGGAGCTCAGCTATGAGGAAAGATTAGAAGAACTGAATTTATTCACTCTTGAGAAGAGGAGAATAAGGGGGGATATGATCAACATGAACAAATATATAAGAGGTCCATATAGTGAACTTGGTGTTGAGTTATTCACTTTGAGGTCAACACTGAGGACAAGGGGGCACTCTTTACGTCTGGAGGAAAAGAGATTTCACCTCCAAATACGGAAAGGTTTCTTCACAGTAAGAGCTGTGAAAATGTGGAACAGACTCCCTCCAGAGATGGTCATGGTAGCTGTAGATTGATTTAAGAAAGGCCTGGATTCTTTCCTAACTGCATGTAATATAACTGAGTACTAAGATTTGTAGGTAAAGTTGATCCAGGGTAAATCCGATTGCCTCTCGGGGGATCAGGAAGGAATTTTTTCCCCTCCTGTAGCAAATTGGATCATCGCTCTGCTGGTTTTTTTTGCCTTCCTCTGGATCAACTGTGGGTATGGAGTTGGGTGTATGGGATTGTACTGTGTTTTATTAGTGGGAATGCTTTAATAAGCATTCCCAGTATTGTTATTCGTTTTTTATTAGTGGGAATGCTTTAATAAGCATTCCCAGTATTGTTATTCGTTTTTTATTATTCTTATTATTCCGTACGTTTTTTGGCTCTGCGTAACTTCGCCATACTTTCAGCGATTGAGACCATTCAACTTTTAAAATGTTCATCTCATTCAGCTAACGATGGGACTTCTTCAAGTTTTTTTGTGCTATTTATACTTTTTAAAATATTAAGCTTTTAGTCGCTTTTTTTTAACATTGAAGTCAATGAGAACATGCTTTCTCCTGCTTCAAAACTCATGCCGTACAAAATGTATCTCCTCCTTCATACTTTCACTGACAGACACCAAACAAACTTTACCACGGTCACAAAATATTCAGCTATCCGGCTATGACTTTTCAGATTGAAATCTTTTATAGTTTTTGTGAAAAAGCAATTTACGTTTAGTGATTTTTTCAGAAAATGTTATCGATTAAACAGTCTTCATATGGACATGGCT
Organism: Rana kukunoris; assembly: GCA_029574335.1. Classification (NCBI taxonomy): domain Eukaryota; kingdom Metazoa; phylum Chordata; class Amphibia; order Anura; family Ranidae; genus Rana; species Rana kukunoris. Next base: position 380,038,450 of record CM056052.1, read on the forward strand.
CAGAGTGAGTCATGTGACCTTTACAGTGTGAGTTTTGAAAAGAATCGGATTATCTATAAAAAAGGGGGAACAAATTGCTCTCACGCCCACAAGATCTACTTGTCATACACAATTTATATATCAAATGGAAGGTATTTTTGTCTGCTTTCAGGCAATGTGATCAGTTTTGTGATGCGCATTTTACTTTTCGTTGCTGGAGCTTCTAAAGGACAAGAGTTCCAAATTTTTCCCCATAGACCTTCATTATAACGCGCTTTTAAAATTTGTTAGTAAGACACACAAAGATACTCTTTTCTAAATCGCTGACATGGCCACATTTTTAAGTTTATCAACATAAATTTCATATCGATGCGTTCACAAGGGTCTTGTCTTTTATACGGTGAAGTCGCTGTATCGATCGCATGTACGGTTGTGGATTTATTAAGGTTTGTTTGAAGGGTTATTTCACTTATTTTGTGTGTAGATAAAAAGCGTTTGTAATGGTAATTCTTTCCCTAAATAGCTTCCTTTACCTCAGTGCAATTATCCCCTCACACACCTGGGGGGAGGGGAGAAAACCTCTTGAGGGGGGAGGGGCGACCAGGAAGTCAGGACGCTCTGTACTTTGCAGATAGAGAAAGGAGCTGCGTGTTAGTGGGCGTCCTGCTCACCCCTCCCCCCTCAAGAGGCTTTCTCCACACCAGAGAAAAAGCCTTGCACTACTGTGTGGAGTTACAGACAGAAGAACAGGAAGTGAGGATTTCTCAGAAGAAATAAGGACATTTAAAAGCAAAATCAAAGGATGAGGTAAGTAAAGGAGGACTGCACTAAGGTAAAGGAAGCTATTTAGGGAAAACGATTTTACCTTTACAACACCTTTAATGATTAAAGAGAGGCTTTATAAGTAATGAAGGAACACTGCTTGTATGTCCTAAAGATAGTATAGTGGTTATGGTGAATGGCATTTGTGCGGGCTTAGCAATTCAGCTATTCAGCATTCCCACGTATTTTCCTCAGGAAATGCATTTTCTAGTTATTATTCTTATTATTCCGTACGTTTTTTGGCTCTGCGTAACTTCGCCATACTTTCAGCGATTGAGACCATTCAACTTTTAAAACGTTCATCTCATTCAGCTAACGATGGGACTTCTTCAAGTTTTTTTGTGCTATTTATACTTTTTAAAATATTAAGCTTTTAGTCGCTTTTTTTTAACATTGAAGTCAATGAGAACATGCTTATTCCTGCTTAAAAACGTACCCGATTCAAAATGTATCTCCTCCTTCATACTTTCACTGACAGACACCAAACAAAGTTTACCACGGTCACAAAATATTCAGCTATCCGGCTATGACTTTTCAGATTGAAATCTTTTATAGTTTTTGTGAAAAAGCAATTTACGTTTAGTGATTTTTTCAGAAAATTTTATCGATTACACTGCGTGTCTATGGACCTGGCTTAGAGTGTGTCATGTGACCTTTAGAGTGTGAGTTTTGAAAAGACTCGGATTATCTATAAAAAAGGGGGAACAAATTGCTCTCACGCCCACAAGATCTACTTGTCATACACAATTTATATATCAAATGGAAGGTATTTTTGTCTGCTTTCAGGCAATGTGATCAGTTTTGTGATGCGCATTTTACTTTTCGTTGCTGGAGCTTCTAAAGGACAAGAGTTCCAAATTTTTCCCCATAGACCTTCATTATAACGCGCTTTTAAAATTTGTTAGTAAGACACACAAAGATACTCTTTTCTAAATCGCTGACATGGCCACATTTTTAAGTTTATCAACATAAATTTCATATCGATGCGTTTACAAGGGTCTTGTCTTATATACGGTGAAGTCGCTGTATCGATCGCATGTACGGTTGTGGATTTATTAAGGTTTGTTTGAAGGGTTATTTCACTTATTTTGTGTGTAGATAAAAAGCGTTTGTAATGGTAATTCTTTCCCTAAATAGCTTCCTTTACCTCAGTGCAATATTCCCCCTCACACACCTGGGGAGGGGAGAAAACCTCTTGAGGGGGGAGGGGCGACCCGGAAGTCAGGACGCTCTGTACTTTGCAGATAGAGAAAGGAGCTGTGTGTTAGTGGGCGTCCTGCTCACCCCCTCCCCCCTCAAGAGGCTTTCTCCACACCAGGGAAAAAGCCTTGCATTACTGTGTGGAGTTACAGACAGAAGAACAGGAAGTGAGGATTTCTCAGAAGAAATAAGGACATTTAAAAGCAAAATCAAAGGATGAGGTAAGTAAAGGAGGACTGCACTAAGGTAAAGGAAGTTATTTAGGGAAAACGATTTTACCTTTACAACACCTTTAATGATCAAAGAGAGGCTTTATAAGTACTGAAGGAACACTGCTTGTATGTCCTAAAGATAGTATAGCGGTTATGGTGAATGGGATTTGTGCGGGCTTAGCAATTCAGCTATTCAGCATTCCCACGTATTTTCCTCAGGAAATGCATTTTCTAGTTCTTATTAGTGGGAATGCTTTAATAAGCATTCCCAGTATTGTTATTCGTTTTTTAATATTCTTAATTTTAATTTTAATTTTATCCTTTATTCCGTACGTTTTTTGGCTCTGCGTAACTTCGCCATACTTTCAGCGATTGAGACCATTCAACTTTTAAAATGTTCATCTCATTTAGCTAACGATGGGACTTCTTCAAGTTTTTTTGTGCTATTTATACTTTTTAAAATATTAAGCTTTTAGTCGCTTTTTTTTAACATTGAAGTCAAGGAGAACATGCTTTTCCCTGCTTCAAAACTCATGCCGTTCAAAATGTATCTCCTCCTTCATACTTTCACTGACAGACACCAAACAAACTTTACCACGGTCACAAAATATTCAGCTATCCGGCTATGACTTTTCAGATTGAAATCTTTTATAGTTTTTGTGAAAAAGCAATTTACGTTTAGTGATTTTTTCAGAAAATGTTATCGATTACACTGCGTGTCTATGGACCTGGCTTAGAGTGTGTCATGTGACCTTTAGAGTGTGAGTTTTGAAAAGAATCGTATTATCTATAAAAAAGGGGGAACAAATTGCTCTCACGCCCACAAGATCTACTTGTCATACACAATTTATATATCAAATGGAAGGTATTTTTGTCTGCTTTCAGGCGATGTGATCAGTTTTGTGATGCGCATTTTACTTTTCGTTGCTGGAGCTTCTAAAGGACAAGAGTTCCAAATTTTTCCCCATAGACCTTCATTATAACGCGCTTTTAAAATTTGTTAGTAAGACACACAAAGATACTCTTTTCTAAATCGCTGACATGGCCACATTTTTAAGTTTATCAACATAAATTTCATATCGATGCGTTCACAAGGGTCTTGTCTTTTATACGGTGAAGTCGCTGTATCGATCGCATGTACGGTTGTGGATTTATTAAGGTTTGTTTGAAGGGTTATTTCACTTATTTTGTGTGTAGATAAAAGCATTTGTAATGGTAATTCGTTCCCTAAATAGCTTTCTTTACCTCAGTGCAATATTCCCCCTCACACACCTGGGGAGGGGAGAAAACCTCTTGAGGGGGGAGGGGCGACCAGGAAGTCAGGACACTCTGTACTTTGCAGATAGAGGAAGGAGCTGCGTGTTAGTGGGCGTCCTGCTCACCCCCTCCCCCCTCAAGAGGCTTTCTCCACACCAGGGAAAAAGCCTTGCACTACTGTGTGGAGTTACAGACAGAAGAACAGGAAGTGAGGATTTCTCAGAAGAAATAAGGACATTTAAAAGCAAAATCAAAGGATGAGGTAAGTAAAGGAGGACTGCACTAAGGTAAAGGAAGTTATTTAGGGAAAATGATTTTACCTTTACAACACCTTTAATGATTAAAGAGAGGCTTTATAAGTACTGAAGGAACACTGCTTGTATGTCCTAAAGATAGTATAGCGGTTATGGTGAATGGGATTTGTGCGGGCTTAGCAATTCAGCTATTCAGCATTCCCACGTATTTTCCTCAGGAAATGCATTTTCTAGTTATGTCTTAATTTTATTATTCCGTACGTTTTTTGGCTCTGCGTAACTTCGCCATACTTTCAGCGATTGAGACCATTCAACTTTTAAAATGTTCATCTCATTCAGCTAACGATGGGACTTCTTCAAGTTTTTTTGTGCTATTTATATTTTTTTAAATATTAAGCTTTTAGTCGCTTTTTTTTAACATTGAAGTCAATGAGAACATGCTTATTCCTGCTTAAAAACGTACGTGATTCAAAATGTAACTCCTCCTTCATACTTTCACTGACAGACACCAAACAAACTTTACCACGGTCACAAAATATTCAGCTATCCGGCTATGACCTTTCAGATTGAAATCTTTTATAGTTTTTGTGAAAAAGCAATTTACGTTTAGTGATTTTTTCAGAAAATTTTATCGATTACACTGCGTGTCTATGGAGCTGGCTTAGAGTGTGTCATGTGACCTTTAGAGTGTGAGTTTTGAAAAGAATCGTATTATCTATAAAAAAGGGGGAACAAATTGCTCTCACGCCCACAAGATCTACTTGTCATACACAATTTATATATCAAATGGAAGGTATTTTTGTCTGCTTTCAGGCAATGTGATCAGTTTTGTGATGCGCATTTTACTTTTCGTTGCTGGAGCTTCGAAAGGACAAGAGTTCCAACATTTCTCCCATAGGCCTTCATTATAAACGTCATTTAATTTTTGCCAATAAAATGCACAACGACACTCTTTTCTAAATCGCTGACATGGCCACATTTTTAAGTTTATCAACATAAATTTCATATCGATGCGTTCACAAGGGTCTTGTCTTTTATACGGTGAAGTCGCTGTATCGATCGCATGTACGGTTGTGGATTTATTAAGGTTTGTTTGAAGGGTTATTTCACTTATTTTGTGTGTAGATAAAAAGCGTTTGTAATGGTAATTCTTTCCCTAAATAGCTTCCTTTACCTCAGTGCAATATTCCCCTCACACACCTGGGGGAGGGGAGAAAACCTCTTGAGGGGGGAGGGGCGACCAGGACACTCTCTACTTTGCAGATAAAGGAGCTGTGGGTTAGTGGGCGTCCTGCTCACCCCCTCAAGAGGCTTTCTTCACACCAGGGAAAAAGCCTTGCACTACTGTGTGGAGTTACAGACAGAAGAACAGGAAGTGAGGGTTTTTCAGAAGAAATAAGGACATTTAAAAGCAAAATCAAAGGATGAGATAAGTAAAGGAGGACTGCACTAAGGTAAAGGAAGCTATTTAGGGAAAATTATTTTACCTTTACAACACCTTTAATGATCAGAGAGGCTTTATAAGTACTGAAGGAACACTGCTTGTATGTCCTAAAGATAGTGTAGTGGTTATGGTGAATGGCATTTGAGCGGGCTTAGCAATTCACCATTCCCACGTATTTTCCTCAGGAAATGCATTTTCTAGTTCTTATTATGTCTTAATTTTATTCCGTACGTTTTTTGGCTCTGCGTAACTTCGCCATACTTTCAGCGATTGAGACCATTCAACTTTTAAAATGTTCATCTCATTCAGCTAACGATGGGACTTCTTCAAGTTTTTTTGTGCTATTTATACTTTTTAAAATATTAAGCTTTTAGTCGCTTTTTTTTAACATTGAAGTCAATGAGAACATGCTTTTCCCTGCTTCAAAACTCATGCCGTTCAAAATGTATCTCCTCCTTCATACTTTCACCGACAGACACCAAACAAACTTTACCACGGTCACAAAATATTCAGCTATCCGGCTATGACTTTTCAGATTGAAATCTTTTATAGTTTTTGTGAAAAAGCAATTTACGTTTAGTGATTTTTTCAGAAAATTTTATCGATTAAACAGTCTTTCTATGGAGACATGCTAGAGTGAGTCATGTGACCTTTAGACTGTGAGTTTTGAAAAAACTCGGATTATCTATAAAAAGGGGGAACAAATTGCTCTCACGCCCACAAGATCTACTTGTCATACACAATTTATATATCAAATGGAAGGTATTTTTGTCTGCTTTCAGGCGATGTGATCAGTTTTGTGATGCGCATTTTACTTTTCGTTGCTGGAGCTTCTAAAGGACAAGAGTTCCAAATTTTTCCCCATAGACCTTCATTATAACCGACTTTTAAAATTTGTTAGTAAGACACACAAAGATACTCTTTTCTAAATCGCTGACATGGCCACATTTTTAAGTTTATCAACATAAATTTCATATCGATGCGTTCACAAGGATCTTGTCTTTTATACGGTGAAGTCGCTGTATCGATCGCATGTACGGTTGTGGATTTATTAAGGTTTGTTTGAAGGGTTATTTCACTTATTTTGTGTGTAGATAAAAGCGTTTGTAATGGTAATTCTTTCCCTAAATAGCTTCCTTTACCTCAGTGCAATTATCCCCCTCACTCACCCGGGGGAGGGGAGAAAACCTCTTGAGGGGGGAGGGGCGACCAGGAAGTCAGGACGCTCTGTACTTTGCAGATAGAGAAAGGAGCTGTGTGTTAGTGGGCATCCTGCTCACCCCCTCTCCCCTCAAGAGGCTTTCTCCACACCAGGGAAAAAGCCTTGCACTACTGTGTGGAGTTCCAGACAGAAGAACAGGAAGTGAGGATTTCTCAGAAGAAATAAGGACATTTAAAAGCAAAATCAAAGGATGAGGTAAGTAAAGGAGGACTGCACAAAGGTAAAGGAAGTTATTTAGGGAAAATGATTTTACCTTTACAACACCTTTAATGATTAAAGAGAGGCTTTAGAAGTACTGAAGGAACACTGCTTGTATGTCCTAAAGATAGTATAGTGGTTATGGTGAATGGGATTTGTGCGGGCTTAGCAATTCAGCTATTCAGCATTCCCACGTATTTTCCTCAGGAAATGCATTTTCTAGTTAGTGGGAATGCTTTAATAAGCATTCCCAGTATTGTTATTCGTTTTTTATTAGTGGGAATGCTTTAATAAGCATTCCCAGTATTGTTATTCGTTTTTTATTATTAGTGGGAATGCTTTAATAAGCATTCCCAGTATTGTTATTCGTTTTTTATTATTCTTAATTTTAATTTTATCCTTTATTCCGTACGTTTTTTGGCTCTGCGTAACTTCGCCATACTTTCAGCGATTGAGACCATTCAACTTTTAAAATGTTCATCTCATTTAGCTAACGATGGGACTTCTTCAAGTTTTTTTGTGCTATTTATACTTTTTAAAATATTAAGCTTTTAGTCGCTTTTTTTTAACATTGAAGTCAATGAGAACATGCTTATTCCTGCTTAAAAACGTACGTGATTCAAAATGTATCTCCTCCTTCATACTTTCACTGACAGACACCAAACAAACTTTACCACGGTCACAAAATATTCAGCTATCCGGCTATGACTTTTCAGATTGAAATCTTTTATAGTTTTTGTGAAAAAGCAATTTACGTTTAGTGATTTTTTCAGAAAATTTTATCGATTAAACAGTCTTCCTATGGACATGGCTCAGAGTGAGTCATGTGACCTTTAGAGTGTGAGTTTTGAAAAGAATCGTATTATCTATAAAAAAGGGGGAACAAATTGCTCTCACGCCCACAAGATCTACTTGTCATACACAATTTATATATCAAATGGAAGGTATTTTTGTCTGCTTTCAGGCAATGTGATCAGTTTTGTGATGCGCATTTTACTTTTCGTTGCTGGAGCTTCTAAAGGACAAGAGTTCCAAATTTTTCCCCGTAGACCTTCATTATAACGCGCTTTTAAAATTTGTTAGTAAGACACACAAAGATACTCTTTTCTAAATCGCTGACATGGCCACATTTTTAAGTTTATCAACATAAATTTCATATCGATGCGTTCACAAGGGTCTTGTCTTTTATACGGTGAAGTCGCTGTATCGATCGCATGTACGGTTGTGGATTTATTAAGGTTTGTTTGAAGGGTTATTTCACTTATTTTGTGTGTAGATAAAAAGCGTTTGTAATGGTAATGCTTTCCCTAAAAAGCTTTCTTTACCTCAGTGCAATATTCCCCCTCACACATCTGGGGGGAGGGGAGAAAACCTCTTGAGGGGGAGGGGCGACCAGGAAGTCAGGACGCTCTGTACTTTGCAGATAGAGAAAGGAGCTGTGTGTTAGTGGGCGTCCTGCTCACCCCCTCCCCCCTCAAGAGGCTTTCTCCACACTACCTCTCCTGTCACTGGGCAGTCATATAAGGTCAGGTCTGGACTCGCCTTTGGATTCTCCTCAGCCTTCCTTCTGGATCTATTAAACTTCTCTCAGTCCATATTCCATTCTACCTCAGTAACTACTTTAAAGGACTAAAAAAGTAAAAAAAAAAAAAAATATGAAACACATAATCAGTGGGAAGAATGTCCCTTACATTGGTGGTCAGTGAGAAGAATTTCCCTTACATTGGTGGTCAGTGGGAAGAATGTTCCTTACATTGGTGGTCAGTGGGAAGAATCTCCCTTACATTGGTGGTCAGTGAGAAGAATCTCCCTTACATTGGTGGTCAGTGGGACGAATACTCCTAACATTGGTGGTCAGTGGGACGGATGTTCCTTACATTGGTGGTCAGTGGGAAGAATGTCCCTTACATTGGTGGTCAGTGGGAAGAATGTCCCTTACATTGGTGGTCAGTGGGAAGAATGTCCCTTACATTGGTGGTCAGTGGGAAGAATGTCCCTTACATTGGTGGTCAGTGGGAAGAATGTCCCTTACATTGGTGGTCAGTGGGAAGAATGTCCCTTACATTGGTGGTCAGTGGGAAGAATGTCCCTTTACATTGGTGATCAGTGGGAAGAATGTCCCTTACATTGGTGGTCAGTGAGAAGAATGTCCCTTACATTAGTGATTAGTGGGAAGAATGTCCCTTACATTGGTGGTCAGTGGGAAGGATCTCCCTTACATTGGTGGTCAGTGAGAAGAATCTCCCTTACATTGGTGGTCAGTGGGACGAATGCTCCTAACATTGGTGGTCAGTGGGACGGATGTTCCTTACATTGGTGGTCAGTGGGAAGAATGTCCCTTACATTGGTGGTCAGTGGGAAGAATGTCCCTTACATTGGTGGTCAGTGGGAAGAATGTCCCTTACATTGGAGATCAGTGGGAAGAATGTATCTTACATTGGTGATCTGTGGGAAGAATGTCCCTTACATTGGTGATCTGTGGGAAGAATGTCCCTTACATTGGTGATCAGTGAGAAGAATGTCCCTTACATATGTGGTCAGTGAGAAGAATGTCCCTTGCATTGGTGATCAGTGAGAAGAATGTCCCTTACATTGGTGGTCAGTGGGAAGAATGTCCCTTACATTGGTGATCAGTGGGAAGAATGTCCCTTACATATGTGGTCAGTGAGAAGAATGTCCCTTGCATTGGTGATCAGTGAGAAGAATGTCCCTTGCATTGGTGGTCAGTGAGAAGAATGTCCCTTGCATTGGTGATCAGTGAGAAGAATGTCCCTTGCATTGGTGATCAGTGAGAAGAATGTCCCTTGCATTGGTGGTCAGTGGGAAGAATGCCCCTTACATTGGTGGTCAGTGGGAAGAATGTCCCTTGCATTGGTGATCAGTGAGAAGAATGTCCCTTACATTGGTGGTCAGTAGGGAGAATGTCCCTTACATTGGTGATCAGTGAGAAGAATGTCCCTTGCATTGGTGATCAGTGAGAAGAATGTCCCTTGCATTGGTGGTCAGAGAGAAGAATCTCCCTTGCATTGGTGATCAGTGGGAAGAATGTCCCTTACGTTGGTGGTCAGTGAGAAAAATGTCCCTTACATTGGTGGTCAGTGAGAAGAATATTCCTTACATTGGTGATCAGTGGGAAGAATGTCCCTTACATTGGTGATCAGTGAGAAGAATGTCCCTTACATTGGTGGTCAGTGAGAAGAATGTCCCTTACATTGGTGGTCAGTGAGAATAATGTCCCTTACATTGGTGGTCAGTGAGAATAATGTCCCTTACATTGGTTGTCAGTGAGAAGAATGTCCCTTTACATTGGTGATCATTGAGAAGAATGTCCCTTACATTGGTGGTCAGTGGGAATAATGTGCCTTACATTGGTGGTCAGTGGGAATAATGTGCCTTACATTGGTGGTCAGTGGGAATAATGTTCCTCATATTGGAATTCAGTGGGAAGAAAGTCCCTTACATTGGTGATCAGTGGGAAGAAGGAGGAGGACACACCCAAGGAGCTCTCTGAGAGAACCAGCCTTTTTCAAGCCTGGGCCTTGCCTGCTAGCTTGGCCCAGGAATAATGCCTGATCCTGGGGGAGGCCCTGGGACAGATCCCCCTGATGATACGGGGCCTAGTGAGGAGGAGGAGGTGGTGCAGGATCTGACTGTGGGTCCAGTCCCTGGTGAGAGTACAGATGTATGCAGACATTTTCGGGCAGTCGGAAGAGCAGAGGAGAAACTAAAATGTTTGAAAGCTGAACATAAAAACCTCAAAACCAAGTACTTCCAGGCTTGGAGTAAAAACCGTTCGGCCATGAAGCCTGAGCTACAAGAGATGGAGGAGAAAGTAAAGAAACAGTCTTTATTGTTGGAGAAATTAAAAGATAAAAGTGGAGCGTTTGCAGAAAAATTTAAAAAAGAGATGAGATTTGCCAGCCAGACCTCTGTGGATCAGCAGCAGTCGCATGTTACAGACAACCCGGATCCATCTGCCTCTGCACCCCTCCCCCCATGTCAGGCTGGGGAATCGCCAGCGGCAACCAGTCAGGGGGTTGAGGGTGAACATGGCACCTTACAGTTTACCCAACAGATGGAGTCACCCCTAAGGGCAGACAGGTCTGCTGGTGAAGCATCAGAAGTCGCTGTGGAGTCGCAGAAGGGTCGCAGACCGGCACTGGTGGAGAAATCCCACTGTACGGTGCAGCCGCCTTCCAACATGGGTGTCCCGGCTGCAGTGAGTGGTGTCCCGGCTAAAGTGGACGGTGTCCCGGCTGTAGTAAGTGGTGTTTCTGCTGTGGAGAAATCCTCTGCAGATATGAAGAGAAATCCCCTAGTAGAGGTGTCACCAGCCCACCAGAGCAGTATGGATGGATCTACATCATGCCCCCCGCAAATGGATTCTGCTATGACTGCTGGGACCTGTGGTTCTACAACCAAGCAGGCTGCCAGCTCCACAGAGCCTATTTCAGCCTCACCTGGGCTGATTGATGCAGGTGGGGGAGGGGAGCAGCACAGTGCAGCATGTGGAGTGGAAGCAGCAATGGAAGTTTCCTGCACTGATTCACCTGTTGCTGTATCACAGCAATCTTGCTTATCTGACAACCCTGTCCCGATGGAGAAGAGTCTGCCTGGAGGTGAAGTATGTGAGGGCGCCGCTGTGAATATGGACACAGCAGGAACTGAGAACGTGCCAGGAAATAATGACAGTAATAGTATTGATGAAGCAATGGATGTGGTGGGTGGTGGTGAAGGGGTTAACAATGACATTTCTCCTCCTGCTCAGCAGAGGAAAGACTCATCTGCAAAACGCATAACTGGACCCTCTGCGGGGAGGTCTGTGAACACCAGCAGCTATGCAGCAGTTTTGGGGAGTCGCACCAAAGAGGGTGGGGGGAATGGTGCAAATGTTGGTGGTCACAATTTGGGGGGGTTTAGTGGGGGGATGGTTGGTGGGTACAAAAGAAGAAACGTGGTCCAGTTGAAGTGGGAGGGGGAGGGGACCCCACCAGTAAGGGGAAGGGTTGCAGAGTTGATCCTGGAAATGGGATTTAAAGTCGCAGACATTTTTGCTTTGATTTGTCCTGTTGGAAGTTCAGAATTTGATTTATCCTTTGTAAAACCTGAGGGTTTGGATTTGTTTTGGGAACGTTTTAGGGGGCGCAGGGACCTTCCGCAGTGGAATGGTTGGATGCCAAAGGTGGTTTCCAGGCAGCCTCTCATAAAATCGGTGACGATCCTCGTGCGTAATGAATCCATCCCAGAGGCTGATTTGGTAGTATGGTTACGCCGATATGGTGAGGTCCTCGCTCCACTGCGGAAGGTCCTTGATCAGCATGGGATATGGACAGGGGCCTGGACAGTGTCGTTAAAATTGGGGGTGCAGGGAAATGTTGTTCAACATTTGCCCTGTTCAGCCTTTCTGGGGAGGGACAGGCTGACCATTTTTTACCAGGGTCAGCCTAAGGTGTGCAATAAATGTGGGGACAAGGGCCACTTTGCGTCCACCTGCACCCGAAAGAAATGTTCTTTGTGCCAGGCGCTGGACCATTTGGCTAAAGACTGTACAGATATTCGGTGCAACTTGTGCCAAAAACTTGGTCACCCCTACAGTCTTTGCCCAGAGGCATTACATAACCTGCCAGGGTTGGAGGCTGAGCTGCAGAGGCTGGATAAGGAGGATGAGGCCACCAAAACTGTTGTTGTCCCTCCTGTGTCTGTGGCACCCGTTTCTGTTCCCTCTAGTGATGTGGTCCCTGAGTCTGTCCCTTCTGTGTCTGTGACATCTGTTTCTATTCCCCCCAGTGGTGTGGTCCCTGAGTCTGTCCCTTCTGTGTCTGTGACATCTGTTTCTGTTCCCCCTACAGATGTGGTCACTAAATCTGTCCCTCCTGTCCCTAATCCATCAATTCGTAGATCCTCCAGACTGGCAGAGGCTGCTGGGGGGGCAGGTTTAACGGACCTTCCCACTCAGCCTCCAGTCCTTGCCCCTCGGCAGTGCAAGCGTGGTCAGGGGAATGTGGGGGTGCTGGATGGGGGTGGGGCTGATGGAGGGGTGTCCATACCCCATGTCTCACATTCGGTTGATGGGGATTCGGATGAGGAGGGGTGGGAGAAGATCAGGAGGAAGGAAAAAAAGAAGAGAAAGGCTAGAAAACCGGTCGTCTCTTCCTCAGAGTCGGATCCAAGAGGGGTTCCCCTTGGTAACACCTTTAATGTGTTGTCGGGTGATGAGATGTCTTTGTCTTCTCCCTTATCATCTATGGATGAGGGGGAGTCACGTAGTTTGAAGAGAGCTGTTTCTGGTGATGAGAGGGTGGTGAAGGTCAAGAAACGACTACCCCAATCATCCTGATGGCAGTTCCCACTCTGATAAAGGTGGCGACCATTAATGTCGCCAGCACTAAATCTGCAAGAGCTCGTGATATGGCCTTATTTTTGCTCAGCGAGTTTGATGCCGAGATTTTATTTTTGCAAGAGACCTGGCTCCATACCTTGGCCGACGTCCATCTGGCAAAAAGGGAGTGGAGATGCGGTCCCTCCTTTTGGTCTCTTGCGGCTGAGCCCTGCAGCGGAGTTGCGGTTCTTTTTAAAACCGATATGGTAACGTGCCGGCGGGTAATTGGGGTAGTAATGGGTAGACGCATGGTGTTGGACGTTTCCTGCCTATCTCTGGGTGAGGGTTTCCTTTTCTGTCTCTTTCACTCCCTTAGCTTTTGTTGGTTAGTGTCTTTTTGAAGAAGGGCTGCATGCATAATGGGTGCGGGTTTGTTTCTTGACCTTGCAGGTTTGTCTGGTGTAGTGGTGTGAGTTGTATTAAGATTTATTTTCCCCGGTGTATATATGATTTTTGCTTTTTCTGTAAAGTCTTTTTGTTTGAGAGCGGATTTGCTATATTTATTTTCATTTTATGTAAATATGTATATATTTATGTATTTTGTGTGTATATAGTGATTTTATGCTTAATGATTGCAAGACTTTCAATAAACAAAATTGGGAAGAATGTTCCTTATATTGGAATTCAGTGGGAAGAATGTCCCTTACATTGGTATTCAGTGGGAAGAATGTCCCTTACATTGGGGGTCAGTGGGAAGAATGTCCCTTACATTGGTGGTCAGTGGGAAGAATGTCCCTTACATTGGTGGTCAGTGGGAAGAATGTCCCTTACATTGGTGGTCAGTGGGAAGAATGTCCCTTACATTGGTGGTCAGTGGGAAGAATGTCCCTTACATTGGTGGTCAGTGGGAAGAATGTCCCTTACATTGGGGGTCAGTGGGAAGAATGTCCCTTACATTGGTTGTCAGTGGGAAGAATGCTCCTTACATTGGTCTTAACTTCGATAGGGTCTCCTATCTATACAGTGTGGGGCTGGTCCCCACCACCCACAAAATAAACAACAACGCAAACCTTTTTCTTGCAATGTCTTTAGAGAGCTCCTCACACTCAGGTTCCCTCCTCAGTGTCCCAAAACCAGAGAGCTCCCGTCTGATCTCTTCCTGGTTGTTTTTAGGGTCCACCTGACATTGAACTCCAGTGGACCCAAATATCCGGACCGGAACACAAGAGGCAGTAAAACCCGGCCCGGATTCCGGTTCAGCTTCTCAAAATAGAACGTATGCGTGGTGAAATATTTCTATGGTCAAGTATCTCACCTCGCATACCGTCACAACATTTAAAATCAAAATCAAAGGGCGGTGTCAAGATGGCGCCGTAGGAGGGAGGGCGGCAGGACGCTCCCAGCCTCTATGACTCCCACTCGATGAAAGGAAAGTGATGTTGCCGCCATAGCTCTAATAGAAGCTCTAATAGAAGATTGAGAGACCCGTTCCTACCCCCTCCTGGATCTCAATCTACTGAACTGAACTGGGCAGAGCAGCCCAGAGCAGCCCGAGGTTGGAGACAACGGCTTCGCGGGTGTCAGTGTCAGTGTCGGTGTCGGCTAGTGGTGTACCTTCTACTACCTGGAGTGCTTGAAGTGCGGGGGTCCGAACCTCGCTGGGCCCCTCCTGGAGGCTGGAGATTGGCTCTGCCACCGCTCGGCGGGTCGGCGTTATTCTGACAGTGCTGCGGCGTCTATCGGTCGGAGGTGTATGGCCGGGGGGGAGTGGTCCTGAGTGTGATTCGCCTCCCGTAGCTCTCACCTCGTTAGAAGGCTGCCGTAGTGCCCGAGGAGGACTGGTAGACGCGGAAGTCTCGTGGAGCCCGCGGATCCGGAGAAGGCTGGAAGTCACCGAGGAGTCCTGAGATCTCCCGTGGGTGTGTAAGCAAGAGAGGCGCGGAGAGAGGGAAGAGTTGCCCCGGAGAACGCTGGGAAGGTCGGAGACGCCTGCTTGGCTCCCGGAGTCTAGCAAAAGATCACAAGGGTGAAGCTGATGTGCTTCTGGAAGGACGGTAAAACTAGACCGCAGACTGGAGATCAGAGACTGATAAACCTGGGGTAAGGTAAAGCAAAGTTGCATATACCTGCATATACCTGAAGCTTCTCTATCAGGGATCTAAGAACTAATAAGTGATATGTGAGAACTTACAGCTCTACAGCTCTACGGTGATACGGCGATATAGAAGCAGGAGAAAGGAAGGGGGAGAAAAGAGGGGGGAAAAGGAGTAACTGCTATATTGAAGATCATAGGCTTAAGTTTATATATGCTCTACCTGCTTCACTCCTGCCTCACTGATCTGCGGAACACTTAGAATCCCCTGTGAAATTTTCCTTGCCTTTTTCTTCAGTAAGCAGTAAAAGCGTTGACCCGTGTAAGGAAAATGAAAAATTTTTTTTTTTTTTTGAAGCTTTGAAGATTTACGGGAACTATAAGATTAATTGGATTCAATGCACCTAATATATTTTGGTCTCCCATTTCTATAAGGACAAAAATTCGTTAACCATTTTGCTTTTTCCCCTTGAGGTTTTAGATACACTTAAAACGATTCGCTTATTCTACTACATATAACATTGGTTGTTGGACTTCCTTATATTTTGCTTTTCTCTCATTTTTTCTTGGTGCTGTCAATATTGATGTTATATTGATGTTATAGGAATGCTAAGCTGATGCTGTCTATATTGGCCTTATTTGGGATATTTAAGGTGGTGTAAAACAGATTTACCAAATCTGACAAAAATCTGATAAATTCTGACAAAAAACAGTTATATAGTAATAACGCTTTCTAAGGTTTATACTCCCCCTTTTTTTTTTTTTTTTTGGGGGGTAATCTGTTGTACTTTCTGTTGTATCGGTGTCCCGGTCCTAGCCCAGCCTTGGTTCGGTTTTTGCCTTAGTATAGATCTGGGAGCAGAGAAGATGGTTAGAAAAACACTCAAAGTCAATGAGGGGGAGGGATCCGGGCGCAATACTATAAAATCTTACCTGGTGACAGAAGGCCCTGAACAAGTGGTTGAAACCCCCTTAAGGAAAAATGGAGCCCTCAGTGACCCAGTAATAAACAAGGGTGGACAGGACTCAAGGGAGGAAGGGACCCCAGGAAAGAGCAGCAGTAAACCCAAAAAGGCCAAAAAGGTCCAATCCCCAGAGATGAACAGCCAAGATCAAAATCAAAAAACCCCAGAGAGAGAACAACAAGGTAGCCCAAGTCAGGAGGTCTTACAAGCTCCCCCAACAAGGCAGGACATGTCAGACATGATGGGAATGATATCTAGACTAGAGCAAACTATAAAAGGGGAAATGGGAGCAACAAGAAAGGAAATCCAGGGGGTACTACAGAGAGTAGAGGGAATAGAGGATCAGCTAACAGAACATAGAAAGGCAATAGAAGAGTTAAGAGAGAGGGCCGACATGGATTGGGTTGAGATCAGGAATGCTAGGTATAAGTTAGAGGACCAGGAAAACCGCAGTAGGAGGAAGAACCTTAGGGTTAGGGGTCTCCCCGAAGAAGTAAAAGATACTGAACTCCCCCAGGTATTGTTGGAAACATTTAACACTGCTCTGAAACGAGAGATATTGTCTCCATTGAAGTTTGAAAGGGTACATAGAATCCAGAGATCTTACTCTAAGGAAACTCCAAGAGATATTATTGTGAGGTTCCAAGAGTATACGCAGAAAGAACAAGTCTCCCAAAGTACAAGGGATCTGGGCTTCATGGAATATAAGGGGGTTAAGCTGCTCGTTTTTTCTGATTTATCCCCAGAAACGCTTGCGCGTAAAAGGGCATTGAAACCATTGACTAACTTGCTCCTGGCCAAGAATATAAATTATAGATGGAGTTTTCCGGCTTGTCTCTCAGTAAGGAGCCAGGGGGTCTCAGCATATGTCCGGTTCCCGGAAGATATAAAGGATTTCTGTAAAAAATTAAATATTCAATATGTACAAATAGATAACTGGGAAAGGAGACCACCCGCTTGGAGGGAATGGAGGGAGCAGGACTGGCAAAAAACTTAGGATGGGGAGGGGGGGGGGGGCGCTCCAACGGCAGGCGTGGTGCTTCCCTCCCTCTTCTTAGTCCTTGTGGATGCCTTTCCTGCACCTTCTTGTTTCTTGAGGCTGTAATATCTGGTACTTATGTGTATACATGAAGAGAGGGGGATGGAAGGGGACCCATAGCACTGGATAAGAGCTACAAAGGGCTACAAAGGGCAATGGGAAGGAAAAGGAAAAGAAAGGGAAGAATGTAGTAATTCATCGAGGGGAGGGGGGAGGTGGGGGGGCTGATGTGCCTGCTCTGGCTTCAGGAGCAATCCTCCACTCGCAACCGGAGGAAGGGGGGGGCATACAATCCCCCCCCCAAGAAAGGCCCGCTCGACAGGATGCCTGGCTGGGCACAGATCGAGGGAGTCTCAACATTGGTGTACAATGTGTCAGGGGTGGGGGGGGGGGGGAGGGGGGTATATGTGATTGTCGCAGTCTCAAAATGTTTTTATCCAAACCTAAAATTTTAATTCTGGTATATTATCTCTGCCTATACAAGGGACTAAGGGTTATGGAGGAGGGCGTGGAAGAATGGAGAAAAGGGGAGATGTTAAGATGGGGGAGGAAGGATTAGGAAAGGGGGGAAAGACGGAAGCATCTAAATTAATATCCTACAATGTTCGGGGTCTAAATAGCCCCAATAAACGCTTCCAGATCCAACAAGAACTAAAAAAACTCTCCGCTAATATAGTGTTCTTACAAGAGACGCATTTAAAAGTGACAGCTAAAACTAGCCTAAGCTCCAAAAATTACCCCCTATGGTACCATAGCTATTCTCCAAATAAGAGATCTAAAGGAGTCGCAATAGGGTTTGATGGGAATACAAAGTTCATATTAGATACCATGGAATCTGACCCAGAGGGGAGATACCTGTTTATTAGAGGCTCCTTAGGCAATGTGAAATATACACTTGTGAATGTCTATTGTCCTAACCAATGTCCAGCAGCATATCTGAAAAGACTCATGTCAAAATTGGAGAAATTCAGAGAGGGTAAGATTGTAATGGCAGGGGACTTCAATTTTGTTTTGGACCCTAAAATTGACACGCAACCAGTATCCCTGAGGTCTGGAGGAAAGCACTTAAAGGGACTAACAAACAAGCTGTATGTAATGCGTCTTGTAGAAGTGTGGAGAATCCTCCATCCCACAGATAGAGATTTTACATATTATTCGTCCGTTCACAAATCTTATTCAAGAATAGACTTTTTCTTCCTGGATCATGGGCTGTTGGAAGATTTAAAAGGCATAGAAATAAAAACAATAACACTCTCAGACCATGCTCCAGTTGAGATGCTCCTGGAATTAGGAGGGACGCGGGAGGGCCGTAGACCTTGGAGAATGGACGAATCCCTTCTGTCCGATACTAGAACAGCCGATGATCTAGAAGGGGATATGAGCCTGTTCTTTAAAGAAAATAATATTGAAAACGTGGCTCCATCAGTATTATGGGAAACACATAAGGCGTTTATGAGGGGTAGGATGATAGCGGAAAAATGTAAGAGGAGGAAAATTAGAGAAGCCCAGAGACAGTCACTTCTTAAAGAGATACAGGGCCTAGAGAAGAAACATAAGGTAACCCAGGAGGAGGAAACATGGGCACTTTTGACAAATATAAGAGGCAAACTTCGTGACCTAATGGATTTGGAGACTAAATGGGTATTTGATAATATGAATAAAAAATTCTATGCCCTGGGTAATAAACCAGGGAAACTTTTAGCAAGGACCATAAAATCTAGAAATGCTCAGAATTTTATCTCTAAGATAAAGGACAGTAAGGGGGGCATGGTTAATTCCACCAAGGATATAATGAATACTTTTCAAGAGTATTATCAAAGATTGTATAAGGTTAATGAAGATCTTGGGCCTATAGAGACGCAGAATAGAAGTAGAAAAATTAAACAGTACTTAGACAGAGCTGGAATCCCGGTATTACCTGAGGAAATATCTGTTGATCTGGAGAAAGATATATCTGTAGAGGAAATCAAGCAAGTAATTAAAGGTATTAAAATGGGGAAGAGCCCAGGGCCCGATGGATACACCTCTCTTTATTATAAAAGATTTGGGGAAATTCTTTCCCCCTTCTTACAGGAATATATAAACTCTATAAGGGGAGGTATGAAAATGCGGGAAGAAGCATTAGGTGCTCAGATTACATTAATAGCTAAGGAAGATAAAGATCCGTCACTATGTGCGAGCTATAGACCCATCTCTCTGATCAACGTTGATATGAAAATATATGCTAAAATCCTAGCGGAAAGATTAAAACCATTCATGCCGGCCTTGATCGACACTGATCAGGCAGGATTCGTACCTGAAAGAGAGACAAGAGACAACGTGTTAAGGGCTTTGCTCCTGATCCAGAAAGCTAAAAAGAATAGAGAGCCAGTAGTTTTTCTATCATTAGATGCTGAAAAAGCCTTTGATAGGCTTGATTGGGAGTTTATGTTAGCTACACTGAAACAGGTGGGATTGGGCCCAAATATGCTTAATTGGATAGGAGCACTGTATTCAAAACCCTCAGCTCAGGTATGGGTAAACGGGAGTCTTTCAGAGAAATTATTTTTATTTAATGGGACCCGACAGGGATGCCCCTTTCACCTCTCCTTTTTGTTTTATCCCTAGAACCACTGTTGTCAACAATAAGAAACAATCAGGCGATAGAAGGGATAAGAGTAGGAGGGGGGGAGCACAAGATCTCTGCGTTTGCCGACGACATGTTGTTATATGTATCCAACCCTAGGCAGACATTGCCAAAGATCATAACTGAATATGAGAATTATGGTGAGGTTTCAAACTTAAAGATTAATAAAGAAAAAACTGAGGCACTGTGTGTTTCATTGGGTTGGGAGGAACGCAGGGATCTTGGTGCTCTTTATCCCTTCACATGGAAGCAGAGGAAGATGAAATACTTGGGAATATACCTGTCAAACAGGGAAAGATATATTTACGAAGATAACTATATCTCCTTGCTGAATAAGATAAAATTAGACCTGAAGGGATATCATGTAGAGAAAGTTTCTTGGTGGGGTAGAACAAATATAATAAAAATGATGATACTGCCTAAAATACTTTATGTCTTTCAAACCCTCCCCATAAAAATACCAGAGGCGTTCTTTAAAACCCTGGGGAAAATAGTAAGGAGGTTCATATGGAAGGAAAGAAAAGCCAGAATATCGGTAGTGAATCTAACTAGACCTAGCCGCGAGGGGGGGATATCTTTCCCTGACTTTAAAAGTTACTATAGAGCTGCAGTACTAAGGAGAATAGCTGAATGGTTACAGGAGGGAGATCTAAAGAAAAAATGGGTAGAAGTTGAGGAAAGTTTAAGTAGAAAAGACCTGGGTAAGAGAATATGGATACCAAAACGTTACAGAAACATAACCCAGGATTGTCCGTTGATGACAAAAGAAACCTATAGAATTTGGGATGTAATTTGCAAAGAAAGAAAATGGCTCTATAATAGCCCGTTGATACCCCTTACGGGCACAGATTATTTCCCCCCTGGTAAGGCGGGGGGGGAATACCTGCGATGGTCATTTTCGGATACACTAAAACTGAGGGACGTGATGAAGGGTAACCGACTAGGCTCTTTAGAGGATCTACGAGAAAAATATGGATCATCTCTTGGAGAGGAATGGAGATACAGGCAGGTCCAACATTTTGTAGGCACCCTCCAGAGACCCTTGCGAGGCATGAAGGAACTTAACCCCTGGGAAAAACTTATAGAGCAGGGAGGGAAAAGAGGACAAGGGATATCAAATATTTACAAAATGCTGATTTCCATGAAAGAACTAGGCCTACCAAATGCACTAGGAGGATGGGAAAAGGAATTGAATCAAAATATCTCAGATGAGAAGAAAAGACAGGTATTAGATCTCGTTTTTAACTCATCTACTGATTCAAAAATGAAAGAAATGAATTATAAACTTCTAATGAAATGGTACTATGTTCCAACTAAGTTGAATAGATTCCACACTGATACATCGCCTCTCTGTTGGAGAGGCTGTGGACTAGAGGGCACACATGCTCATATTTGGTGGCAATGCTCTTTGATACAGGGGTTCTGGATCGAGATCCTAGAAACGATTAAGAGGATATGTGGACAAGAGGTGAAATTAGACCCCTGGCATTGTCTTTTTCACGGAACGGAAGTAGCCAAGAACAAATATAAAAGATCTCTGATCCCACCTTTTCTAAACGGGGCTAAAGCTCTAATACCTAGGAGATGGAGGGAAAAGGAAGTCCCCTCAATAGGAGACTGGATAAGAGAAATAGATAAAATCTGTAAGATGGAGGAATTATTATCGAACCAGAATGAGAGTAGGCCAGAATTTGAGTGTATATGGAAGAAATGGAGAGAATTTAGGGAACAGGTAACCTAGTAAGGGGGAATACGGGGTAATGGAAATCTGTTGGGGAGGTTGGAGAGGTTGGAGAGGCGGGTGGGGAGGGAGAGGCAGTGTGGGGGGGTGGATGGGGGAGGGGGAGAGTGAGAGAGGGCTTTAAGATTTTTTTTTTTTTTTTTTTTTTTTTTTTTTTTCTTTCCCTTTTTGTATATACACTTATACAATACTACACTTACCCCATGTGTATTGTTTTTAGTAAATTACACAAACCTTCTCCTCTCCCCAGCCTTTTTTTTTTTTTTTTTTCTTTCTTACATAATAACACACCTATCCTATTTGTACCTTCCACAATCTGTATTTTTCTGTTTTTTATATACACACTTATATAATTCTACACCTATCCTATTTTATTTATATACACATACATAATAGTACACCTATCCTATCTGTATTTTTCACAATTTCCCCCTTTTCCCTTCCCCTTTTTTTTTTTTTTTTTTTTTTTTTTTTTTTTTATATATACTTACATAATAACTCACCTATCCTATTTGGACCTTCCACAATCTGTTTTTTCCTGTTTTTTTTATATATACACCTATATAATTCTACACCTATCCTATTCTATCTATATACACATATATAGTAGTACACCTATCCTATCCTATCTGTATTTTTCACAAATTTTCCCCTTTTTTTTTTTTTTTTTTTTTTTTTTTTCTCCTCTCTTTATTTTTATTCTTACACAATTACACACCTACTCTATTTGTATTTTCTCAATTTTCCCTTTTTCTGTTTTTTATATATACATATATATAACTCTACACTTATCCATTTTTTTTATTTATACTCTTAGATAACACCACACCTATCCTATTTGTATTTTTCACTAACATTCCTTCTCTTTTTTTTTTTTTTTTTTCTTTCTCTCTCTTCTCCCTATACACTAATCTACAATTTACACCTATCTTATATTTTCCTTCCCCCCCACACTTCCAGGATCCTTAGGATCTAAAAATTAATTAGGATATTCCATATCCCCTACACTTAAACAAACAATTTATCTTACAAGCTCCTCTAAAGAGGAACTTTTTTTTTTTTTTTTTTTTATTTATTTTTTTTTTTTCTCTCGCTCTCTCTCTCTCTCTTTCTCTCTCCCTTCACCTGCCTTATCTCCTTCCGTGCACCTTCTGCTCTCATATGCCTCTACCCCCAGGGTTCCCCCACATGATTTTCCAGATTTCTACATAAGTAACCTTACCGCATCAAAATAACCCCAATTAATATAGAAATATAGAATAAAGTAAGGATGAATGGTGAAAGGGGCAGAAGGGAGATACATTCAGAGAAGCAAAACCTCTAGAAAAGCTGGAAACGATAAAATCAGAATAGGCAGTATTAGCCAGGAGTGGATGAGGAACTAACATCTTGAGACAATGTGTATATGTTTGTATTTATGTATATCTGTTTATTTAAATGTTGTAAAGTTTTATCTTATATGTAATGTGTATTTAATTCATGTGATGTATAGTGGGAGAAGAAATTTTTTGTACAATAAAAATATTATTAAAAAAAAAAAAAAAAAAAATCAAAATCAAAGGATGAGGTAAGTAAAGGAGGACTGCACTAAGGTAAAGGAAGTTATTTAGGGAAAATGATTTTACCTTTACAACACCTTTAATGATTAAAGAGAGGCTTTATAAGTACTGAAGGAACACTGCTTGTATGTCCTAAAGATAGTATAGCGGTTATGGTGAATGGGATTTGTGCGGGCTTAGCAATTCAGCTATTCAGCATTCCCACGTATTTTCCTCAGGAAATGCATTTTCTAGTTCTTATTAATTAGTGGGAATGCTTTAATAAGCATTCCCAGTATTGTTATTCGTTTTTTATTAGTGGGAATGCTTTAATAGGCATTCCCAGTATTGTTATTCGTTTTTTATTATTCTTAATTTTAATTTTAATTTTATCCTTTATTCCGTACGTTTTTTGGCTCTGCGTAACTTCGCCATACTTTTAGCGATTGAGACCATTCAACTTTTAAAATGTTCATCTCATTTAGCTAACGATGGGACTTCTTCAAGTTTTTTTGTGCTATTTATACTTTTTAAAATATTAAGCTTTTAGTCGCTTTTTTTTAACATTGAAGTCAATGAGAACATGCTTTTTCCTGCTTCAAAACTCATGCCGTTCAAAATGTATCTCCTCCTTCATACTTTCACTGACAGACACCAAACAAACTTTACCACGGTCACAAAATATTCAGCTATCCGGCTATGACTTTTCAGATTGAAATCTTTTATAGTTTTTGTGAAAAAGCAATTTACGTTTAGTGATTTTTTCAGAAAATTTTATCGATTAAACAGTCTTCCTATGGACATGGCTCAGAGTGAGTCATGTGACCTTTACAGTGTGAGTTTTGAAAAAACTCGGATTATCTAAAAAAAGGGGGAACAAATTGCTCTCACGCCCACAAGATCTACTTGTCATACACAATTTATATATCAAATGAAAGGTATTTTTGTCTGCTTTCAGGCGATGTGATCAGTTTTGTGATACGCATTTTACTTTTCGTTGCTGGAGCTTCTAAAGGACAAGAGTTCCAAATTTTTCCCCATAGACCTTCATTATAACGCGCTTTTAAAATTTGTTAGTAAGACACACAAAGATACTCTTTTCTAAATCGCTGACATGGCCACATTTTTAAGTTTATCAACATAAATTTCATATCGATGCGTTCACAAGGGTCTTGTCTTTTATACGGTGAAGTCGCTGTATCGATCGCATGTACGGTTGTGGATTTATTAAGGTTTGTTTGAAGGGTTATTTCACTTATTTTGTGTGTAGATAAAAAGCGTTTGTAATGGTAATTCTTTCCCTAAATAGCTTCCTTTACCTCAGTGCAATTATCCCCTCACACACCTGGGGGGAGGGGAGAAAACCTCTTGAGGGGGAGGGGCGACCAGGAAGTCAGGACGCTCTGTACTTTGCAGATAGAGAAAGGAGCTGTGTGTTAGTGGGCGTCCTGCTCACCCCTCCCCCCTCAAGAGGCTTTCTCCACACCAGAGAAAAAGCCTTGCACTACTGTGTGGAGTTACAGACAGAAGAACAGGAAGTGAGGATTTCTCAGAAGAAATAAGGACATTTAAAAGCAAAATCAAAGGATGAGGTAAGTAAAGGAGGACTGCACTAAGGTAAAGGAAGCTATTTAGGGAAAACGATTTTACCTTTACAACACCTTTAATGATTAAAGAGAGGCTTTATAAGTACTGAAGGAACACTGCTTGTATGTCCTAAAGATAGTATAGTGGTTATGGTGAATGGGATTTGTGCGGGCTTAGCAATTCAGCTATTCAGCATTCCCACGTATTTTCCTCAGGAAATGCATTTTCTAGTTATTCTTAATTTTAATTAGTGGGAATGCTTTAATAAGCATTCCCAGTATTGTTATTCGTTTTTTATTATTCTTATTAATTTTATCCTTTATTCCGTACGTTTTTTGGCTCTGCGTAACTTCGCCATACTTTCAGCGATTGAGACCATTCAAATTTTAAAATGTTCATCTCATTCAGCTAACGATGGGACTTCTTCAAGTTTTTTTGTGCTATTTATACTTTTTAAAATATTAAGCTTTTAGTCGCTTTTTTTTAACATTGAAGTCAATGAGAACATGCTTATTCCTGCTTCAAAACGTACCCGATTCAAAATGTATCTCCTCCTTCATACTTTCACTTACCGACACCAAACAAACTTTACCACGGTCACAAAATATTCAGCTATCCGGCTATGACTTTTCAGATTGAAATCTTTTATAGTTTTTGTGAAAAAGCAATTTACGTTTAGTGATTTTTTCAGAAAATTTTATCGATTAAACAGTCTTCCTATGGAGCTGGCTTAGAGTGTGTCATGTGACCTTTACAGTGTGAGTTTTGAAAAGAATCGGATTATCTATAAAAAAGGGGGAACAAATTGCTCTCACGCCCACAAGATCTACTTGTCATACACAATTTATATATCAAATGGAAGGTATTTTTGTCTGCTTTCAGGCAATGTGATCAGTTTTGTGATGCGCATTTTACTTTTCGTTGCTGGAGCTTCTAAAGGACAAGAGTTCCAACATTTCTCCCATAGGCCTTCATTATAAACGTCATTTAATTTTTGCCAATAAAATGCACAACGACACTCTTTTCTAAATCGCTGACATGGCCACATTTTTAAGTTTATCAACATAAATTTCATATCGATGCGTTCACAAGGGTCTTGTCTTTTATACGGTGAAGTCGCTGTATCGATCGCATGTACGGTTGTGGATTTATTAAGGTTTGTTTGAAGGGTTATTTCACTTATTTTGTGTGTAGATAAAAAGCATTTGTAATGGTAATTCTTTCCCTAAATAGCTTCCTTTACCTCAGTGCAATTATCCCCCTCACACACCTGGGGGAGGGGAGAAAACCTCTTGAGGGGGGAGGGGTGACCAGGAAGTCAGGACGCTCTGTACTTTGCAGATAGAGAAAGGAGCTGTGTGTTAGTGGGCGTCCTGCTCACCCCCTCCCCCCTCAAGAGGCTTTCTCCACACCAGAGAAAAAGCCTTGCACTACTGTGTGGAGTTACAGACAGAAGAACAGGAAGTGAGGATTTCTCAGAAGAAATAAGGACATTTAAAAGCAAAATCAAAGGATGAGGTAAGTAAAGGAGGACTGCACAAAGGTAAAGGAAGTTATTTAGGGAAAACGATTTTACCTTTACAACACCTTTAATGATTAAAGAGAGGCTTTATAAGTACTGAAGGAACACTGCTTGTATGTCCTAAAGATAGTATAGCGGTTATGGTGAATGGGATTTGTGCGGGCTTAGCAATTCAGCTATTCAGCATTCCCACGTATTTTCCTCTGGAAATGCATTTTCTAGTTTTAATTTTATCCTTTATTCTGTACGTTTTTTGGCTCTGCGTAACTTCGCCATACTTTCAGCAATTGAGACCATTCAACTTTTAAAATGTTCATCTCATTTAGCTAACGATGGGACTTCTTCAAGTTTTTTTGTGCTATTTATACTTTTTAAAATATTAAGCTTTTAGTCGCTTTTTTTTAACATTGAAGTCAATGAGAACATGCTTTTCCCTGCTTCAAAACTCATGCCGTTCAAAATGTATCTCCTCCTTCATACTTTCACTGACAGACACCAAACAAACTTTACCACGGTCACAAAATATTCAGCTATCCGGCTATGACTTTTCAGATCGAAATCTTTTATAGTTTTTGTGAAAAAGCAATTTACGTTTAGTGATTTTTTCAGAAAAATTTATCGATTAAACAGTCTTCCTATGGACATGGCTCAGAGTGAGTCATGTGACCTTTACAGTGTGAGTTTTGAAAAAACTCGGATTATCTAAAAAAAGGGGGAACAAATTGCTCTCACGCCCACAAGATCTACTTGTCATACACAATTTATATATCAAATGGAAGGTATTTTTGTCTGCTTTCAGGCGATGTGATCAGTTTTGTGATGCGCATTTTACTTTTCGTTGCTGGAGCTTCTAAAGAACAAGAGTTCCAAATTTTTCCCCATAGACCTTCATTATAACGCGCTTTTAAAATTTGTTAGTAAGACACACAAAGATACTTTTTTCTAAATCGCTGACATGGCCACATTTTTAAGTTTATCAACATAAATTTCATATCGATGCGTTCACAAGGGTCTTGTCTTTTATACGGTGAAGTCGCTGTATCGATCGCATGTACGGTTGTGGATTTATTAAGGTTTGTTTGAAGGGTTATTTCACTTATTTTGTGTGTAGATAAAAAGCGTTTGTAATGGTAATTCTTTCCCTAAATAGCTTCCTTTACCTCAGTGCAATTATCCCCTCACACACCTGGGGGGAGGGGAGAAAACCTCTTGAGGGGGGAGGGGCGACCAGGAAGTCAGGACGCTCTGTACTTTGCAGATAGAGAAAGGAGCTGTGTGTTAGTGGGCGTCCTGCTCACCCCTCCCCCCTCAAGAGGCTTTCTCCACACCAGAGAAAAAGCCTTGCACTACTGTGTGGAGTTACAGACAGAAGAACAGGAAGTGAGGATTTCTCAGAAGAAATAAGGACATTTAAAATCAAAATCAAAGGATGAGGTAAGTAAAGGAGGACTGCACTAAGGTAAAGGAAGTTATTTAGGGAAAATGATTTTACCTTTACAACACCTTTAATGATTAAAGAGAGGCTTTATAAGTACTGAAGGAACACTGCTTGTATGTCCTAAAGATAGTATAGTGGTTATGGTGAATGGGATTTGTACGGGCTTAGCAATTCAGCTATTCAGCATTCCCACGTATTTTCCTCAGGAAATGCATTTTCTAGTTTTAATTTTATCCTTTATTCCGTACGTTTTTTGGCTCTGCGTAACTTCGCCATACTTTCAGCGATTGAGACCATTCAACTTTTAAAATGTTCATCTCATTTAGCTAACGATGGGACTTCTTCAAGTTTTTTTGTGCTATTTATACTTTTTAAAATATTAAGCTTTTAGTCGCTTTTTTTTAACATTGAAGTCAATGAGAACATGCTTTTCCCTGCTTCAAAACTCATGCCGTTCAAAATGTATCTCCTCCTTCATACTTTCACTGACAGACACCAAACAAACTTTACCACGGTCACAAAATATTCAGCTATCCGGCTATGACTTTTCAGATCGAAATCTTTTATAGTTTTTGTGAAAAAGCAATTTACGTTTAGTGATTTTTTCAGAAAATTTTATCGATTAAACAGTCTTTCTATGGACATGGCTCAGAGTGAGTCATGTGACCTCTACAGTGTGAGTTTTGAAAAGAATCGGATTATCTATAAAAAAGGGGGAACAAATTGCTCTCACGCCCACAAGATCTACTTGTCATACACAATTTATATATCAAATGGAAGGTATTTTTGTCTGCTTTCAGGCAATGTGATCAGTTTTGTGATGCGCATTTTACTTTTCGTTGCTGGAGCTTCTAAAGGACAAGAGTTCCACATTTTTCCCCATAGACCTTCATTATAACCGACTTTTAAAATTTGTTAGTAAGACACACAAAGATACTCTTTTCTAAATCGCTGACATGGCCATATTTTTAAGTTTATCAACATAAATTTCATATCGATGCGTTCACAAGAGTCTTGTCTTTTATACGGTGAAGTCGCTGTATCGATCGCATGTACGGTTGTGGATTTATTAAGGTTTGTTTGAAGGGTTATTTCACTTATTTTGTGTGTAGATAAAAAGCGTTTGTAATGGTAATTCTTTCCCTAAATAGCTTCCTTTACCTCAGTGCAATTATCCCCCTCACACACCTGGGGGGAGGGGAGAAAACCTCGAGGGGGAGGGGCGACCAGGAAGTCAGGACGCTCTGTACTTTGCAGATAGAGAAAGGAGCTGTGTGTTAGTGGGCGTCCTGCTCACCCCTCAAGAGGCTTTCTCCACACCAGGGAAAAAGCCTTGCATTACTGTGTGGAGTTACAGACAGAAGAACAGGAAGTGAGGGTTTCTCAGAAGAAATAAGGACATTTAAAAGCAAAATCAAAGGATGAGGTAAGTAAAGGAGGACTGCACAAAGGTAAAGGAAGTTATTTAGGGAAAATGATTTTACCTTTACAACACCTTTAATGATTAAAGAGAGGCTTTATAAGTACTGAAGGAACACTGCTTGTATGTCCTAAAGATAGTATAGCGGTTATGGTGAATGGGATTTGTGCGGGCTTAGCAATTCAGCTATTCAGCATTCCCACGTATTTTCCTCAGGAAATGCATTTTCTAGTTATTCTTATTATTCCGTACGTTTTTTGGCTCTGCGTAACTTCGCCATACTTTCAGCGATTGAGACCATTCAACTTTTAAAATGTTCATCTCATTCAGCTAACGATGGGACTTCTTCAAGTTTTTTTGTGCTATTTATACTTTTTAAAATATTAAGCTTTTAGTCGCTTTTTTTTAACATTGAAGTCAATGAGAACATGCTTATTCCTGCTTAAAAACGTACCCGATTCAAAATGTATCTCCTCCTTCATACTTTCACTGACAGACACCAAACAAAGTTTTCCACGGTCACAAAATATTCAGCTATCCGGCTATGACTTTTCAGATTGAAATCTTTTATAGTTTTTGTGAAAAAGCAATTTACGTTTAGTGATTTTTTCAGAAAATGTTATCGATTACACTGCGTGTCTATGGACCTGGCTTAGAGTGTGTCATGTGACCTTTAGAGTGTGAGTTTTGAAAAGAATAGTATTATCTATAAAAAAGGGGGAACAAATTGCTCTCACGCCCACAAGATCTACTTGTCATACACAATTTATATATCAAATGGAAGGTATTTTTGTCTGCTTTCAGGCGATGTGATCAGTTTTGTGATGCGCATTTTACTTTTCGTTGCTGGAGCTTCTAAAGGACAAGAGTTCCAAATTTTTCCCCATAGACCTTCATTATAACGCGCTTTTAAAATTTGTTAGTAAGACACACAAAGATACTCTTTTCTAAATCGCTGACATGGCCACATTTTTAAGTTTATCAACATAAAATTTCATATCGATGCGTTCACAAGGGTCTTGTCTTTTATACGGTGAAGTCGCTGTATCGATCGCATGTACGGTTGTGGATTTATTAAGGTTTGTTTGAAGGGTTATTTCACTTATTTTGTGTGTAGATAAAAAGCATTTGTAATGGTAATTCGTTCCCTAAATAGCTTCCTTTACCTCAGTGCAATATTCCCCTCACACACCTGGGAAGTGAGAAAACCTCTTGAGGGGGGAGGGGCGACCAGGAAGTCAGGACGCTCTGTACTTTGCAGATAGAGAAAGGAGCTGTGTGTTAGTGGGCGTCCTGCTCACCCCCTCAAGAGGCTTTCTCCACACCAGGGAAAAAGCCTTGCACTACTGTGTGGAGTTACAGACAGAAGAACAGGAAGTGAGGATTTCTCAGAAGAAATAAGGACATTTAAAAGCAAAATCAAAGGATGAGGTAAGTAAAGGAGGACTGCACTAAGGTAAAGGAAGTTATTTAGGGAAAATGATTTTACCTTTACAACACCTTTAATGATTAAAGAGAGGCTTTATAAGTACTGAAGGAACACTGCTTGTATGTCCTAAAGATAGTATAGCGGTTATGGTGAATGGGATTTGTGCGGGCTTAGCAATTCAGCTATTCAGCATTCCCACGTATTTTCCTCAGGAAATGCATTTTCTAGTTAATTTTAATTTTATTCCGTACGTTTTTTGGCTCTGCGTAACTTCGCCATACTTTCAGCGATTGAGACCATTCAACTTTTAAAATGTTCATCTCATTTAGCTAACGATGGGACTTCTTCAAGTTTTTTTGTGCCATTTATACTTTTTAAAATATTAAGCTTTTAGTCGCTTTTTTTAACATTGAAGTCAATGAGAACATGCTTTTTCCTGCTTCAAAACTCATGCCGTACAAAATGTATCTCCTCCTTCATACTTTCACTGACAGACACCAAACAAACTTTACCACGGTCACAAAATATTCAGCTATCCGGCTATGACTTTTCAGATTGAAATCTGTTATAGTTTTTGTGAAAAAGCAATTTACGTTTAGTGATTTTTTCAGAAAATGTTATCGATTTCACAGTCTTCCTATGGAGAGCTGTTAGAGTGAGTCATGTGACCTTTAGAGTGTGAGTTTTGAAAAAACTCGGATTATCTATAAATAAGGGGGAACAAACTGCTCTCACGCCCACAAGATCTACTTGTCATACACAATTTATATATCAAATGGAAGGTATTTTTGTCTGCTTTCAGGCAATGTGATCAGTTTTGTGATGCGCATTTTACTTTTCGTTGCTGGAGCTTCTAAAGGACAAGAGTTCCAAAATTTTCCCCATAGGCCTTCATTATAACGCGCTTTTAAAATTTGTTAGTAAGACACGCAAAGATACTCTTTTCTAAATCGCGGACATGGCCACATTTTTAAGTTTATCAACATAAATTTCATATCGATGCGTTCACAAGGGTCTTGTCTTTTATACGGTGAAGTCGCTGTATCGATCGCATGTACGGTTATGGATTTATTAAGGTTTGTTTGAAGGGTTATTTCACTTATTTTGTGTGTAGATAAAAAGTGTTTGTAATGGTAATTCTTTCCCTAAATAGCTTCCTTTACCTCAGTGCAATTATCCCCCTCACTCACCCGGGGGAGGGGAGAAAACCTCTTGAGGGGGGAGGGGCGACCAGGAAGTCAGGACGCTCTGTACTTTGCAGATAGAGAAAGGAGCTGTGTGTTAGTGGGCGTCCTGCTCACCCCCTCCCCCCTCAAGAGGCTTTCTCCACACCAGGGAAAAAGCCTTGCACTACTGTGTGGAGTTACAGACAGAAGAACAGGAAGTGAGGATTTCTCAGAAGAAATAAGGACATTTAAAAGCAAAATCAAAGGATGAGGTAAGTAAAGGACTGCACTAAGGTAAAGGAAGTTATTTAGGGAAAATGATTTTACCTTTACAACACCTTTAATGATCAAAGAGAGGCTTTATAAGTACTGAAGGAACACTGCTTGTATGTCCTAAAGATAGTATAGTGGTTATGGCGAATGGGATTTGTGCGGGCTTAGCAATTCAGCTATTCAGCATTCCCACGTATTTTCCTCAGGAAATGCATTTTCTAGTTTTGTTTGTTTATTATTTTTATTTTTTTTATGGTTGAACTGGATGGACTGTTTTTTCAACCTGGCTAACTATGTAACTATATCGTGGTCGCATATTTACGCTGGCCGCAAGGGGCACTCACATTGTTTTACGTTTTGAATATATAAATGAGTGAGATACGCCGATTCACGAACGTACTTGCGCCAGGGGCATTAATATACGCGGTTTACGTAAGTCGTACGTCCGGCGTAAACTTACACCACATAAAGCAGGTGTAAGTCATGCAAAGGTATGGACGAGGGAACAGCCGTTGTATTGTACTTCAACTAAACAAATCTGCCATTTTAGAGATTATTGAATTTCCTCCTGTCAGTCACTGCTTGAACCTTATATTCCTGCAACGACAACAATAATGCCACACATGGTCATTTTTTTTTGATGAAATAAAACGACGTTTTAAAAAACGTCATTTAAAATGATCGTGTGTGGGCAAAACGTTGTTTTATGTCTTCTGAAAAACGAAAAAAAAATTTCGACCATGCTTCAATTTTTTATGTTGTTTTTCAGAATGTCGTTTATTGTGTCATAAAAAATGATCGTGTGTGGGCAAAACGACGATTAAAACGATGTTTTTAAACCCGTGCATGCTCAGAAGCAAGTTATGACGCAGGCTTAAATGGAACAGAGTGCCGTCGTACGTGTTGTACGTAGCCGCGCTTTGCAAGAGCATTTTCAGAAAACTATGGTGTGTAGGCAACGTCGTTTTTTAAAATGAAGTTTGAAGTTTGAAAAACGTCTATTTTTCATGAGAAAAAACATCGTTTTTTTACAAGACAAAAAACGACCGTGTGTACGCGGCATTAGATTATTTAAGACTCTCTCCCTGTCAGGGCTGGGTCAGCGTCTGTTTCTGGGTTGACGTCATTTCTGCCCGTCGAGATGACGCGTCACTGTCGGTGTCAGGGCCGAGCGGCTGGTCGGCTGGAGTCAGCTCTCCTCTCCGGAGCTTTCTTGCGGCAGCATGGAGGGGACGCTCGCATGCCTCCTGGTTCCCACCCCGGGCATCATTGAGGGGGATCTCCAGTTCACATGCACACCACTGTGGTCCCTAGCTCACATACACCACATCCACCTCACATTGGTTTAGCCCAAGTCCACCACACGGGACTTGGGAGCAGCAAGGCCATGCCAAGGCACCAATGATGTTGCTGTCCATTCATACCACATTCACACGGTCGTGGGGATAACCTCTCCCCTTACTGGCAGGAATGCCACCCACACTCACACACCAGTCACGCTGTAGCCTGCACTCCTCACCGTGTGCAGTGACTACAAATAAAATTGGCCGACATGGCATGCAAGTTATGGATGGATGGCACATACCTCTGTGCACATTTCTCAAAAAACAAATAGCTCATCATCTGAGCAAAAAAAAAAATGGCACTCATTTGCCCCATCGTGGGCCAGGCATGGTGCCACGGCTCCGGCTCCTCAGTTGCCTGGGGGGAGCCTTGGGTGGGGGGTGGGGCATCAGGAGGAGGAACATCCCTGTCTGCTGGCTGCCTGCCCTCTAACGCCAGGGCAATGCATTTGAGGAAGGTGTTGGTCCGAGCCTGCACCCGCAGTTGGCGAGTGGTGGTCTGCCGCTTGTGGCGCCTCGTCTGTTTCCCCTCTGCCTCGATGGCAGCAGTGTTTGCCTCTACAGCCACTGCCAGGCTCCTCACCTCCACCATGAGGCCTGATGTTGTGGCCTGCAGCTCCCCAATGCTGGTGACCATGGCAGCGCAGTTCCCACTCACATCCTGCAGGCTGTCAGAGATGGAGCTGCTCTGATCAGCCTGCTGAGTGAGGCACTGCTGCAAAGCGGCTGCGGTGGCCTGCACAGCCAATGTGCATTCAGTCTGGTTCTGGGCCGAGGAGGCCAGGCTGTCCACCACACGACGCAGGTCACCCGCTATAGCACCCATCTGGTGCGTTTGCTGGGCCTGCTCCCTCTGCAGCCCCTCTTGGAGGGCTCGGGGTACACCCCTGGTCTTCTGAAGAGCCTTCCTGGGGGATGAAGAGGCTTGTGCCTGTCCTTATGGGGTAGCCCTGGAGGGGGTTCCCCTGGATGGGGTAGACCTGGAGGGGGTTCCCCTGGATAGGGTAGACCTGGAGGGGGTTCCCCTGGATGGGGTAGACCTCATGGGCGGGGAGGTGTGTGAGGGTCCAGGGAAAGTGGAAGCCTCCTCAAAATAGAGGCAGTCCTCCTGGTGGAGATCCACTGGCTCCTCAAAAACAACCTCTAGAGGAGAGGTGTGGGCACTCCCCTCCACCGGTGGTACGTGGCTTCCCAGGGGGTCAGAAGGAGGCACAGGATGTTCCGGGGATGGCGTGGGTCGAACACCGGCATCAGACGGCCCCGCTCCCTCCAGCACATCTGTGGATGACACAAAACATTCACATGTTGGTGGACCCACACACTTGTCATATGTCCCCTTCCACCCCCTCACATGCTGCACACCAAATGGAGGATAAAACACACATACCTGTCCTCAAGGCCTGCTCACGGAGTCGAAGCCCTGCATGCCCTCCACCTGGCGATGACCTCCTCCTCATCGGTCAACCGCAGAGATGAGGCTGGTCCTCCTCCCGTGCCCCTGGCGTGCCTCCTCATAAGGGCCAACTTATCACGGATCCGACGTCTCAGATCATTGATCTTCTTCATGATCTCGTCAGGTGTCCAGGTCTCATGGCATTCACATCGAGGGTGATCTGCTGCAAGATCTCCTTCTTACATGCCTTGCTGGTCTGGGCACTGTGGGCACCATGGAGATAAACATCATATTTGGCTATTGCCAATATCACGATAGCCCTCTCCTCACTCGAGAAATTTCTCTTCCTCCTCTCCTTGCCCACATTAGCAGCTGCCATCGCTCAGCAAAAGTACTTTGCTTCAGGGGGGAAAAAAACGGATGTACTTTTTGCGCCGGACGGGCGTATGGCTAGGTGTATTTATACGCTCGGCGTATGCTGGTGTGCGGGCGTATCTCAGAAAGTTGTGCCAACGTAGTTGTGAGCATGTGCATAGGGGCCCTAACCGTACGTCCATGTCAATGCGCCGTTTAGGATACGCCGGGTGTAAAGCATTGCACCACGCTTGGACCATCATTTGCATAAGGTCACACCCACTTACACTTACGCTGGCTTACTTACGCTGGCTTACGCCGACAGAATTACGTTAAGTTGGAGCAACGTTGGGAGCATTTGCTTTGTTAATTCCATGCTTACCTCTCCGCGATGCGCCGGCGTAGCGTAAAAGAGATACGCTAAGGTGGCACAAATATGCGCCAATGTATGTGAATCTACCCCATTGGGCCAGATTCAGCAAGACTTGCGCTGGAGTAATTCGATATGCGCCGCGTAACTGTGAATATGCGCCGTCGTTTCTATGTGGCCGTACCCACCAAACTAGATGCGCCCGAAAACGGGCCATTTCCGATCGGCTTAACTTTCCGGCGCCAGAGTCCCGTCAGCGCATAATTTCGTTTGGCACATCAGTCGCGCCTATTGATTTCCCCTGCAAATATGTAAATGAGGGAGATTTCCCGATTCGCGAACGGATTAGCACCATACGCTGGCTACATGCGCCGCGCGTATCTCGTCCGTCCGGCGCAAAGTTATTTCTACAAAAGGCTGCTTTATCTTTACTCCAGACGGTCACAGGTCAGCAGGAGAGCAGCTACAGCAGCGTTACCGACGATAAGAGCTAGCTGAACAACCACACTTGCAAGGACAACACCTCTGTGTGCCAACATGCCAGGGTCAATCGTGGTCCTAGCACTACTGATGGGTCCCCCGGAACGAAGGAGGCGGGCACGTGAGAGGATATATCGCACGCGCATGAACCTCTTTGGCATGGGGGATGAGGAGGTGTATCGCCTCTTCAGATTCAGCCCAGATGCAATACTTGAACTAACCACAACCCTGCAGGATGACATCACCAGCAAGACACACAGCTCACAAGCAGTGCAGCCACTGGTGAAGGTCCTGGCAACACTCCATTTCCTAGCAAGTGGATCATTCCAGCGTACAAGTGGAGTGGTGGCTGGGATGTCACAGTCCTCCATGAGCAGATGTGTGCACCAGGTTGTCCCTGCAATCCTCAGACGCATGTCCAACCAGTTCATCAGACCCACCACTGAGGAGCTGCGGCTGAAGGCAATGACAGATTTCTACAACATTGCCAGATTCCCACGCATTCTGCACAACTTTGCTATGAGAAAAGGCCTGCAGATTGACATACGTGATGACCTGACCCCCGACCCACACAGTCCCCACCTGCCAGAGGACACCCAGTCTGCTGATGGAAGAGCAGTCAGGAGGTTCCTTGCCGTAGGCATCTTTGGACACTAAACCAAAACATTAATCACACGGACAATGCACGCGTGTACACCACTGATGTCCCTAGATCACACACACCACATGCACATCGCATTGGATTAGCCCAAGTCCAGCATGTAGGACTTGGGAGCAGCAACGCCAGCGTCAAGGCCCCAATGATGTCACTGTCCATTCATACACCTTTCACACGTCATTCATACAGCCGTGGGGTTAACTTCACCACCACGGCCGAGGGTGACACCCCTTACTGGCAGGAGTGCCACCCCCTCACATTCACACACCTTTCACACTGCAACGTGTGCAGTATCAATAAAATAAAAATGTCATATCCTGAGTAAAAATCAAAATAAAATAAAAATCTCATATCCTGAGTAAAAATCAAAATAAAATAAAAATCTCATATCCTGAGTAAAAATCAAAATAAAATAAAAATCTCATATCCTGAGTAAAAATCAGACAAAAAAAATAACAAAATCATCGGGGATGCCGGGGGCTCCTTCTTGCCGAACCTCTCTGGCTCCTCAGCTGCCTGGATGGAGTGGGTGGGGGTGGGGGGGCATCTGGAGGTGGCTGATCCCCGGGTGGGCCACTCCTGGCAGGTGTGGCCTGCATGCCCTCCAAGGCCATGGCTATCCGGCCGAGGTAATTGTTTGTCTGGCCCTGCATCCTCAGCTGCTGGGCCTGCATCCTGAGCTGCCGGGTCACTTGGTAGTGTTGGCCCCGCCGACTCAGCCTCCCCTGGTCCTGGATGGCAGCACTGTTTCCATGGATGGCAGCAGTGTTGGCCTGGACGGCTGCAGTGAGGTGCCTAATATCCCCCTGCACCTCCCCCAAACTGGTCACCACTGCAGCGCAGTTGCAACTCACATCCTGCACTGCGTTGCTTATCTGGCCAACGGAGCACAGGCTGTCAGCCACTTTCTCCAAGTGCCCAACTATGTCCCCCATTTGTTGGGTCTGTCTGGCGTGATCCCTCGCCAACTGGCCCTGGACAAGATCCGACACCCCCCTGGTCTTCTGGGTCGCCTTCCTGGGGCCAGAAGATGGTTGTCCCCGGGGGGATGGAGTCGCCCTTGAGGGGCTTCCAAGGATGGGGGAGGGGATGACAGACGCCCCAGGAGAAGGGGAGGAGACCTCCAACACTAAGGAAAAGTCCTGCTCTGCCACAGCAGGATCCTCCACAACCACCTCGGCAGGTGTGGTGTGGCCACTCTCCTCCTCCACCTCTTCACCACCCAGGGGCTCGTGCACAGGATGGCGTGGGGGGGATGGGGTGGACTGGCCGCCGACAGATGATGGCCCAGCTCCGTCATCTGTGGATGACACAAAGCAGACACATGTTGGTGGTCCCACACACTTGGCACATGTACCCCCCCCAAATGCAACACATCAAATAGGGGATAAAAAACACTTACCTGTCCTGGAGCCTTCCTCCACGGAGTCATAGCCAGGGACCCCCTCCACCTGCTCCCTCTCCAGGCAGCGAGAGACCACCTCCTCCTCCGCGGTCAGGGTGACCGGACATGGGGGACCACCACCTGTGCCACTCTCATGCCTCCTGATGGTGGCCACCTTGCCACGGACCTTGCGCCGCAGATCATTGATTTTTTTTTGGATGTCAGCAGCAGTCCAGGTGGAGTACCCCAAAATATTGACCCGGCCAGCAATGGTGTCCAGGATGCCCTGCTTCCTCTCCCGGCTGGTCTTACGGCTTTTTTTGCCATGGAGGAAATGATTAAATGTCTCCATAGCGGAGATGATCACTGAGACCTCCTGGGCGTTAAAGTTGAGGTTCCTCCTCTCTCTGGGGGTAGCGGGAGCAGCCATCACAGCACAAAAGTATCTTCCCTGGGGTGGGGGGAAACGGAAATACTTTTGCGACAAAATGGCGTTTCCGCCTGCGCTTTTAAGCGCCCAACGGAAGGCATTGCGCTGACGTTTCCCGTGAAGTGTTGCCGACGGAAGTTGTGAGCATGCGCACAAGGGGGCGAGTGGAGCCGCACTCACTGCGCATGCTCCGTGGATAATGCGCTGAATGTAAGCCTCTGCGCTGGGCTTCGCCCATCATTTACATGTGATCACACCCACTTCCACTTGCGTCGGGTTACGCCAGCGCATTATCGTTACTCTGGCGCAAATTTACGCGCAACTGCTATGTGAATAACAGTACTTGCGCTGAAAGGGTCGTCAGAGTAACGTAAATGAGAAGCGTTACTCCAGAGCAAAGATGCTCCCATGTACCTGAATCTGGCCCATTGATTTTAACTTAAGAAACAAATGTTGGACTTTAAGGGCCAGATTCAGGTAGATGGGCGCATCTTTATTCTTGAGTAACGTTTCTCATTTACGTTACTCCGCCGAAACTTTAGGAGAAAGTACTGTATTCACAAAGCACTTGCTCCTAAAGTTGCGGCGGCGTAGCGAAAATGGGCCGTCGGAATTCAAATTGTGCGGGTAGGGGGCGTGTAGTATTTAAACTAGGCGCGATCCCGCGGCGAACGCACTGCGCATGCGCCGGCCGTCAATGTATCCCAGTGCGCATGCTCCAAATTCTGTCAGTGTTTTCGTCGTCAACGTCAATGACGTCAATCCCCATTCACGGACGAGTTACGCAAACGACGTGAAACTTTTTCAATTCGACGCGATCACGACAGCCATACTTAATATAGGATACTCCACCTAGGG
This sequence comes from Rana kukunoris, assembly GCA_029574335.1. NCBI lineage: Eukaryota > Metazoa > Chordata > Amphibia > Anura > Ranidae > Rana > Rana kukunoris. Next base: position 380,077,463 of record CM056052.1, read on the forward strand.
GGCATGTTTTTCTTTACGCCGCTTATCTCTTATGGAAACGTCGGAAAGTCACTGCGTCGGGCCCACGTACGATCGTGAATTGCCGTCTCTCGCTGATTTACATATTCTTGGCGTAAATCAGCGGGAACGCCCCGAGCAGCCATTTTAAAATTGCAGTTCCGATACGACGGCAAAATACAATTACGCCGCTCGTATCTGAACTCAGTCCCGACGTATCTTGTTTTCTTATCTACAGATAAGCCGCGTAACTTCTATCTGAATCTGGCCCTTGGCAGACTCCCCAGATATTTTCTTTTGACAGCTAAAAGAATCGGCAAACTCTGCATTGGAGATCGTCAGGGTGGGGTTGAATCGAGATCATGATCTTTTAAGGATTAATTGTGCAATTCTAGCACGGTATTTGCGCAAACGTGTTTTTTTTTTTTTAAATAAACTGTTTAATTCATTTAAAAAAATCACTAAAGTTAGCACAATTTTTTTTGGTATCCTAAACGATGCTTTAAATTTTTTTTAAGTTACATGTTTAGACTTACAGAGGAGGTCTAGTGCTAAAATTATTGTTCTCGCTCTAACTATCGTGGCATATGTAACATGTGTGTATCTGGCTCTGATACCCAGCCACTGACTAGTATCTCCCCAGCCTGTCCCCACAAACCTTCTCATCTGCTGACCTGTGGATAGGGGAATCACTCCTGCAGTATTATTGTGTTCTGCCAGTGAGTACAATGATTAGTGTTGCCAACTATAGCTGGCAGCACTGATTGTTTTGCGAAAAACCTAACAGGCTGGTTGTACTCAAGTCAGATAATAGACTGACTTGTGTAAAACCAGCTAGCCCATACATAGATCGACTATGGCTGGTCTCTGCATAATTGGCGTAATTTCAATCCATGTATGTACCGCTCAACCACTACGCATTTCCTAAACATCCTTCCACAAACCTTTTTACATTTTTCCTTCCTTCATCCTCCTCTATTGAACATAGTGCTCACTGTCATACTCTCCACATTCCTCTCCTGTACATAGTGCCCACTGTCATACTCTCCACACTTCTCTCCTATACATAGTACCCACTGTCATACCTTCCACACTTCTCTACTATACATAGTGCCCACCGTCATACCCTTCACACACCTCTCCTGTACATAGTGCCTACTGTCATACACTTCTCTCCTGTACATAGTGCCCACGGTCGCACCCTCCACACTCCTCTCCTGTACATACTGCCCACTGTCATACCCTCCACACTCCTCTCCTATACATAGTGCCCACTGTCATACCTTCCACACTTCTCTACTATACATAGTGCCCACCGTCATACCCTCCACACTCCTCTCCTATACATAGTGCCCAATGTCATACCTTTCACACTCCTCTCCTGTACATAGTGCCAACTGTCATACACTTCTCTCCTATACATAGTGCCCACTGTCATACCTTCCACACTTCTCTACTATACATAGTGCCCACCGTCAAACCCCCGGCGCAATACTCTGCAATACCCCCGGCGCCATACTCTGCAATACCCCCGGCGCCATACTCTGCAATACCCCCGGCGCCATACTCTGCAATACCACCGCACAATACCCTGCGATCGTTTTTTTTTTGTTCAGGCTTCCCTGCCTAGAGGTGAGATGTGGGGTCTTATTGACCCCATATCTCACTGTAAAGAGGACCTGTCGTGCTATATTTCTATTACAAGGGATGTTTACATTCCTTGTAATAGGAATAAAAGTAATCTAAACATTTATTTTTGGGGGAAAACGTGTCATACTAAAATAAATAAAGTAAAATGAACAATAATAAAAAATAAATAAAATTACAGTGCCCCTGTACCCGTGTGCTCGTCCCGCCCACATATGAAAACGGTGTTCAAACCACACATGTGCTCTATCGCTGCGAACGATAGAGCGAGAGCAATAATTTTGGCCCTAGACCTCCTCTCCTACTAAAAAGATGTAACCAGTAAAAACATTTAAAGCGTCGCCTCTGGGGATTTTTAAGTAGCGAAGTTTGGCGCCATTCCACAAGCGTGTGCAATATTGAACATGTTGACATGTTGGGTATCTATTTGGGTGACATGGGTGACATGTTGGGTATCTATTTACTCAGCGTAACTTCATCTTTCACATTATGCAAAAACATTGGGCTAACTTTACTGTTTTTTTTTTTTTAAAGCACAAAACTGTTTTATTTCCAAAAAAACGCGTTAGAAAAATTGCTGTGCAAATACCACGCGCGATAAAAAGTTGCAACGACCACCATTGTATTCTCTAGGGTCTTTGCTAAAAAAGCATATATAATGTTTTGGGGTTCTATGTAATTTTCTAGCAAATAAATTATGATTTTTACATGTAGGAGAGAAATGTCAGAATTGGCCTGGGTGCTCCAGAACGCCTGATGGTGCTCCCTGCATGTTGGGCCTCTGTATGTGGCCACGCTGTGTAAAAGTCTCACACATGTGGTATCGCCATACTCGGGAGGAATAGCAGAATGTGTTTTGGGGTGTAATTTGTGGTATGCATATGCTGTGTGTGAGAAATAACCCACTAATATGAAAATCTTGATTTTGCAAAGAATTGTGGGAAAAACTTCAAAAAACTCACAATGCCTCTTTCTAAATACCTTGGTATTTCTTCTTTCCAAAAAGGGGTCATTTGGGGGGTATTTGTACTTTTCTGGCATGTTAGGGTCTCAAGAAATGAGAGAGGCTGTCAGTACATCAGATGTGATTAAATTGATAAATTTTCAGTAATTGGTACCATAGCTTGTAGACCCTATAACTTTCACCCAGACTAAATAATATCCAATTTTTTTTGTTTTGTTACAGTACCAAAGATATGTAGCAGTATACATTTTAGGCCAAATTATCGCAGAAAAATTACTTTTTTGCAAAATTTTATAATAGAAATGAAGAAAAATTCATTTTTTTTACAAAATTTTAGTTCTTTTTTCATTTATAGCGAAAAAAATAAAAACCGCAGAGGTGATCAAATACCACCAAAAGAAAGCCCTGTTTGTGGGAAAAAAAGGACAAAAATTTCATTTGGTTACAATGTTGTATGACTGAGTTATTGTCATTCAAACTCTGAGAGCACCGAAAGCTGAAAATTGGTCTGGTTATTAAGGGGGTTTAAGTACCCAGTGATCAAGCGGTTAATTTTGTGATTACTACTGTGATGTATAGATGAATATAGGGGATCTCAGCTACTCTAAATATAGCAGGGCCGATCCTGGGCGGGTGCATGGGGTGCCTGGCATCCAGGCGCCCAGAGGGGGAAGCGCCGAAGTGTCAGAGTGCTTCCTCCCTCCCCCTCTCCTTGATCTGTGCCAAAGAGTCGCTCTCGCGTGCGGAGCGGTCCGCGAGCAGACACAAGCACAGTAGCACTGTTAGGCCAGGGGCGGGAGCGCAAGGAGTCGCGGCCACCCGCTTACATGTTTTTTTCTTGTTGCTTCTCTCCGAGCGAGCGAGTCAATCGTCTGTCTTGGAGGAAGTTGCGGACTACAGCTCCCAGAAGCCACGGCGGCGACCGTCACGTCAGTGAAGTCAGCTGACATGACGGCCGCCGCTGTGGCTTCTGGGAGCTGTAGTTCGCAACTTCCTCCGAGACAGACGATTGACTCGCTCGGAGTGAAGCAACAAGAAAAAAAATGAAAGTGGGCGGCCGCGGAGCACTGAAAGACTGCAATTGGTGTGCACCGATGAGCTGGATTTGGTGGGAACTGGTAGGTTGCATTTGATGGGCGCTGATGGGGCTGCAATTGGTGGGCTGCATTTGATGCATTGATTTATTGTATAATTTCCGCAGTCTCTGACCATCTCTTGTATAATTTACGCAGTCTCTTACCATCTCTTGTATCATGCCTGCAGTCTCTGACCATGTCTTGTATTATGCCTGCAGTCTCTGACCATGTCTTGTACCATGCCTGCAGTCTCTGACCATGTCTTGTATCATGCCTGCAGTCTCTGACCATGTCTTGTTTCATGTCTGCAGTCTCTGACCATGTCTTGTTTCATGTCTGCAGTCTCTGATCATGTCTTGTTTCATGTCTGCAGTCTCTGACAATCTCTTGTACCATGTCTGCAGTCTCTGACCATCTCTTGTACCATGTCTGCAGTCTCTGACCATCTCTTGTAACATGTCTGCAGTCTCTGACTATCTCTTGTACCATGTCTGCAGTCTCTGACCATCTCTTGTACCATGTCTGCAGTCTCTGACCATCTCTTGTACCATGTCTGCAGTCTCTGACCATCTCCTGTACTATGTCTGCAGTCTCTGACCATCACCTGTATTATGTCCCCAGTCTCTGATCATCTCCTGTATTATGTCCCCAGTCTCTGATCATCTCCTGTATTATGTCCCCAGTCTCTGACCATCTCCTGTGCCATGTCCCCAGTCTCTGACCATCACCTGTACCATGTCTGCAGTCTCTGACCATCACCTGTACTATGTCTGCAGTCTCTGACCATCTCCTGTACTATGTCTGCAGTCTCTGACCATCTCCTGTATCATGCCTACAGTCTCTGACCATCTCCTGTACTATGTATGTAGTATGTCTGAGGGTTCTTTCTACCAGACCTCCTAACATAAGCCCTCTCTGTATCCATCAAAGAGACCCCACCCCCCAGGTTCCATTGTCCCATAAGTGTACTCTCTTCTTGTAATTTGTTTATTATTAAGAGGATCCCAGGATAATGAAGACTTCTTAAGGGAGCATCTCTGTGTCTGAGTCGTTGAAACATTTGTAACGGGGAAGAGTTAGTAAGATGACCACGCCCATGTCGGGACGCCAGAAATGTTTCTGCACCCAGGCGCCTGTGACCCTAGGATCGGCCCTGAAATATAGCACTTTTAAAAAAAGTGTCCATGAAAATATTTTTTAAATGTTGGCAACTATGCACTTAGGCACTGCCCAAGGGCCACTGGGTCAGTAGGGGGCCCCATGAGAGGCTCCTGGGATCCTGTGATATTAAAGCGGTAGTAAACTTTCCTGACATTACTACTTTTTAGAGGTCCTGGGTAGGTTATGCCACAATGTACAAGTATGCAAAGCATATTAGCACATTAGGGTACACCTACATTTTTAGACTGAGCCCTCCAGTGCTGCGCTGTGATCAATCAGGCGGGGCTTCCATTTTCACCCGGTCTTCCTTCTGGGTTCTGTGCCTTTGGTCAATTGCATTGGCCGGGCTGCGTTGATGTCATTACCACGCATTTATTTATTATTTATAAAAGGCCCCACCAAAATACTCAGCACCAGGCGCATGATGTTCTTAATCTGGCCCTGCATTTACCTTTCTTCCAACCTCACTTACTGTCATCAGAGGATCAGGTTAGCCCAGTCCATCTGTGCATTACCAATGTGCTCAATCGCCGATTGATGCATTTTGTTTTGTTTTTAAAAACGCATTACACTAGGTTTTTCTCATAATTGCTCCTTAGGAGCCTGTCTCTTTCTTATCATGAGATAGTAACATTACCCACACATACACACCCCATGCATCCAACATTGGGGTGGGTTAGAGACATGCGTTATAAGATGGTACATTTATTCATATAGGGGCTGAGGAATATTCACTTTCCCTCTGACTATCAGTTGTTTTATATGTGCATTTTGTTAAAATGCCCCACGATGGATCACTCAAAACTGTTTTTTTATTATGTGTTTTTTAATTATCAGTTTTACCTGGTAATATCTGTATTGTTCTATGCAGCGGCATGCAGCAATCCTAACTCTCATCCGTATACTAAGGCGTTAATGGTGGGAGGAGAGACAAATTTACATCCGACGGGAGATTAGAGTCAGGATTGTATCCACACTAACACACCCACAGGAGGAGGGACTCACATACCGCTACATATAAAAAGATGAGATCCGTGCTGCAATGACATCACCTTTGAAAAAGTCACGTGACGAAACGCGTCAGTCAGGCAGACCCGATTGCCGCTGGAGTCCCGCGATCGGTCCCCGGAGCTGAAGAACGAGGAGAGCTGTGTGTAAACACAGCTTCCCCGTTCTTCACTGTGGCGCTGTCATTGATCGTGTGTTCCCTGATATAGGGAAACACAATCAATGATGTCACACGTCCAGCCCCGCCCCCTATAGTAAGAAACACATATGAGGTCAAACTTAACCCCTTCAGCACCCCCTAGTGGTTAACTCCCAAACTGCAATTGTCATTTTCACAGTAAACTATTTATATAGCATTTTTTGCTGTGAAAATGACAATTGTCCCAAAAATGTGTCAAAATTGTCCGATGTAATGTCACGTTCACGAAAAGAAAATCGCTAATCGCCGCCATTAGTAGTAAAAAAAAATATTGGTAAAAATGAAATAAAACTATGCCCTATATTGTAGACGCTATACATTTTGCACAAACCAATCGATAGACGCTTATTGTGATTTTTTTTTACCAAACATAGGTAGAAGAATACGTATCGGCCTAAACTGAGGAAATTTTTTTTTATATATTTTTGGGGAATATTTATTATAGCAAAAAGGAAAAAATATTGCATTTTTTTCAAAATTGTCACTCTATTTTTGTTTATAGCGCATAAAATAAAATCCGCAGAGGTGATCAAATACCACCAAAAGAAATCTCTATTTGTGGGGAAAAAAAGGATGCCAATTTTGTTTGGAAGCCACGTCGCATGACCGTGCAATTGTCAGTTAAAGTGGCGCAGCGCCGAATCGCAAGAACTGGCCAGGTCCTTTACCTGCATTTTGGTCCGGGTCTTAAGTGGTTAACAACCATCCCCCGACAATAGTGAATATATACTAATCATCCTTTTACAAAACGGAAAATTTTCTATCAAATACCGTAATTTTCCTTTCCTCATAGACTCCATGGCAGCAACGTGTGTGGTTAGCCTGCCTCCATAACTACCCTATAAGACACCTCTCCAGGATTCAACCATAAATCTTTGCTTTGAGCCGTACACTACACACCAAGGTGGGCAAATGCTGAGCAAGGAAAAACACATTTATTTAACACTGTCAACCGACAGTACTTGCAAACCAAAATTGAAAGATAAGGCAGCAGGTTCAACACAGTAGTTATACACAAAATTATCATGTTCCCATTTGTGCATAGATGAATTTTACTGTGATGTGTATTTAATTGTATAATTTTTTATTATGATTTACATTTAATATACCATTTTCTGGCCCCCTACTATTGACTGTATGTTTCATTTAAAGTCCCGCCCCTTTGAGTGAGTGAGTGAGTGAGTGAGTGAGAAACTTATATAGCGCAACACATGCAAACTGAATCGCCTCTGGGCACTTGGTATCCATTCCTTAAGAGAGTCTCAGAAGAGATGGGTTTCGATTTTTCTTCTGAAGGACACCTCCAACCGAATGCTGATTGGTAGAGCATTCCAAAAATCTGGGTCCTTGAACTTCAAATCTACGTTCACCTTTGGACTTGTATCTGGCTTTGGGTAGCTGGAGTAGATTTTGGTTGGTGGATCGCCGAACGCGTTTGGAGTTGTGAGCTTTTAGTTTTTCGCATAGATATTTGGGGGCATTTCCTTGAATACACTTATGCGTGAGGCAGAGTGCTTTGAACGTAATTCTATCTTTTACTGGCAACCAATGAAGAGAGCTCAGGGAAGGTGAGATTGATTCCCATGTTTTTTTTTCCAGTCCCCAGTCTAGCGGCCGTGTTTTGAAGGACTTGCAGACGAGTGATTTGGTATTTGGGGAGTCTGAGATAAAGGGCATTTGCATAGTCAAGTCTGGAGTTGATAATTGTTCCCACCACGACTGCTATGCCTTCTTTTGGGATAAAGGGAATGAGTCTGCGTAGTAGGCTTTTCCTCTTTTTCTCACGAAACCGGGATGGAGGTTTGAGACCCTAACAGGTCTCTACCTCATTCAAAGTCCCAAACTCCTTTCTTTGACAAATTCCTCTCAGCCCAGCTCATGATTGGCTCCACTTCCCGTAGCAGGGACCAGTTGTAGGTTCTACCCTGCCTTCTTATGTAGGCAGCTGCGGTTGTATTGTCCAACCTGAGCATCACAGAGGATCTCCATGTTAAACGATAAAAAGCTAGAAGCGCCTGAAATGCGGCCGGTAAATCCAGGATGTTGGATACAATCCCGAGAGAAGGGGATTTCCACTTGCCCTGTGCTACGGCACAGGGCAAAGCAAGCAATTGCCTGGGGCCCAGAGCTGGCCAGGGGCCCCAGCAGGGAGGGCCCTTGCCGCACCGCTGCATCCTCCTGCAGTCTGGTCGGCCGTGTACCATAACCGTGCGGTACAGGAGATTAAGGTTCCTGATCCCGGCCCGGACTGACAGGAAGTGCACACACTGAGTGTTCACTTCCTTTCAGTCCAGCCCTGGGAACAGCAAACTGAATCTCCTGTACCGCGCGGTTATGGTACACGGCCGACTGGACTGCAGGAGGACGCAGAGATGCGGCAATGGCCCTCCCTGCTGGGGCCCCTGTGCGGACACCAACATATGCCGGCGTGTGCGTGTGAGGCAGAGGATAAAGGTAAGCCGCCAACCTCCCCGCTTCTGAACTTGAAAAGTCACTTTTTTTTGTGCTTGGGGCCCCCAAATGTCTTCAAACGGCCCTGCTTCCGATAGGCAATGAGTGCCCCAGCCCTTGTTGCTGGCATCTGAAGTTATCATGACCCATGTGATGGGGACGATCGAGTGGCAATTGTAAAGATTTTCCCGCTGGAACCACCAAAGAAGGGACACTCTCATAGCCAGAGTGAGGTGGACTTCCATTGTTGAAGGAACCCTTTCTGGAAGGGTCATGTCCGCCACTGTGCCCACTTCACCATGGGAATTGTGGAAGCCATGGTATCAATTCCCCTCAGGCACTGGACGGCAGAGAGATGAGACAAAGGGCTGAGTAGGTTCTGTCTCGGACCACTACAATCTTCTCCTCGGGCAGTGAGATTGTGCCTTTTACTGTGTCAAAGTGGGCTTAGAGGGACACGAGGGGCTGTGAGGGTTCCAGGTGACCCTTCTCTAGATTCAGGATCCACCTGAAGTCTGGAAGGGTGGCGATGACCAGGCTTCTGTGTTCTAAAAGTTGACCTCTGTCTTGAGCCAGAAGGAGGTTGTCTAGGTAGTGATGAAGATGAACACCCTTGACTCAGAGCAGAACCACAACAGCTAACAACACTTTGGAGAAGACGCAAGGTGATGTTGTTAGGGAAGACAGGTGAAATGTAAGTGCCGCTGGGCTACTGCAAAACAAAGGAATTATTAGAAATCAGCAGTCACTGGAACGTGGAAGTAGGCATCTTTTAGATTGATCTAAACTAACCAATTTCCTGGTTGGACTGAATTCTGGATCGTGTATAAAGACTCCATTTTGAATTTTTATTTTTTGATAAAGCGGCCGGCCTTCACATGACGTTCTTTTTCTGTACAATGAACAGAGGAGAATACATGCCCTGGCCTTGCTCACCAACTGGAACAGGAATAGCTGTGCCTTGCTACAATAAAGAGTTTACGTAGGCTAATAGGATCTGCTTTTTTTCTTCTGAATGAGGAGGAAGAGACGTAGGGATAAATCTGAGCCTGGGGGTGCTGCTGAAGACCCAGGAGTGACCTGAGGAGACCATTTTCACATTCCAGATGTCCTGGATTGAGGCCGCCCAGAAATGCAAAAAGTAGAGGGGACGAGCTCCCATCTGGCATGCCTGAGCAGGCCCAAATTCAAAAAGCCTTTATGGATTCCTGGTTGCCAGAAGAACTTCCCTTTGCGGGTTTCTTGAATGAAGACTGCCTAGCTTTCCAGGATCTTGTAAACTCCTGGCCAGGCCTGTAGCTGCATGCTTCTCTGGCTTGATCAGTATTCTTGGAAAAAAGAGAATGCGAGGGGCTATTCATGGACTTTATGGGCACAGTAATGAAATAGTTCACAAAGAACTTGATATAGCACAATACTTAAACAGCATTCTGACAACAAACGAAAACCAAAAAGGTAGTGGAACAAGATTAGTTGAAGCAACCCTTCAGTAAGGAACAGAGCATCAGATTGTTCCTATAATACATGTACCATTGAAGGGGTTAATTGACCACTATACTTGATGTTTCTAAGTTGAAGCGAACACTGAGTTGGCTTGACATGTTTCGCATATCATTACGCTTCTTCAAAAAGCCTTCATTAAGTAAGCTATATAGAAAGAAAAAACATTAATAAGATAATCATATATATACTCAAATAATAGGTATAATTGATTGTGTACATAAATATGCAGGTCAGACATACATGGGGCAAATGCTCAACGCAAAGGGGAAGAAAAACCAAGGACCATCAATGAGGGGCCCCCAAATCACTCATGGCTACAGAGGTGCCCACATGCACACTATAGGGACGTAAGTACAGTGAAAAAAAAAAAAAACAAGGTTATTATGAAAGTTGGTATAGATACACTAACAGTAAAAAAAAAAAAGGCCAAGTAGGCCAGTGTATTAGGGTATTCATAGTAACAAGTCAAAATAGTATACTTACTGAAAAATATGTTTATTTAATTTGCAAAAGAAGACGATCCCAGGGTAATAATATATAGAGATAGATAAATGTCAAACAACACCGAGGGTGTCAGTCATTCATATATACTGGAGAAGGTTAAACGCCCATTGAAGTATAGATTATTGAACAGCAGGGTCCTGTAATACGGGGGTAGTTTAGGGTAGATTAAAGCAGTGTTCTCAATGATAAAGTGAGCTACTGAGTTAGCAAAGGAGATGGTGTAACTTACCAAATAATATTTAATAAAGCCCCAGATAAAAAGCAACCATGTTAGAACCATGCCAAAGTAGTTACTTAAAAGTAGTAATAGGTAGCCCAATTCGGTCGTTATGGGCCATACACCGATAGACAGTAAGCAAGTAGTCACAACCACTGAGTAGCCACTGTAAACAGAGAAACAAGGGGGGGATCAATAATTAACCCAAAGTGTACTCTAGATACACAAATGTGGAGGCTGCTAGGGATAGACTGACCTGTCATGGTAATCGGACGGTGTGGAATGTAGCCCAGAGCTTCCCAGGAAGCTGCAGCGGCTCCATGTCAGTGATGGCAGTTTAAATACGAGCGTCCCGCTCATCTGGCGTCAGGCCGGTGCAGCCGACGTGACGTCATCAGAGCTGGCCGTCGAGGACTCCCGCGGAGGCGCCGCCCAGAAGCGCAGACCCAATGGGTAAAGCCCCCTGGGGACGCCAGAGCAGGAGAATAGTGACCAAGCGGTGGGATAAGATCGCCACCTAGTGGTCACTAATGACATCGCGGTCTGCAGAGTTAGCATTGCAAACAATCACGATGTTCGCGGCAGCCACACAGTGAGCAGAGAGGCAGCCGAGAACGAGTCAAAGAGCGACAGGGGATCCCACAGTGGTCCAAGAACCCCAACAATGAGCAATACCCCATGGACAGTGACACACAGTCATACACACAATAAGTAGAAATTGTTAAGTAAACAAATAGAAAAATAATTATTAGAGACGTAGTAATAATGTTATTAGACAACAACAATTCCACATGTTTTAGGATTATTCCTAAATTGTGATAGATATAAAATAGACAGCCTTCATAGTAGGTATATCTATCATATGTCACATTGTTAAGTTAGAATGTGAAAAGCAACTAGATCCAACTAGATGCAGGAGAATCATTGCCTCCTGGGTCCTTAGGGACTACAGCGAGAGCGATGAAAGAGATAGTAGACGTATCAAATTTATGGTAGAGGTCTAGATGTTAACTTACTGATGTGATAATTTTGCCTCCCGCTGAGTAATACACATGGTCTTTGATTCTACAACGAAAATTTCTAATGGTTTTCCCTATATAGAATGCCTTGCATTGTCATGTCATACGGTAGACTACCCCTTGGGTATCACAGTCTGCATGGAAGTTAGGGGTAAATGGTTCACCATTGGGTAGTACAAAATTGGTGCCTACTTCAATCCAGGGACAGAATGGACATTTCCCACATTGGGTAATGCCATTCGATGGAACACCTAGTTTGGAGCGGTTAGTGTAATGACTAGATGTCAGTTTGTCACAAAGTGATCTCGATCTCCTGAATGTAATATCAGGTTTAGAGTTGACATACTTTGTAAGAATTGGGTCATTACTAGTGTTGCTCACGAATATTCGTATTGCGAATATTTGGCTCGAATATGGCATATTCAAGTATTCGCGATATATTCCGAATTTCGCGGTGAATATTCGCTATTTCGAATATTCGTATTTTTTCTATTTTTTTTAGAACAGATCACATCCTAGAGATCCCCATCGACGTCTAAAAGCATTGCTGGTATGATTAGGGACCTTGGGCCGAGTAGCTGCAGCGATCATTTTATATTGCCGAAAAATCGCAATGAGATTATTCGGCAATAGCGATATCGCGCGATTATTTTCGAGAAATTCGCAATATTGTTTTTAGCAAAAATAACACATATATTCGATTTCAGAGTGTTACTGTCGAAATTCCGCAATCAATTTCTCATTCGCATTTTTGCGAAATTACGATAAAATATCAAGAATATTCTGAGCCAATCAGAGTGCTCCTTCCGCATTTGCCGAATATTCGCAATTATTTTGTATTGTAATATATCACAAATATTCTGAGCCAATCAGAGTGCTCCATTCCGCATTTCTCGAAATTTCGCAATTATTTTGTATTATAAAATATCACGAATATTCTGAGCCAATCAGAGTGCTCCTTCCGCATTTGCCGAATATTCGCAATTATTTTGTATTGTAATATATCACGAATATTCTGAGCCAATCAGAGTGCTCCTTCCGCATTTGCCGAATATTCGCAATTATTTTGTATTGTAATATATCACGAATATTCTGAGCCAATCAGAGTGCTCCATTCCGCATTTCTCGAAATTTCGCAATTATTTTGTATTATAAAATATCACGAATATTCTGAGCCAATCAGAGTGCTCCTTCCGCATTTGCCGAATATTCGCAATTATTTTGTATTGTAATATATCACGAATATTCTGAGCCAATCAGAGTGCTCCATTCCGCATTTCTCGAAATTTCGCAATTATTTTGTATTATAAAATATCACGAATATTCTGAGCCAATCAGAGTGCTCCTTCCGCATTTCTCGAAATTTCATTCGCATTCGCAATTCGCAATTCGCATTCGCATACGCAATAGCGAAATTTCGCAATCATTTCATTTCCAAAAAATATCGCGAATATTCGCATTTAACGAATATATCTCGAATATTCGACTATATATTCGAGATATATCGCGAAATCGAATATGGCATATTCTGCTCAACACTAGTCATTACAGAGCAATGACCAATGTCTCTCCAGAACATTACGTATTCCAGTATGTTGACTGGAGTAGCGCGTAATGAATCTGACTGGCTGTTGAGGGTTATTGATCTTCTTTTTTTACAACAGAGAATTACGTGATTGTCGTAAGCCGTAAGGCTTGATTAAAGGCTTTGTGTAGAAGTGATTTGCTATAGCCTCTTGCTTTTAACCTTAGCCGTAGCACATTGGCCTGTTCAATGAAATCACTTGTCTGGGTACAATTTCTACGTAGTCTTAAATACTGTGCATATGAAATGCTACTTATAAGATTGATTGGATGTGCACTTTCAGCATGTAAGAGTGTGTTACCCGCGGGTTCTTTTCTATAAAGAGAGGAAGTCAAACGCCTATCACAGTCTTTTAGAATGGTAAGGTCTAGAAATGTAATTTTGTCATGGACACTAGAGAAGGTGAATTTGAGATTCTATCGATTGTGGTTTAAAGCGTCTATGAAGGCATTTAACAGGGTAGAGGTACCTGTCCAAATGATGAAGATATCATCTATGTATCGCAACCAGTTAATTATATGGCTGGTATACATAGACAAATGTTGGTCAGAAAAAATGCCTCGTTCCCACCCCCCCAGGTACAGGTTCGCGTAGGCAGGGGCACAGCATGTGCCCATGGCCACGCCCTGTACCTGGAGGAAGTGGGACTCTTTGAAAACAAAAGAGTTCTGTGACAAAATGAAATGCAAGAGTTCAACAATGAACTCACTGCTCGTGAGGGATGCTTGAGTACAGAGCCTCCACATCTAGAGTCACAAGGAGGGCATCCTGAGGTACGACCATATCCTCAATTTGCTTGAGCAGGTCCAGGGTATCCCGTGTATACGAAGGAAGCGCAAGCACGTGCGGCATCAATATAGAGTCCACAAAGTGGCTGGCATTTTCTGTTAGGGAGCCTATCCCTGACACTATAGGTCTACCAGGTGGTAGTGTAGGGTGTTTGTGAATTTTTGGAAGAGCATAGAAAGTTGCTACTCTAGAGTTACGTACAATCAGATAATTATAAAGATCCTGGTCGATCAAACCCTCCTATTAGGCAGTCCCTATAATATTAAGAAATTTGTTTTTAAATTTAGCAGTTTGTGTTTCATTGATGCGCTTGTACCACTTCTTGTTTTGCAAAATTCTTAGGACCATTTTCTCATAGTTAGACTTCGTCATTAAGACTACATTGCCTCCCTTGTCAGACGCTTTGATTTCCAAATCTGGGTGTTGTTATAATCGAAGAATGGCTTGTAGTTGTGCTCGTTCGATGTTGCTGACATCAGGGGTAGTGTCTATGGGCCAGATTCACATAGAATCGGCGGCAGTGTAGCGTATGCCATTTACACTACGCCGCCGCAACTTATTGGAGCAAGTGCCGTTGTCATGATAAGAGAAACAGGAATCTTACCAATACTGACAGCGGCAGGAGAAGTCTGTTTCAGCGCATGCGCGGGGGCGCGCGGGGGCGCGCGCGCGATGTACGCGGCGCGAGCGTGCACGCGGCGCGCGGCGGGAGCGTGCGCGCTGACGTCATTTCGGCGCCAAGAACCGCTATTTAAACCACCCGATCCCACTGTATCTTGCTGACCAGTCTGCAGCAATTCCTGACTGAATCTGAACCTGTTACCTGTCTGCCTGATTACTGAATACCTGACCCGGCTTCCGTTGACCCTTCTCTGCCTGCAGCCTGCCTCTGACCCCGGCCTGATCCGACTACCGACTCTGCTTGAACCCGTCTTGCTGTCTGCTTACCTGATTCACCGACCCGGTCTGAACCTGATTTAACCCTCGTACCTGTCTCCGTCTCCTGATTGGTGCCTGATCCAGTGTCTGACAATCCCTTGGCTCCTATTCACAAGTGCTACAACACCGTTCCTGTGTTTGCTGGATTTCTGCTAGGACCTCGTCAACACCTGTTCACTTCCTCTTCCGGTCCATCTCCAGCTTCCCACCAGGCACTTGTGTCCCTCCAGACTTTGTATTCCCTGTCTGCTCTACCAGGGGTTCCTGAGTCAGAGGATTACGAGAGGCCGTTCCCTGCACATTGGGCTCCATAACCAGGTACGTGACAGTACTGGTCAGCCATGTCCGAGCCCACGCAGGGGGCGTCTCCCATGGAGGACTTATGCCGCCATTTAGATGGCCTCACCGCGGCCGTACGGACTTTACAAGAAGGATATACCCGCCTGGAAGGACGTGTCCAAACTCTGTCCACAACAGCACCTGCAGCATCTGGAACCGCAGCTGCCCCTTCTGTAGTAATGCTACCACCGGAACCTAGAGTCCCCATCCCGGAGAGATTTTCTGGAGATCGCAGCAAATATAGAGCTTTCCGCAACGCCTGTGAACTTTTTTTTGCCTTACAACCCAGGACCTTTTCACTTGAGGCCACAAAAGTAGGTTTCGTTATCTCGTTATTGTCTGGCGAACCTCAGACCTGGGCGCATCGTCTTCTAGACGCAAGGAGGAAAGTCTTAACCTACTCAGCACTTTCTTCCAAGCCATGGACCTTATCTATGAGGATTCCCAACTAGCAGCTACCGCTGAAGCAGCATTATGTGCCTTACAGCAGGGACGCAGAGCAGTGGAGGAATATGTAGCTGAATTCAGGCAGTGGAGTTCCGATACCAACTGGAATGATGCTGCCCTGCGTCACCAATTTCGTATGGGACTTTCAGAATCTTTAAAAGACGAATTAGCCCGAGTGGGCATTCCCGCAACACTTGAAGCCCTCATCCTCCTCTCCGTTCAGATCGACAGACGGTTGAGGGAACGCCGTGCTGAACGCACATCCGGCCCCACACGTCCCATATGGATGATGCCACGAGTACCTGGCCCACCACATCTGCCTCCTTCAGGTCCCAGACCAAACCCCATCGATCATCCGGAACCAATGCAAATAGGCCTACTTCGGCCATCTCTGACCCCGGAGGAGCGTCAAAGGCGTCGATCCAAAAACCTTTGCATGTACTGTGGAGGATCCGGGCACTATGTAAACACCTGCCCCGTCAAGTTCCGTAAGTGTTCAGTCCCCTCACCGGTTCTCTTCTCTGTCTTACGTAATGATAATACTCACCTGGCTGTTTCAATCTCCCTACAGCTTCCAGGAAGGAACCTCCAAGTCCCCGCAATTATTGACTCTGGTGCTTGCAGCGGTTTTATGGACGCCTCCTTTGCCTTCCGATATGGAGTTCCTCTACGACCACGACACCAGAAACTTACCGTCCATTTAGCCGACGGATCGGCTATCAAATCCGGCCCAGTTACCCAAGAGACAATTCCCCTAGACACGCTCATCTCTAAGGACCACCGGGAACTACTCTGTCTGGACATTATTGAATCCCCAATGTTTCCGGTCATTCTGGGTATGCCTTGGCTGAAAGCCCATAATCCTCAGATTGACTGGGAATCTGGGACAATTCACTTTTCTTCAACTTACTGTCGACAACACTGCCTTCAGAAGCCGGCCAGTTCCCCTCCTTCTTTGATGTGTCTAGAATCCGAAGAGGAGAACCGTCAATTAATCCCAGAAACCTATCATAGTTTCTTAGATGTATTCAGCAAAAGAGGAGCAGAGACGTTGCCTCCACACCGGTCCTACGACTGCCCTATTGAATTTTTACCTGGAGCAGAAATTCCGTTTGGAAGAATATTTCCTTTGACTGGGCTAGAGTTGGTCACTCTCAAATCTTATATTGATGAGAATCTCGAGAAGGGGTTCATCCGCCCTTCCACATCCCCTGCGGGGGCCGGTATATTCTTCGTGGAAAAGAAGGATCACTCTCTACGCCCCTGCGTAGACTACAGGGACTTAAATAAAATCACGATTAAGAACAGGTATCCTCTCCCTCTTGTTCCTGAACTATTTCAGAGACTCCGAGCAGCCACAATCTTTACTAAACTTGACCTCCGTGGGGCTTACAACCTCGTCCGCATAAGGGATGGCGATGAGTGGAAAACCGCATTTCGTACTCGTTTTGGGCATTTCGAATACCTGGTGATGCCCTTCGGCCTTTGCAATGCCCCAGCCACGTTCCAACATTTTGTAAATGACATTTTCAGAGACTATCTTGATTTATTCGTTATTGTTTACCTAGATGACATCCTGATCTTCTCTTCCTCCCTGTCAGATCATCAAAGTCATGTCAAAAAAGTCCTAGCTCGGCTCCGTCAACACAGTCTGTATGCTAAAGCGGAGAAATGTGAGTTTGAGAGAGAGAGCATTCAGTTCCTAGGTCTCATCATTTCAATCGACGGTGTCAAGATGGACCCTCAGAAGGTCACCGCCATTACAGATAGGCCCGCTCCCACCGATAAGAAATCAGTCCAGCGTTTCGTGGGATTTGCAAATTTTTATCGAAAATTTATCAAAAATTTCTCTTCCATAATTGCTCCCATCACAGGTCTGACCAAACAGGGTATCCGGTTCCAGTGGTCCCCAGAGGCTCAAGCGGCTTTTTCTACCCTGAAAAACCTTTTAATTTCAGCATCCATCCTAAAACATCCTGATCCAGTTCTACCTTTTATCCTGGAAGTGGACGCCTCCGAGGTGGCGGTCGGAGCAGTGCTTTCCCAGAGACAAGGACCCAAATCCCTTCTGCATCCAGTTGCGTTCTTCTCCCGCAAACTCTCCGAAGCTGAAAGAAACTATGACGTTGGGGACAGGGAACTTTTAGCAATCAAGGCAGCCCTTGAGGAATGGCGTTATCTCCTGGAGGGTGCAGCTCACCCCATCTTGATCTATACAGATCACAAGAACTTGGAATATTTAAAGGTTGCTAAGAGACTGAGGCCACGGCAGGCCAGGTGGGCATTGTTCTTTACTCGGTTTTCCTTCCATATAACCTACAGACCCGGATCAAAAAACACTAAACCCGACGCGCTATCCCGGATGTTCCATGGGCCTGAAGCTCCTTCCTCCCCGGACACCATCCTCGCCCCTGGCAATTTTCTCATGTTACAGGGAGATCTTCTGTCTCAAATTAAGCAGGCCTCTTCATCAATTCCCTCATCTCCAGACCTTACTCTGCAGTTAAGAGACGGCATGCTATGGAACAAAAACAAGATCTTTGTGCCTCAACAACTACGATTGACAATTCTCAAGTCCTGCCATGACCACGAACTAGCCGGACATTTCGGAATCCACAAGACAGCCGAACTCATCCAGCGTACCTTCTGGTGGCCTCAATTATTACAAGATTGCAAAAGCTATGTGGAATCCTGTGCCACCTGTATCCAACACAAGGGTAGCAGAACCAAAGCGTGGGGGTTACTTAAACCACTGCCTGTTCCAGAGAAACCTTGGAGAATGATTTCAATTGATTTCATTGTTGAGTTACCTCCATCTGAAAACTATACTACCATCTTTGTAGTGGTGGACAGACTTTCAAAAATGGCGCACTTCCTACCGATGGTAGGAACACCTTCGGCTGCCGAAACAGCAAAAATCTTTATTAAAGAAGTAGTAAGGCTCCATGGTATACCTGCTAATATTGTATCTGACCGTGGGGTGCAATTCACCTCGAGGTTCTGGAAAGCGTTATGTGGGGCGCTGAAGATTGAACTTTCCTTTTCATCTGCATACCACCCACAGACCAACGGCCAGACCGAGCGCACCAACCAGACGCTCGAGCAATATCTGCGATGTTTCTCCAGTTTTTTACAAGATGATTGGGCTTCTCTGTTGCCCCTTGCAGAGTTTGCCTACAATAACTCAATCCATTCAGCCACCCAACAGTCCCCATTCTTTGCCAACTACGGCTTTCATCCTCTGTTCTTATCCAACCATATTCCGGAATGCTCAGTACCAGCTGTTCAGGAAACCTTGGATTTTTTTTCCACCAATAACAAGATACTCCAGGAAACAATGGCAAGAACCCAGGAGTATAATAAGGAGGTCTTTGACAGAAAGAGGAGAGGACAACTTAATCTGGTACCAGGGGACCAAGTTTATTTATCCACTTTGAACTTAAAACTAGCTTGCCCAACCAAGAAACTTGGTCCTAAGTTTGTTGGTCCCTTCCAGGTACTCAGAAGGATTAATGAAGTGGCTTACGAATTGAAATTACCTGCTTCTTTTAGGATTCATCCAGTCTTTCATGTGGCACTGCTCAAACCCACAGTCCCGGATCCTTTTCCCAACCGGAATGTTGGTCCGCCCACACCAGTACTTATCGACGGCGAGGAGGAGTTCGAGGTGGAATCCATCCTGGATTGTCGGAAGAGACGTAACCAGGTTCAATACCTGGTGAAATGGAGAGGCTACGGTCCAGAAGAAAACTCTTGGGAACCAGAGGCCAACATTCACGCCCAGAGACTGGTCCGGGCCTATAAAAGGGCACACCCAAGTAGGTTGGCCCAGTTGGGCATCCGGAGGCTGCCCGTAGGGGGGGGGGGCAATGTCATGATAAGAGAAACAGGAATCTTACCAATACTGACAGCGCCAGGAGAAGTCTGTTTCAGCGCATGCGCGGGGGCGCGCGGGTGCGCGCGCGCGCGATGTACGCGGCGCGAGCGTGCACGCGGCGCGCGCGCGGCGGGAGCGCGCGCGCGCTGACGTCATTTCGGGGCCAAGAACCGCTATTTAAACCACCCGATCCCACTGTATCTTGCTGACCAGTCTGCAGCAATTCCTGACTGAATCTGAACCTGTTACCTGTCTGCCTGATTACCGAATACCTGACCCGGCTTCCGTTGACCCTTCTCTGCCTGCAGCCTGCCTCTGACCCCGGCCTGATCCGACTACCGACTCTGCTTGAACCCGTCTTGCTGTCTGCTTACCTGATTCACCGACCCGGTCTGAACCTGATTTAACCCTCGTACCTGTCTCCGTCTCCTGATTGGTGCCTGATCCAGTGTCTGACAATCCCTTGGCTCCTATTCACAAGTGCTACAACACCGTTCCTGTGTTTGCTGGATTTCTGCTAGGACCTCGTCAACACCTGTTCACTTCCTCTTCCGGTCCATCTCCAGCTTCCCACCAGGCACTTGTGTCCCTCCAGACTTTGTATTCCCTGTCTGCTCTACCAGGGGTTCCTGAGTCAGAGGATTACGAGAGGCCGTTCCCTGCACATTGGGCTCCATAACCAGGTACGTGACAGCCGTATTCACAAATCACTTGCTTAGTAATTTGCGGCGGCGTAGTGTAAATGGCCCGGCGTTAGGCCGCGTAATTCAAAGGGGGGCGGCTTGTATTTAAATTAAGCGCGCCCCGCGCCGATTGAACTGCGCATGCGCTGGCCGTAAAAATAGCCCAGTGCGCATGCTCCAGCTCACGTCGGAAAAAGTCAATGAAGCCGACGTGAGCGTCATTTACGTAAAGAATTACGCGGGTGTATCTACAGATACACCGGCGTAATTTGATTTTCCTGCCGGCGTATCATTGTTTTCTATCCAGAAAACATGATACGCCGGATTTACGCTAAGATCCGACTGCCGTAAGTCACTTACACCGTGAATACACGGACGACTTAGTAAAACAACGTAAACGACGGAAAAAAAGACAACGCTGTCCCGACGCCATACTTAACATGGCATACGACGGACCTTCGTAAACTTACCCCTCATATAGCAGGGGTAAGTTTACGCTTACGAAAACGACGTAAATGACGACGAGGCGGCGTATCAGGCTCATTTGCATAGTCAAATGAGAAATCGACGTAAACGCCACCTAGCGGCCGGCATAACATTACATTTAAGATCCGACGGTGTAAGTGACTTACGGCAGTCGGAGCTTAGCGTAAATCCGGCGTATCATGTTTTCTGGATAGAAAACAATGATACGCCGGCGGGAAAATCAAATTACGCCGGTGTATCTGTAGATACACCCGCGTAATTCTTTTGTGAATCTGGCCCTAAGTGTTTAATGTCATTGACCGTACTAAGGAGAAAGGCCCACATATTAGAGTTACTCATCAGATCAGGAAATCGCTGCGATTTTGGTTTAAATTTTTTGTGAGAACTATGTGATATAGCGACCTCTGGGATCGTTGGATCCAGAGTGTCATCAGTAGATGCATTTTCATCAAAGAGTAACATAAGGTCCCTGAGGGCCCGAAAGTCCTCCATTGTGACGTTTTTAACTTGTTCAGAAATACGTCTATTCTGAATCACACGTAACCGGTCTCCATCAAATAGAAATGTATAGGTTAGGTTACGTGACAATAGGTAAATATCCTTAAAGGTTTCATATTTGTCCAACTTCATTGATGGACAGAAACTTAGCCCTAACTTAAGGAAAAGACTGGGAACTAGTGAATTGGGCTTTGAAGGCACACAATAATGTAGTAAGAAAACAAAATAATTTATTGTAGGAATGTCATAAAAGCACTTACAAACATAAATTCAAAAGAAATCAGGTCAGTAACTGGTCCACATAGGCTAATACAATGATATTACAATTCTACCATAAAAAGCTCATAATTATTATTTATAATTATAAAGTTGACTTATATATTGTATAGCCAGGTGGTAATACAGAGGAGTAGGAGGACTTGCTCTACATTTTGCACGCTATGAAAAGCGCTTCCTCAGGAGCACAGACATTTCAATCTATTAAAAGTGGACGTTTTGTAGAATTCCATAGGTAACCCATATATTGAAAATGCATACTCACAAAAGGTTAACCGTGTTGGGATTAGACAACAGTCGGTCTTATTTGGCCTAACATTGGCTGCAGTTCACCGAGGTGCTAATCAAGCCAGTTAGGGAGGTATATCTGTAAGTAGTATTAACTATCTTAAGGACCTCAAGCTCCTCGGAAGAAAACGCATACGGAGTAAGATTAATTACATCTAGATCTAGTTTGGCATTTACGTTGGTGGGAGAGTGTTCAAGGGCAATTGAAAATTTGAAGCCTGTGTGGTAGTCTGTAAGATGTGCGAGTTTAAATTGCCCTGCCGTGTAAACTGCTGTAGTTGAGATACTGTTTGGGAGTTCTCGAGGAGAGAAGTTCTCCTGGAGGTGCTGGTAGTTAGATCCAAATTAATCCCACTTATCGAAGGGGGGAAAATGTGATGTATTTTGAGACTGTAGTGTATGAATAGCTTGTACTGCTGTGGCCCCCATATAGTTTGTTTGTGAAGGTAAAGTATCACTAGGTAAAGTATCCATGGAGTTACGTTGGATTAGTGCAGTGTCTCTCGTTGGGGAGAGTTTTTTTAGAGAAAGGTGTATTAGACCCACCACCAAGATCCTTTTTACGTGCGCCTGAAGTCGAGGACTGGAAAGTTGGATTACTGCGTCTTGAAGATGACTGTGAAGAGAACAAAGAAGAATCGGATTCAGTATCGTCTTCGGTAGTGAATTGGTTAGTATCACGATTTCTAGGTAAACGAAAATTAGACTGAGAGCCTGTATGTTGGGCTGATGCCTGCCAACGGTTGGTAAAGCCCTCCACAAAGGCTAATCTGTCTTTGGAAAGTTTGTTCTGTTTCTTATAGATTATATCTTTCGTAATCCTGGTAACAAACTTCTTTATCTCCTGACTAGGGATGACCTGAACGCCCCAGCGTTCGGTTCGCACCAGAACCGTTGAACAGACCGACCGTTCGCGCGAACATTTAGAACCCCATTGAAGTCTATGGGACTCGAACGTTCGAATTCAAAAATGCTAATTTTAAAGACCAATATTCAAGTTATTGTTGGAAAACGTCTTTGAGAACCCGGGTCTTGCCCCAGGGAACATGTATCAATGGAAAAAAGTTTAAAAAAACGGTTGTTTTCTCAGGAGCAGGACTCCTGAAAAAATTACCGTTTTTAAAACTTTTTTTTCCATTGATACATGTTCCTTGGGGAAAGACCCGGGTTCTCAAAGACGTTTTCACAGGCAAACTATAGACACCCAGCAGGTACAATATTTGAAGGAATTTTTTCTTATTTTTTTTTAAAGTTAAGGATCATTAAAATCACTGCTCCAGGAGCAGTGATTTTATTGATGCTTAAATAAAAAATTAAAAAAAATTCCTTTAAATATTGTATCTGCTGGGTGTCTATAGTTTGCCTGTGAAAACGTCTTTGAGAACCCAGGTCTTGCCCGAGGGAACATGTATCAATGGAAAAAAAAGTCTATACCTGTGATAACGTCTTTTTTTTTTTTTTTTTTAAATCAGAAAAATTGTTTATTGTGCCAAAAAAATTAAACATAACATACAGACACATTATGAAGGTCCGAAAATAACAAAATTAAATATGCACAGTCCATATGGTATATTAGAGACATCAATATTGTAAACAAGGCACTTACTGACATTAACAAGGATTAGATCATGCTGGGCAGGCAGATGCAATCCCACCCCCCAACACAACTACCTATGAGGCCAACGGGCCACAGCTAAAACTTTTCAACCCACAGTCTATCCACAGAATCAGAATCAATTTCCACCAACCAAAGTGCAGGGCCTAAAATACAATTTACAATTAATACACAGAACCAACAAAGCCCACTTTTACCGCTAGAGTGGAGATGCATCTTACACCTGCAACAGCCTAGACATAACCAATTGCGGAGGTGCTAGTCCCGGGGTTTCCATCCAGGGCCTCCAAAAAGAATTACATTTCCGGGCAGCATTCCTATGTTGATAGGTATAGTGCTCTCTTATAAGGATGAAATTAACTTGTTCAATCCACTGTTTCCTATTTGGAGCATGTGGGGACAACCAAAATCTAGCTATGAGTTTTCTTGCTATGTATAGAAGTCTAATCACCGCAATATTAACTGGAGGGGGGTAAACCTCTTCCTCCACTGCACCCAGTACACATATCAGGGGGTCCAACGGGACCCTAACTTGAAAAACGGAGGAGATAATCTCCGTAACAGTACCCCAGAACCGATGCAGTTTGGGACAGCGCCACATTAGATGAATAAGTGAACCCTCCTCCCCACAATTTTTTGGACATAAAAAAGAATCCCTCCTACCCCAACAAAATAATTGAATAGGTGTGCGATATGCCCTATGTATCAAAAAAAAGTGAGACAGCCTGTGAGACTGCAAAACTGACGTAAGAGGTCCTGCCTGTAGACACACGTCCCAAGTTTCCCCATTAATATCACCTAGGTCCTCCGTCCATCCTCTCCTACACGGTAAAGTTGCTGAGTCTTGAATGGACAGTAGAAGGGTAGAGTATACATGAGAAATTAGGCCTTTTCTGTCCTTGCCAAAGAATATATCTCGTATCAAGCGATGACTAGACAACGGAGCACAGAAATCTGGCCCTGGGCCTGTAAAGCATGCCGGAGCTGCAAGTACCTATAGAACTGAGACCTGGGGGGATTAAATTCATCTTGTAAATTCTGAAAAGATTTAAGTATGTTTTGTTGATAAATTTGAGCAATATGGTGAATACCAGCCTGTCTCCAGAGCAGAAAACCGTCCAGTTTATAGACTTCCGCCAAATTGGAATTGTCCCATAAAGGAGTTTCTGCCAGAAAACCTGCAATATTCAGAGTAGACCTCACCAGGGACCAGAGTTTCTTAAGGAGAATCATGGTAGGCGCCGCCCGTGGCAGGTGTGGAAATTCCGCCTCCAGACACGCCAAAACTGATGCATCCCAAGATCCCATACGTAATAAAGTAGCAATGGAATCGCGTTCTTCGATACGCCCCATCCCACATAAATGCTGTAATTGAGAGGCCAAAAAATAGAATTTAGGGTTAGGAACTGCCGCTCCTCCCTGATCCTTGCTATATTGTAATGTAGAAAGTCGGATACGGGCAGATTTTTTCTTCCAAATTAATGATCTGAACAGAGTATCTATCTGAGTGAACCATCTACGGGGGATCCATTGAGGGGAATTATGCATGATGTATAACAGTTGGGGGCCCCACACCATCTTAATCAAATTCATCCTACCTATAAAGGACAATGGGAGTCTACACCAGGTGTTACAGGTTGTTTGCAATCTTTTAAAAAGGGGTAGGAGATTTTCCTCTAAGTACTTCTGTGGGCTAGCCGCTACCTGAATTCCCAAATACTTAAAGGATGAGACCACTTTCAAAGATCCGGCAGCGTCCGGCAACGAAACAAATGAGCCATCCACAGGCAGGAGGACAGATTTGTTCCAGTTTATCAAAAAGCCTGACAAGGAACCAAAACGTTTAATCAACTCCATAGCCACCGGAAGAGACTTGTCCACATCCCCCAAGTATAACAACGTATCATCTGCGTAAAGGGAAATCTTTTCCTCACATGGACCTCTGTTAAAGCCAATAACCGAAGGGGACAATCTAATGGCAGCCGCCAACGGCTCAAGGACTAAGGCAAAAAGCAGGGGCAATAAAGGACACCCCTAGGGAAAGGATCCGTAAGATCCCCGTTCACCCGGAGCCTGCCCGTGGGGGCAGCATATGATAAACGCACCCATTTGATAAAAGTGTCCCCAAGACCAAAATGAACCAGGACTTCCCATAAATAGGGCCACTCGACGCTGTCAAAAGCTTTGGCGGCGTCCAATGAAAGAATCGCCCGCTGACCCTCATTATCCGCCGGTAGCTGAAGATTCAAAAAGAGACGTCTGATGTTAAGTGCTGTCGAACAGGGAGGGGATGAACCCGGACTGATCTCTGTGAACAAGTTTATGAATAACCTTAGCAAGCCTAGTGGCCAATACCCTTGCCAGTATCTTAACGTCAGTTGTCAATAAAGATATGGGCCTGTAAGAGTCTGGGGAGTGGGCCTCTTTACCCGGTTTCAACAACAACACTATTATGGCCTCGTTCATGGACCCAAGCAAAGTACCCTTTTCAAACGCATTTATAAACACCTCCCTCAGAAGAGGAAGGAGTACTTCAGAGTATCGCCTATATACCTCCACTGGAAAGCCATCCGAGCCCGGAGACTTAACGGGAGAGGAGAGCGTCAGCGCATCCAACATCTCATCAGCCGCGAGCGGGGCATTCATTTACTCCACATCCGCCGCCGACAGATGCGGGAGCTGACATTGGTCCAAGAAGGAGGTAATCTCTCCCGCCGCAGGTGACACTTTAGAAGAATATATGTCAGCGTAAGAATCCCTGAATGTGGACAAAATCAACCTCCTGCAACACAAACCGCTCTCAGGACTTTGTCCCAGATTTGATCGAATTAATAGATCTAATGAATTGACCCCTTAAATAAGCTTTGAGAGCATCCCAAAAAATACCCTTCCCTGTAGAGTGCTTATTGATTCTAACCAGGTCAGCTTGAATGGGGTCAGGAGTGGGGAACAGTAATAGCCAGAATGGATTAAGCCTCCAGCAGGTATGTTTAGAAAGTCTGGATGTCAGTACTTCAATACATAAGGGGGAATGATCCGAAACAGTTCTTGCCTCATACTGTGAAGAAGATACCAGAGGGAGCATCTCACTATTGCCCAACCCAAGGTCAATCCTAGAGAGGCCCCTATGCGAAGCCGAGTGACATGAGTAACATTTCTCCTGTGGGTGGCTGATCCTCCAAACATCCTTAAGCCCCAGCTTCTGTACAAGACGATCAAAGGACGTCAGGCTCCCTGTCCGGGTAACCGCCGACACCCCAGGAGAAAATTTGTCTAGATTTGCACACAAGAAATTATTAAAATCTCCCACAATAAGGGCAGGGACACCCGGGTGATGGAACAGGAAAGTGGCCAGAGTCTTAAGAACTTCTACTGAAAAAGGGGGCGGAATATATATATTTGCTATGATACAATGCAAATCATCCAGAGTACAAATCCGCCCCCCTGGATCAATGAGGGAGGAGGTAAGTGTAAATGCGACATTAGTATTAATAAGTATACTGACTGAGTACCATACATTCTGGTAGAAAACGGTGACACCTGACCAGGTAACATATGAGTCTCCTGTAGACATACCAGAGAAGAATCCATCCGCTTGGGCCGCGTACACACGGAGGGACATGTCCGCTGAAACGGTCCAACGGACCGTTTCCAGCGGACATGTCTCCTCCGGATTTTGGTCCGATGGCGTATACACACCATAGGATCAAAATCCCCGCCGGAAGACAGCGCGGTGAAGTGGCGGTGACGTTGATCCAATTCTGTGGTGTTGGCAGCTAATTTATGCGCTTTAAATAGCACAATCACCTGCCTGCCAGTAAATTAGGAAGAACTGATCTATCTAAGCTATACAGTGTATACATATATGTACAACTCCTAGGGATGTATATATATTCTCTACACACTGTAAATTAAGCTAAACTGACTAGCCTGCCTGCCTGCTCTATCTAGCTATCTAAAAAGACAATCTCTCTGTCTCTCTGACTGCTTTCATTAACAAGCCGGAAAACACTACACGAGGCCGCCCTGCAGGTGGCCTTATATAGTGTGGGGTGTGTGCTAAAGCCCTAAACCATAATTGGCCAAAGCCACCCAGGCTTTGGCCAATTTTATAGGAGAGACTGCCGCTCCATGTGAGCTCCAGGTAATCAGTGTCCACTCAAGAACCAAACAGGTGCTGGCAATGCACTAGGCATGCAAAGAAAAAAGACATATATGGACAGCCGCATTCCAATAAGTCTGAAAAGACGTGCCCTTTATTGGGTAAAAAAGAATGCACTACAACAAAACAGCATACAGTGGGAAATAAACAGCTAACGCATTTTGCATTGATCCTCAATGCTTAGTCATAGCTATGCTTCGCATTGGATACGAACGTATGTTCGTCTCGAACATTGTCTGTTCGTACGTTTGACGAAATTCGAACAAAAGCAGACATTCGCGCCAAATTCGAGTGACGCAAAACGGCCCAAAACGGCATTGCGCGCTGATGATTGGCCAAGCATGCTGTATGTCCCGCATGCTTGGCCAATCACAGCGCGCAAAAAACGAAGAGCCATAATTGGCCAAAGCCTGGGTGGCTTTGGCCAATTATGGCTCAGGGCTTTAGCACACGCCCCACACTATATAAGGCCGCCTGCTGGGCGGCCTCGTGTAGTGTGTTCCGGCTTGTTAATGAGAGCAGTCAGAGAGACAGAGAGATTGTCTTTTTATATAGCTAGATAGAGCAGGCAGGCAGGCTAGTCAGTTTAGCTTAATTTACAGTGTGTAGAGAATATATATACATCCCTAGGAGTTGTACATATTTTTATACACTGTATAGCTTAGATAGATCAGTTCTTCCTAATTTACTGGCAGGCAGGTGATTGTGCTATTTAAAGACGTTATCACATGTATAGATACCAAGCAGGTACAATATTTAAAGGAATTTAATTTTAATTTTTTTAATTTAAGCATCATTAAAATCACTGCTCCTGGAGCAGTGATTTTAATGATGCTTAAATAAAAAAAAAATTACTTTAAATATTGTACCTGCTGGGTGTCTATAGCTTGCCTGTGAAAACGTTTTTTGAGAACCCGGGTCTTGCCCGAGGAAACATGTATCAATGGAAAAAAGTTTTAAAAACGGTCACTTTTTTAGAAGTCCTGCTCCTGAAAAAACGACCATTTTTTTAACTTTTTTCCATTGATACATGTTCCCTGGGGCAAGACCCGTGTTCTCAAAGATGTTTTCCAACAATAACTTGAATATTGGTCTTTAAAATGAGCGTTTTTGAATTTAAACGTTCGAGTCCCATAGACTTCAATGGGGTTCTAAATGTTCGCACGAATGGTCGGTCTGTTCGACGGTTCTGGTGCGAACCGAACGCGGGTATGTTCGGCTCATCCCTACTCTCTGGCAACATCCTGCGAGCTATCCTGGGGTTATATTCCAATCTGAGCACCAAAGTGTGGACCTCACAGGTTACTCATCTCCAAATTTCTCAATAACTAACGGGACCCGTCAGGGTTGCCCCCTACTCTATCTCTGCTTATCTTTGCGATGGTAATTAAACCCCTAGCTGCAACTTAAAGGTCCCATCCCCTAATCTCTGGCATCACCATTGGTAACTCCACTCATAAACTTGGTCTCTATGCAAATGACATCCTACTCTCACTTACAAACCCGCTTGACTCCCTCCCCTACCAATTGCACACTCTAGAAGACTTTAGTAGAGCATCCCTTGTAAACGAAATCATTCCAAATCATCAATGCTGGGAGTCTGCCTAACTCCCAATATCAAACGTCAAATCTCTCAATAAACCCTGTTCTTCTGGGCACCAACTGATGCCCTTGCCTACTTAGGTAACCAATTGGTTGTTCCATCTACCAGCTGCTTTTGTATCAATTTTGATACACTCATGAAGAAAGTACTTTACACCTGCATGACAATGAATTCTATCAAAACATCCTGAGCTGGCCGTATCACCCTAACTAAAGTGTTTCTCCTCCCTCATGCCCTATACCTAGAGTATTCAGGACCCTTCCTATTCCGTTCCTTCTCTGTAACCTTACCCAAATCCAACGCTATTTTAACCAATTAATATGGGACGGCAAGAAGTCTTACCTAAAACATAACTTGCTCTAAACACCCACCTCCCAATCCGGAATGGGAGCGCCTGATATAAAAGCCTACTACAAAGCTACTTTACTTGACCAAGCTAAAACCTGGTGGACTGCATCTACAGGTCCACATAGGAAACAAATTGAAAGAACAGCCACACATCAAGATTTACGACTACTCCTTTGTGCCTCATGGCTCCATCCTCAATTCACACACTGTATTCTGGACACTGTGAATGCAAGCTTGAAAGTCTGGGGCTCCACCCCACAAATTACCAAAAGTCTCTCTTCAAACTCTCATTTCCCTCTACACTCCTTACAGCATATTTCCCTGGATTAACCTGTCAACCAATGGACCTTAAATGGGATATCTACCATTGGACACCTATACTCCCCCCAGGGACTAGAGCCTGGATTGACGTAGGACTGACGCCGACGTATCTCGAGATACACCGTCGTAAGTACAAATGTGCGCCGTCGTATCTATGCGCAGATTTCCCAAAGCTAGATACGTCAAAAAAATAGGCTTCAGCCGCCCGACGTAACTTGCCTACGCCAGCGTATCGTGGGCACATAGTAACGCTGGACGCATTCGGCGTTCCCATTTTAAATATGCAAATGTGTAAGATACGCCAATACATGAACGTACTTGCACCCGGCGCATGTTTTAAGCGATTTGCGTAAGGGTTACGCCCGGCGTAAAGTTATTCCTCATATAGAAGGCGCAACCCATGCAAAGGTATTGACCAGGGAACGAACTCCGTAGATTTTTACGTTGTTTACGCCGTGTTTTGACGTATCTTAGGCAGTTATTTTGACGTGACTGTGAGCATGCACACTGGGATGCATCCAAGGTAAGACGCATGCGCCGTTTGTTTTTAGTACTTGTTTGAAGCTCAGCCCATTATTTGCATGGGGTCACGCTTCATTTAAATGTTACACGCCCACTTCCAGCCCACTTTCACCTACTTTGACTTACGCCGACAACTATACGCTACGCCGGCACAACGTTGAGAGCATTTGCTTTGTGAATACCATGCTTGCCTCTCAACGTTGCGCCGGCGTAGTGTAAAAAAGATACGCTACGCCCGCATAAAGATGCGCCGAGGTACGTGAATCCGGCTATAGGTTTCTTTCCAACATCCAATTAACACCTTCCACATCTCCAACAGGGACCTCCAAAGTGGGGATTGAAAGTTTGGGCACCCCAGGTAAAAATTTGTATTAATGTGCATAACGAAGCCAAGGAAAGATGGAAAAATCTCCAAAAGGCATCAAATTACAGATTAGACATTTTTATAATATGTCAAAAAAAGTTAGATTTTATTTCCATCATTTACACTTTCAAAATTACAGAAAAACAAAAAAATGGCGTCTGCAAAACTTTGGGCACCCTACAGAGTTATTATATCGTACTGCCCCCTTTGGCAAGTATCACAGCTTGTAAACGCTTTTTGTAGCCAGCCAAGAGTCTTTCAACTCTTGTTTGAGGTATCTTTGCCCATTCTTCCTTACAAAAGTCCTCCAGTTCTTTGAGATTTCTGGGCTGTCTGTCACGCACTGCTCGTTTAAGGTCTATCCATAGATTTTCAATTATGTTGAGGTCAGGAGATTGTGAAGGACATGGCAAAACCTTCAGTTTACGCCTCTTGATGTAACCCCGTAGATTTTGAGGTGTGTTTAGGATCATTATCCATTTGTAGAAGCCATCCTCTCTTTAACTTCAGCTTTTTCACAGATGGCATCAAGTTACCATCCAAAATTTGCTGAAATTTTATTGAATCCATTTTTCCTTCTATTTGTGAAATTTTCCAGGTGCCACTGGCTGCAATACAACCCCAAAGCATGATTGATCCACCCCCATGCTTAACAGTTGGACAGATGTTCTTTTCATTAAATTCTGTGCCCTTTCTTCTCCAAACGTACCTTTGCTCATTCCGGCCAAAAAGTTATATTTTAACCTCATCGGTCCACAGAACTTGTTTCCAAAATGCATTAGTCTATATGTTCATTTGCAAAGTTCAAACGCTGATTTTTGTGGTGAGGACGTAGAAGAGGTTTTCTTCTGATGACTCTTCCATGAAGACCATATTTGTACAAGTATCTCTTTATATTGGAATAGTGTACGACAACTCCAGTGTCTGCCAGATCTTTCTGGAGTGATCGTGCAGTCAAACGTGGGTTTTGAATTGCTTTTCTCACAATCCTGCGAGCTGTTCTGTCTGATATTTTTCTTGGTTTTCCAGATCTTGCTTTAACTTCCACTGTTCCTGATGACTGCCATTTCTTAATTACATTCCGAACAGAGGATATTGACATCTAAAAAAGCCGTTGCTATCTTCTTATAGCCTTTTCCATGTTTGTGAGCGTCAACTATTTTCAGTTTCAGTTTTCTAGACAACTGCTTAGAAGAACCCATGGTGCTGATTGTTGGGGCAAGGTCAGATAAGTCTGGGCATTTAAAACCTTTGAGATTGACATCACCTGGTCTTCCCAGACGATGATTGAGAACAATCCATGACACTGGCAGGTCTCAGCTTTGCAAAGGGGGCAGTGCATGCTATAAATTCTGCAGGGTGCCCAAACTTTTGCAGACAACATTTTTTTGTTTTCTGTAATTTTGAAAGTGTAAATGATGGAAATACAATCTAACTTTTTTTGACATATTATAAGAATCTAATCTAATCTGTAATTTGATGCCTTTTGGAGATTTTTCCATCTTTCCTTGGCTCCGTTATGCACATTAATACAAATTTTTACCTGGGGTGCCCAAACTTTCGATCCCCACTGTATATCTATTTACGGAATCGACACGCCTTATCCTTCCTGTCCTGGTCTTCCTCATCACTCACACCTACTGTATAAGTTGATCGACTTCTACAACTCCAAATCTCCCCATGTGAAAGGTACTTCTCTGATATATGGACTACTCACAGCTCCTCCGACTGATAAGAAAAGTCCACCATGCAATACCCAGAGAGGACTTTTTAATTCTCCACTTCTACTCAACAATGGCATTGTGCCTTCCAAGCCTCACGCCGCTTCTCCAAGAAAATTTTCCATTGGGAATCAACTATGAAGATATACCTCAACTGATATTACACGCCTACCAAACTGGCTCGGATATAGCCTACAATCTACAACGTAGACGGTACACAATCACACATTTGGTGGGAATGCCCTATTCTATCTTCTATCTTCCTTCTGGTCTCAAATAGATGCTTTTCTTACTGAAATAATTGGTATTATAGCGGTTACAAACTAAAAAATAAAAAACTATAACCGGTACAGGTATTTTTAATCTGAGTTCAGTGGTCTTAACAGACTCTGAAAAATTGGTACTTGACAGGAGGGGGTTTGAAATTTGCTCCCCCTCAGCAGCTGAACAAGTTTTAAACATATATGGATGTTCATCGCTTTATACGGAGACTGAGTGTTAACCACTTAAGACCCGGACCAAAATGCAGGTAAAGGACCTTGCCCCTTTTTGCGATTCGGCACAGCGTAATTTTAACTGACAATTGCGCGGTCATGCGACGTGGCTCCCAAACAAAATTGGCTTCCTTTTTTTCCCACAAATAGAGCTTTCTTTTGGTGGTATTTGATCACCTCTGCGGTTTTTATTTTTTGTGCTATAAACAAAAATAGAGCGACAATTTAAAAAAAATTCAATATTTTTAACTTTTTGCTATAATAAATATCCCCCAAAAATATATAAAAAAACATTTTTTTCCTCAGTTTAGGCCGATACGTATTCTTCTACGTATTTTTGAAAAAAAAACGCAATAAGCATTTATCGGTTGGTTTTCGCAAAATGTATAGCGTTTACAAAATAAGGGATAGTTTTATTGCATTTTTATTAATTATTATTTTTTTACTACTAATAGCGGCGATCATCGATTTTTTTCGTGACTGCGACAATATGGCGGACACTTCGGACAATTTTGACACATTTTTGGGACAATTGTCATTTTCACAGCAAAAAATGCATTTAAATTGCATTGTTTACTGTGGAAATGACAGTTGCAGTTTGGGAGTTAACCACAGGTGGTGCTGTAGGGGATGTGTGACCTATGTGTTGTGTTTACAACTGTAGGGGTGTGTGGCTGTAGGTGTGACGTCATCGATCGCGTCCCCCTATTACAGGGATGACGCCATCGATGCTACGGCCACAGAGAAGCACAGGGAAGCCGTGTGTACACACGGCTCTCCCCGTTCTTCCGCTCCAGGGACGGATCGCCGCACTGCAGCGGCGATCGGGTCCGCGAATCCCGCGGTCCCGGTCCTGGAGCTTCGGACCGGGTCGCGGGCGCGCGCCCGCGACCCACGGCTGGGTACTAAAATCAACGTATATATACCTTGATGTGCCCAGCCGTGCCATTCTGCCGACGTAAATGTGCAGTAGGCGGTCCTTAAGTGGTTAAGCGTCACATGTTATCTAATCCTATTCAGACTAATTTGATTGCTCCCAATTAATTCAGGCATTCAGGGCTTTCAAATGCATCACTATTTAATCCTCCGGGGGCTATGGCACCATCAGAGATGCTGTACTTAGAGATCTCGATTTGGTCCCTGTCAAACACATTAAATCTAACAAACATTTTTCAGATGGACTAGACTCCTTATGTAAAAATAAGGAACTAGTCATCAGACCCGCAGATAAGGGTGGGGGGATTATCCTCAATAAAAGTGATTACCTATCAGAAATGTATAAGATCTTATGCGATTGTGATACCTATACCCCTCTTCCTTCGGATCCAAAAACTCAATATAAAACTCAATATAAAATTGAATTGGAGAATTTACTACAAAGTGGTTTTCAACAAGGCATTCTCAATAGGAAAGAAAGAGACTTTTTGGTACCTATTGCACCTCGCACTCCGGTAATTTATTACCTGCCAAAAAATGCATAAACATCCCACTTGCCCCCAGGGAAGTCATATCATCAGTGGTATAGATTCCATCACGTCCCGGGTGGGCAAATATATTGATTTCCACTTACAACCGCTAATCAATACGATGCCATCATATATAAAAGATTCCTGCCATGTTATTAACATACTGGCAGGCTTTACCCCTAAAGCAGGGATGTGGCTAGTAATGCTGGAATCCACATGCCTTGGGTCTGTTTGCGGTAGAATACTTTTTAAGGCGGGATTTAGTTCTCTACGATGAGCAGATTATTTTAACCAAATATATACTATTACGAGCCATTAGATGCCTTCTTGGTTAATATATGGCAATCTATTATCAATTATTCCCCTTCTATATTAGTGGACTGTACCAACGTATCCAATCTTATTTATATACCATGGAGACACGCTTCAATGAATTGGCTTTTTTGGTATTGTTTTCAGTATGAACCAATTCGAATTTTCTCAATTATTGTTACCATGAACTGATGGAATTTATGCAATATCCTTTGATTATTGTATCAGGTTTAATATGCTATTATTGTATCTGTTTTATCTTTACGCTATTAAATAACTTTTATTGTTGTCATGCAATGCTTTCATGTTATGCGTTTGGTTCTACTGATTCTTTCACTTGCCACTTTTAAGTATGCCCCCAGTCTGGCGAACTTGTTTATGGCCCTATGGGAGGAGGATGTTGTCTATGCCCAGCAACGACCAAAGGTGGTGTTGTGGGGCAGATATATCGACGACATCCTCCTCCTGTGGGATGGCGACCGTGATGCATTAGACCTGTTTATTGCAGATCTAAACAATAAAAACAGAGGCATCATTTTAAGCTTTGAGGCTAGTCAAACTGAGATATATTTTTTGGATCTAAGAATCAAGATCAATGAGAATTCCTTTACCACGTCTACTTTTTTCAATAGTACCGATAGGAATTCCTTTATCCCTATTGAAAGTTGCCACCATAAATCTTGGCTGAGCTCTGTACCAAAAAGCCAGTTCATTAGACTCAAAAGGAACTGTTCTAATGATTTAGAATTTCGTGAACAGGCCAATGTATTGTTTAAGCATTTCCTTGATAAGGGGTATTCAGAGGACTCCCTGAAACACACATTGGAGGAAGTCATTTTACTTAATAGGAGTGACTTTCTCACAGAAAGGCCATTGAGAACTAACAGGGCACCTGTTGTCCTGTTTACAACCACCTATTCGGTACAACACTTTAGTGCTAAGAAACTCTTAGTAATACATTGGCATATCCTTACTAATGACTAGAGTTGAGCGGACACCTGGATGTTCGGGTTCGATGGGTTCGACCGAACTTCGAAAAAAAGTCGGGACCCGAACTTGACCCTGAACCCGAACCCCATTGAAGTCAATGGGGACCTGAACTTTTGAGTATTAAAATGTCTCTAAAAAAGTAATGGAAAGAGCTAGAGGGCTGCAAATGGCAGCAAAATGTTGGTAAGAGCATGGCAAGTACTCTGCAAGTACTCTGCAAAAAAAAGCAAAAAGGGAAATAACTTAAAATAACATAAAAATAAAAAAATAATAATCTTGACTAGGAGGACGAGGTCCATATGGAGTAGGATGTTGAGGTGGCGGTGGATGTGGCGGTGTAGGTGGAAGCAGCGGTGGAGGAGGACGAGGTAGCCAACACAGGTTTTTGTTTTTAATTTATTTATTTTTTTAAATTAGGGTACACACCAAAAGAGTAAGAAAGATCAAAAAAAAAAAGAAAGGCTGGGTAAGGCCGATATACGTGTCTATTCTGCACAAGGTATGGACAAGTTCTGTGGGATACATTCCTGGTTAATTTTAATGAACGTGAGCTTGTCCACATTGGCTCTGGACAGGCGGCTGCTCTTGTCAGTGATAACGCCCCCTGCCGTGCTAAATACACGTTCAGATAATACACTGGCTGCAGGGCAGGCCAGCACCTCTAAGGCGTAAAGGGCAAGCTCAGGCCATGTGCCCAATTTTGAGACCCAGGAGTTTAAGGGGGCAGACCCATCATTCCGTACATGTAGGCGTGTGCACACATACTGCTCCACCATGTTGGTGAAATGCTGCCTCCTGCTAAGACGTTCCATATCAGCTCGTGGTGGTGGTTGTTGTGGCATGCTGACAAAGCTTTTCCACAATTCGGCCATGCTAACCCTGCCTTCTGAGGTGCTGGCAGTGCCCCAGCTCCCAGCACCTCAGAAGGCAGGGTAAGC
The DNA here is from genome assembly GCA_029574335.1 of Rana kukunoris. NCBI lineage: Eukaryota > Metazoa > Chordata > Amphibia > Anura > Ranidae > Rana > Rana kukunoris. The sequence goes on from CM056052.1 coordinate 380,114,272, forward strand.
ATGGCCGAAATGTGGAAAAGCTTTGTCAGCACGCCACAACAACCAGCACCACCAACTGATATGGAACGTCTTAGCAGGAAGCAGCATTTCACCAACATGGTGGAGCAGTATGTTGGCGACCTCTTCCTCCTTCTCTGCCTTCGCCTTGTGCTTCCACTGTGCCCCCGCTGTCAGGTGGGAATTCCACCAGCAGCGCATCTACCAGCATGCGCTTGTACTCGCGCATCTTCCAATCACGCTCCAGTGAGGGAATTAAGGACAATACATTGTCCTTGTAATGGTAATCAGCACCTGTTAAAATGTGGGCAACTCGGCGGTCGTTGCGGAGACGCTGCAGCATATAATCGCTCATGTGTGCCAGGCTGCCCAGAGGCAACGAAAAGCTGTCCTCTGTGGGAGGTGTATCATCTGTGTCCTCTGTATCCCCCCAGCCACGCACCAGTGATGGCCATAAGCTGGTCTGGGTGACACCCTGCTGTGAACATGGTTCCTCCTCCTCCTCCTCCATCTCCTCCTCCTCATCCTCCACCTTGTCATCCTCCAGAACTGTGCCCTTGCTGGACAATTGTGTACCTGGCCTTTGTTGGTGCAGGAACCCACCCTCGGAGCCACTTGTGAATGACTGCCCTGAAAGCCTTGAAAATGATCCCGATTCCTCCTCCTTCTCCTCTTCCTCCTCCTGTACCACATCCTCTTCCATCATCGCCCAAAGCATTTTTTCAAGGAGGCATAAAACTGGGGTAGTAACGCTGAGAACGGCGTCATCAGCACTGGCCATGTTGGTGGAGTACTCGAAACAGCGCAACAAGGCACACAGGTCTCGCATGGAGGCCCAGTTATTGGTGGTGAAGTGGTTCTGTTCCACAGAGCGACTCACGCGTGCGTGCTGCAGCTGAAACTCCACTATCACCTGCTGCTGCTCGCACAGTCTGGCCAGCATGTCCAAGGTGTAGTTCCACCTTGTAGGCACGTCACATATGAGGCGGTGAGCGAGAAGGCCGAAGTTACGCTGCAGCGCTGACAGGCGAGCAGCAGCAGGGTGAGAATGCCGAAAGTGCGCACACACGGCCCACACTTTCTGCAGCAGCTGTGACATATCGGGGTCATTTTTAAGGAACCTCTGCACCACCAAATTCAGCACATGCGCCAGGCCAGGGATGTGCATCAAACCGGCTAGGCCCAGAGCTGCTACGTGATTTTGCCCATTATCGCACACCACCAGGCCCAGCTTGAGGCTCACTGCCGCCAACCACTCATCGGTCTGTTGTTCCATGTCCCTCCACAACTCATGTGCGGTGTGGGGTTTTTCCCCCCAAACAGGAACGTTTTAAAACTGCCTGCTGTTGTTTACCCATGGCTGTGCTGAAGTTGGTGGTGAATGTGTAATGCTGACCAGATGAGGAGGCGGTAGAGAATGAGGAAGCGGAGTAGGAGGAGTTAGCAACAGGAGGAAAACTAAAGTGCCCTGCAATCATCGGTGGTGGAAGGACATGCGCCAAACTGCTATCCGCCTCAGGCCCAGCCGCCAGTGCATTTACCCAGTGTGCTGTTAGGGAGATATAACGTCCCTGACTGTGCTTACTGGTCCACGTATCCGTAGTTAGGTGGACCTTGCCACAGATGGCGTTGCGCAGTGCACACCTGATTTTGTCCCCCACTTGGTTGTGCAGGGAAGGGATAGCTCGCCTGGAAAAGTAGTGGCGGCTGGGCACGACGTACTGTGGGACAGCCAATGTCATCAGGCTTTTAAAACTCTGCGTCTCCACCAGACGGAATGACAGCATTTCAAACGGCAGGAATTTTTAAATGCTGGCATTCATGGCCAGGGATTGCGGGTGGGTAGGGAGGTACTTCCTCTTCCGATCCAGTGTTTGGGAGATAGAGAGCTGAACACTTCCATGGGACATTGTGGATATGTTTGGTGACCCAGGTGGTAGTGTTGCTGGCAGATTCTCTGTTTGCGGGGTGGCAGGTGCCACTCTCACTACAGAGGTGGATGAAGAGGCCGAGACTAAAGCAGGAGGAGCCAGAGACCTTTCTTGGTTTTTGAGGTGTCTACTCCACTGCAGCTCGGGCTTTGCACTTAGATGCCTGGTCATGCAGGTTGTGCTCAGGTTGAGAACGTTTATGCCTCGCTTCAGGCTCTGATTGCACAGCGTGCAAACCACTCGTGTCTTGTCATCAGCACATTGTCTGAAGAACTGCAACGCTAGGGAACTCCTTGGACCTGGCTTTGGTGTGCTTGGTCCCTTGCTGCGTTGGGCAGTAGGAGTCGTACTGTCTAGGGGACGGACGCTCCGCTTTTGCACCCTGCTCCCTCTTCTGCTGTGCTGGTGGCTCTGTGCGACCACCGCCTCTTCCTCCGAACTACACAGGTCACCTGCATGACGTTGATTCCATGTGGGGTGGAGGACCTCATTGTCCTCCACATCATCTTCCATCCAGTCTTCACCCCTGCCCTCCTTGTCGGTCTGCACAATTGCAAAAGCAGCAGCAGTTGGCAACTGTGTTTCTTCATCATCCGAGACGTGCTGTGATGGTCCCCCCATGTACTCATCTTGAAACATACGTGGTTGGGCATCGGTGCACTCAATCTCTTCCACTTCTGGGGCAGGGCTAGGTGGATGGCCCTGGGAAACCCTGCTAACAGAGTCATCAAAAAGCAGAAGAGACTGCTGCATGATTTGGGGCTCAGACTGCTTGGCTGATTTGCAAGGGGGTGAGGTGAAAGACTGATGGACATCGACTGCAGGTGCCAACTCTGATCTTTCAGCACAAGTTTGGTTGGGAGACAATGTGAAGGAACTGGAAGCACTGTCAGCAACCATTAGTAGCATGGCTGTGATGGCTTCTAGGTCACGCAAGTTAAACGAATGTTGAGGAAAAACAATAACTAAGGATAGAAATTGATGGTCGGACATTGAGGCAGATCGGAAGTGGATTAAAAAATAGATTTTTATTACAAGCATATAATTAAACATAGATGCAAAAATAGTTACATAAAAAAATGCAAAAGAAACAATTATAACCAAAACAATGATAACAGATACTATTTGAGAAAATCTTTTGAAGTCGCCTACGAGTTTCGCCGTGGGGCTTCTTCGGGACGGTACAAAGGGAATTTTCGATATTATGAAAATATTGTTTCGTTGTCTGAAACAGTATATATTGCATTAGTACATATTTGGTGGATGGGAGGGGGTGAAGATAAATGAATGGATAAAATAATCACATATTTACGTCATGTATGACCTCACAGTGGATACAGCCAATAAGCGAGTCTATTACATAAATGGTAGTGCACTTGAAGGATATGCGTTGGAAATATTCCGAATCATTAAGATCTGGTAATTATATAAAAATGTATTGTCAGCCATAACAGAACAAAACAGAGAGGGGGGAAAGGGAAAGGAGGAGGGGAGGGGGAAACGAAGAGAAAAAAAAACATAGGAATAGGAAAAGATGATAAAAAGAGAAGAAAAGAAAGGACAAGGAAGTGAGGAAAGAAGAAGGGAAGGACAAAGGTAGAAGACAGAAGAAAAGGAGGAACAAGGGAGAGAGGGGAGAAAAGAAAAAAAAAACACAAAAGGATATAGGATATAGGGTACCATAGCCAAAGAAAAATTACCTTTTTAAAAAATTACAAAAAAAAATACAAGCTCTGTGTATACAATGTCCATAATGGGGGTGGGAGTGACACAGCCCCAAATCCACAATGGCTCAAAAGTGATATGGTCCAGAAATATTTAGACAGAATAAAGGTGGATAAAGCACCTGGACCAGATGGCATTCACCCACGGATCCTAAAAGAATTGAGCTCTGAAATTTCAAAGCCACTGTATCTAATATTTAGGGACTCATTAATGACAGGAATAGTACCACTGGATTGGCGTAGAGCCAATGTGGTGCTCATATTTAAAAAGGAAACAAAGTCTTTTTCAAGTAACTATAGACCTGTTAGTTTAACTTCTATAGTTGGGAAGATACTGGAACGTTTAATAAAAGACCACATGGATGAGTTCTTGCTGGAAACAAACTATTTAAGCAGCAGACAGCATGGATTCATGAAAGACAGAAGTTGTCAGACAAACCTGATTTCCTTTTATGAAGAGGTAAGTAAAACCCTGGACAGAGGCGTGGCAGTGGACGTGGTATACTTGGATTTTGCAAAAGCGTTCGATACAGTTCCCCACACACGGCTCATGTGTAGGGTAAGGTCTACAGGATTAGATATATATCAGTTTGTAAATGGATAGAAAACTGGCTGAAAGACAGGATTCAGAGAGTTGTGGTTAATGATTCTTACTCTGAATGGTCCAAGGTTATCAGCGGTGTACCCCAAGGTTCAGTGTTCGGTCCCTTACTTTTCAATATATTTATAAATGATATTGGGTCTGAGATCCAAAGTAACATTTCTGTCTTTGCAGATGACACCAAGCTATGCAGTGGAATAACGTCCTTGCAGGATGTCTCCAATTTACAAGCCGACCTCAATGCTCTGTCTAATAAGGCGACTACAGTGCCTGCCGCCGAGAATGTGTTTTTAGCACGCCAGCATCGCGCTGAATCTCGGTGACAGGCTGCCGATATCTCGCACTCGCTGGAATAGTAAAAGCACATTCCAGCGAGTGCGTCATAGAAGCGACGGGGATCCGAGGCGGATTCCCGCCAATTCTACACGTGGGCGGAGTTTGTTATGAATCCTGAAGGAGAAATCCCCGCCGGATTTTTAAAGAAAAATCCGGCATGGGTTCCCCCCTCAGGAGCATAACGGGCCCTTAGGTCTGTTATGGGTTGTAAGGAGACCCCTACGCCGAAAAAACGGCGTGGGGGTCCCCCCACAATCCATAACAGACCCGTATCCAAAGCACGCCGGCCGGCCGGTCAGGAAGGGAGTGGGGGCGAACCTGAGCCGTACCGGGCAGCATGCCCTCAACATGGGGGGGTTAGGTGCTCTGGGGCAGGGGGCGCACTGCGGCCCCCCACCCCAGAGCACCCTGTCCCCATGTTGATGAGGACAGGGCCCCTTCCCGACAACCCTGGCCGTTGGTTGTCGGGGTATGCGGGCGGGAGGCTTATCGGAATCTGGAAGCCCCCTTTAATAAGGGGGCCCCCAGATACCGGCCCCCCACCCTAAGTGAATAAATATGGGGTACATTGTACCCCTACCCATTCACCTGCAAATAAAAAGTGTAAACACAAATAAACCACACAGGGTATTGAAATATTTTATTAGTTGGCCGCCGGGGGGGGGGTGTGTATGATCGCTTTTATAAAAGCGCCCCCCTCCGGCGGGCTTCTGTGGGGGGTGGGTGCCGCCGTCTGGTTCTCTTCCGCCGCCGGGGGGGGCGCTTTGATAAAAGCGCCCACCACCCGGCGGGCTTCTTTCGACGTCTTCGGCGGCTGGGGGGTCTTCTCCCACTCTCCGGGGTCTTCTCCTGCTCTCCGGGGGTCTTCTCCGCTCTCCGGGGGTCTTCTCCTGCTCTCCGGGGGTCTTCTCCTGCTCTCCGGGGGTCTTCTCCGCTCTCCGGGGGTCTTCTCCGCTCTCCGGGGGTCTTCTTCTTCTTCAGGACTCGCCGCCGCTAACTTTGTGTGTTAGCTCAATTACTAGCGGCGGCGAGCCCCCTCCTCTGTGACGTCGTCTTCTTCTTCTTCTCCAGATGTTGACGCGACGCTTCCTTCCGCTGTTATGCCGGGCGCGCGGCTCGCAGCGAGTTATATAGGCCTGTCTTGTGACGTCGCAGTCCCATCATGCTCCGGTAGGTACCACGTGCTACCTACCGGAGCATGATGGGACTGCGACGTCACAAGACAGGCCTATATAACTCGCTGCGAGCCGCGCGCCCGGCATAACAGCGGAAGGAAGCGTCGCGTCAACATCTGGAGAAGAAGAAGAAGACGACGTCACAGAGGAGGGGGCTCGCCGCCGCTAGTAATTGAGCTAACACACAAAGTTAGCGGCGGCGAGTCCTGAAGAAGAAGACCCCCGGAGAGCGGAGAAGACCCCCGGAGAGCAGGAGAAGACCCCAGAGAGTGGGAGAAGACCCCCCAGCCGCCGAAGACGTCGAAAGAAGCCCGCCGGGCGGTGGGCGCTTTTATCAAAGCGCCCCCCCCGGCGGCGGAAGAGAACCAGACGGCGGCACCCACCCCCCACAGAAGCCCGCCGGAGGGGGGCGCTTTTATAAAAGCGATCATACACCCCCCCCCCCGGCGGCCAACTAATAAAATATTTCAATACCCTGTGTGGTTTATTTGTGTTTACACTTTTTATTTGCAGGTGAATGGGTAGGGGTACAATGTACCCCATACTCATTCACTTAGGGTGGGGGGCCGGTATCTGGGGGCCCCCTTATTAAAGGGGGCTTCCAGATTCCGATAAGCCTCCCGCCCGCATACCCCAACAACCAACGGCCAGGGTTGTCGGGAAGGGGCCCTGTCATCATCAACATGGGGACAGGGTGCTCTGGGGTGGGGGGCCGCCGGCCGGCGTGCTTTGGATACGGGTCTGTTATGGATTGTGGGGGGACCCCCACGCCGTTTTTTTGGCGTAGGGGGTCTCCTTACAACCCATAACAGACCTAAGGGCCCGTTATGCTCCTGAGGGGGGAACCCATGCCGGATTTTTCTTTAAAAATCCGGCGGGGATTTCTCCTTCAGGATTCATAACAAACTCCGCCCACGTGTAGAATTGGCGGGAATCCACGTCGGATCCCCGTCGCTTCTATGACGGCTTTGTCTCCATCGCGGCAAGCCAGCTCGGCGCTGGCTCCCGCGATGGGGCTCGTAGGTGGTCAATCTCGCCGAGAAAGGGAGCGAGATTGACACAATATCCCAGTCACCTACTGTATGTGTTGCTTCTCTCCTATCCTCACTTGTCACCATACTCGAGTGATATACCCTTAAGGAGATACTTATTTGTGCCTTCTCTATTTAACCTTCCCTACAGAAATTGTTTATGTTTTTGTGGATTTTATTGTCCGCCACCTGCTAAACATTGAAATAGCAATTATCTTTTGGATTTATACTTTGCGGCTGTTTATATACAGCTTTCACTGCAACGCCCCAGTTGTACGATCAGTCTTGGGATTTCAGGGAATGTCGATGGCATTGTATAATTTGATAACGGTAATTTATTTATTTATCAACCGTTGTTGATGAAGTGTGCATATATTTTGTTACAGATTAGGGACTTTCATCCCTTAGCCACTTATTCGGCCTCTCATCCCAGCTGCATCTATTGTTACATAGTTACATAGTTACATAGTTAGTCCATCCAGTTCAACCATAAAAAAAATAAACAAACAAAATAAAACACAGTACATCCCATACACCCAACTCCATACCCACAGTTGATCCAGAGGAAGGCAAAAAACCCCAGCAGAGCATGATCCATTTTGCTACCGGAGGGGAAAAAATTCCTTCCTGATCCCCCGAAAGGCAATTGGATTTACCCCGGATCAACTTTACCTACAAAATGTAGTACTCAGTTATATTATGTGCATTTAGGAAAGAATCCAGGCCCTTCTAAAAGCAATCTACTGAGCTGGCCAGAACCACCTCTGGAGGGAGTCTGTTCCACATATTCACAGCTCCTACTGTGAGGAAACCTTTCCGTATTTGGAGGTGAAATCTCTTTTCCTCCAGACGTAAAGAGTGCCCCCTTGTCCTCAGTGTTGACCTTAAAGTGAATAACTCAACACCAAGTTCACTATACGGACCTCTTATATATTTGTACATGTTGATCATATCCCCCCCTTATTCTCCTCTTCTCAAGAGTGAATAAATTCAGTTTTTCTAATCTTTCCTGTTTCCTCTTCTCTGCACTTTCTCCAGTTCTCTGATATCCTTTTTGAGAACTGGTGCCCAAAACTGGACTGCATATTCCAGGTGAGGTCTTACTAATGATTTGTACAGTGGCAAAATTATATCTCTCTCTCTGGAGTCCATACCTCTCTTAATACAAGAAAGGACTTTGCTCGCTTTGGAAACCGCAGCTTGGCATTGCATGCCATTATTGAGCTTATGATCAACTAAAACCCCCAGATCCTTCTCCACTACAGATCCCCCCAGTTGAACTCCCCCTAGCATGTATGATGCATGCATATTCTTAGCCCCCAAGTGCATAACTTTACATTTATCAACATTAAATCTCATCTGCCACAGAGTGTCTTACCTAGAAAGATAATATTATCATATATGCCCCAGGGTTATAGCCCTTACAAACTTTCATGCAGCTAGTTGGCTCTAACAACTATAATTTAAAGTTCACCATGAACTTTAGCCAATCGGCCATTGCATTTTTGGACATCATTATTTATGTTGACGAATCGGGCATAATTAAAACTTCACTGTACCGCAAACCCACTGCCGGAAACACAATCCTACATGCGGCTAGTGCCCACCCATCCTCCTAGATATTGAGTATACCATATAGTCAATACTTACGCATCAGACGGAACTGCTCCGATGATACCAAATAGTATAGTAGAACTTGCCTCAAGACGTGAAATCGGGCAGCAGGCAAACAGAGAGCAGACATCCTATCAAAAAGCACTAAAAAATCCATATCAAATGCAACCTGATTCATCACCACTTTCTCTGATCAGCACGCATAGATACGCAGGGCCGTCTTTACCATAGGGCAAACAGGGGCCGCTGCCCAGGGCCCTGTCACTGTTGGGGGCCCAAAGCAACCCCCTTTGAAAAAAAAACAAACATTTTTTTGTTTGTTTTTTAGGGGTCCGGAGGTCCCCAGGGGCCCGGAGGTCCCCAGGGCCCCAGATGGCGACCCCCCTTTTTTTTTATAAAAAAAAAATTGTTTTATAAAAAAAATAACTTTTTTTTATATATTTCTTTTAATATATATATATATATATATATATATATATATATATATATATATATATATATATATATATAAAAAAATGTTATTATTATTAAAGAACCCAGAGGTCCCCAGGGCCCCGGATGGCAACCCCCCCTTTTTTTATTTATTTATATATATATATATATATATATATATATATATATATATATATATATATATATATATATATATATATATACAGTTTTATTAAAAGGGCTCAGAGGTCCCCAGGGCCCTAAGTGGCAAACACCCTTTTTTTTATAAATGTTTATTTTTTTATTTTTGTTTATATACTTTTTTTATTAAAGGGCCCAGAGGTCCCCAGGGCCCTGGATGGCAACCCCCCCCCTTTTTTTTTATAAATGTTTATTTTTAATATATATTTTTTTTATTTTATTTTTTATTAAACGGCCCAGAGTCCCGGATGGCAACCCCCCTTTTTTTGTAATTTATTTTTATAAAAAAAATTATTAAAGGGCCCAGAAGTCCCCAGATAGCAACCCCATTTTTAAAAAAAAAATATATATTTTTTATATATATTTTTTATTTATTTTTTTCTTTTTATTAAAGGGCCCAGCTACACCCCTTTTTTTATATACAATTTTCTTTATTTCTTCTCTGCCCCAGGGGGCCCATGCCTGAAGCTGTGTAAGGGGCCCCATAATTCCTGATGGCTGCCCTGCCGCCCGATAAGCCCCTGTGCTACCCACAAATCAGGCTGAAAATCATCAGCGGCACGCAGCCAGTGACAGTACTGCTTCCCTTCCCAGTGTTTTAAAATGTACAGCACCCCTGGCTTCCCTTTAGAAGTGCACTTCTCCCTTCCTGCCACTGGGTGCTGCTTGTATATAAAAGTGAATTAGAATGTGATTTTATAACATCCCCAGTTTGCTCTTCCCGAGGCTGACTTCTTCATGTCCTGCTCCTCAAGGTATGTCACTGTTTGCTAATCTATATTGTAAATAGAAGTTTTCTGTAGAGTGTACCCAAAGTCTTTATAATATTTGATGATTCACTGCAGGTCTGGTCAGTGTTTTAAAAAGTTCCTGTATTTTACACATGGCATAGCATGGGAACATAGCACCGTCTGTCCATTCTTTAGCACCATGGGACCCCATGCCATGCCATGCCTGCGTTTCCTGCAAAGAAAAGTGCATGCCTCATGTAATAGGCTGCGCACACCGCACACCTATGCCCATCAAGCAATGAAATACAGCACTGTCTGTCCATTCTGCTGTCTGCTGTGACTTATCTGCAGTTCCTGCACTGTCAAACTTGCTGCATTTTTAGACGTTTAGGTCACGCTTTTAAAAACACTGTGCGTTTGTGTGTGCAAGAACTGTAGGTAAGTAGCATGGTGCAAAAGCAGAATGGATTTCAAGGCAACTGTATTTTTAAAATGCTGAATGCACCTTTTTTCTGCAGGAAACAAAGGCATGGCAGCCCATTCAAATCAATGGGCTGATGTGCCTGCACAAATGAGAGCCGCCAAAACACATACGTGTGAACCAGCCAGGCCCAAAATAAGCTGGAGGGGGGCCCAAAAAAAATGTTTGCCCAGGGCCCAAACCATATTAAAGACGGCCCTGTAGATACGTACCATCATGCAAAAACATTGTCAGTTACTCACGGCCGATCAGACCCTATCAAAATATGTAGGATATCATCCCAATATCACCTTTAGGTGAGCCACCTCTATCAGGGACCGCCTAGTGAAGAGCAGATATTGTAAATCTGGGTCTGGGACAACCCAGACGCCGGGTTTGTTTAAATGTGGCCAGTGTAATTTGTGTGACAGAATAATGGAGGGTCCCAATATCAATCTACCTAATGGCCAGATGCACAAATTACGAAAACATGTAACATGTCAAACAAAGGGAGTAGTCTATATCATTTTTTGCCCATGTGGGAGTTTCTATGTGGGAAAAACTATTCGCCCCCTTTGCAAGCAAATTAAAGACTACGGGCCAGATTCTCATACATTTTCCGCTGGCGTACAATTTAACAGAGCAAGTGCCGTATTCCCAAAGCACTTGCTCCGTAAGTTGCGGCAGCGTAGTGTAAATGGCTCTGCGAATCCCTGCGTAATTCAAAGGGGGCGGCTTGTATTTAAATTAAGCGCGCCCCGCGTCGATCGAACTGCACATGCGCCGGCCTCAAAAATAGCCCAGTGAGCATGCTCCAGCTCACGTCAGAAATAATGAATGAAGCCGACGTGAGCGTCGTTTACGTAAATCCCTATTCGCGAACGACTTAGTAAAACAACGTAACCAACGGAAAAAGACGACGCTGACCCGACGCCATACTTAACATGGCAACGACGGAACTTGTAAACCTACTCCTCATATAGCAGTGGTAGGTTTACGCTTACGGAAACAACGTAAACGACGACGGGGCGGTGTAAAAACGTTTGTGAATTGTCGGATTAGGCTCATTTGCATAGGCAAATGAGAAATCATCGTAAAGGCCACCTAGCGGCCTGCGATGTCATTACATCTACGATCCGACGGTGTAAGTGTTTTACATCTGTTGGATCTTTACTGTATCTATGCGTAAGTGATTCTAGGAATCACATGCATAGATACTCAGGAAAAAAAACTGAGATATGCCGGTGTTTCTCTTTTGAGAATCTGGCCCCACGTGTACTACTTCTTTCCCCACTTCCTTGTCCTTTCTTTTCTCCTCTTTTTATCATCTTTTCCTATTCCTATATTTCTTTTCTCTTCGTTTCCCCCTTCCGTCCTCCTTTCCCTTTCCCCCTCTCTTTATGAGTGTTTTATTCTGTTATGGCTGACAATACATTTTAAGATAATTACCAGATCTTAATGATTCAGAATATTTCCAATGCATATCTTTCAAGTGCACTACCATTTATGTGATAGACTCGCTTATTGGCTGTATCCACTGTGAGGTCATACATGAAGTAAATATGTGATTATTTTATCCATTCATTTATCTTTACCCCCTCCTATCCACCAAATATGTACTAATGCAATATATACTGTTTCAGACAACGAAACAATATTTTCATAATATCGAAAATTCCCTTTGTACCGTCCTGAAGAAGCCCCACGGCGAAACGCGTGGGCGACTTCAAAGGATTTTCTCCAATAGTATCTGTTATCATTGTTTTGGTTATAATTGTTTTTTTGCAATTTTTTATGTAACTATCTTTGCATATATGTTTAATTCTATGCTTGTAATAAAAAATTATATTTTAATCCACTTCCGATCTGCCTCAAAGTCCGAGCATCAATTTCTATCCTTAGTTATTGTTTTTCCTTATCATATACAGATGTGGAAAATGTGAGTGCATTCCTACTGTGTCCTTACTTTATTTCCCTTCCCACCCTCTCCCCACCCCCTTTTTCCTCCTCCTCTCCTCCTCTATTCCTTTCTCTTTTTGTGATTACTTAAACGAATGTTGATTGGCTGCCCTGCAGCGCGCCATTACATTGCCGAACACTGAACTCAAACCCAAACTTACAGTAAATTGTTCGGGTTCGGGTCCCAAAAGTCCAGTACGAACCCAAACTTTACAGTTCGGGTTCGCTCAACCCTACTGATGACCCTATCCTTAAACCGGCTCTTCTGGATAGACCCTAGGTCATTTTTAAGGGAGCTCCATCTATTAGAAATAAGGGTGGCACCAAATATTTTGAACCCCCCCCCCCCCTATCAAGAGAGTTTTTTTTGAGTATATTACGGGGTTCTATCAATATAGAAAATGTAGAGTATGTACATTAAGTGGATGTAACCACAGACGTACTCACAAATTCATCTCCTCTATAGCACTGTATTTGAGTTTGAAATAAAATATTTCATTACGTGCTCCACCAAAAGAGTCCTCTACCTGCTCCAATGCCCTTGCGGGCTGCAATACGTGGGCAGAACTAAACGACCCTTGCGTGTGAGATTGAACAAGCACATAACCAACATCCTCACAGGTTTTCCAAAACTCCCAGTCTCTCGGCACTATTTGGAGACCCATGATAAAAACACAGATAAAACCATCTTTCTGGGGATAGATAATTACGCTCCACAGTGGAGAGGAGATTCAATGGTGCGTAGTATTTCCAGGCTAGAAATGGCCTGGATCCACAAAATTAAGTGTTTTACTCCATTTGGCCTAAATGTTGAGGTTGACCTTAACGCATTTATTGACAACTCGTGATCACTTACTATTGATGGATAATGTAATGATTATTACTAGTATTTAAAAAAAAATTCTCTTATTAATGTACACTTGATGTGACTTTGTGATTTCATTACCAATTACTACACATATATCATGCATGAGCTCAGATTATATGCATTGGCACATATATTTTTATTTTTTATCTTAATTTTTACTTTTATTTGTATTTATGTATACAATTTTTTACACCCTATTGATTATTATGTCATCTTGTTAATCTTTGGGTATATATATATCATTTAGAATTTTTTCATTCGTTTTTGGAGTGTCATTCAATTGCATTTTCCTATTCAGCCAGTGGAGGTGCAATTTCTCCTTTTTACGGTTACCATAGGCTGGTTGATTTCCAGCCTATGCAACCTATTTTTTAGTTTATATTCTCTAGTCCCAATTTATTTTATTAATATTTTTTGTGTCTTACAGCTCCTCAGTATGGTTATTCTTTGGAGATTCTGTTCGATTGTATTGTCATAGTTCCGTCGTCTCCAAGTCACATCGAGGCATGGTTCTCGTTGTTTCCTATATATGCGATGCGTCAGTGCGTCACCTGATCCCCCTGTTTCCCATCTTTGTGAGACGAAACGATTGTCGGGAGGTTGACGCGCTGACGTCATCGCCCATAGGACGGGTGTCCGCTTGCCGGCCGGCTCTTTGGCCCAGATTCAGGTACATCTGCGCATTATTGGATCGGCGTAGCGCACCGCCTTTACGTTAGACTTGCGCAATTTTGCAGCGTAATTACCATATTCTCGTAGCTTTTGCGCAAATAGCGAAATAGCGGTCAGTGTGTATTGTGTAGCGGTCAGTGTGTATTGTGTAGCGGTCTGCAGGTAGTGTATTGTGTAGCGGTCAGTGTGTATTGTGTAGCGGTCTGTAGGTACTGTATTGTGTAGCGGTCAGTGTGTATTGTGTAGCGGTCTGTAGGTAGTGTATTGTGTAGCGGTCAGTGTGTATTGTGTAGCGGTCAGTGTGTATTGTGTAGAGGTCTGTAGGTAGTGTATTGTGTAGCGGTCAGTGTGTATTGTTTAGCGGTCTGTAGGTAGTGTATTGTGTAGCGGTCAGTTTGTATTGTGTAGCGGTCTGTAGGTAGTGTATTGTGTAGCGGTCAGTGTGTATTGTGTAGCGGTCTGTAGGTAGTGTATTGTGTAGCGGTCAGTTTGTATTGTGTAGCGGTCAGTGTGTATTGTGTAGCGGTCAGTGTGTATTGTGTAGAGGTCTGTAGGTAGTGTATTGTGTAGCGGTCAGTGTGTATTGTGTAGCGGTCTGTAGGTAGTGTATTGTGTAGCGGTCAGTGTGTATTGTGTAGCGGTCTGTAGATAGTGTATTGTGTAGCGGTCAGTGTGTATTGTGTAGCGGTCTGTAGGTAGTGTATTGTGTAGCGGTCAGTGTGTATTGTGTAGCGGTCTGTAGGTAGTGTATTGTGTAGCGGTCAGTGTGTATTGTGTAGTGGTCTGTGGGTAGTTTAGTGTGTAGCGGTCTGGGGGGGGCGCCACAGGATTAGCTCGCACAGGGCGCCTGTAGGAAGGTCATGTGGCCCCTAAGATCCACCGGCTCGGCTCAGCTGTTCCCGAACCGTCCCGACTTCCCGCCCACAGGCCACAGTGCATTTCAGGCTGCAGTCCGGGTATGCACGACATCCGACCTCCAGGCTCCTCCTCCCGCCCGAGCAGCCCGACTGTCTGCCTGTGCCCGGACCAGGGAAGGAACCAAGAAGAGCAGAAGACCGGCGCTGGTTGAAGTCTGCCTCATCAGACCAGAGTGACAGTCCAGATTAAAAGGTTAGTAAAGCAAATGGAACTGGTGATGATCAGGTGACAAATAGCAGCTTCTGATGGGGCACAGTGTCAGTCGCAGCAATTGATGGGCACACTCACACTGGCACTGGCAGCATTTGATCATGGGGCACAGTAGTGGCAATTGATTGGCACACTGGCACTCTGATAGGGCACAGTAGCTGCAATTGATGGGCACACTCACACTGGCAGCATTTGATCATGGGTACAGTAGCGGCAATTGATTGGCACACTGGCATTCTGATGGGGCACAGCGGCAGCATCTGATGAGGCACAGTAGCGGCAATTAATGGGACCACTGGCAGCATTTGATGGGGCACACTGGCAGCATTTGATGGGGCACACTGGCAGCAATTAATGGGTACAATGGCTATGTTTGATAGCACAGTAGCAGCATCTGATGGGGCACAGTAGCGACAATTGATGGGCACACTGGCAGCATCTGATGGGGCACAGTAGTAGCAATTGACTGGACCACTTGCAGCATTTGATGGGGCACACTGGTGGCAATTGATGGGCACAGTGTCAGAAATTGATGGGTACAGTGGCTGCGTTTGATGCCACAGTGGCAGTATCTGATGGGGCACAGTAGCGACAATTGATCGTCACACTGGCAGTGTAACGGTCACCACCGTTTACGACCTTCCATCCAACCACGACAAGCTTATCTGACACACTCTGACAATCCTGCATACACGATCCATTCCATTTCCCATAATAACCGAGACTCTGCTCTGGTACTGGTTTCAAAATGTATGAAAACTTTAATGGTCTCTTCTCAACTTTTTTATACAGTAAAGGTAATCACAGGACAATGCAGTCCCCACCCCCCATTTCACACACTGAGGCTAATTGTCTAATCGTAGCTAGACATGTCGGCACCGCATCATCAATAGACTTAACTCAGAGAGAATGACAATCCTGTAGATAATGACATCAAAACCAAATACTATCACACAATGATTTTCCCTTTTGAATAATACACAATCACAGATCATTTTCACACCCATATAAGGAACCTCAATCACATTCTAGACAGACAGTACGTCTCTGACACCTTTGTGTACCATAGACAATGTATTGTCTAGGAGTAGATGCAATTAACACCTTTTCAACAGAATATATGTCTTTCACAGTGAATAGCCAACACTGACTGTAAATTCACTAGGTCGTAGGGAACCGTAGAAGGCCTGGTAGATTGCTGCTTGGGTGACTATGCTGGGCAAGGCCCTAAATGGGGAACGAGTAAGGATTTCAGACTTGTCCCTAAAGACGGCACTCTTAAAAGGTAGGCGCTTGCCACTGACTACAGGTTGGTGCTTTTGTACGCCCTGTAGGAGGGACTTGACTGCATGGGCTCGAGAATACTGACAGTTTACTGGGGTCCTGCAGGGACAGGAAATGCTGGACGCCATCTAGATATGGCGTGATACTGAGGTGATGGAGGCCAACTCATTTATCAACCTGACCCCCACGGTCAAGTTGGTAACCAAAGTGTGGAAAGCCATAACGATAGAGGGAGGACAGGTGGGAGTGACCGAGCACACTCCGTTGTGGAAAAACAGGAACCTTCAAGACCTCGAAATAGTGGGAGTGATTAAAGAATGGGCAGTAAAAGGTATAACAAGACTGGCTCAGTTATATGAGGGAAGGACTTTAAAAACATTTGCCACCCTGAGAGAGGAATACGAAATTCCCAATTGCACGTTCTACAGGTATCTCCAAGTTAGGCATGCATTAAATACTCAATTTAAATGGAGCAGGACCAAACTGGATAAAGCCACGAATATCTCAAAGGATAAGAGGAGGGATAGAGAAGAAAGGGTTTATTTCCACAATCTACCCATATATATTTGAGGAGAACATAGAGGGTTCAATGCAGCTTAAAAGTAAAAAGAAATGGGAGGAAGATCTGGGAATAATAACGGAAGACCAATGGAAGACGGTGCTGGAGAGAGGGCAAATGGTCACAGTTTCACCAGCCCAAAAGATATCCTTTTTAAAGATGATACACAGGGCATATTTTACCCCAAAAAGACTATTCAGTTTTGGTTGGAGAACGGATGAAGGGTGCCCAAGATGTCAGGACACAGGGGACTTAATACATATGTTATGGAGATGCCCCAAATTATTTAGGTATTGGCTAGAGATCATCAGAATCATTAACAAAACATATGGGACTAGGTTGGAGATGGACCCTAGAACGTGCATATTGGGAATATGGGAAGAAAGAGTACCACAAAAGCTGTAGCAAGGTGCCTATTCCAGGCAAGAAAATTTATTGCACAAAGATGGCAAGCAGTAAACCCCCCATCATTAAGAGAGTGGACTAATAGTGTGAATGAAACAATATGGAAAGAAAAGACAGCTTATATCAAAAGAGGAAACATTAAGGAATTTGATAAAATATGGAAACCGTGGTTACTTGAAATAGGATATCCGGTATGAAAAGCCAAGGAGCAAACAGTAAACTAAGGGTGGGAGGGGGGGGGGGAGGGAGAGACCTTTTGTATGCCCTGTAGGAGGGACTTGACTGCATGGGCTCGAGAATACTGACAGTTTACTGGGGTCCTGCAGGGACAGGAAATGCTGGACGCCATCTAGATATGGCGTGATACTGAGGTGATGGAGGCCAACTCATTTATCAACCTGACCCCCACGGTCAAGTTGGTAACCAAAGTGTGGAAAGCCATAACGATAGAGGGAGGACAGGTGGGAGTGACCGAGCACACTCCGTTGTGGAATAACAGGAACCTTCAAGACCTCGAAATAGTGGGAGTGATTAAAGAATGGGCAGTAAAAGGGATAACAAGACTGGCTCAGTTATATGAGGGAAGGACTTTAAAAACATTTGCCACCCTGAGAGAGGAATACGAAATTCCCAATTGCACGTTCTACAGGTATCTCCAAGTTAGGCATGCATTAAATACTCAGTTTAATGGAGCAGGACCAAACTGGATAAAGCCACGAATATCTCAAAGGATAAGAGGAGGGATAGAGAAGAAAGGGTTTATTTCCACAATCTACCCATATATATTTGAGGAGAACATAGAGGGTTCAATGCAGCTCAAAAGTAAAAAGAAATGGGAGGAAGATCTGGGAATAATAACGGAAGACCAATGGAAGACGGTGCTGGAGAGAGGGCAAATGGTCACAGTTTCACCAGCCCAAAAGATATCCTTTTTAAAGATGATACACAGGGCATATTTTACCCCAAAAAGACTATTCAGTTTTGGTTGGAGAACGGATGAAGGGTGCCCAAGATGTCAGGACACAGGGGACTTAATACATATGTTATGGAGATGCCCCAAATTATTTAGGTATTGGCTAGAGATCATCAGAATCATTAACAAAACATATGGGACTAGGTTGGAGATGGACCCTAGAACGTGCATATTGGGAATATGGGAAGAAAGAGTACCACAAAAGCTGTAGCAAGGTGCCTATTCCAGGCAAGAAAATTTATTGCACAAAGATGGCAAGCAGTAAACCCCCCATCATTAAGAGAGTGGACTAATAGTGTGAATGAAACAATATGGAAAGAAAAGACAGCTTATATCAAAAGAGGAAACATTAAGGAATTTGATAAAATATGGAAACCGTGGTTACTTGAAATAGGATATCCGGTATGAAAAGCCAAGGAGCAAACAGTAAACTAAGGGTGGGAGGGGGGGGGGGGAGGGAGAGAAGGGGAAAATAAGTATTCACTAGGGGCTAAGTCCAAGATTATTGTATGCGGGGAATGAAAAATGTTTTGTATAAAGAAAATTATGTATGTAATCTGTTTTTTTTTAATATGAAAGATAATGAAATAAAGAGAATAAGTTAAAAAAAAAGATATGGCGTGATAGTATTGTGAGAAAGGGTAAGCTGCGTGTGGCAATACGATATGAAGGCTAGGACGTGTCAAACTGTCATGATCCATGTCATGGCTTTGGTCACCTGCTGGTGGCACTGTTTCTCCCAGCAACAGGGGTGCAGTTCTGGTGTCCACCAGCGGGTGTCTCCCATGGGATGGACTCCTCTCTAATTGGGATGAACTGCTACAGGTATATAAGCCCGCCCTGCACTACAATCCAGTGCTTCAGTATTTTTCCTGTCAGCCCTGTTCCTGTCTGTTTGGATACCTGTTACCAGTTTGTTTCCTGATTTGCTCCCATTGACCCAGGCTTGTACCTTTGGACTCTGCTGTTTTCTTCTATCCCTGATCCCGGCTTGAACCTTGGACTTGCTTGTCTCTCATCCCTGAATTACCTGCTAGCTACGCTTGGATTTCATGTATATATTTGTTTATTAGTTTGGGTGGCTTGATGGTTGCTGTGTTTGTAGATTGCTGTTTGTTTTGTGGATTTTCTGTTTTGCATGTGTACCTTTAATTTAATTAAATACATATTGTTTATTTACCTCTGTGCCTATTTTCCTTAGTGCAGCCCACTGACCTGTTAGCTAATATTGGATGCCTGTGTAGACATCCCCCTGACATAATACTAAAGCCATATAAACAGGTCGGCTGCACTTGGGAAATTGCTTCTGGGCACTTGCTATTCTAAATATGCATCTGGAAGATATTTTGTACCTGTCACTCCTGGCAACAGATGACAGAGATTTCTGCTATCAGGAATTAAGTGAATACACTAGAGAGCAGTTATTGGAATGTATCCGTATGGCTCATGTTTTTGTTGATCGTGGCAGTTTTTTGTTTGAGGATGTGGAGCCATTGATTTGGATCTGCACAGAGTTGGCTCTGTCTGATGCTAATGGTGGACGTGATGATTATACACCTCCTTTTAGTGCAGCTCAGGTAGAGTCTTTGGGCCAGATTCTCATAGAAATCCAGCGGCGTAGCGTAAGCCATTTACACTACGCCGCCGCATCGTACTAGAGCAAGTGCTTTAATCTCAAAGCACTTGCTCAGTAGTTTTCGCCTGCGTCGCGTAAATCGCGCAGCGTAAACCCGCGCAATTTAAATGGGGCGGCTTGTATTTAAATTAAGCGCGCCCCCGCGTCGAACGAACTGCGCATGCGCCGGCCGGGGAAAAAGCCCAGTGCGCATGCTCCAGCTCACGTCGGAAAGTGTTGTTGAAACCGACGTCAAAACGGCGTGAGCGTCATTTACGCAACTCCGTATTCGCAAATGAGTTAGTAAAACGACGTAAGCGACGGAAAAACCCAATGCTGACCCGACGCCATACTTAACATGGCACCCGACGGCATCCGACGGTACTTCGTAAGGTTACTCCACATCGAAGCTGGGGTAACCTTACGCGGACGAAAACGACGTACGCGATGACGGGGCGGCGTAAAAACGATCGGGAATCGGCGTACTAGCCTCATTTGCATATGCAAATGAGAAAACAACGTAAATGCCACCTAGTGGCCGGAGTTGTCATTACAACTACGATCCGCAAGTGTAATGGTTTTACACTTGTCGGATGTTGAAGCGTATCTATGCAAAAGTGATGCTAAGCATCACGCGCATAGATACGAGGCAAAAAAAACGGCGATACGACGGGGTATCTGAGATACTCCGTCGTAACGCCGCTGAGAATCTGGCCCGTTGGTGTGGCTGTTGGAAGATGACTCAGCTTTTTTTCATGAGCAGTACTCAGCTTGTCCTCAACAGGTGCTTGCAGCATGCATTGATTCTGTGCAGTCTCTGGTCAGACAAACAGTGTGCAAATCTGACTTTGTGAAACCATTATTACAAGTTTGGTCCAGTTTCTTGTACTCAGCCCCTGTCAGCTCCCAACCATCCATTTCTTTGTCTAGTTACCAACCTGCTGGGATATCTTTTTCTTTACCCCCAATTCCCACTTCTGCTGAACAATACACCCTGCTAACAACAAAGTACCAGTCCCCTGTTTCCCCCTGCTGCACTTACCCTGCCTTTAACCCTTCTGCTGCTGCTTCTCAACTGCCTCCGTCCGTTCCACCAAAATCCTCAGTGGTGAAACCAAAGAAAAATAAAAGTTTTTTTCCAACCCACTCGATCCTGCCACTAACCCAGCCTGTCTCCACACCAACCAACCTGCTCCAGTCCGCTTGCATGCCAGCACCTGCTGTTTTGTCTGATGTGCCCGTGCCTGTGCCCGTTGCCCAGTCTACAGTTCCAGTACCTGCTATCCAGTCTGATGCACCTGCTGTTCTTCCTGTTGTGCCAGAACCTGCTGTTCTGTCTGATGTGCCCGTGCCTGTGCCCGTTGCCCAGTCTACAGTTCCAGTACCTGCTGCCCAGCTTAAAGGTCCAGTACCTGCTATCCAGTCCGATGCACCTGCTGTTCTGTCTGATGTGCCCGTTGCCCAGTCTCCAGTTCCTGTTCCAGTGTCTCCAGTTCCTGTTCCAGTGTCTCCAGTTCCTGTTCCAGTGTCTCCAGTTCCTGTTCCAGTGTATCCAGTTCCTGTTCCAGTGTATCCAGTTTCTGTTCCAGTGTCTCCAGTTTCTGTTCCAGTGTCTCCAGTTTCTGTTCCAGTGTCTCCAGTTCCTGTGTCTCCAGTTCCTGTTCGTGTGTCTCCAGTTCCTGTTTCGGTGTCTCCAGTTCGTGTATCTCCAGTTCCAGTGTCTCCAGTTTCTGTTCCTGTGTCTCCAGTGTCTCCAGTTCCTGTGTCTCCAGTTCGTGTGGTTCCAGTTCCTGTTCGTGCGTCTTCAGTTCCAGTTCCAGTTCCTGTGTCTCCAGTTCCTGTTGTCCACCCTGGTTACTGGTTTCCAGCCTGACGTGCTTGGTTTCCGGTCCAAAGTACCCGGCTTCCCGTCTGATGTCCCGGTGCCTGACTTTAAGTTTCATGTGTCACTTTCCCAGCCTAATGACCCTGAGTTCGCCACCCTGCCTGTTTTCACCCCTAGATACCAACTTCCAGACCCTGGTGGAGGTAGGATGCAGTTTCTGTTTCTGGACTTGGGGGGCTGGTCTCCCAAGGGGTTAAAGAACTTTGACCAAAATACTTTTTGGGGACTCTTCTGCATCCACGTGCACTACCAGGACAAGGGCAGAATGGGGTGTCCAGAGTCCACCCCTTGGGGGGGGGAACTGTCATGATCCATGTCATGGCTTTGGTCACCTGCTGGTGGCACTGTTTCTCCCAGCAACAGGGGTGCAGTTCTGGTGTCCACCAGCGGGTGTCTCCCATGGGATGGACTCCTCTCTAATTGGGATGAACTGCTACAGGTATATAAGCCCGCCCTGCACTACAATCCAGTGCTTCAGTATTTTGCCTGTCAGCCCTGTTCCTGTCTGTTTGGATACCTGTTACCAGTTTGTTTCCTGATTTGCTCCCATTGACCCAGGCTTGTACCTTTGGACTCTGCTGTTTTCTTCTAACCCTGATCCCGGCTTGAACCTTGGACTTGCTTGTCTCTCATCCCTGAATTACCTGCTAGCTACGCTTGGATTTCATGTATATATTCGTTTATTAGTTTGGGTGGCTTGATGGTTGCTGTGTTTGTAGATTGCTGTTTGTTTTGTGGATTTTCTGTTTTGCATGTGTACCTTTAATTTAATTAAATACATATTGTTTATTTACCTCTGTGCCTATTTTCCTTAGTGCAGCCCACTGACATGTTAGCTAATATTGGATGCCTGTGTAGACATCCCCCTGACACTAACGTTGCCTATTGCTGCTCCGAGGCAAGTGGCCAAAAATTAGCGGTTAGTGTTCCAAACAGTGCGATAGGCCTTCAGTGTGTTGCGTGCTAAGGAGTGGTTAATAAGCTGGGTTGAGTTGGTGAGATGCTACTTCAGTCCATCGTCAGCAATGACCAGGGTGGGACAGGGATGGTTATTGGGTCGGCTCCAGGCTCTTGCTGGAAAAACAAAGTAAGGTTGGAATGGGACAGAGCATCAGCTGCGATTTTGCATTTGCCTGGAATATGTCTACAGAAGATATTAAACTGGTGACGGAGTGACAGCTGCGCGAGCCTGCGCAGGAAGGACGTGATGGGGAGAGGCTTGATCTACCTTAATTGATGAAGTCGGCTGTGGCCTGATTGTCTGTGGTGAAGAACACTGTCTGTCCAGTTCAAGTGTGGCCCCAGACCTGGGCAGCTGCCACAATGGGGTACAGCACGAGGCATGATGAAGACTGGGTGAAGCAGAAATTTAAGAGAATTTCTGGGGGCCAAGGTTTGGAGAACCAGTGGCGGACGAAAAATGCACGCAAAAGCCTGTGGTGGCTCCGCTGACACTGCCGGGATGAAGATTGAAATGCTGTTCTATCAGGTGGGAAAGTTGTCCCACATAGCTAAGTCTGCTACTGATGCTTGGTCTAGTTTGAGAACTTGGACTGGATCTTGCATTGGTGTGAGAAAATCAAGACAATACACAGGTGCTCAACAAGACGATATACGTGCACTCGCAGACCAGCGTGCACTCGCAGACCAGCGTGCACTCGCTGACCAACGTGCACTCGCTGACCAACGTGCACTTGCTGACCAACGTGCACTCGCTGGTGCTGGATGAATGAATGAATGAATGAATGAATGAAAAACTTATATAGCGCAGCACATGCGAAGCAAATCGCCTCTGGGCGCTTGATGTTCCTGTCTCCTTTGAGATCAAAAGAGATGCGTCTTAATCTTTCTCCTGAAGACTAGATAGTTCTCCTCCAGCCGAATACTCGCTGGTAAGGCGTTCCATAGTCTGGGACCCTGGACAGCGAATCTCCTGTCTCCTTTGGACTTGAATCTGGCTTTTGGTATCTGAAGCCGATTTTGATTGGTGGATCGTAGAATACGATTGGGATTGTGAACTTGTAATTTTTCGCATAGATAATGGGGAGCATTCCCATCGATACATCTATGCGTTAGACAGAGAGCTTTAAAGGAGATTCTGTCTCTAACTGGAAGCCAGTGAAGGGATCTCAGTGAAGGTGAGATTGATTCCCAGGGTTTTTTCCCAGTCACAAGTCTGGCGGCCGTATTTTGAACGACTTGAAGACGAGCGATCTGGTACTTGGGGAGTCCGAGGTAAAGGGCATTTGCATAGTCCAGTCTGGAATTTACAATCGCTCCCACCACGACCGCTAAGTCTTTCTTGGGAATAAAAGGCGTGAGTCTGCGTAGTAGGCGCAGCAGATGGTGAGATCCGCTGA
The DNA here is from genome assembly GCA_029574335.1 of Rana kukunoris. Classification (NCBI taxonomy): domain Eukaryota; kingdom Metazoa; phylum Chordata; class Amphibia; order Anura; family Ranidae; genus Rana; species Rana kukunoris. The sequence goes on from CM056052.1 coordinate 380,138,213, forward strand.
CTACTGACCCTATTTGTGCGTTCATTGTCATGTCGGAGTCAAAGATGACCCCAAGACTTTTGACTTTGGCGCTAGGGGTGATAATTTTGCCCAGAATGGGCGGCGGGATCCAAGTTGGTGTCGATAGATTCCTACGCTTGGCGTGAAACAGAAGAAGTTCTGTTTTTGCTCCGTTGAGTTTGAGATAACTCTTTGTCATCCAGTCCTCTATCAAAGAGAGGCATGTCTCTAGATTGAGGTGGTGATCCTTTTTATTGCAAATGCGGAAGTACAGTTGCATGTCATCTGCATAGGAGTGATATAGCAGTTTTTGGCTGCTGATGATTTCGAAAAGAGGACGCACATAGATGTTGAATAACATCGGCGACAGGGGAGATCCTTGAGGGACCCCGCACGATAATGTGCGTTGTTCAGAAGTGAAGGGTCCTAGCTTCACTATTTGCGATCTGTTTTCCAAAAAAGAGGAGAACCAGGATAGATCGCGTTCTGCGACTTTAGCTACTTTAGCCAGCCGAGTCAGCAACAGCTTGTGATCTACTGTAACAAAGGCTGCGCTTAGGTCCAGCAGAACCAGAAGAGATGATTCTCCTTCGTCTGCGGCCTCGAGAACGTCGTCCCATATCTTAAGCAATGCGGTTTCCGTCCCGTGTCCGGGACGGAATCCTGATTGAAATGGGTCGAGTAAGTTGTGGGTGTCTAGATGCTGTTGCAGCTGCTGTACCACTGCTTTCTCCATTACCTTGGAGAGAGCATTTAGGCCTGTTATGGGGCGCCAGTTGAGTGGATCCTTAGGATCCAGGGTGGCTTTCTTCAGGATGGGTTGAATGAAGCCCTCCTTCAACTGGGAGGGCATTATGCCCTCCTTGAAGGATTGGTTGACAAGCTGCGTGACAGGAGGTGCCAAGATGTCGGCGCATTCCTTCAGCAGTTTGGTGGGGATAATATCATTTGGCGCAGTGCTGTTGCGCAGAGTGCCGATGATATTTTTAGTGGTCTGAATGGAGATGGGTTCCAGCTTGAACTCACCTAACTGTGGTGACTTACTGCCGGTGCAGTGTAATCGACTCCGGGGGGGGCTGGAAGAGCGATTGTTTTGCTGAATGCCTTGCCGGATTGCCTCAATTTTGGTAATGAAGCAATCCGCTAACTCATCGCAAAATTCTTGTGAATCCAAGTTGGGGGCCACAAGACATCCTGGATTCATGGTCTGGGTGACCAGCTTGAAGAGTTCGCGGGGGCGATTTAGGGCACCGTTGATAGCCTCCGAAAAGTAATTCTTCTTGGCTTCAAAGATTTGTTTGTAGTATTTTCTAGTTATTACCTTGTAGATCGAGAGGTTCTCATCTGAAGAGTTTCTTTTCCAGGCTGCCTCTGCCCTTCTGCGCTCTTGCTTCAGTAACGCCAGCTGGTTGTTGAACCAGCCGGAGTTATTTTTCCTGATCTGGGTCTTTCGTTTAGGCGCTATCAAGTCAGCTGACTGCAATAGTGCTGTGTTTATGGCCACCAATGTTTCTTCCGCTGTTTGGTGCGGCTGAATTGTATTTATTTTTTCCCCTAATGTGGCTTTGAAAAGCTCAGAGTGGAGCTTCTTCTGACATCTAGTCCAGTGTGTTGTCACTGGATTTGATGTTTTTGTTAAGGGGGGGAAATCGGAAATAATGAATTTAATTGCATGGTGATCTGTCCATGGCAATGGTTCATTTTCCAAGATTTTTATTTCCAGATCTTGTCTGAAAATAAGATCGAGCGTATGACCTGAAGCATGTGTGGGCCCACATACTAGTTGCTGAAGCCCTAATCCTTCTAGGTGGTCGATGCAGGCGTCGGCAATGGGGTCCTGCGGGGAGTTGGCCCAGAGATTGAAATCCCCGAGCAGCAAAAGGTGTCTGCTATTCAGGGTGTAGGTGGAGACAAAATCCGTCAAGGATGGGAGCAGCTGCGACTTGGGGCCAGGTGGCCTATAGCAGAGTAGAATCTGGACGGTCTCCTGGCCGTTTACTTGCAGTTGGAGAGTAAGGGTTTCCATGAATGGAAGAGGGTTTTGGAGGCTTGGTTTTGTGATCGCAAGACGTGTCTTATGAATCACCGCCAATCCTCCTCCTCTGGAATCCTGAACTAACTGCAGGGAAAAATACAGGGAAAAGATGAGTGGCCCGCGTGCCACTAAAGATGAATGGCCAACTAGGTGCCACTGTGTGTTTGTGTGGCTGATTGTTTGTCACTGAGGTGTGTTTGCAAGTTTAGTTTGTATTCGGGTTTGCACGTGGTGCACGCTGCAAAGTGTTTTACACTACTGCAGACAATATTATTTGGTTGCAAGGGTGTCAGTGAGGGTCAGGTTGCTGGGATGATATTGTGTGGTTGCAGGGGCCTCAAGTATGAAGGTTTGTTTTGAGACGGCATTGCGTGGTTGCAAGGGTGTCAGTCTGGTTTGCTGAGACGATGTTGCACAGTTGCAAAGGTTTCGATGATTATGAGGTTGTTTTGAGATGGCCTTGTGTGGTTGCATGGGTCTCAACAAGTGAGGGGTTGCTGAGACGATGTTGCATTTGCAATGGTCTCAAGTGAGTGTTGGGCTGCTGAGATGACTATGTATGGATGCAAAGGTCTGAACGGGATGTAGGTTGCTGAGACGAGATTGTGTGGTTGCAAAGGTCTAGACAAGTTTGAGGTAGCTGAGATGATATTACATTTGCAAGGGTCTCAAATAAGTGTCAAGTTCCTTTTTTTTTTTTTTATGAAAACGACTGTGAATGAAATGCTGGTAAACATTAGTTACCACATCTGGCAGTGTTTACAAGCCATTACAGGCATTGGTGTTTCAAATGCCTCTGAACATCTGACTGAACCCATTTTTTTTCCAGGAAGGTTTCTAACTCAACTGCCTAGAAACGACTATAATGATCCTGTGTATATGTACTGATAAGATAACACGGAGGAGAGATTGGGGACCCTGTGTAGATGTACTGGTAAGATAACAGAGGAGAGATTGGGGGCGGCTGAAAAAACACCCAACTGTTCCTAAGTCACAAAGGTCTTTATCGAGTGGGAGGTTGCAAGGGTCTCAATGAGCGTGGGGCTGCTGAGATGGTATTGTGTTAGCAAGGGTCTCAGGCTGCTGAGACGATTTTGTGTGGTTGCAATGGTCTCAACAGGTGTCAGGTTCCTGGGCCGAGATTGCGTGGTGGCAATTTTTTTTATATATTTTTTGTAAGGGTCATGTGTTGCAAGGGTCTTAACAAGGGTGTCGGCCTGCTAAGGTCATTTTGCATGGTCACAAGGGTCTCGATGAGTGTGGGGCTGCTGAGACGGTATTGCGTTTGCAAGCATCTCAACAAGGGTGTCAGGCTGCTGAGATGATTTTGCATGGTTGCAATGGTCTCAACAGGTGTCAGGTGGCTGGGCCGAGATTGTGAGGTGACAATTTTTATTTTCTCTCTGCACTTATATATTTCTTTTTGCGTTTTTTTTTTTTTTTTATCTATTTTTCCGTATATATATATATATATATATATATATATATATATATATATATATATATATTGCATTTTGTAACGGTCATGTGTTGCAAGGGTCTAAAGCAGGGGTGGGCAATTATTTTTTCGATGGGGCCACATGAAAATACTAAAAATATTTTGGAGGGCCGGGCCAAAAGGCTAAACTCAATACTGCATAAAATCAATTGTATTTCTTTATAAAAAGCAGTAAATATCATTGTTGGACAACTGGTACGAGTACTTGTTATATAGTTAAACAATGAAAAAGTGAGGTTGCCTTACAAGAATTTTTTTTAATTTTTGGACATCGCTCCTGCAGACTGAGTAGTACAGAGTGGGATGAGTAGCACAGGGTGGGATGAGGAGTACAGGGTGGGAATCTGGGATGAGGAGCACAGGGTGGGATGAGGAGCACAGGGTGGGATGAGGAGCACAGGGTGGGAATCTGGGATGAGGAGTACAGGGTGGGATGAGGAGTACAGGGTGGGAATCTGGGATGAGTAGTACAGGGTGGGTTGAGTAGCACAGGGTGGAATGTGGAGCACAGAGTGGGAATCTGGGATGAGGAGTACAGGGTGGGATGAGGAGTACAGGGTGGGATGAGGAGTACAGGGTGGGAATCTGGGATGAGTTGTACAGGGTGGGATGAGATGAGTACAGGGTGGGATGAGATGAGTACAGGGTGGGATGAGATGAGTATAGGGTGGGAAGAGTAGTACAGGGTGGGATGAGATGAGTACAGGGTGGGATGAGATGAGTACAGGGTGGGATGAGATGAGTACAGGGTGGGATGGGATGAGTACAGGGTGGGATGGGATGAGTACAGGGTGGGATGGGATGAGTACAGGGTGGGATGAGATGAGTACAGGGTGGGATGAGATGAGTACAGGGTGGGATGGGATGAGTACAGGGTGGGATGGGATGAGTACAGGGTGGGATAGGATGAGTACAGGGTGGGATGAGATGAGTACAGGGTGGGATGGGATGAGTACAGGGTGGGATGGGATGAGTACAGGGTGGGATGAGATGAGTACAGGGTGGGATGAGATGAGTACAGGGTGGGATGGGATGAGTACAGGGTGGGATGAGATGAGTACAGGGTGGGATGAGTAGTACAGGGTGGGATGAGATGAGTACAGGGTGGGATGAGTAGTACAGGGTGGGATGGGATGAGTAGTACAGGGTGGGATGAGGAGTACAGGGGGAGAGAGCATCTTTTGGGGGGAGAGGGTGGTATGTGGATATGGGCTGGGGAGTGATTTGAGAGGGAAGATGATATGCGCTAGTGGGGGGTCCCCCCCCCCCACTAGCACATATCATCTTCCCTCTCAAATCACTCCCCAGCCTATATCCACATACCACCCTCTCCTCTCCTATCACTTCATAAGTTCACCTCGTATCTGCTCCCCCCCCCCTTACCTCCTGGTTACTGTGCAGCATGGCTCTCTCAGTAGTGTCTCTTCTCGGCTCCTCCTCCTGTACACATTGAGCCAAGAGGGGGGGAGGAGTCGGCGTGTGACTGTGTGTTGCAGTCAGTGGAGAGAGAGGGACGGCTGCACTGTAGCCGAATGACGCTGCGGGACCCCGGACGGCAGATGTCCCGGGTAACCGCGCCACTTTGCGGGGGCCGCGAAAAAGCGCCCCCCCCCTGCGAACACCCCTCCTCCCCCCGCCGGCCCGCGGGGGGAGGAGGGGTGTTCGCAGGGGGGGGCGCTGTTCCAGTGTCTCCAGTTCCTGGAACAGGAACTGGAGACACTGGAACAGGAACTGTTCCAGTGTCTCCAGTTCCAGTGTCTCCAGTTCCAGTGTCTCCAGTTCCTGTGTCTCCAGTTCCTGTTTGTGTGTCTCCAGTTCCTGTTCCGGTGTCTCCAGTTCGTGTATCTCCAGTTCCAGTGTCTCCAGTTTCTGTTCCTGTGTCTCCAGTGTCTCCAGTTCCTGTGTCTCCAGTTCGTGTGGTTCCAGTTCCTGTTCGTGCTTCTTCAGTTCCAGTTCCAGTTCCTGTGTCTCCAGTTCCTGTTGTCCACCCTGGTTACTGGTTTCCAGCCTGACGTGCTTGGTTTCCGGTCCAAAGTACCCAGCTTCCCGTCTGATGTCCCGGTGCCTGACTTTAAGTTTCATGTGTCACTTTCCCAGCCTAATGACCCTGAGTTCGCCACCCTGCCTGTTTTCACCCCTAGATACCAACTTCCAGACCCTGGTGGAGGTAGGATGCAGTTTCCGTTTCCGGACTTGGGGGGCTGGTCTCCCAAGGGGTTAAAGAACTTTGACCAAAATACTTTTTGGGGACTCTTCTGCATCCACGTGCACTACCAGGACAAGGGCAGAATGGGGTGTCCAGAGTCCACCCCTTGGGGGGGGGGGAACTGTCATGATCCATGTCATGGCTTTGGTCACCTGCTGGTGGCACTGTTTCTCCCAGCAACAGGGGTGCAGTTCTGGTGTCCACCAGCGGGTGTCTCCCATGGGATGGACTCCTCTCTAATTGGGATGAACTGCTACAGGTATATAAGCCCGCCCTGCACTACAATCCAGTGCTTCAGTATTTTGCCTGTCAGCCCTGTTCCTGTCTGTTTGGATACCTGTTACCAGTTTGTTTCCTGATTTGCTCCCATTGACCCAGGCTTGTACCTTTGGACTCTGCTGTTTTCTTCTAACCCTGATCCCGGCTTGAACCTTGGACTTGCTTGTCTCTCATCCCTGAATTACCTGCTAGCTACGCTTGGATTTCATGTATATATTCGTTTATTAGTTTGGGTGGCTTGATGGTTGCTGTGTTTGTAGATTGCTGTTTGTTTTGTGGATTTTCTGTTTTGCATGTGTACCTTTAATTTAATTAAATACATATTGTTTATTTACCTCTGTGCCTATTTTCCTTAGTGCAGCCCACTGACATGTTAGCTAATATTGGATGCCTGTGTAGACATCCCCCTGACACTAACGTTGCCTATTGCTGCTCCGAGGCAAGTGGCCAAAAATTAGCGGTTAGTGTTCCAAACAGTGCGATAGGCCTTCAGTGTGTTGCGTGCTAAGGAGTGGTTAATAAGCTGGGTTGAGTTGGTGAGATGCTACTTCAGTCCATCGTCAGCAATGACCAGGGTGGGACAGGGATGGTTATTGGGTCGGCTCCAGGCTCTTGCTGGAAAAACAAAGTAAGGTTGGAATGGGACAGAGCATCAGCTGCGATTTTGCATTTGCCTGGAATATGTCTACAGAAGATATTAAACTGGTGACGGAGTGACAGCTGCGTGAGCCTGCGCAGGAAGGACGTGATGGGGAGAGGCTTGATCTACCTTAATTGATGAAGTCGGCTGTGGCCTGATTGTCTGTGGTGAAGAACACTGTCTGTCCAGTTCAAGTGTGGCCCCAGACCTGGGCAGCTGCCACAATGGGGTACAGCACGAGGCATGATGAAGACTGGGTGAAGCAGAAATTTAAGAGAATTTCTGGGGGCCAAGGTTTGGAGAACCAGTGGCGGACGAAAAATGCACGCAAAAGCCTGTGGTGGCTCCGCTGACACTGCCGGGATGAAGATTGAAATGCTGTTCTATCAGGTGGGAAAGTTGTCCCACATAGCTAAGTCTGCTACTGATGCTTGGTCTAGTTTGAGAACTTGGACTGGATCTTGCATTGGTGTGAGAAAATCAAGACAATACACAGGTGCTCAACAAGACGATATACGTGCACTCGCAGACCAGCGTGCACTCGCAGACCAGCGTGCACTCGCTGACCAACGTGCACTCGCTGACCAACGTGCACTTGCTGACCAACGTGCACTCGCTGGTGCTGGATGGAATCCCGAACTAACTGCAGGGAAAAATACAGGGAAAAGATGAGTGGCCTGCGTGCCACTAAAGATGAATGGCCAACTAGGTGCCACTGTGTGTTTGTGTGGCTGATTGTTTGTCACTGAGGTGTGTTTGCAAGTTTAGTTTGTATTCGGGTTTGCACGTGGTGCACGCTGCAAAGTGTTTTACACTACTGCAGACAATATTATTTGGTTGCAAGGGTGTCCGTGAGGGTCAGGTTGCTGGGATGATATTGTGTGGTTGCAGGGGCCTCAAGTATGAAGGTTTGTTTTGAGACGGCATTGCGTGGTTGCAAGGGTGTCAGTCTGGTTTGCTGAGACGATGTTGCACGGTTGCAAAGGTCTCGATGATTATGAGGTTTGTTTTGAGATGGCATTACATGGTAGCAAGGGTCTCAGTCTGGTTTGCTGAGACGATATTGCACGGTTGCAAAGGTTTCGATGATTATGAGGTTGTTTTGAGATGGCCTTGTGTGGTTGCATGGGTCTCAACAAGTGAGGGGTTGCTGAGACGATGTTGCATTTGCAATGGTCTCAAGTGAGTGTTGGGCTGCTGAGATGACTATGTATGGATGCAAAGGTCTGAACGGGATGTAGGTTGCTGAGACGAGATTGTGTGGTTGCAAAGGTCTAGACAAGTTTGAGGTAGCTGAGATGATATTACATTTGCAAGGGTCTCAAATAAGTGTCAAGTTCCTTTTTTTTTTTTTTTTTATGAAAACGACTGTGAATGAAATGCTGGTAAACATTAGTTACCACATCTGGCAGTGTTTACAAGCCATTACAGGCATTGGTGTTTCAAATGCCTCTGAACATCTGACTGAACCCATTTTTTTTTCCAGGAAGGTTTCTAACTCAACTGCCTAGAAACGACTATAATGATCCTGTGTATATGTACTGATAAGATAACACGGAGGAGAGATTGGGGACCCTGTGTAGATGTACTGGTAAGATAACAGAGGAGAGATTGGGGGCGGCTGAAAAAACACCCAACTGTTCCTAAGTCACAAAGGTCTTTATCGAGTGGGAGGTTGCAAGGGTCTCAATGAGCGTGGGGCTGCTGAGATGGTATTGTGTTAGCAAGGGTCTCAGGCTGCTGAGACGATTTTGTGTGGTTGCAATGGTCTCAACAGGTGTCAGGTTCCTGGGCCGAGATTGCGTGGTGGCAATTTTTTTTATATATTTTTTGTAAGGGTCATGTGTTGCAAGGGTCTTAACAAGGGTGTCGGCCTGCTAAGGTCATTTTGCATTGGTCACAAGGGTCTCGATGAGTGTGGGGCTGCTGAGACGGTATTGCGTTTGCAAGCATCTCAACAAGGGTGTCAGGCTGCTGAGATGATTTTGCATGGCTGCAATGGTCTCAACAGGTGTCAGGTGGCTGGGCCGAGATTGTGAGGTGACAATTTTTATTTTCTCTCTGCACTTATATATTTCTTTTTGCGTTTTTTTTATTTTTTTATCTATTTTTCCGTATATATATATATATATATATATATATATATATATATATATATATATATATATATTGCATTTTGTAACGGTCATGTGTTGCAAGGGTCTAAAGCAGGGGTGGGCAATTATTTTTTCGATGGGGCCACATGAGAAACTAAAAATATTTTGGAGGGCCGGGCCAAAAGGCTAAACTCAATACTGCATAAAATCAATTGTATTTCTTTATAAAAAGCAGTAAATATCATTGTTGGACAACTGGTACGAGTACTTGTTATATAGTTAAACAATGAAAAAGTGAGGTTGCCTTACAAGAATTTTTTTTTAATTTTTGGACATCGCTCCTGCAGACTGAGTAGTACAGAGTGGGATGAGTAGCACAGGGTGGGATGAGGAGTACAGGGTAGGAATCTGGGATGAGGAGCACAGGGTGGGATGAGGAGCACAGGGTGGGATGAGGAGCACAGGGTGGGATGAGGAGCACAGGGTGGGAATCTGGGATGAGGAGTACAGGGTGGGATGAGGAGTACAGGGTGGGAATCTGGGATGAGTAGTACAGGGTGGGTTGAGTAGCACAGGGTGGAATGTGGAGCACAGAGTGGGAATCTGGGATGAGGAGTACAGGGTGGGATGAGGAGTACAGGGTGGGATGAGGAGTACAGGGTGGGATGAGGAGTACAGGGTGGGAATCTGGGATGAGTAGTACAGGGTGGGATGAGATGAGTACAGGGTGGGATGAGATGAGTACAGGGTGGGATGAGATGAGTATAGGGTGGGAAGAGTAGTACAGGGTGGGATGAGATGAGTACAGGGTGGGATGGGATGAGTACAGGGTGGGATGGGATGAGTACAGGGTGGGATGGGATGAGTACAGGGTGGGATGGGATGAGTACAGGGTGGGATGAGATGAGTACAGGGTGGGATGGGATGAGTACAGGGTGGGATGGGATGAGTACAGGGTGGGATGAGTAGTACAGGGTGGGATGAGATGAGTACAGGGTGGGATGAGATGAGTACAGGGTGGGATGAGATGAGTACAGGGTGGGATGGGATGAGTACAGGGTGGGATGAGATGAGTACAGGGTGGGATGAGTAGTACAGGGTGGGATGGGATGAGTAGTACAGGGTGGGATGAGATGAGTACAGGGTGGGATGAGATGAGTACAGGGTGGGATGAGTAGTACAGGGTGGGATGGGATGAGTAGTACAGGGTGGGATGAGGAGTACAGGGGGAGAGAGCATCTTTTGGGGGGAGAGGGTGGTATGTGGATATGGGCTGGGGAGTGATTTGAGAGGGAAGATGATATGCGCTAGTGGGGGGTCCCCCCCCCCACTAGCACATATCATCTTCCCTCTCAAATCACTCCCCAGCCTATATCCACATACCACCCTCTCCTCTCCTATCACTTCATAAGTTCACCTCGTATCTGCTCCCCCCCCCTTACCTCCTGGTTACTGTGCAGTATGGCTCTCTCAGTAGTGTCTCTTCTCGGCTCCTCCTCCTGTACACATTGAGCCAAGAGGGGGGGAGGAGTCGGCGTGTGACTGTGTGTTGCAGTCAGTGGAGAGAGAGGGATGGCTGCACTGTAGCCGAATGACGCTGCGGGACCCCGGACGGCAGATGTCCCGGGTAACCGCGCCACTTTGCGGGGGCCGCGAAAAAGCGCCCCCCCCCCTGCGAACACCCCTCCTCCCCCCGCCGGCCCGCGGGGGGAGGAGGGAGGCCTGTGAACATAGCAACAGGCAGACAAACGAGCCAGCTTGGGGGCCCCTTTCTGGTCTGGTTTGCCTGTCCTGTTGCAAAAGGGGCGCAGCTATCCGGGGGCCGGATTAAAAGGTCCGCCGGGCCGTACTTTGCCCACCTCTGGTCTAAAGGGTGTCAGGCTGCTGAGACGATATACGCGGGGTTGCAAGGATCTCAATGAGTGTGAGGGCTGCTGAGACGATATTGCGTTTGCAAGGGTCTCAACAAGGGTGTCAGGCTGCTGAGACGATTTTGCGTAGTTGCAGCCGTCTCAACAGGTGTCAGGTTGCCGGGGGGCTGAGATTGCCTGGTGGTAACGTTTTTTTTTTTGCGTTTTTATATATATTTATTATTTTATTTTGCGTTTTGTAAAGGTCATGTGTTGCAAGGGTCTTAACAAGGGTGTCAGGCTGCTGGGATGATTTTGCGTGGTTGCAGGGATCTCAATGAGTGGTGCTGCTGAGACGATATTGCGTTTGCAAGGGTCTCAACAAGGGTGTCAGGCTGCTGAGACGATTTTGCATGGTTGCAATGGTCTCAACAGGTGTCAGGTTGCCGAGGGGCTAAGATTGCGTGGTGGCAACGTTTTTTTTTTGCATTTTTATATATTTTTTTTATTTTATTTTGTGTTTTGTAAAGGTCATGTGTTGCAAGGGTCTTAACAAGGGTGTCAGGCTGCTGAGATGATTTGCATGGTTGCAAGGTCTCAATCAATAAGAATTGGGTTACTGAGAAAGGATAGAAACACCTGGTTTGTTTGTACCTTAAGCAAGCAGTATAAGGTAGAAGGACAACGCCTGTTTGAATCGTAGGTTCCATAGGGGCCACTAATGAACGATATGCGAGAAAACGAATGGTAGCAAATTGATAGGACATAAAGAATGTAATAACAAATTTTAAATGCGACAGTGGGCCATGCGAGTGAGTTTGCGGCGGACTGTGGCTGGAGTGAAACATGTAGGAAAGGTGTAGTGTGATGCCATGCATGGGGCAAAACAACAAGGTTTGGTGTAGCAAATAGAACACGAGAAGTGCGTACGAATATTTTATAAGCTCCACTGTGGGAACCGAACATATAATGCGGGTGACACCATGAGTGGCCACGAATTTTGACATGACAAACAAGCTAACGAATCCTACCTGGGACAATGAACATGCAACTGGGTTTGCTTGGACTGGAGTGGATGTGCAACACATCCGAAGAGTGTGGTATGGTGTGGCGCCATGCATGACGCACAGGCAATAACTTTAGTAAATAAATGAGAGAGAAAAACCGTGTACAAACAATTCGTAAGTTCCGCTGCGGAAACTAAAACGCACGGCATGGGGGAAACATAGAATGGCAATGGTGGAAAGTATGCAATGTATCTGATACAAAACGGTTATAAAGAGAAATGACTGATACAAAAACGGTTGTAAAATGCATGAAACAAATCCGATACGAATCGGAAGTAAGGAGTGTTGAACAAATCTGCTGTGAATTGGTTGTAGAATGTATGCTACTCCTTGCTGTGAAACCGAGCACCTACCAGCCACCCATCCCCCAGGCTAATCAAGTGCAGACAAGGCAGCAGGTGAGTTCAATTACCACCTCAATCTGCCAAAGAACCCATACAAAGAATATATGCTAATCTCCAAATGAATGAGACAGCAAGCATGGACACTGAATATACAAATAAATAGTTTGTTTGGCAGGAGGAAGTTACAAATGTACCAAGCTTGTAACTAAGATGTTAGAACATGAGCAACAATAACTCAGAGGCAGATTTTTACAAAAAAAATGCAGGATAGGAAGCATAACGAATTGCAAGATTGCACATGATACAAAAGGTTTGAATACAACCTGCGACAGTAAGTGGGAACCGCCGTCGAAGACCATGAAAGGAGAAGCCGCAATGCACTTGCGATGTCAAATGCGATTGAATGCGCAGACTCACGGACATGAGGTGAGCTGGGAAGAGTCAGCTCAGTGACGTGTAGTACTGCACACTGAACCGACAAAAAGCATGTGTGAGTGGGCTGCTTAAATACCCTCCGGGCTCCTCCCATAAACTCAGGTCACCATACTGGCCTTCATACATATATATATATATATATATATATATATATATATATATATATATATATATATATATATATATATATATATATATATATATAAATATATATATATATGTATGTGTACAGTACAGACCAAAAGTTTGGACACACCTTCTCATTCAAAGAGTTTTCCTTATTTTTATGACTATGAAAATTGTAGATTCACACTGAAGGCATTAAAACTATGAATTAACACATGTGGAATTATATACATAACAAAAAAGTGTGAAACAACTGAAAATATGTCATATTCTAGGTTCTTCAAAGTAGCCACCTTTTGCTTTGATTACTGCTTTGCACACTCTTGGCATTCTCTTGATAAGCTTCAAGAGGTAGTCACCTGAAATGGTCTTCCAACAGTCTTGAAGGAGTTCCCAGAGATGCTTAGCACTTGTTGGCCCTTTTGCCTTCACTCTGCGGTCCAGCTCACCCCAAACCATCTCGATTGGATTCATGTCCGGTGACTGTGGAGGCCAGGTCATCTGGCGCAGCACCCCATCACTCTCCTTCTTGGTCAAATAGCCCTTACACAGCCTGGAGGTGTGTTTGGGGTCATTGTTCTGTTGAAAAAAAAATGATGGTCCAACTAAACGCAAACCGGATGGAATAGCATGCCGCTGCAAGATGCTGTGGTAGCCATGCTGGTTCAGTATGCCTTTAATTTTGAATAAATCCCCAACAGTGTCACCAGCAAAGCACCCCCACACCATCACACCTCCTCCTCCATGCTTCACGGTGGGAACCAGGCATGTAGAGTCCATCCGTTCACCTTTTCTGCGTTGCACAAAGACATGGTGGTTGGAACCAAAGATCTCAAGTTTGGACTCATCAGACCAAAGCACAGATTTCCACTGGTCTAATGTCCATTCCTTGTGTTCTTTAGCCCAAACAAGTCTCTTCTGCTTGTTGCCTTTCTTTAGCAGTGGTTTCCTAGCAGATATTCTACCATGAAGGCCTGATTCACACAGTCTCCTCTTAACAGTTGTTCTAGAGATGTGTCTACAGCAAAAGGTGGCTACTTTGAAGAACCTAGAATATTACATATATTTTCAGTTGTTTCACACTTTTTTGTTATGTATATAATTCCACATGTGTTAATTCATAGTTTTGGTGCCTTCAGTGTGACTCTACAATTTTCATAGTCATGAAAATAAAGAAAACTCTTTGAATGAGAAGGTGTGTCCAAACTTTTGGTCTGTACTGTGTGTGTGTGTGTGTGTGTGCGTGTGTATATGTGTATATATATATATATATATATATATATATATATATATATATATATATATATATATATATATATATATATTTACAGTGGTATACTTTTTTTTAAAAGCAGATTCTCCATATGTTAGTTATAGCTTTTTTTATGGAAATGCTAACCTACCAATTTTACAGTGACTTGAATTAAAGAACAGTGATTGAATTTGTACAGTATTTCATATTGGCAACAATCTGCCTTTAACGCCATGGCTTGGGTACAAATCACTAAAAGAGAGCAATTTGTAGCAGCGATTGCCAAAGGAATGATGCAACACGAATCTGACACGGAGCTGTGAAGTAAAATACATTGCTGTCATTAGCAATTCATTGTGGCAAGGAATTGCCTGTCTAACACGGCAACAAGTATCTTACATGCACTAATGTTTTTAAGAACAGGTACTATGCTAGCAGCCGTAAGCCTCTGGCGTTCGGGTACTTCATTTCCCGAACCGCGATTACCCGGACTCCCCTGATAGACCACACATTAACCACTTAACCCCCGGACCATATTGCTGGTCAAAGACCAGAGCACTTTTTGTGATTCGGCACTGCGTCGCTTTAACTGACAATTGCGCGGTCGTGTAATGTGGCTCCCAAACAAAATTGGCGTCCTTTTTTTCCCACAAATAGAGCTTTCTTTTGGTGGTATTTGATCATCTCTGCGGTTTTTATTTTTTGCGCTATAAACAAAAATAGAGCGACTATTTTGAAAAAAATGCAATATTTTTTACATTTTGCTATAATAAATATCCCCCAAAAATATATAAAAAAACTTTTTTTTTCCTCAGTTTAGGCCGATACGTATTTTTCTACATATTTTTCGTAAAAAAATCGCAATTAGCGTTTATTGATTGGTTTGCACAAAATGTATAGCGTTTACAAAAAAGGGGGTAGTTTTATGGCATTTTTATTAATATTTTTTTTTTACTAGTAATGGCGGCATTCAGCGTTTTTTTTTTCAGTACCGAGACATTATGGCGGACACATCGGACAATTTTGACAAATTTTTGGGACCATTGGCATTTTTATAGCGATCAATGCTATAAAAATGCATTGGATTACTATAAAAATGCCATTGGCAGTGAAGGGGTTAACACTAGGGGGCAGGGAAGGGGTTAAGTGTGTTCCTGGGTGTGTTCTAACTGTATGGGGGGGTTGACTCATTGGGGAAATCACTGATCTTCTGTTCATTCATTGTATGAACAGGAGATCAGCGTTTCCCCCGCTGACAGGACCGAGAGCTTTGTGTTTACACACAAAGCTCCCGGTCCCCACCGGGAACGCGCGCGCGACTCGGGGGACGAGCAGTGGCACCGTCCCGCCGTATAACGACGGTGGGCGGTCGGCATGTGGTTAAAGTGTTAAACCTAAATTTAAAAAAAACTGCATATAGATGCCTGTGTTCTCATACAGGTGAGTCTAAATGTATCCTGTTTTATTTATGGATGTTGTGGAAAATACCTGGTTTCTTTAACCACTTAACGCCCGCCCACTGTATATATATATGTCCTATTTTTAAAGATAGATATCTCGGTAACGGCAGCAGCTCCTGCCACAACTGAGATATCCATCTGTACAGTGGACGGGCCTGCACACGATAACGGTGGTCTCCGCATCGGATTCGCCGCGAGGTTGCCGTTATCGGTGGCGGGAGAGGGGCCCCCCCTCCTGCCGCTCTCCCGCGCCCTCCGCCGCTTACCGCAGCCGTCGGCGGAGGCGATCGGGTCTGCTCGTCCGCTGTCCGGGGATGCGAGTGAGGGAAAAATGTCCCTCACCCGTCCCCATAGCTCTGCTGGGCGGAAGTGACGTCAAAACATCAGTCCCGCCCAGCGTCTTAAAGAGACAATTTTTTTGTTTACCTTTTTTTCTTTTTTCTTTTTCATTTAAGCCTAAATATGAGATCTGAGGTCTTTTTGACCCCAGATCTCATATTTAAGAGGACCTGTCTTGCTTTTTTCTATTACAAGGGATGTTTACATTCCTTGTAATAGGAATAAAAGTGATAATTTTAGCGAGTAGCGCCCGCATATGAAAACGGCGTTCAAACCACACAAGTGAGGTATCGCCGCTATCGTTAGAGCGAGAGCAATAATTCCAGCCCTAGACCTCCTCTGTAACTCAAAAAATGCAATCTATAGAATTTTTTAAACGTCGCCTATCAAGATTTTTAAGGGTAAAAGTTTGACGCCATGCCACGAGCGGGCGCAATTTTTAAGTGTGACATGTTGGGTATCATTTTACTCGGCGTAACATTATCTTTCACAATATGTAAAACAATTGGGCCAAATTTATTGTTGTCTTATTTTTTAATTAAAAAAGTGAATTTTTTCCAAAAAATGTGCGCTTGTAAGACCGCTGCGCAAATACGGTGTAACAAAAAGTATTGCAATGACTGCCATTTTATTCTCTAGGGTGTTAGAAAAAATATATATAATGTTTGGGGGTTTTAAGTAATTTTCTAGCAAAAAAAATGTTTTAGTCTCGTAAACACGAAATCTGAAAAACACCCTCGGTCCTTAAGTGGTTAACGTACATCACGGGACACAGAGCTTAGTCATAACATAGTGGGATGTATGGTCACCAGAGGTGATTGGACACTGGCACAACCAATGAGAACAAGTTCCCCTCCATATAACCCCTCCCATACAGGAAGTACCTTCGTTTTTTCACCAGTGTCTAAAAAGATTGGACGCGATGAAGATAGTGCTAAAAAAAGCTCTGCCATAGAGGCCCCTGGGGCAAAAGAGCTATAATTCAGGTGCATCCAAGACGCTTAAATTATTACGCCATAATTGGATGGTATCCGGGTCTCGCGCATGAGGTGTCACCTGTAATGTCTCTCTTTGGAGGACTGGGCTCTAGGATCCAGCACTTTTGCTTTTTTACAAACACTAAAAGTCCTGGAAGAGTCTTTTATAGGGCCCAGGGAAAAGGCATCCTTTAAGTATGAAACCAAATCCCTGAAGGTTGGCACACAATACCCGTCGTGATGGGTGAAGATTTTTTTTTCTGATTTTCAGCAAACCTGCGGCGTGGATCAGGTAAGCAGAAAAAAAATATTAAGCATTTATCTTAAAAACTTTTCCTTGTAAGTGGGTGTCTTCTCTATTTCTGCCACAGAGGGAGTAAAGAGTCAAGTTTTTACTCATCAAGCTCCAGACAGTGTCAGGTCGGTTCAGACAGCACACTCTTTGCTGCAGAGCTCCGCCGTGGGGCGATCAGGTCTTTTTTCCTCACTGCCATAATGCAGGAGAATCCTGCTTCCCTCAGAGATGCCAAACCCCACAGGGGCGCGCTTTAGGGGGGTAAAGATGAAGGGGCAGATCATGGGCGTGCACTGGCGCACACACGTGCGCGGGCACATCATCCACTGCATTTTTGCAGGCAGAAGCATGTTAAAGCCTCTCAAAACCTGCAGCTCTCCCCTAATCTGGGACACAGCGTCTTGCAAAAGGACACGTAAGATCTCTATGTGGTTGGTTATCTGGGCACCCCCAATAGAGGACACCCACTGGGCATGAAACTGTGTGTTTAGTTGCATACTGTATGTAAAAGGCTTAACTAGCACAGGAGTATATGCTGTTGTACCTTGGCTTTGTTGCTTGGTAATATGTCTTTCCAAAGAAAAAAATACAGGGGTTCAAAAAGACAAAAAAGCATTGCCACCTGGGACGAGAGCCTCTAGCCAGGCCCGCTTGGTACTTTCCTCTCCAGTAATATATGACACACCTGTGCAGGATGAGCCATTAACTCCTTCAGGAGCAACAGCCTCTCCTGTAGTTCCTTGGCCTGTATATGTCACTGAGGACTCTTTGGCAGTAGCCCTTAACAGTTTAGAAAGAAAAATCGCTTTGTTTTTTGCAAAGTCCTCACAAAAGGACAAAATGCGAAGCAGAGCTCATTCTGTTACTTCAGATCTCCCTTCAGAAAGATCTGAAGATGATGAGGATGAGGATGAGGAGGACATAGCGCCATCAGAGGAGGAGTCAGAAGGTGCTGGGATTTCAGAAGAACATTTCTCTGCTTCCCAGGTTAAGCTGCAATATTATACTGAAACAGTATGCTCTGCATGTAAATTGCCTTCTTCGGAGGTAACTGACTCCCCTGTCTCTTCTCTGGGTTCTGGGTTCTTTGAAATCCCCACAGGCTGCATGTTCCTTTCCGGTTCATCCTTTATTAAAGAATCTGATATACGCAGACATTTTCTATCCAATGGAGGAGAAGTTTACCAAGAAATGGAGCTTGCCTTCAGTAGATGTGGCTATTTCTTGTGTAAATAAAAGCTTAACCTGTCCTGTAGACAATGCTCAGTTATTTAAAGATCCTTCTGAGAAAAAGTTGAAATCTTTACTGAAGTCTTCCTTTCTCCTGTCTGTGGAGGCACTGCAGGCATTGCCATTTTGCGGGTCAAAATGTAGGCAAGATCTAACGCCATCAATGATAACAACAATAAAAGCATGGAAAATCGCTATGGCAAGAGAAAGAAACTTAAAAACAGATACATCTCCGAATACTCCACTATGGAAATATCCAGAGCTTACACATCTAGCTTCCATACAAGATCCCAGGGCATGGACAAAATATGAAGTTAAAAAAATATCACAAGTAATACATGAGGAAAACATATCCTCATTTGTAGACATGACACAGAATTGGAACATTCCCGAGAGTTACTTTTTTAGACACATGCAGTTGGCGCACGCCCTGTTGGCTCAGTTCCCTGAAGAGATTCCACAGTTAATAGAATCAGGTTTATAACAAATAGTGAGAAAGAAAAGGCAAAAAGGAATGGTTTCAATTCTATATACCTATCTAATAAAAACAGAACCGTCAAATATAAACAAACTATGGGAGTGCTGGATAAGAGATGTCCCAAAACTATCTGCAGAAAATTGGGGGGAGATATATAAATTTCCATTTCAGATCTTAGTCTCACTACGAGACAAATGAATTCAATTTAAAATAACACACAGAAGTTATAACACACAGTATAAAATATTCAAAATATCTCCATCAAATTCTCAAAATTGTTGGAGATGTGCGGGTTCCCCCGGGAAATTTTATCCATGTATTCTGTTCATGTCCGAAGATAATAGTATTTTGGAGAGAGATCCTGAGAGTAATTGATAAAGTGACAGCAGTTTCGCTTGACCTAGAGGCAGAGATCTGCCTACTGGGACTAGTGGAGGAAAATAAGGCCTCTATAGAAAGAAGAACACAGGTTGGCCTGCTGCTCTTCTATGCAAGAAAAGCAATAGTTTTAAATTGGAAGAAGGTGGAAGCCCCTTCGTTAGCACAGTGGAAAAACCTAGTAAATAGCAATGTGTCACTATATAGGGAGACATATTATAACAGAGGAAATGGGTAGAAATATGGAAAAATATGGATGAACTGGATAGAACATGTTACGATGGCTTCAGGATAGAGGGATATTTAAGTGAGATGAAAAAAAACACACATGGATGAAAGAGATAAGAAAGATATTAAGGGCCAGATTCACATAGAATCTGCGGCGGCGTAGCGTAAGCCATTTACACTAAGCCGCCGCAACTTAATTCAAAGGGGGCGGCTTGTATTTAAATTAAGCGCGCCCCCGCGTCGATCGAACTGCGCATTCGCCGGCCGGGAAAAAAGCCCAGTGCGCATGCTCCAGCTCACGTCGGAAAGCGTAGTTGAAATCGACGTTAAAACGACGTGATCGTCACTTACGCAATGCCCTATTCGCGAACGACTTAGTAAAACGACGTAACCAATGGAAAAAGACGACGCTGACCCGACGCCATACTTAACATGGCAACGACGGAACTTCGTAAACTTTGTAAACCTACCCCTCATATAGCAGGGGTAGGTTTACGCTTACGGAAACGACGTAAACGACGATGGGGCGGCGTTAAAACGTTCGGGAATCGGCGTATTAGGCTCATTTGCATAGGCAAATGAGAAAACAACGTAAAGGCCACCTACCGGCCAGAAAAGTAATTACATCTACGATCCGACAGTGTAAGTGTTTTACACCTGTCGGATCTTCACTGTATCTATGCGTAAGTGATTCTAGGAATCACACGCATAGATACCCAGTAAAAAAAAACTCCTGCGATACACCGTCGTATCTCTTTTGAGAATCTGGCCCTTAATGTTTAAAAGTGTAAATGTATAAGAGTATTCTATATGAATGTGATGAAATGATGTTTATCAATATTATTTTATTAGAAATTTTCGAGTAAGTTTAACAATTTAAGATGTTAAATGTATATATGGATATGAAAGAGAAAAATGTATAAAAAAAAAAAAAGTCTTCTTTTCTCCTGGCAGGTGCAGTAACCCAACCTGCCGTGGCGGCAGTGGTATGTGTCATGTATTAAAGGTGAAACAAGGGTTGAAAGACCTGCCTCCGGAGCAGATCTAATTTTGAGAGAATATGCCCAGGGCCTTATGTTTCACAATAGATGCCATCAGGGATTCAATTGAACAAGCATCTTGTCTTACGCTCCAACTGATGCACATGCGCAGAATTCTTTGGATGAAGCATCGGTCAGAGGAAGCCACATGCAAAAAGCTGTTGACCAGCTTTCCCTTCCATGGTGAACGCCTTTTTGGGGATGATTTGGAAAAATATATCAAGCGGCAAGACTACTCTGTTGCCGGAAAAGAGGAAAAACAAACGTCCTTGTTTTTAAACGTTCTCTCTCCCCAGCTCCTGGAACATCTGCCTCTAGGTAGTGGCAACGGCAGTGTCAGACAGCCTCAAAGGCTAAAGACCAGGGCCAGGCTCAGAAAAACAGGAAGAAGTGGGGGCAAAGAGCTAACAAGCGAAGCCCCAAATCTTCCTCCTGAAGGGGCACCCCCGCTCGGCCGAGTGGGGGAGCGGCTTTGGCAGTTTTCAGCGGCTTGGAAGACAGAGATCCAGGACAAATGGGTGGTTTCGGCTGTATCCCTGGGGTACAAGCTGTAATTTCGAAAACCAACAAAAAGAGATTCTTTCTTCTGAGGTTTGGATTACTTGCTGTCTCAGTGGGTAATAAAGAAAGTCCCTCTAAGGCCGCGTACACACGATGGAATTTATCTGCTGGAAATGGTCCGACGGATGTCCCATACTGAAAGCTTTCATTTTTGCTTGTGTTTTTTGTATTTGACACTGTTTGCTAGCCAGATGTCCCAACATTATTTTTTGTTCTCCACATTTTTAGGATGTATATTTTTACTTAATGTTGAGCGTATCATAATTTTTTTTTTTTGCAACTTTTTTTTTTTTTTTTGCAACTTATGTCTTTTTTGTTGTTTCATCATTTTTTTTTTTGCAACTTTTTTTTTTTTAACTTATGTTTTTTTTTGGGGGGGTTTACCAAGTTCAACCACAAAAGGTGCCCCCCCCCCCCAAGGAGTTTGTGTCCTTTGCAAATGACACATTGGGCCAGATTCAGGTAGGAGAGCGGATCTTTATTCTGGAGTAACGTTCGTCATTTACGTTACTCCGGCGAAACTTAAGGAGCAAGTACTGTATTCACAAAGCACTTGCTCCTAAAGTTGCGGCGGCGTAGCGAAAATGAGCCCGCGGAATTCAAAATGGGTGGGTAGGGGGCGTGTATTATTTAAACTAGGCGCGATCCCGCGGCGAACGTACTGCGCATGCGTCGACTGTCAGTGCGCATGCTCCAAATTCTGTCAGTGCGCATGCTCCAAATTCTGTCAGTGAACGTCAATGACGTCAATCCCCATTCACGGACGTTTTATGCAAACGACGTTAAACTTTTTCAATTCGACGCGATCACGAAGGCCATACTTAACATAGGATACTCCACCTAGGGGGCATGTTTTTCTTTACGCCGCGTATCGCTTACGGAAACGTCGGAAAGTCACTGTGTCGGGCCCGCGTACGATCGTGAATTGCCGTCTCTCGCTGATTTACATATTCTCGGCGTAAATCAGTGGGAACGCCCCGAGCGCCCTTTTTAAAATTGCAGTTCCGATACGACGGCGAAATACAATTACGCCGCTCGTATATGAACTCAATCCCGGCGTATCTTGTTTTCTGCATACAGAAAACAGATAAGCCGGCTCAAAGTGTGAGTTAAGCTGGCGAATCACTGATACTCCAGCGTAACTCTACCTGAATCTGGCCCATTGTATTTTCCAAATATTTGATGCTTACTCACCACAGTATAAAACACACTAGACAAGGTTTGAAAGTAAATACAAAAGCCATTTATTTTCGGCCAAAAAAGAAATTATAAATCACCAGAACGGCAGCACTTGATGAGATTGCAACATACATGCAGACTTGGTGATTACAACATGATCAAGGATAAAATTAGTAACCTCAGGAGCCAAGAACAAAAATCAGAATCAGCAGCACATGACCAAAGGAACCCAAGCTGTGCTACTCCAACGAGCTCAGTTTTTTGGATAATCAACTGGAAGGCAGGGAATCACCTTCTCGACTTCCTTCCATACTTCCTTCCAGGCTGCCTTGCAGCGGAACTTCCACGGGTCCATCCACGGACCCTTGCAGGTGGGGATGATGTGGCAGCAGGAGGAGGATGATGATGATGGGGAGCAGGCCGGGCCGGGTCACACAGCACAGTGTCCCTGCTCAACTGGTCCCTTTTCATCCAGGCCAGGCCCTGATTAATGAGGTCATTTGCCAGGCTCCTTTGCTCCTCCCCCCCTTGGTTGAGCTCATTGGCCACAAATGCGCTATAGCATTCGGTGGGGTTGAGGGGGCCCTCATAATTTCTGCAGCCTCCCTTATGACCTCAAGGCTCTCGTCCTGCACCTGCCTCCTGCGCCTCCTTGCGCCTGGTGGCCTCATCTGGAGGGGAGGAACCTGGCAGATGGTGCTGAGCCTGGGCCTGGGGACCTGCTGCACCCCACTGGGCCCGGCCTCCTCCTGGCTGCCACTCCCCCCTTCCGCCTGGCTGACATGGGCCTCAGGAGCTGCCACCTCCTGGCTGGTCTCTTCTTCCTGTGTATAAAAAAGGGACATGTTGTAATATTTTGCCCAATCAATCACACACATTTTCTTTCTCTAGACTGTTTTAGTTAGTATTCATTTTAAATAAACAGACTGTCCTTCTAAACCCTGCATTTGGCATCCCTGACACATATTTGTAGGCCCACAATTTTGTTTTTCTTCCCTAGGTTTGTTTTTTGTTTACAAGATCAACTCACTAATTCCAAATAAATAGCAGCACAAAAATATGTTGGAAACTACTATACCTCACTGAAGATGGCTAGATCTGGCTCCATGTCAGCCAGCCCCGCAGCGGACTCTGCAGGGGTCCTGGGATCCGGGGAAGTTCCGCTGGAAGGAAGCGTGGAAGAAAGGCTTGAAGGAAGTGTTGAAAGTGAATCCCGGCCATCCAGTTCATTGTCCAAAAAACTGAGCTCTTTGAAGTACCGCAGCTTGGGTTCCTTTGGCTCATCTGCTGATCTTGATCTTTTAAAATTTGTACTCTTTATACACTTTTCTGTAGCCTCTCCTGAGGTTACTAAGTTTATCCTTAACTATGTTGCCCGTGCAAGTTGGCACCCAAGTGTGCATGTATGTTGCTCTTTGCCCCTTAGCAAGTCCATGTTTAATAGGCTTCAAAGGCAAAATGTGCTTCAATAATAATGTTTAGAATATAAAATGTCAAAGAAACACAAAACACAAATTAAAAAAGGCTCAGCTTTGACATTGTAAAAATATGTGCACAATCTTTTTAGAGCAACTACAGTATACAAACACAGTGTCTTCTGCTGCTACATTGCTGGCCAGCTCTGCCGCATTGTTGTACCCCAAAAAAAGTTGTCATGCAGAGCCATTGGTTCAAATTGACTACATACATGGCATCTAGATAAGAACACATCCACCAAGAATATTAATGCTAGCAATCATCAAGGCACTATTTCGTGTGTAGCTATCATGCCCCTCAGCATTGATGACAGAAAACACTACCTAATTAACTATGTCCAACCAACACACAACAATACTTGCATGATCTGACTGAATACACAAAAAATCAAATAAAGAGGATAGAGCATTCTCTACACATATCTTGATGAAGTGATGTGTCCAAGCACTTACCTCACAAAATTTCATGGTGGGCCCCATGATACCTAAATAAAAGTAGCACAAAGGGTGCAAACAACATACAAAAGCCCCATCCCCCATGGCTCTTCAATTTCTAGGCCTCTGATCCCATGTTGTCATTTACCTTTGTCTCTGGATCTCCTCGCTTCCGCTCAAGTAATCTCCGCGTAACCTACGTAATCACGTCGTTTTCATTATATCCCCACGCAATCAAGAAACGCCGCCCTCGTCTCCGCCCATGACGTACCATTTCCTGTTTTCCACGCCCCTAAGCACTGTTGAAGCGAAAATATGGCGATGTCACACGAGCGCACATTAGCCTCTGATCGGGATCAGGAAGGGACAGAGGCCGGAACGTCCAGATCCAGGCCAAAACGATACAAGGCCACAAATATGTCTCTAGAAGAGATGGTGGAGATGGTGTCCATCCTGCGTCGGAAGGACTATGATGGTGAGCATGGGCCATACAGCACCCCTAACTGGAGGAAGGCCAAAATTATGGATAAGGTGGCGAGGAAACTTTATGAGATGTTTGGGGTCACCAGGTCAAAAGAGCAGCTCCGTAAACGCTGGTCGGACTTAAAACTGCGCGAGCCAGACCAATATCGCAAAATCAAGAAAAAGTAGGTACTTTAAAATGTCTTTTGAGTGCCTATTGTGTTTTTTATTTTTTTTGCCATGTCTATTTCGCCATCTGCCTCATTGGCCTGGTTGTACTTTTGAACCCCTGTATTTAAAAGTTGGTAATGTTTGTATAATAAATCTGATGACTTGCCACGATCGTAGTAAACATCGTTCCATCACATAGTTTATCCTAAATCCGCTGTTCCAAGAACATCACACTTGGACATGGCTATTTGGCGTAAAACAACGTTTATAAACAATGTTGAAAAAATGATGTGTTTGTGCAAACTTACTTTATTTGGAAAGGCAAACAGGATTCATTCATTCACACAGTGATGAGATACTATAATAAGCAGCTGTTTTCACATCTGGAATTAAGAGCACCTGTGTCCCCCCCCCCATAAAATAATAATTTGTAATTTTGGTTAAGGGACACCAAAAACTACTTATTCTGGAGGCCAGCCATGTGTGTCACTTCCCAAAAATGGGTCATTATATCACAGCTTGGGAGATGTCATCTACCAAAAAAAAGAATATGGTTTGTGCTGGAATAAGCCCAAACCTACAATTGTAACGCCACTTCTAAGCAATGTTTGCAAATTAGGCCCTCCAAAAATATCTGTGTGCTGATGAGTATCCCTTTTTTTATGTTTTTTAGGGGAAAGAAGAGGACAGCGCTTTGAGGAGTCAGGGAGGCCCAGACTGTCTCCAAAACGCACAAAAAAGCTTGTGGAGGAGGAGGATGTTGAAGAAGGAGAGGAGGAAGGGAGAGAGGAGGAAGGGAGAGAGGAGGAAGGCAGATTGGTGGAGGAAGGCGGAGTGGTGGAATTAGGCGGATTGGTGGAGGAAGGCGGATTGGTGGAGGAAGGCGGATTGGTGGATGATGGCGGATTGGTGGATGATGGCGGATTGGTGGATGATGGCGGATAGGTGGAGGAAGGAGAAGTTCTAGAAGATGTTGAAATTCTCAGTACAACAGGTCAGTGACACCCCAGCTTTGCAGGGAAAAGAGATGTAGATAGGCCTGCACCTTACTTACTTACAATGGATTTTTTGCTTTTGTTTTTAGGTGATGAAGATGGGATAAGCACATCTGTTGCTCATAATTTTTCTCGTGCAAGTGCACAAATCATAATCCAGCAGATAATGGAGTGCAGCACCGAGCTGGCCAATATGAGGGAAAGGATGGTGGTGATGGACCAAAACTTCAAAAACATCCTAGATATGTTGGGAAGTATAGAAGACTGACCCCCCCCTGCCCTCACCCCCGACCACCCCACTCTCAAAGATTTGATATATTTTTACATTAAAATACGCCAAAATTTTAGGATGCACACACACACAGTTGGGTTTATTTATTAAAGCTAGAATGTGCAAAAGCAGCCTCACTTGGCATATAAACCAATCAGCTTCCATGTTTTGATGCAAAAGCTTAATTGAACAAGCTGAAGTTAGAAGCTGATTGGCTTCTATACAGAAATAAGCCTGAGTTTGCACTCTTTAGTAAATAAACCCCAGTGTGTGTTCACATGTGCACTCTTTAGTAAAAAAAACCTCAGTGTGTGTTCACATGTGCTATCTGCCATCACAGGACATGGATTGTCTGTGCTTTGTCTGTGCTTTGTAGGTACAACCCCTTCCTCGCTTATCAAGTAGGTCAAGTAGGTGAGAGAAAGGGGTTGCACCCACAAACCACATACATTGATCACCCATGATGGCAGATAGCACATGTGAACATTTGGCATGGGATCTCAGGCGAGAATTCACCATTTGGCCCATCACACACAGCATGTGTGCATCCTCAAATTTTGGCGTATTCCGGGGTGACATAAGACCATGTAGCCTGGGTTTTGTATGCTAACTAAAAGGTTGAACTTTGTAAGTTCCATTGTTACATATGTTTGGATAAAAAATATATATTTTTGTAAGAAATAAAACTTTTCTAAACACGTTTTTGAAATAAAAGCCAAACATTTTTGCAATAACACCAAATTAGAAAAAATAAAAATATTATAACCAAAAACACAAAAAAGAGTGGCTTCTTATTTCTATGCTCAATACCCAGTTTGTGGGTAGAGTGACTAGAATGTGCAATTATGTGTATTTACTAAAACCTGCTAACTAAATTGGGCACAAGAAGTGCACTAGTTTCAGAACCTGGAAGACAGATCAAAAGAGAAAAAGCAATAATGACAAACAACTGTATAAAGTCCAATGGTCGAATTATTTATTATTTCTTTGGAATATTTCTTTCTTTTGGGGGCCGAATTAGAAAGAAATATTAATCTGGCATAGCTATGGCCCCCCGACCCATAAAGTACTCAACATATTTGTCGCGTGCCTCACGAGCAGATTGGGTGACCAAGCCAGCGCGACCAGTGTCCAGCCCAGGAAGGGTATCCGAGGGTAGTCCTGCCTCAGCACCGATGTTGGGTAGGTACGTCTGGGAATGCCTGCGTAAAAAAATTGTGCAATATGCAGCAGGCCAAAACAACCGAGTTCAATTTATATTCCGCCAGATGTATCGCTGTCTGGAACAGGCGGAACCGGCTGGCGAGTATCCCAAAGGCATTCTCGACTACCCTCCGGGCCCTGGCCAGCCTAAAATTGAACACCCTCCTCTCCGGGGTGAGGGTCCTCTGGGGAAAAGGCCGCATGAGGTGAGGTCCAAGCCCGAAAACCTCGTCCGCTAAAAAAACAAACGGAAGTACTTCCACATTGTCTTCATCCGGTGGCAGTTCCAGACCACCAGATTGTAGACGCCTGTAAAATTCGGTCCGCGCGAACACTCCCCCATCAGACAGCCGGCCATTCTTCCCCACATCCACATACAAAAATTCGTAGTGTACCGACACCACCGCCATCAACACGATACTATGAAAACCTTTATAGTTGAAATAGTACGACCACGAACGAGGTGGCGGCACTATGCGGATGTGCTTCCCATCTATTGCCCCTCCGCAATTAGGAAAATCACACCGCTGGGCAAAGTGGGCAGCCACAGTCTGCCATTCCTGTGGCGTGGAGGGAAACTGTGGGGACAAACCAAAAAAAAAAATTAGTACTTTGGCACATAAAAAAACATTGCAAACACTAGAAAAAAAACATCATTCTGCAAAGAAAAAAAAATTAGCATACATTATTAAAGACACAGATTGTGATGTTAAAGGAGGAAACTTACCTTAATATACTGCTCCTGCATCACTTGTATGATGGCAGAACACGTCTCCGGTATGATGACCCCAAGCGCCTGGGGAGAGATGCCTGTTAAGAACTTGAGGTCCTGCAGGCTCCTCCCAGTTGCCAGGTACCGCAACGTGGCAATAAGCCTCTGTTCAGCTGTAATGGCTTGGCGCATCACAGTGTCCTGCCTCGTGATATAGGGGGACAGGTGATGCAGCAGACGGTGGAAAACGGGGTCCGTCATACGGAGAAAGTACCTGTAGTCATCAGGATTATTCTCCCGGATCTCCCTAAGCAGAGGCATATGAGAGAATCGGTCACGCTGCCGCAACCAATTCTTGGCCCAGGAACTCCTCCTCCCACTGTTCATGTCCAAATCACTGGAATTCACACAGATTCCAAAACAAAATCCATAAACAGCACGAACTTGTGAAAAGTTGCGCTGCTGCTCCATCATGGCTTCAAACCGGCCGGCTGGTCAGTCAAGAATGCACTTAAACAGAAAGCACCCCCAAATCCAGCAATACCTGCAAAGATCGCACGTCAAACAGATACGACCGTACAGGACGGCACTGCAAAGCAGAAACGCCGCGCACGGCGACACTGAATGACAAATACGACCCCACAAGCACACACTGAACCCGAAAATACGACCTGCTAAGCGCGGCGACTGAAAAGCACGAATCAGCTCTAACCAAACCTTCGCTAACACGGAACTAGCAAAAGCGGAACAGAGGGCGGCGCCGTAGGCTTTGGCATTCCCCTTTATAGTGACGTCGTACGTGGTTTACGTGCCCGCGTTCTGGTCCACTGGGATTTCTGTCCGATGGTGTGTACGCTCATCAGACCAACGGACAAATTTGCCTTGTCCGCTGGAAACTATCCGTCGGATATCTCCGACCGGATAAATTCCATCGTCTGTACAAGGCCTAAGAGTGAAGGGTTCTATTCAAAACTCTTTGTGGTTCCAAAACCAAATGGAGAGGTCAGACCCATTCTGGACCTAAAGGATCTAAACCAGTTTCTGGGAGTATTTGGCGTCTATAGAGATCAAGGATGCCCATTTACATGTGCCTATATATCCCACTCACCAAAGATTACTAAGATTCACCCCTTTCAGTTTGTGGCTCTACCTTTTGGTTTGGCCACTGCACCCTGGGTATTTACAAAAGTTCTGGCCCCACTGTTGGCAAACTTGAGAGCACAGGGCATAAAGGTGACAGCCTATCTAGACGATCTACTTCTGATAGGTCAGTCAGTGGCAGGATTAGATCATGCCGTGCTCAATACAGTGAGATACCTGGAGCATTTAGGATGGATCATAAACCTGCAGAAATCCTCTCTACAAGCCCTAAGAAGGGTATTTGTGCATGATCATAGACACAGCCCAAAGCAGGGTATTCCTGCCAGAGCCAAAGATCAAGTCTTTAAGAGAATTGATCCACAAGGTCAGGTTGAAGAAAGGAGCATCAATTTCGCCTTTGCATGAGGCTATTAGAGAAGATGGTGGCCTCCTTCGAGGCTGTTCCCTATGCACAGTTTCTTTCAAGATAACTGCAGGGCGGCATTCTGGCTGCTTGGAACAGGGAAAGCGGAGCTCTGAATTTACCCATGCGCCTGTCTCCACAGGTGCGACAAAGCTTCAGTTGGTGGTTGAAAACCATGAACTTACGGAAAGGAAGGTCCTTTCTCCCAGTCACCTGGAAGGTGGTGTCAACAGATGCCAGCCTGTTGGGCTGGGGAGCCGTGTTAGAAGAAGCCTCGGCCCAGGGTTCCTGGGCCAAAACCGAGGAGAGCATGCCCATCAAAATTCTGGAAATTCGGGCAGTATACTTAGCTCTCAGAGCCTGGACTCACAGGTTACAGGGCCATCCGATTTGGATTCAATCCAACAATGCTATTACAGTAGCTTATATGAATCACCAAGGAGGCACCCAGAGCCGAGATGCTCAGAAAGAGGTGAATTAGATTTTGAGATGGGCAGAAGAACATGTTCCTTGTCTTTCTGCAATCTTCATTCCAGGGGTAGAAAACTGGCAAGCAGACTATCTAAGTCACCAGCAACTGTCTCCAGGAGAGTGATCTCTCCACCCCGATGTCTTTCAGGCAATATGCCAGAGATGGGGGGCCCCGGATGTAGACCTGTTAGCCTCCAGGCTCAACAGAAAGTTGGACAACTTTGTGTCCAGGACGAGAGATCCGCTGACTTACGGAACAGATGCTCTGACAATTCCTTGAAATCAGTTTTCACTGATCTATGCATTCCCCCAGATCCCTCTCTTACAGAGATTTCTGGGCAGGATCAAGAAGGAGGGAATACCGGTGCTCCTAGTGGCCCCCAATTGGCCCAGGAGGCCCTGGTACGCCAAAATCATAAAGATGGCGGTAGGAAGACCTTGGGTACTTCTGGCTACCAAGACCTACATTTTGAAGAAACAAGAACTCTCTGGTCCAGTTCTGTCTATACTCACTAATGCTAGAAAGGCAGCCTCCAGGCTAATCTACTATAGAGTCGGGAAGGCGTATGTTTCCTGCAGTGAATCCAGAGGGTGGAATCCTCGAAAGAATGCTATAAGTAGGATTCTCATCTTTTGCCAATTAGGAGTGCATATGAAATTGGCCCTGAGTGCTAGGAAGGGTCAAATATAGGCTCTATCAGTTTTTTGTTTAGAAACCATTGGCATCTCATTCCCTAGTCCGGGCATTCATTCATTCATTCAGGAAGTAGTGCGGATAAATCCGTCAGTCAAGTCCCCCTTGTGTCCCTGGGATTTGAACTTAGTATTATCAGTTCTGCAGAAGCAACCTTTTGAACCTACTATTTGCCATATTTTTTTGATTCTTTTAAGCAAATTGGCCTTCCTGATTGCTATCTCTTCTGCTAGAAGGGTATCAGAGTTAGCAGCTCTTTCTTGTAAAGAGCCCTATTTAATTTGTCACAAAGACAAAATAGTTCTATGCCCTCACCCTACCTTTCTTCCAAAGGTGGTGTCGGCGTTTCATTTAAATCAAGACGTTGTTTTGCCTTCCTTTTTTCCTGTAAAAGTCTATCTGCAGGCTACGGGTCAGATACGTAAAACAGATGTTTTGTTCATTGTGCCAGATAGTCCCAAGAAGGGCCAGCCGGCATCAAAATCCACCATTGCTAGATGAATTCGACAAGTAATTATTCAAGCTCGTGGTTTAATGAACAGGATTTATCCTTTTTCTGTTAAGGCGCACTCGACCAAGTCAATAAGTGCTTCATGGGCAGTGCATCACCAGGCTTCAATGGCTCAGATCTTTTAGGCTGTAACTTCAGTCCATACATTTACCAAATTCTATCAAATAGATGTAAAAGGACATGAGGATTCAGCCTTCGGGCGTAGTGTGCTGTAGGCAGTGGTCTAGGGCTTCTTATGCGTTGGCGGCCTGCTTGATCTGTATCTTCCACCCTTCATATTGAGCATTGCTCTGGGACGTCTCACTATGAAATGATTAAGCTCTGTTTCCCGTGGTGTACGATAAAGAAAGTAGGATTACCTGTAAAATACTTTTCTTTGAGTACACCAGGGGACCCTTCTGTGGGATTCGTACTGCGTTGCTACAAAAACTAAGGTACTTCCTGTATGGGAGGGGTTATATGGAGGGGAACTTGATCTCATTGGTTGTGCTTGTGTCCAATCTCCTCTGGTGACCATCAGTGCCGGCTGGTGCTCAAAATTTTTGGGGGGGCGCAAACTGAAAAATTTGGGAAGAAAAAAACACATCAATTGCAGCCTCACTGTGCCATCAAATGCAGCCACTGTGCCCATCAAACACAGCCACTGTGCCCATCAAACACAGCCACTGTGCCCATCAATCGCAGCCACTTGTGCCCATCAATCGCAGCCACTTGTGCCCATCATTTGCAGCCACTTGTGCCCATCAATCGAAGCCACTTGTGCCCATCAAACACAGCCACTGTGCCCATCAATTGCCACCACTGTGCTTCACGTATTATATATATTATTTCATTCCAAGTCTATATGATGCTTTGCAGTGTTATATTGTTATTTCTTACATAATTTTAGCGCTACACTTTTTGTTTTTCTATTTGTTTTCTGTTGCAGAACTCATCCAGTTCTGTTGTGTTGGCAGCTTTTTTATGTTTAGTTAGGTAGCACGGTGTTATATGCACTTTTGTATATATATTTTTAAATTGCCACCACTGTGCCAAAAACCGCCACTGTGCCCCATCAAACGCAGCCACTTGTGCCCATCAAGCACAGCCACTTGTGCCCATCAAACAGAGCCACTTGGGCCCATCAAACACAGCCACTGTGCTCATCAAACACAGCCACTGTGCCCATCAAACACAGCCACTGTGCCCATCAATTGCCACAGTGGCTGTGTTTGATGGGCACAGCCATTGTGCCTATCAAACAGAGCCACTGTGCCCATCAATTGCCACCACTGTGCCATCAAACACCGCCACTGTGCCCCATCAAACGCAGCCACTTGTGCCCATAAAACACAGCCACTGTGCCCATCAAATGCAGCCACTTGTGCCCAACACAGCCACTGTGACCATCAAACACAGTCACTGTGCCCATCAATTGCCACCACTGTGCCCCATCAAACACCGCCACTGTCCCCCATCAAACACAGCCACTTGTTCCCATCAAACACAGCCACTTTGCCCATCAAACACAGCCACTGTGCACATCAATTGCCATCACTGTGCCATCAAACACCGCCACTGTGCCCCATCAAATGCTCCCACTGTGCCCCATCAAATTCTCCCACTATGCCCCATCAAAGACTCCCACTGTGCCCCATCAAAGACTCCCACTGTGCCCCATCAAATGCAGCCACAGTGGAAGTCACTTACAGCCTCACAATGCCCAAGTTATGTTCATTGCACGGACTTGTGGGGTAGTTGTGGTGCACTCTATTCATGGTGAAATGCCATTTAATTGTTTTCCATTGAACAGCACTGAGTGGCTGCATCTATTTTCAGGTGGGGTGGTCAGGGGTGGTAAAATTTCAGCCCAACTGCCTGCTTGTACTGCCCCTCCCAGCTGTGTGTATGAGCCCCTGCTGAACAGGTAAAAGAGATATAAAGTAATCTGGAATGGAAAGGGTGTGTCAGGCAGTGATTGGAATGGTCAGATCTGACACAGAGGATGCAGGATATGTGAGCAGTGAAGATATATGTGAGGGAGAGAAAACAGCAGAAAGTGAAGGAGGGGGAGAGGGAGAGGGAGAGGGGGGATCAGTGTGACCAGTGTGACAGGGAAGATCTACACACTTGCAGTACAGGTGTCAGAATAAGTACTCACCGAGGTCGAGATGCCGAGGGTGGCTACCTTTGCGACTCTGTGCACTTCACCCCCTGGAGGTGAAGACAGCGGGGAAGAGCACAAAGAGGCACCGGCTACCAGCAATGGATGACGCGTTGATAGTAGATCACTGGAGAACAGGTAAGCGGACACAGAGCAGGACTGTGGTAGGTATAGACAGTGATTCAGATGCCAGCAAAGTTCAGGAAACTGAGAGCCAGTTCAAGTCCGGACTGTAAGCAGATCCGGGATACGAGACAAAGGTCAGGGATACAGAAGGTAGGAAGTCCGAGGTACAAGCCAGAGGTCAAAGGGGTAGAGACAGCAGCAGATCCGATGAAACAAGCCGGGGGTCGGGTACAGGAGGAGGCGTAGAGAAGTTTCAGGAATTTGTACAAACAGGAAAAGCTGACAACAAACCAGCAACCCGCCATAGGCTTGGTGCTGGTTTAAATAGGCCGGGCTGAGCCTTGATTGGTGGATGTGCGCGCGGAAGCGCGAGCAGGCGCGCGCCCGTGCACGCCCCGGTAAAAGGCCCGGAAGGAGGGAGATCCACAATGAAGTCCATGGAGATTTCTGACCATGGTCGCTCAGGGATGGGCAGAGGCTTGAGTAACCCCCAACTCTTTATGTTTGGCCCTTTGTTGCATTGGCAATGAGTACATGCAGACACATAGGCTTTGCAATCCTGCCTCCAGCTTGGCCACCAGAAGGCGCGAGAGACAAGTTCTGCAGTCTTTCGAGCTCCGAAGTGGACCGCCAGCTTGTGGTTGTGGAAGGTACTAAGGACTAGGTGCCGGGTTTCTGAGCGAACAAAAATCTTGTCTTGAGACCAGAGAAACTCGTCCTTTCAAGGGGAAGAGTTCCCTGGTTGGAGCAGTGCCTTGAAGAAATTTTAAGAGAGGTCAGGAGATCTGACTGCGGGAGTAAGAGAAAGTTCTGTGAAGATAGAATGGTGCTAGGCTCTGATGCCACGGGGGTGTCCGGAAACATTCTGGAGAGAGCATCCGCCTTCCCAGTCTTGGAACCGGGTCTATAGGATATGAGGAAATTAAACTGGGTGAAGAAAAGAGCCCAACAGGCTTGCCTGGGCCTTAACCGTTTTGCTGATAGGAGATACTCTAGATTCTTGTGATCCGTGAATATCATAACAGGGTGAACTGCTCCTTCCAGCAAATATCTCCACTCTTCCAGTCGCTAACAACTCTCTGTCACCAACATCATAATTTTTCTCTGGCGGATTTAATTTTCGAGAGGCAAAAGCTACCAGATGTAGAAGGGCTTTTAGTCCTTGCCTTTGGGATAGGATAGCCCCAACAGCTGTCTCGGAAGCATCAACCTCAAGTACAAAAAGTAGCGTCGGATCGGGGTGGCGTAGAACATGTGCTGACGTAAATGCTGACTTGAGTTTAAAGAAGGCTTCCTGTGACCAAACAAAACGATTGCCTTGACTAGTGAGTTTGGTAATGGGTGCTACTATTGTGGCAAACCTAGCCACTTCTGGAGCACTGGACGTTACATGTCAAAGGGTTGTCTGTATTATATGCTATGTATTTTGCTGGATCTTAGGTGGGCATGATAACTCGTATGCAAGAAAAGGGACAAACCTAATGGGTGGAGAGATTTAGCTGCACACCCCGATATATTGAATAGAAAAAAGGTCCCGATGGGGCTTTGAAGCAGCAGATGTGAAGTAAATGGCAATGCAACGTCTATGGTAAAAACGTTTTATTACAAAAGTGATTATTGACATAAAATTTAGGGGTATACAAGGAATGAGTTGCGGCAGAGTAACAAAAATTGATTAAAATAACCATAACATTTCCAGATCAATAATGAAATACATGGCCTGAATAGTGGCAGGCGGGTGTATATTCCTAACGCGTTTCGACCATTTGGTCTTCTTCAGAGGATTGTGGCTGAAAAAGATTTAATATTACAAATAAATATGTACAAAAGATCTTGATTTGTCTCTGTGTCCTCCCTGTGGGGTCTATCCCCTTATGAAAAGGGAAAGAAAGAGGGGGGGTACACCGACTCCCAGGACCACAGGGAAGATATATGCACAGAGAACAACATCGGTATAATAAATTTAAGGGAGAGGAGCTTTCCTTCTCCCTTTCACAGTAATCAAAAATTCATCATCAACAGCAGCATATATTTACCCAGAAATTTGCGTTATGGGGCATCCAGATGTGGTCCGATGCAGACGTGATATGCAGGGGCCCAAAGCCGACGGTACTCCCGATCCGTCCCTCAGCCTAGCCCAATCCCAAGCGTGACCGCCCAAGAGTGGCCCTCAGCCACTTACGAGGAAGCACCAGACAGGAATGGTGGCATCCGGGTAGACCAGAAGGGTGGAGAAAAATGGGATTCAAAGAGTAGAGAAAGGGAGTCCTAGAATTGAGTGAAGTAATTAGTATCAAATGTGGCCAATGGTTGGGTATGAGTTGTGTGGGAGTCATACAAGGATGAGATAATGGAGGTACATGGTGGAAAGCAAACAGGAGTGAATGGGGTTGGGGAAGGAGAAAAATGGGGGGATGGAAACCGGAAGGTGATTGGGCTGGGAAGTGAGAGGAATGGGGAAAAAGGGGTATGAGGAAAAAATTGTGATGGTGAAACAAGCGGGGAAATGGTGATGGGATGGGATAGGAAAAAAAAGGGTGAAAAAGTGATGATGGGGGTGAAAAAGGGGGAGGGGGAAGGTGAGTGCACATGGGGAAAGGGAATAAGGGACGCAGAATAAGAAGAATGCAAAAAGGAAAAAACAATATATAGTGATGATAATAATGGTAATTGAAAAAATAAGTGAGACGTGGAGTAAATAAAGGTGCAAGTGGGGGTCGAAGTGTGAAAAACGGGGTGGGGGAGGAGGTGAAAGGAAAAGGGAAGGAAGGAAAAGAAAAGTGAGGGAATAAAGGGGAATGGGGATGAGGGGTGTGTGGGGAGTGTGGAAAGAGGTGAAAAATATGGAGGGAGTGAACAACAAATGTGGCAGTGAAAGTGAGGGAGTTAGGTGGCAAAATGCCAAAAAGAGAAGGGCGAAAAGAGAAACGTGAGAGAGGGATGAAAAAGTGACTGAAATCCAGGGTGACTGACAATTGGGAGTGCAGAAGGTAGTGGTGTGAGAAGGAGGATGGATAAAACAAACCAGGGTTACCTCCAATATTTCCACTTATAATCAAGGTGTTGAAAGTGAGATATTGTCTGTTAGGTAGAAAGAGTATTAAAAGGATATATATAAAACCATTTGATTATAGAGACCAGGTAGTATTGTCAATTGGCTGAAAGGGGAGTAGGTTATGTAGGTAAAGTAACTTACCAACTGGCTGGACGGTGTCACTCATGGAGATGCCGCATGCTTCTCTGAGTGCCTGCGATCGGATGCGGAAGTAAATACCGCTCACGGTCCCGGGATTGGTCCAGCTAGTCCCACGTGTAGTGGGAGGAGACAGGGTATGTCTTCCTTGTCAGACCTGGTGGTCTGCCGGTGCCTAATAGTTGTCACGGTGGTTCTTCCGGCGTGGGCGAAGATCGCACGAAGCCGACACTGCCGTCGCTTCCGCATGACGCATCGCAACGTGCGACGCCGCCGTGTGCGCCTACGGCGCTCACGCAGCGACGTCACAGCGTCTCGGAAGCGATCACTCACGCCGCCAGCAGGGAGGGATTCGCATCCACTCGGGCGGTTGGACGCCACCCTGTGGATACAAGACACATTGCGCCGATGACGCGTGTATCTCCCGCCCTGCTGGGAAGTGACAAGAGGGAAATACTCAAGGACAGGGACAGGAAGGAGGCGGCTGAGGGGCCGAACGGGAGACGGCAGCCCAAGGACCCACAAACCACAGCGCATCGTGACTCCACTGGAAAAAAGAAAAGAAAAATCACATAACAAAATTAAATGTGTAACATAGGTTAACAAATCAATCATATAGCAACAGGTTAACCCCTTATATGCGAGTATGACACATGTAGTCATATTCACCAATCATAATATATTGGTTTATGTCAAGAAAAATAATACTTAAGGCATCGCAAAACAACAGCATAGTAATGATCTGAAAAGGCATGTATGGATGCTTGAACAATAGTAAATATACATGATTCCAATGGGCATGGATTAGATTGTAAAAGACATGTTTACATTTTGTTTGGAGGAGAGGGGAAGGGGGAGAAACGTTAGTAAATTATTTCTATGACTTCTATACAGTATAAAGGCAACTATGTCAAAATGTTTATTCAAGAATTAAGTTAAACTAAACAAAACAAAGGGGGGATATGGGCAAGGAAGGGGTTTTACAGTGGTGTATACTATTGGGTTTTTCCTGAGACGAAGCCTTTAAGGAATGGGGCAAAAGAGCAAGATTCATTCAAGCCGGGATACATAGTGGCCCGTGTCTTGAAGATCCATCTTTGCTCATGCTGGAGGAGAATTTTGTTCCAATCGCCGCCTCTATTGGGAATATGAATTCGATAGAGGGCGGCGAAGGATATTTTAGGTACAGTGTAGTGATGTTGTAGGGCTGCGTGTCTTCCAATTGGAAGATGGAGGTTTCCGATTTCCATACTATAAACATGTTTAGAAATTCTCCGCCAGAATTCCTGCTTAGTCTTTCCCACATAGTAAGCCCCACATTCACATTCCATATAGTAAACCACACCTTTGGTTTGGCAGTTAGTAAAATGTAATGGTTTAAATGTGTTGCCGTTTGGTAGTGGGAAGGTCTTCTCTCTCCTCATAAGTGGGCAATAGGAGCAGTGTCCACAGGGGAAAGTGCCGAACATTGTGCAGTGCGCTCCTTTTAAGGGAGTAGTGGTATACTCACTCTTGACCAGTCGATCTTTAATCGATGTGGCCCTTTTATACGTAATAGATGGATACTCGGGTATAAAATTATTCAGCCGTGGGTCATCTGTTAAGATGCTCCAATTCTTTTGAAGGATCTGTCTAATCTCTTTGTGTTGTCGCGAAAAGCCGAGAATTATCCTAGTTGTCTGGGGGTTAGAATTTAGAGATGATTTACTAGAATATAGTAATGCTTGTCTAGAATTTGTATTGGCTTTATTGAAAGCTTTGCGTAGACAGGAATAGCTGTAGCCTCGTGCAGAAAGTCTGTCTCGGAGTCTTTCAGCTTCTTCAAGATAGAGAGTGTTGTTGGAACAGTTGCGGCGAAGCCGCAGATACTGTCCATAGGGGATGGATTTTTTGAGGGAGACTGGGTGAAAGCTGTTCGCATGTAGGACCGTGTTTCCTGCTGTACTTTTGCGGAACAGGGTGCTACATAATTGACCTTGGAGACCCACAAATATTTTTACGTCCAAAAAGGTGATAGTAGATTTATCATAGTTCATAGTAAATTTTAAATTATATTGGTTGCAATTTAGACAGTTAAAGAATTCCAGCAGGGAACTTTCAGGCCCCTCCCAGATGATCAGGATGTCGTCGATATACCTGCGCCACAGTTTAATGTGGCGCAGGTAGCCGACAAGACCTCCGTCATCTGGGAGGGATAGCTCCCACTCCCCCAGGTACATGTTGGCGTAGGATGGGGCACAACATGTCCCCATCGCTACGCCTTGTACCTGGAGGAAGTGGGAGCCATTGAAACAAAAGTAATTATGAAAAAGTATATACCGAAGAGAGTCCATCAGGAACTCATCAAGGGTATGGTCATGTAGCTGACCTTTGGTTAGACATCTTCGTATGGTTTCTAAGCCCTTTGTATGGGGTATACTACTGTATAAAGCCTCCACATCAATGGCAACTAATAAAGCGTTGTCCGAGATAGTAGTATGGTCGATAAATTTTAATAGATGAATGGTATCCTTTAAAAAGGAAGGTAGGGCGTTGACATACGGTTGAAGGTATGTATCGACCAGGCGGCTTAGGTTTTCGGAAATGGAACCATTTCCGGAAACAATAGGCCGTCCTGGTGGAGGGTTGAGTTCTTTGTGTATTTTAGGAAGGCTGTAAAAGGTTGCCGTTTTGGGGTATTGGGTACGAATGAAATCGTATGTGTTACGGGGAATGATTTGAGAGGTAAAAGCTTTATCGACAAGGGTATAGAAATCTATATGGTATTGTCGGATAAGATTCACAGGGATAGCTTTGTACCAGTCCTTGTTTGCAAGGATATTCATACACATGTTGACGTAGTCAGTGTTGTCCATAAGGACAACATTGCCTCCTTTATCCGATGGCTTGACCGTGATTGTGGTGTTGGCAGATAAAGCAATCAATGCTTTATTTTCGTCAGGTGCTAGGTTCTGCGGAGTGCGTTTGTCACATTGGAGTTTACATAAGTCTCTGATAGTTTGTTTAACGAAAAAGGAAACATTTGGATTGGAATTTAGCGGTGGAAAGGTCTGCGAAGGTTTCTTAAACATAGGAATGGAATCAAATGAGGGCTTATCTACATCAGTAAGTAGGGCCTCTAAATCAATTGAGTCAATGAGATCAATATAGTGACTTTCCCAATAGAGGAGAGTCAAGTCTCGAAGTGCTTTAAATTCCCGCATAGTATAACCCGACCAATCGGTTGTCTCAATTTCAGTATTAGTTTTAGAGTGTATGGATTTCAAAAGTAGTTTTCTAGCAAATAGGTGTACATCAATAATGACTCCAAACAAGTCAAAGTTCTCTTGTGGGCAAAAGGTTAGTCCACGACCAAGCACCTGAGTTTCGGCCTTTGTAAGTAAGTGAGAGGAAAGGTTGACCACACTTAGCTGGTTTGAGGTAGTCTTACTACAAATGGGTCTAGGCCCCTTCTGCTCCTGGTCGATAGAGGGGAGCCAGGGCCCCGGGGGGGGTTTAAAGGTTTTTGGGTAGTGGGTTTTTGGAGGGTATCCGGAGTACTGTTGGTACTCACTATCCTTTCGGGTGGGGGATCTAAGTCATTCCCACCCGATTGTTGTTGGTGTTCTTGTGATTCCTGAGTGTTTGTGGCCTCTCTCTTTTCCCTCGTGTTAGCATTCTCCATAGAACGTTTTGTACTTTCATGTTCACTGGATCCCCTGCTGGTTCGGCCTCTCTTGTTTCTACCTCTCCTATTTTGTGTGGGGTGTTTATTAGAGTCTTGTGAGGAGGAAACTATTGGATTCTGAGATTTGTATGAGCCTTGGGGACCATACTGGTCCCTTTTGGGAGGTCTTCTATTATTTTGAGTGTTCCATTTGTATGCCTTTCCCTCGGAGAAGGCCATCTTATCACGCCAGTACTTAACCTCCTTTTCCTGAAGGATGCCTCGGTTGTAGGCCAACAGATTGTCTTTTAGGTTAATCTGCAATTCTATCGACAAAGCATGTTCCTGATGTGGTAATAGTGCGGTTTCTAAGTTGTTGATGTCCACATCGAGAACAATAATTTGTTTACTGTACTCACGTGATAGGATCATCATCATCTCATTAGAACAATTGTTAAGATTCTCCTCCCATTCTGATCTGCAGGCTTGGCCTATCAGATCAGAACTGGGGAAGATCTGGACACGTAGTCCAAAGGGGTTGATTTTCTCTTTGATATACCTGTCAAAAGTTTTCACATGCCAGTACAGTGAGGATTTTTTCTCTAAGGTTTTAGCTAGTTGATTAGTGAGTGAGGATATTTGTGTTTCGACTTGATCGGCCTTTTCGAATGAGGTTTCATAGCCTTGCATAAGGTTGGCCCATCCGTCACCATGGTACATACTCATTTTGACAAAAGTAATCAAATCAATAATCACAAAAATCACAGAGGAAAAATGAACCTAACCAATGCCAAGCAACTCATGCCTTATCTCCACTAGGTCAGAAGGGAGGGGAGTGTTTTAGCACTCCAAAACGAATTGAAGAAAAGGGACAAACCTAATGGGTGGAGAGATTTAGCTGCACACCCCGATATATTGAATAGAAAAAAGGTCCCGATGGGGCTTTGAAGCAGCAGATGTGAAGTAAATGGCAATGCAACGTCTATGGTAAAAACGTTTTATTACAAAAGTGATTATTGACATAAAATTTAGGGGTATACAAGGAATGAGTTGCGGCAGAGTAACAAAAATTGATTAAAATAACCATAACATTTCCAGATCAATAATGAAATACATGGCCTGAATAGTGGCAGGCGGGTGTATATTTCTAACGCGTTTTGACCATTCGGTCTTCTTCAGAGGATTGTGGCTGAAAAAGATTTAATATTATAAATAAATATGTACAAAAGATCTTGATTTGTCTCTGTGTCCTCCCTGTGGGGTCTATCCCCTTATGAAAAGGGAAAGAAAGAGGGGGGGTACACCGACTCCCAGGACCACAGGGAAGATATATGCACAGAGAACAACATCGGTATAATAAATTTAAGGGAGAGGAGCTTTCCTTCTCCCTTTCACAGTAATCAAAAATTCATCATCAACAGCAGCATATATTTACCCAGAAATTTGCGTTATGGGGCATCCAGATGTGGTCCGATGCAGACGTGATATGCAGGGGCCCAAAGCCGACGGTACTCCCGATCCGTCCCTCAGCCTAGCCCAATCCCAAGCGTGACCGCCCAAGAGTGGCCCTCAGCCACTTACGAGGAAGCACCAGACAGGAATGGTGGCATCCGGGTAGACCAGAAGGGTGGAGAAAAATGGGATTCAAAGAGTAGAGAAAGGGAGTCCTAGAATTGAGTGAAGTTTACTTTGTCCTTTGTACTTATTTAAACCTCAGGCTTATATTTAGAGATAACAGGGTATACGTAGATGAGGGTAGTTATTTACGTCCTGGGTTAACCTAATGATAATACCCTGTATTATCTCCTATAGTTCCTGTTCCAGACTTAGATTCTCGAACTATTTATTTCTCTTATATTACCATATCTCCTTTTCCTTTCCTTCCTCTTTTTTCTCTCTTCCCTCCCTTCCCCTCCCTTTCCTTCCCCCCCCCAAAAAAAAAAAGAAAAAAAATAAATAAATAAAACCCCCCCTCCCCCCCCACCAACCCCACCAATTCTCACTCTCCTCTCCCCTCCCCCAGGTCCGAGCTCTTCATCCAATCCCTTGGGGCCTCCCTCATTCCCATTCCATCACTCCCCTCCCATCAAACTCCTCCCTTCTTCTGAGTGCATGAATGCATTCCATGCTCCCCAGGTCAAGTTATATTGTTCCTTTCTGTCTTGGGCTGATAGAACCACATCCTCTATTGCACAGATATTCCTCACCCTATAGAGCCAATCGGTTATCCTAGGGGGATTATTTTTTCTCCAGTTTTGAGTTATCCCAGCTTTAGCTTCGTTAATCATATGGCATATGATTGATTTCTTATATGTTTTTATTGGGATCTGTGTTAGATGCAGCAGACAGAAAGCTGGGTCGTCCTGCAGTTGATATGTTGTAAATTTTTGGGTTATCCTTAGTACTTCCTCCCAGTATTTCCTAATCCTTGGACATGTCCAAAATAAATGATATATAGTTCCCCTATCTTCCCTGCATCTCCAACAGATATCTAGGGTTCCCGGAAATGCCCTACTCAATTTCTCTGGTGTGTAGTACCATCTATTTAATATTTTATAGTTTAATTCTTGGAGCCTAGTGCTTATTGATGTTTTCAAGGTTAAATTAATTATTTTCTGTTGCTGGATCTGTGAAAAATTCCTCTCCATATCTCTGGCCCATTCTCTTATAGATGGTATCTCCTGGCCTTCTAAAGATGTTATTCCTAACCATTACAACCTAGATAATAATTTATCCGGGGGTTCCTGGTTTTCACAGTATCTTTCAAATTGTGTTAGTTCCCTTTTATATCTACTTGTTGATCCCAAAGAGTTCAGGAAGTGGCACAACTGTACCGCTTGCCAATTTTTAATCCCGTATTTTCCTTCCTGGATTACCAATAAGGGTACAGTTGGCCACCTATCCTGTTCTAAAAAATGTGATATCTGTGTAAGGCCCCTCTCTCTAAGACTCCTATATGCTCCTTTCTCCATACCTGGTGGGAAACCGGGGTTTCCTAATACTGGATATAATGGGGAGAAGCTTGAGGTATGTTTTCCTAACTGGCATATTTTGTGGCCTATTGCTAACGTCGTCCCTATAATTGGATGGTTTTTTAACTGTTTCGGCAGTGTTTGATAGCACCATATTGCTCTTTGCAGTGGGACTTGGCTAATTTCTTGCTCTAGATCTACCCATAGTTTTGTTCCTATCCTCCTGCCCCATTCTATAATCCTTCCCATATGAATCGCTTGATAGTATTTGGTTACATCTGGTATTGCTAAACCCCTATTACTCTTGGGTAGGTACATCCTACTCCTACTAATCCTAGGTTTTTTCTTAGCCCAAATAAACTTAAAAAGGAGCCTATTTATTTGAAGTAAAAAGGCCGGGGGGATCTTAATTGGTATTGTTTGAAGGAGATATAGTATTCTGGGAAGTATACTCATCTTAATAGCATTACATCTCCCAAACCAAGAGTGAAATCCCCTCTGCCATCTCTTCACATTATCTTTGATTATGTTCATCAATGGAGGGAAATTTGCTTCAAAAGTATTACCAAGTTTTGGTGGGATATAAATCCCCAGATATTTCAGGGCTGTCTTAACCCACTTAAACTTAAAATTAGGTTCCAAGGTTTGTTGTAGGCCCCTCGGTAGTTCCACACTCATAGCTTCTGATTTCTCATAGTTAATTTTTAAGTTGGCTAATTTCCCATATTCCTCTATTTCTCTCATCAAATTCTGTAGCGACTCCCGGGGGTGAGACATGGTAAACAACATGTCATCTGCAAATGCAGAAATTTTATATTCTCTGTCTCCTATATCTAATCCCCGGACTCCCGGATTTTGCCTAATCCTATTCAGCAGAGGTTCCAGTGTCAATACGTATAGTAACGGGGATAGTGGACACCCCTGTCTTGTTCCATTTAATATTTTAATAGGCTCTGAGAGGATTCCATTTACCTTGACTGATGCTTGAGTTGTAGTGTACACCCCCATAATCCATCTATACATATGTTCTCCTAATCCAATATGTCTCAGTACTCCTGCCATGAACTTCCAATTAACTCGGTCGAAGGCCTTTTCGGCGTCTGTACTGAGGAAGATCGAGGGTGTTTTGGTTTCCCTTGCCCAGTGTACCAGGTTCAATACTTTAATGGTATTATCCCTGGCTTCCCGGGTCGGGATAAAACCCACCTGATCTAAGTGTATTAGCTGTGTCAGGAAGGGTTGTAATCGGGCTGCTATTAGTTTAGAAAAAAGTTTTAGATCTGTATTCAACAATGAGATCGGGCGATAACTA
This sequence comes from Rana kukunoris, assembly GCA_029574335.1. NCBI lineage: Eukaryota > Metazoa > Chordata > Amphibia > Anura > Ranidae > Rana > Rana kukunoris. Next base: position 380,182,502 of record CM056052.1, read on the forward strand.
CCGCACTCCGCCGGGTCCTTCCCTTCTTTGGGGATCACCGCAATATGTGCCATGAGGGCTTCCGGACGGAACGCGGTAGAGCGGCCGATCCCATTGAACAATCCAATCATATATGGTCCAAGGATGGGGAAAAAGTGCTGGTAGTACTGAATAGAAAACCCATCTGGGCCAGGGGCTTTCCCTTTTTTAACCATTTTCATAATTCCTTGAAGTTCCTCCATTGAGATAGGTCTATCGAGGATCTCCCTTTCGGTTGAGGGTATTCTTTTAAGTTGTGTTGAGGACAGATAGTCCTCAATCCTTCCTCTAGGGATATCTTTTTGTTCTAAATTATATAAGGAGGAGTAGTATTCTCTAAATCTCTGCGCTATTTCTTTAGGGAGTGACATTATCTGGCCGTTCTTGCCCTTGATATGTGGTATATACACAGTATTCCTAATATCTTTTAATTTCCCCGCTAATACTTTACCACACTTGTCACCTAATTCATATGTTGTCCTTCTACCTACTTGGATAATCGCTTTAGCTTTATACCTCAGTAGGTCCGCTAACTCCCTCCTTTTATGTCCTAGTTCTTCTCCTACTTTAATTGACTGTGTACCTTTATGTTGAATTTCCAGGGTTTGGATATCTGTTGTTAATTTCCTAACCTGACTCTCTCGATTTTTCTTTATTCTTGCCCCATGCTTTATCAATAAACCCCTCATCACCGCCTTGTGGGCCTCCCACACCACACTTGGGTCGCTCCCCGGGGTATCGTTGGTCCGAAAGTATTCTCCTAATTCCTTTTCTACTGCTTCTTTGACCTCTGGGGTCTGCAGTAGACTTTCATTCAGACGCCAACGATGTCCCGTGGAGAGAGCCTTACCTGATATTATTATGTCCATTGTCACTGGGGCATGGTCTGACCAGGTTATATTTCCAATTTTTACTTCCTCCACTCCCGTCAATAAATAATGGGGCATCAGAAAATAGTCCAGCCGGGAATATCTTTTATGTGGATTAGAGTAAAAGGTGTAGTCCCTCTCCTCCCCATGTAATATCCTCCATACGTCAACCAACTGCATTTCTTTTAACTTTCGCAAGACTCGCCTCCTAGATTTCCCTGATAGAGAAGAAGATCCTAGGGATGTATCTAATTTGGGGTCTAATGTCATATTAATATCTCCTCCTAGTATCAACTTCCCTTCTGTAAATTTATCTAATTTAGATAGTACTTTAATCAGGAAGGTATCTTGACTCGTGTTAGGCGTATATACAGTGGCTAGTGTTACTTTCTCGTCTCCTAAAGTGCCTTTTAGGAATATATACCTTCCATTTTCGTCTATCTGTTTTTCCGTTAATGACCAAGCAATCTGGTTGGATATTAATATAGCTACTCCTTTAGATTTAGATGTTGAACTGAATGAGTGGTAGACACATGGAAAAAATCTATTTTGTAGGTAGGGTAACCGACTGGCTCTGAAATGGGTTTCTTGGACAAAGGCCACATCTGAGCGCATTTTTTTTAATCCACCCAGGAGCATTCTCCTTTTTTCTGGGGTATTTAATCCCTTAACATTAAAAGTGGTAATCCTTATACCCCCCATCTTTGCAGCTCAGAGTCCTCTCCCCTCTCCTCCTCCCCTTGGGCCCGGGAGACAGGGATAGATGAATGGGTGAGCGAGGAAAAGGAACCACGCCCAGGAGAGAAGAGAAAGAGAGAGGGAAAAAAAAAAAAAAATGGAGAGGGGCGAGAGATCCCCCCTCCGACCCAATCCCCTTACTTATGACCTAGGGATCAAGAGGTATGGTACCAAGACCCCCCCCCTCTACCCCAGAGCCAATTTAGCTCCTGCTTACTTACTCTAGTACTCTATTCCCTAAGTATCCCCCTGAGTAATTCCCTATCGGGGGGTATTGGTTTGCGCACTCCTGCATCGCGGTGCCCCCGCACCCTCCATCCCTCCTTCCACCTCCACTTTATTTCAATCGTGCTATATAGTATATTGCCCATCTCAATTAATCCCTGGATCTCAAGCCTTCCTATTTTACTTCCTACCCCCCCTTCCCCCTCCTCCCCCTCCCGTCCACCCCGTATAATTGCCCCCTTAAGGGGCTACTCCTTCTCCCTAGGTGCCTGATCCTAAATAATGCCAGAGTAATGCCCTCCCTCCTCTAAGTGTCTTCGCCCTATAAGTATCCCCCCCCCTTCCTAGTACTGGAGTTGAATCCCTCTATAGGGTATGGTACTAGTTGTTTCTATAGTCTCTCCTCTTCTTACGGTACATGATGCATAGTAATCTATAATAAAGTTTTCTTACAATAGTTCAAAAGAGAGGAAGGCAAACAACAAAACTAATTTTATAGTGCATTCTAAAACATCCTGCGTAGCATATCTCAATAGATGCACTATCTAAATATCTTCCCTCAGGTCTAATTCACGTATCTATTCATAATACATTAATTTTACCCTAACAAAACCTTGATAAACCTTAGTAGTACATTAATAATTCCAAATAAAATATATTAATCCTTGTATCCAGTACTGGGGTTGAGTCCCTCTATAAAATATGTGTACTAATTATTTCAATAGTCTATCGTCTTATCACAGTACATGATGCATAGTAAACTAGTAAACTATAATATAGTATTCTTACAGTAGTTCAAAAGGAAGGAGAGCAAACAGCAAGACTGATTTTATAGTGCATTCTAAAACCTCCTGCATAACGTATCTCAATAGATGCACTATCTCTAAATAGCTTCCCTCAAGTCTAATTCACATACCTCTTCATAGTACATCAATTTTACTCTAACAAAACCTTAATAAACCTTAGTAGTATATTAATAATTCCAAATAAATTATATTGATCCTTCTACCCGGGTTATCGATAGACTTGCTTGGGGGTTGGGTGCTCCCTCCCCCCCCACCCACCCTCTCCCTCCCCCTCCCCTCCCACCCCCTCCCATACGTGTCTGTTCCCTTAATGTGTAGTGATAATTAGTATTGATTGTGTATAGAGCTTACTACTTTAATATTGAAAACTATAGTTGGACTAACCTATCTAGTGATATACCCTCCTAATTAATAAGTCCATTGGACTCTCTAATTAATTCCCACCACCCTTAACCTTGTGTAGAGTGAATTAGATATTTTCTCTATTGTGGTGTGTTTAAAGTGTATTATTGCATTATAGTGTATAATGTGATTATATTACCCCCCCTTTAAACCCATCCCCCTCCTACCCCCCTTTTAACCCCCACCCCTCACCCCCCGCCCCCCTTTCCTAACCTATTCCTCCCCTCTAGTCTCTATTTCCCCCCACCTCCCCTTCCTACCCCCCACCCCACACCCCACACCCCTCACCCCCCTCTCAGCACACCACACACTCTTAACACCAGCTACCCCACTCTGGAATTTTTCCAACAGGAATAGAGAGAAAAAAAGAAAAAAAAAAAAAAAAGAAGAGGGGAACCCGTCAAAGGGAAAAAGGGAAACCACAAAACAAATCAAGTACGCACCACGGGACAGAACAAACAAAACGGGCTAGTCTCTCTCAGGGGTCCAGACACAAAAAAAGAGGTGGGGGGGGGGGGGGTAGAAAGGGAGTAGTCCACGGGACCTCCAGTTTCAGCTATTCCTTAAGATTGGCTGTCTCCAATCCTCCACCTCCAAAGGGTCGATCCCCAAAAAGGAGAAAAGTTCCGGTAAGTCATTTTTGGAGCGCAGCCAAAATGTACCTGTATCTTGTTTTCTAATTAACACCGATATTGGATACCTCCATCTGTATGTTCCCCCTAGTTCCCTTATTCGGTCTAATATGGGGCGTAGCATAGCTCTCCGTTGCAGAGTAGCACTTGACAGGTCTGGTAGTATCTTCAACTGGGCTCCATTAAATTCTATAGTCCCCATATCCCAGGATTTCCTTAATATTGCCTCTTTTTGTTTAAAATAATGCAGTCTGCAAATCACATCTCGAGGCCGAGAGCTATCCTTAGGTTTGGGGCCAAGGGCCCTATGCACTCTGTCCATCTCAAGATTTAAAGGTGAGGCATCCTTTAATAATATCAAGAAAATATTTTTTACCGTCTCTTGGAGGTCTTCTGAGACAGCTACTTCAGGGATACCTCTTATACGTAAATTATTCCGTCTATTTCTGTCTTGAATTTCTTCTAATTGCAACTGTAGAGAATTAATCGCATCTAATTGTTTACTCCTTTCCTGTTCCAGTGTCATCACACGCAGTGCGAGGTCTTTGGATGTACTTTCATTCATTGTCGTGCGTTTTTCCAAGCCCTTGACCTCCCCTTTGATCTCTTCCATATCTCTGGAGTGGGCTTCCTCTATTTTCATAATTAATGTAGTGATATCCTCTCTTGTTGGTAGCGCCTGGATCAGGGATTTTAGAGTCTCAAGCTCACTCTTCCCCCCTTCACATAATCTGGATGGGGAATCACCTCCCCCTGTATTAATCACCCGGGGGCTTTGAGGAGCTATCTGTAGTGTCTCTACGTCTGCCCGCACCTCTAGCCTTGGAATAGTAGTCTGCGTTTGCATTTGCAGACTCTCCAGGTTCTGGGCCTGCTCGCCCCCTTTCTCCATTTTTGAAAAATAACTCTGGATCTCCAGATGTCCCGCTGAGCTGGGTGGCTGTGTTGACAGTGCAGTCCTCCGGGATGTCCGTGTGTCTCTCGCTCTAGCTGCACTCATGCCTCCCCTCCACTTTCCACCTGCAATTTCTCAGTTCTCAGGCTTTACGCTACACGTTCCTTTTGGCGTCTCCACAGGACGATTAGGGGCACTTAGTGCTTGAGAGCTGTCTTAGCTGTTTAATCAGACTAGGGCTATGCTGAAGCAGAATCGCCACACAGTTCACTACAGCCCTCTGCACCTTACCCATTGCACACCGTCCCCACCTAGCCAACCATGGAGCCGTGGATCACAGACTTAGCCTCCCCGCCTGCACCTTCACTCTTACTCCGGTCTCCGGTCTCCTCGACTTCTCCTTCCCCACATCCAGCTCCCTTCACTTACAGTTCCGCCGGAAGAAAAGTTCCTTCTGCGCCGTTAACATGCAGACCGCACAGCCAGCGAGGGGCGGAAGGTGGGGGGCGCAAGCTGCACCAAACAACAACAGCGAGAGGGAGGAGGGTAGGCTGCCAACACTCTCCAGGGATAGTCCGGGGAGTTTCGCCGGGGATCCTCGCCAAGTCAGACCGTCCACATGCTACCTTTCTCGGGCTATAGCTTTGTAGTACGCACGGAGGGGATGGAGGTAGCGGGAGCTCACACCTTCACCACCTCACTCAGCCATGCGCAAACCACGCCCCCCCCCAAAAAAAAAATGTTTTCCTCAGTTTAGGCCGATACGTATTATTCTACATATTTTTCGTTAAAAAAACGCAATTAGCGTTTATTGATTGGTTTGCGCAACATTTATAGCGTTTACAAAAAAGGGGGTAGTTTTATGGCATTTTTATTAATATTTTTTTTTTTACTAGTAATGGCGGCGATCAGCGTTTTTTTTCAGTACCGAGACATTATGGCGGACACATTGGACAATTTTGACAAATTTTTGGGACCATTGGCATTTTTATAGCGATCAATGCTATAAAAATGCATTGGATTACTATAAAAATGCCATTGGCAGTGAAGGGGTTAACACTAGGGGGCAGGGAAGGGGTTAAGTGTGTTCCTGGGTGTGTTCTAACTGTATGGGGGGTTGACTCACTAGGGGGAAATCACTGATCTTCTGTTCATACATTGTATGAACAGGAGATCAGCGTTTCCCCCCGCTGACAGGACCGAGAGCTTTGTGTTTACACACAAAGCTCCCGGTCCCCGCTCTGTAACGAACGACCGCGCGTGCCCGGCGGCGATCGCACCCGCCGGGCACGCGCGCGGGACGAGCGGTGGCGCGTGCGCGGACCACCGGCGGCGCATGCGCGCCCCCTAGCAGCCGCTAAAGGGAGGACGTAGAGCTACGTGCTCTCACCCAGCAGTGCCACCGTCCCGCCGTATAACGTCGTTCGACTACCAATCACGCGGCGGTCTGCCATCTTGGATCCTATGTCGCTTTGGCGGCGTTTGGTCGTCGAGGGCCTGGAATAGAAAAACCGCTACTCGACGGCACGAACGCCGCTAAACTTTTAGAGCAGTCAGGAGTTCCACTTACAGCACGTTATGTTGCCCATCGGTGTTCGGTAGTTTTAAACCAAATTCGATGGTTAAGGGTATTTCGGGCAGCATCTGTGGTTTAGCTGGGATCTGAGCGGTATTCTCACAACACATAACCCCAGACCCAGCTATCTACCGATCGTTCATTCCGCAGCAATACCTGATGGGAGAAATATCCAGAATGTTAAGTTCCCCATGTGGTCCACTCTGTATTACCCCTGCTAAATCTGTCTGGAAGCCCCTTGCATGAGGAATTGTATAAATATAGAAGCCCGTTAATAAAGAGTTGTTGTTGACAGTTGACTCTCAGAGCTGTGTGTCGTCCGGTTACTGGCGAGATTTGGGACATTGCCATACTTTTCGGCACTGACTGTGAATTTACCCTGGATACCAGCGGAGATCGTGGATATTAATAGTGCACTCCGCTACAACTATGACAGATAACCCAGTAATAAACCATCTATAAAAGTTAGCAAACCCGATAAAACCTTGCACCCCTTTCTTGTCTTCGGGGGCTGGCCAGTCTTGAATGGCTTGAACTTTTTGTGGGTCCATGGCAACTCCGCAGGTGGAGATGATGAAACCGAGAAATTGTACGGTACTCTTTTCGAACTCACATTTCTCGGCCTTCAGGTACAATTTATGATTTCTAAGGATAGTGAGAACTATCTTGACATGTTCCCGATGAAGCCCAATGGAAGCGGAAAAAATAAGGATGTCGTCCAGGTAGACCACCAAAAAGTCAGCCAAATGCTTTCGAAAAATGTTGTTGACGAGGTGTTGGAAGGTTGCTGGGGCGTTGCAGAGGCCAAACAGCGTCACGAGGTACTCAAAGTGTCCAAATCTGGATCTAAAAGCAGTCTTCCACTTATCCCCTGCTCTGATCCGGACGAGGTTATAAGCACCCCGAAGGTCCAATTTGAAGAAGATCTTGGCAGACCGGAAACGTTGAAAGAGCTCAGGAATGAGGGGAAGTGGGTATCTGTTTTTAACAGTAATTTTATTCAACTCAAAGGGGACTTCTGCACCTGGTAAAAGATCAATAGGGCAATCATAAGGCCTGTGAGGGGGCAGGCGGCCGGCCTGTTGTTTATCAAACACGTCTGCGAATTCTAAGTATGCTGGAGGGACGTGTTGGAGATTTCCTGATGTGGCGGTGACGGTGGAACAAGCGGTGGTAACCGTGTGAGGCAATGTTGAGAGCAGTAAGACTTAACAAAGTTGACCTCCTTGCTACCCCAATCGATATGCGGTTGATGAGTCTGTAGCCAGGGAAGGCCCAAAATAATAGGGAATATGGAAGATGGGATTAAATCCAACTGTAGAAGTTCCTGGTGTCCGGAATCGGTGGTGGCCAAAACAGGATCGGTTTGTTGTGTGACTAGTCCCGAGCAGGGGAGAGAGCCATCTGCTAGGCGTACTTGTAGATTACGATCTTTAGGATGAAGAGGGAAGCGTAGCTTCAGAGCAAGGGCGGAGTCCAAGAAGTTACTGCAAGCGCCTGAATCAATGATCGCTGGTAAGCGGGTTACCCCTTCCAGTAGCTGTAGAGATATAAAGAGAATAAGGTAAGTCTGTGGAGTGCTAACAACAGGGCAGTTGGAAGCGAGCTGGGGTGCACACTTACTGGGTCTCACCGGACAGGTGCAAAGGAAGTGGCCGGTGCCTCCACAATACAGACACAAGTTGGCTTGACGTCGGCGTTGCCTTTCTTCGGAGGTGAGAGGACCAGGCCAAGCTGCATGGGTTCCGGGTCGTAAACCGGGTTGGTGGAAGGGACTGGAGGAGATGAATGCATAGGGACTGGAAGTGCCCGGAGCGCCGTTCCCGTAGACGTCTATCCAATTGGGTGGCAGACTGGATTAAGTCCTCCAGAGTAGCAGGGGTTTCAGTTCAGGCTAGCTCGTCCTTGAGAGCTTCCGAAAGTCCCTGCCGGAACTGATATTTTAGTGCTGCTTCATTCCAGCCGTTATCGGCTGACCACTTCCGAAATTTGGCGGTGTAGTCCTCTACTGGTCTCCTTCCTTGACTTAGGTTGTGAAGGATGGTTTCAGCCGTAGCTGTGCGTTGTGGGTCGTCATAAAGTTTGGCCATTTGTTCAAAAAAAGCATCAAGCGTATCCAGTACTGGACTTCTCTCTTCCATTAGGCCGTGCGCCCATGCCTGTGGTTGCTCGGAGAGGAGGGATATGACGAAGCCTACTTTTACTGCTTCCGAAAAGAAAGTTCTGGGCTGCAGTGCAAGATATAAAGAGCAGGCGTTTTTGAAGGCACGGTATTTTCTGCGATCGCCTGCAAATCACTCAGGAGTTGGAACTCTAGGTTCAGGGTGAGTCACTACTACGGCCGGGTTTGCAGAGGCCTGTGAGGCTGTGACTCCAGTAGCGGGAGCCGTGACTGGAGCGGAGGGACCAGGTAGTCCAGGAAGCTGCTGAAGGCGGCCATCGACTTGGAGGTATTCGTCCTGCAATTTCTTTACTGCTTCCGTAAGTGTAAAGACCTGCTTGCAGAGGGTCTCGAAAGGCGAGCGCACCCTGTCGGCCTTGGACATCTGGCTGGTTTGTACTGTCAGAATAAGTACTCACCGAGGCCGAGATGCCGAGGGTGGCTACATTTGCGACTCTGTGCACTTCACCCCCTGGAGGTGGAGACAGCGGGGAAGAGCACAAAGAGGCACCGGCTACAAGCAATGGATGGAGAACAGGTAAGCGGACACAGAGCAGGACTGTGGCAGGTACAGACAGTGATTCAGATGCCAGCAAAGTTCAGGAAACTGAGAGCCAGTTCAAGTCGGGACTGTAAGCAGATCCGGGATACGAGCCAATGGTCAGGGATACAGAAGGTAGGAAATCCGAGGTACAAGCCAGAGGTCAAAGGGGTAGAGACAGCAGCAGATCCGATGAAACAAGCCGGGGGTCGGGTACAGGAGGAGGCGTAGAGAAGTCAGGTTCAATCCGGGTCGATAACAGGTCAAGTTTCAGGTTTTAGAAATTTGTACAAACAGGAAAAGCTGACAACAAACCAGCAACCCGCCATAGGCTTGGTGCTGGTTTAAATAGGCCGGGCTGAGCCTCGATTGGTGGACGTGCACGCGGATGCGTGCGCAGGCGCGCGCCCGCGCCGTAGAACAGAACCACGCTGGAACGCAGAGGCGCGCATTTGCGCGGCGCGCACGGGCACACACCGTAGCGCAAATCGTCCACTGAAGGTACTGGTTCCCTGACAACAGGAGAGAGGGGGATTAATGTTGGAGGTGAAAGATCTTGCTGTAGCAGGAGTCAGAACAGTGACAATAGCTTCCCCCTCCCCCCAGTCCTCACCCTCCGTGTACGGTACCTTCTCTGTTTTCAGTGTACACTGCTGTCTGTCACATGGAGATTGATGGAGAACTGCTTCTTCAAATGCAGCCAGTGTAAATCCACATAGGAGCAGAAATGAAAAAAAAAATAGTCCCTCCAGCTACAGTCTTTCAGACTTCACTTGAACAGAAAGTGAAAGTAACACGACTGCCAGGGGGAAAGCACCTCCCAAGTCCTACAGCGATTGCTAATGGTCAGACACAAAGACAGGCAGAAGTCTGACCAATGAGAGTGCTGGGGCTATTAGCTCTGCGCCTCGGAGCAACACAAAACCCCGCAAATGTAGCATCTCGCCTGTAATCGTGGGATTGCAGTGGCATGACGCTCCCATAGTGCACTGGGGCCGGCGCCCTAGCAGAGTAAACTTAAAGAACTTAAAAAAAAAAAAAAAACGAAAGGGAACTTTTTTTTTTGCCAGTAGCTTTGGGGGGGGGCGGTGCCCATGCGCCCCCTATGGATGGGCCGCCACTGGTGACCATACAACCCACTATGTAATGACTAAGCACTGTGTCCCGTGGTGTACTCAAAGAAAAGGATTTTACAGGTAAGCTGTTATAAAAAATCCTACTAATCCTACACTTCATCAGATCATGCCAAATACAGAAGCAGATTCATTTAGCTGCCATGCCCCCTACTCAGCCCTTTTGTAGGAGCATGGATGGCAGAAGGCACAGACAGAAACGTACTTCCCTGCTGTGCGTTATGTAAAACATAAAACTAACCAGACAGGCCACCATCAGCTATGAAAAAGAAGGCCTGAAAGAGGCTGTTTGGAGACAAGACTGCTGGATAAATTAAAAAAAAAGTATTTTTCCTTTGTAAACACATAAAGCGGAGTTCCACCCTTAAAACCACTTTCTTTCACCCCATCCAGCATACTGGCGTCAGCGCCAGTATGCTGTTTTTTTTTTTTTTTTAATCCATGTACTTACTTTATAATAGATCATTTAATTTTGGGCGCACCGCGGTGTATGTCGCCGCTATAAGGCGTCACGCCTTCCGGAAACAGCCGACTAGCGTTCGGCTCTTCTCGGCGCCTGCGCACAGACCCAGGAGCTGACTGCGCAGGCGCCGTAAATAGCCGGTCCTAGTTCGGCTTTTTTCGAAGGGCGTGACACGGCTATATACGCTAGTCGGCTGTTTCCGGGAGGTGTGACGCCTTATAGCGGCGACATACACCGCAGTGCGCTCAAAATTAAATGATCTATTATAAAGTAAGTACATGGATTAAAAAAAAAAAACGCCAGTATGCTGGATGGGATGAAAGAAATAGGCACTAGTCGTTAAAAAAGGTTATTTTATTGATACAATCCCGCACGGGTTATTGAATCAACAATAAAGTGGATACATTTGTAAAAATACATTAAAAACACAAAAGGATTTATCACAAACATTTTTGTGATAACTCCTTTTGTGTTTTTATAGTAATCCAATGCATTTTTAAAGCACTGATCGCTATAAAAATGCCAATGGTCCCAAAAATGTGTCAAAGGTGTCCGAAGTGTCCGCCATAATGTCGCAGTACTGAAAAAAAACGCTGATCGCCGCCATTACTAGTAAAAAAAAAATATTAATAAAAATGCCATAAAACTACCCCCTATTTTGTAAACGCTATAACTTTTGCGCAAACCAATCAATAAACGCTAATTGTGACTTTTTTTTACGAAAAATATGTAGAAGAATACGTATCGGCCTAAACTGAGGAAAAAAAATGTTTTTTTATATATTTTTTGGGAATATTTATTATAGCAAAATGTAAAAAATATTGCATTTTTTTCAAAATAGTCTCTCTATTTTTGTTTATAGCGCAAAAAATTTAAACTGCAGATATGATCAAATACCACCAAAAGAAAGCTCTATTTGTGGGGAAAAAAGGACGCCAATTTTGTTTGGGAGCCATGTCGCACGACCGCGCAATTGTCAGTTAAAGCGACGCAGTGCTGAATCACAAAAAGTGCTCTGGTCAGTGGGCAGCAATATGGTCCGGGGGTTAAGTGGTTAATGAACCTTCGATAGAAGTTTGCATAGCCAATAAAGCGCTGCACCCTTTTTTTGTCTGAGGGTGCAGGCCAGTCCAGAATGGCTGAAACCTTCTGCGGGTCCATCTTGAATCCTTCTGTTGAGATCACTAGGCCGAGGAACTGGATGCTCTGTCGCTCAAATTCACATTTTTCTGGCTTTGCGTAAAGTTCATTTTGGCGGAGACGACAGAGTACATTCCTGACGTGTCTTCGGTGCTGTTCAAGGCAAGAGGAAAAAATCAAAATATCATCTAGATAAATGTCTAGACAGTCTCTGAAAATGTTGTTGACTAGATGCTGAAATGTTGCAGGGGCGTTACATAGGCCAAAGGGCATTACTAAGTATCGTAATGGGCGAACCTGGTATGAAAGTCTTCCACTCATCCCCAGCACAGATGCGGACCAGGTTGTACGCCCCCGTAGGTCTAAATTGGTGAATACAGAGGAAGTTCGGGAACCAGAGGCAGGGGATACCGGTTCTTTACCATCATTTTATTTAATTCTCTGTAGTCTACACAAGGCCGAAAGGAATGGTCCTTTTTTTCTACAAAAAAGATTCCTGCCCCTGCTGGGGAAGTAGAGGGATGGATGAAACCCCTCTTTAAGTTCTCATCCACGTACTCTTTCAGAACCTCTAGTTCCCGCTCAGACAAGGGAAAGATCCTTCCAAACGAGATCTCAGCACCGGGTAGAAGCTCGATTGGACAATCTTACAGACGATGAGGCGGAAGAACTTCAGCCCCTCTCTTGCTGAAAACGTCCAAAAACTTGTGTTTTTGTTTGGGCACTGCAGCACGTACCTCTGGGTCTGGTTCCAGGCATAACAGGGGACCAGAGGTGCTAGGACACAAGGGTCTGCAGTGTTGCTGGCAGTAGAGTGACTGAAACTCAATATTTCCATTTCCCCAATCGATCTGTGGGTTGTGTGCCTGGAGCCAGTGTAAGCCCAAAATGACTGGAAACATGGGAGATGCAATAGCGTCCAAACGTAAAAGTTCTTTATGATCCGTAGAGGTGGCTACGGGCAAAAAAGGACCTCCCTGGAACTGGATTGGAACTGGACTGGTGGGGTATACAGAAGCAGGTATCCGGGAAAGCATCCAAGCCGGGCGGAGCTGCTGAGTGGTTCTCTGGATTCTGCACTCCCGGAATCGTCGGTCTATCTGGATAGACAAGGTAATTAAGGATTCTAGGAACACCGACCCAGGCTAGTTCATCCTTCAAGTTCTCGAAGAGACCGAGACAGAACTGATGCCGAAGGGCCGCCTCGTTCCACTGGGTATCTGCGCTCCAGCGTCTGAAACCAGTCACATAGTCCTCGACGGCTCGGTGGCCTTGCTGGAGCGTGTGGAGGGCAGCCTCGGCAGTGGAAGTTCGCTGAGGGTCGTCATAGAGTCGGTCCATGGCATCGAGGTAGGATGACAGGGAATCAAGGACTGCATGACATCAACACACCTTTGCAATGACACTGTGCCGCACAGGGCATCTATGGACTACCCGGTCCCCCACCGGGGGTGATGTGGATCGCACACCCCCACCCATGCCTTCAGTTAGAAGCCAGACAACAGCAGGGTTCTTCCCTGGAACTCTGAGCCTCTTGTAGGCAATTTTTGTTGATACCAAAAAGTTTAGGGATTAAACTACAAGCCCGGTTATGTTGGGGTATTGGCTAAGTAGTAGGGAGTTTTTTTTACTAAGGTTATAACTACTCGATTGTCTGATTACACTGTCATGCTTACCATCTCTATAGCTTTATTTTTATGCTGCTGTTTGCCAAGGAGTTTTCTCCTAAGGTCCTTATTGAAACTTATAGCAATGGTCTTCACTACCTATCTGAAATTATTACATGATGGCTATGTCTGATGTTAAACTGATTTCCTGGAACATACAAGGCCTGAATGACAAATTTAAGCATTCCCTAATGTTCAAATTCTTAGCGTCCCACAAGCCACACATCCTCTTTCTACAGGAGACTCATCTCGTGGGAAGTAGGATATTGGCTTTACGTAAATCTTGAGTGAGACAGTCCTTTCATGCCACATATTCGACTTCATTCAGTCCTCCTGGCTTTTGTTAATGTCTACTTACCCCCTCCTGTTGACCCCACCCTACTTTTCTCCATCAGCGAGAAACTAGCTTCCCTTCCCTCCACACATGTCATTTTTTGCAGGGGACTTTAATTCAATTCTTGATCCTGCCCTAGACTCCTCTAACCCCCAGCTCACTGTCTCCCCTGCTCTCACTCACTGGGCGGACACCTTTGCTCTGACGGTGATATGGAGATGGAAGCATTCTGACTCCAGAGTCTTCTCTCACCTATCCACAACCCACAAATGTGGCTCCAGAATTGATTTTGCATTTGGCAGCGCTCCAGCTCTCTCTAAAGTTTCTGAGGCCTCGTTTCTCCCAGTGGTACTTTCTGACCACTCTCTGCTTGAAATATGCTTCCGGTTGGGTAAACAAAAAGATCCGGGCACCTGGAGGCTAGCTCCCAGATGGATTAACAATGACAGTGTGTCTGAGCTTGTATCTCCACAGCTAGAGGATTACTGGTCTCACAATACAGACACAGCTCCTCCTAGGGTGGTGTGGGATGCCTTCAAGGCCACGACCCATGGCTCTTATATTTCGGCCATCAAAGTTACCAGATCCGATTGCGCATCTGAAACCTTGAGACTGGAAGGTCTGGAGGCTGATGCCTCTGCGTCTTTTGCTGAGCAACCTACACCATCCAATTATCTCCAATTGGCACAAGTCAGGCGAAATATAGCCCTACACTACACTTCCCTAACCCAAACTGATGTCCGTTTATTGTCTGGTAAAATATTTGAATCAGGGGACAAAAACGGACGCCTGCTGGCCAATCTGGTGGCTGACCCGCAATTTCAAACTATAGTCCCCGAATTGCTATCAGATACCGGGACTAGTATTACTGATCCTGACGCAATCCTTCACCAAGAGGTTCTTGAATCAGAACTATGAAAGTTACATCTTCCCAGCCTTCCGTCTTTGGAGGTCAAGGCCCTGGATGCCCCAATAACAACCCATGAAATAGAGTTGGCCATCGCCTCGCTACCTCCCTCCAAAACCCCCGCTCCAGGTGGTCTCCCGGGTGACTGGTACAAAAGATACACCAAGGTTATAGCTCCTAGGTTCCAGCTACTCTTTTCCCACTGCTTAGAGGTCAACTCCTTACCATTCACCATGTACGGTGCTCACATCATTCTCATCCCTAAACCGGGCAAAGACCCCAAAACGCTGTGCCTCTTACAGGCCTATTTCTCTATTAAACTATGATCTAAAGATTCTGGCCAAGGTCCTCGCCTCTAGGTTGGTAGGAGTTCTACCGGACCTGGTTGACACTGATCAGACCGGTTTCCTGCCAGGAAAATCAACTGACATAAATCTAAGAACAGTTCTTACTCATCTGCAGCTCCCAAACTCTCATTCTCAAACCCGGGTATTGGTGGCATTAGATATTGAAAAAGCCTTCGATATGGTAACTTGGCAATATATGAAATCAGTCCTGCAGACCTTTGGTTTCGGTCCCTCTTTTTGCAAGTGGATAGATATACTGTACAAATCACCAACAGCACAGATTAAACTAGGGGGCCTGCTGTCTGACCCCTTTCCAGTGGGGAGGGGTACTAGGCAGGGGTGTCCTCTCTTCCCATTCTTGTTTGCCCTGGTCATGGAACCCCTAGCCACGGCCCTCAGAAACTCGACTTCGGTGAAGGGCATTAAAGTAGGCACCATCACTGAAAAACTTGCTTTGTATGCAGGTGACCTCATGCTTTTTCTCAATGATCCGGGATCCTCCCTTAGGGCAACTCTGGATATCATTTCTGAATTCCCTGGACTATCTGGACTCAGAGTCAATTGGGAAAAATCCCAAGCACTACCTATTGACTCTCAGGCAAAACTACATGCAGACCCCTCTGTCTCACTAACCTGGACCTCCTCTATCCGTTATCTGGGCATTACCATTACCCCTAGAGTCTCAGACTTTGCTAAGCTAAATCTTTATCCCTTACTAACCCAACACAAACTAAAACTTCAGGCATGAAATAACCTGCCGTTATCCCTCATTGGCAGGATAAACTTACTTAAAATTAGATTTCTCCCAGTTTTTCTATATGCACTGAGGCACTCCCCAATTTGGATCCCCAAAGCTTTCTTTCAAAAATTTGACTCCATTATAACTCCTTTTCTATGGAACACTCGTCCCCCTAGAATAAATAAATCTATACTCAAAAGGCCCTGGACAGAGGGGGGTATAGCTTGTCCAGACCTTCGGAAGTATTTCTTTGCTGCACTGCTGTCACACGCTCATAACTGGCTAGTCTCAGATGCAACCAATGCTGCTGTTGTCCTTGAGGCTGCCCACCTTGGTTCCTACGAGGCACTGAGTAATGCTTTGTATAGGGGTGTCAAAGCCCCCTATCCTCTCACACCCTCCATGAGGGCGGTAATCAGAGCTTGGCAACTCTTGGCCTGTACACTTCAAAAGGACCCTCACACTAAATCTCCAGACACCCCCCTGTGGCTCAACCCACATTTACCAGAGTTTCTGACTATCCCAGACCCAGGTTTTTGGGCAACTAGGGGTATCAAAAACCTGGAGCATATCTGTGTTAGTGTCTCCCTTCTGACCTTTGATTCCTTTAAGGAGAAATTCGGGCTCACTAACCGACAATTCTTTCGATTTCTTCAAATTTGCCATGCCTTCACGGCCCAATTTGGTTCCACCCCGGTACTTCTCCTTTGGGCTAAACTTGAGTCCACATTAAGGGTTACTCCTCTGGTTATACCCACCTCTACCATTTACAAAGCTTTATTGCCTTCGGTCCACTTTGGTCTGGAGGACTTGCTTTCTAGGTGGCAGGGCGAGGTCCCAGATCTGGATTCAGAGGATTGGGAGGATGTCTGGGAATATCCCTTCTCATAGCTCATCTCTGTTAGAGATCGGTTGATACAATTCAAACTGCTTCATAGAATCTATTTGTCACTCCAAAGATTATCCAAAATTTACCCGAATTCCTCCTCCAACTGTTGGAAGTGTGATATGGCAAATGCCGACTTCAACCATATGTTGTGGTCCTGTCCCAGAATCCAGCACTTCTGGGCGGAGGTCACGACCTTCATTGAAACCTTGACCTTGATTCATGTTCCCCTGAATGTGGAACCAGGACGAATCCCAAATCCTAGGGCAGTGCCTACACCGGGGCTCCACTCAGCGACTCCACCAATTAGATCATATGTGAATGATAAATAGAGGCAGACATAGCGTAATCCCGCTGGGACATTTATTTAAAATCATAAAAACCAGAATACTCACATGGGAGATGAGTTTAGACAGGCATATAAAACACAATGTTGCCGGCCGGCAAACAGACAGGAAAGGACCCTCCTCCAAAGCGTGATGACGTCACCGCACGTCTTCCCAGACGCGTTTCGTCATAGGACGTTGTCAATGGGATAGGGCGTTGCGGTGAGTCATCACTTAAATAGGCAAGGACCTCGCCGTGAGGTGTAGGTCCAAAGCTGCAGACGCCATCTTGGACAGGGGCAAGATGCCAATACTTGACCCAATCCAAAACTATTGCTAACATGAACTACAAATCTTAAAAAACTTTCCTTGGGAGGTACAGCAGGCGGAGCCCTTATCTTGTAGTCCCACAGGAATGAAAAAGAAAAAGAAGAAGCAAAAAAAACCTTTTAATTAATAACGTAGACACAGGAAATTAATAGCAAATGCCTACTGCATCATTCACATTGTCCATAACTATTCCTCGTTATGGCGACATCTAGTGGATTTTTTGAAGAAATGCGGCGATGTCATCACATTGGGAAAAAAACAAAGGAAAGAAAGCCGGCCAAGACGAGTAGTCTGACTTGACCTGATCTAAACCATATGGTACTGGTAATGATCGATAGCTGCCGATCACGCGTATTGGATGGAATATAAAGTAAAATAAAAATAAAAAAGGGAAGGAAGAATGCAAAATAAAGAAGGGATATAAGCCCGATACTTAATGCATCCCCCGACTTGGATAAACATCATAACTAAGGTGAACAGGTGTAAAAAGGGCTGGACGTTAGTATTGATGTGATTATAAACCCACAGAGAGTTTAGATAGAAAGTCTATGCATAGCTACATTTAAGTGGCCATGCATCGAAGTTTCAATTAGAAACTACAGTGCAAGTGTGAACACCAAATAATATACACTAGTGAAGTGTTAGTGATCTAGAGAGTATCAGGAGGACTCATTATTAGTGAGCCTCTAATAAAACTAAGAAACATAATACTCAAAAAAAATGTTTTTAATTTTTTTTTTTAATTGTTATCATTCCAATCAGGTGTGGAAAATGTTAAATATAATTACCGTAAGTGCAAACTATTTATTTTTGTCTAGTGATCATTATACAGGGCTCATAATTAAATGGGCCTAGTATAAAAAAGGGGAGGGGAAAAAATAAAAAAATAAGAGAAAAAAAGGAAAAATATATAATCAAATACAATAATTCCGACGCTGTGTGGAAACTGTTATAACTGGTTAACCCAAAGGAAAAAATTGTATAAATGGTCCGAACAAGACAATCTCCTGACCAAGAGCCAACCTATCATTTCCCTTGGCGTCAGCAGTAGAAACGACCACACCTCACGCTGAGTTCCAGTACAATATTAGGCATTATTAATAAACGCGTTAACATCAGTTTCAATGTTTAACCCATATGGTGTATAACATTTTAGGCGGTATATCCAGCTCATTTCCATTCTTGAGATGGTCCTTACCAGATGACTCCCCCTCCAGTTGGGTTTAAATTTATCTATCCCCACAAACAAAGTTTTGGATGGATCTTTATTGTGTTTAAGGAGGTAGTGTTTCGAAACCGAATGGTTTCTAAATCCACTTATAATGTTGGTTATATGTTCATTGATGCGGACCTGTAAGGCCTGTTTAGTCCGTCCCACATATTGCAGGCCACAGGGGCACTGCAACATATAGACGACCCCTGTGGACATACACGTAATGCATGGTTTTATGGTATGTTCCTGACCTGTCACCGTAGAGACGAAATTCGTGATCCGCCTCTCCTGACAGGAATTCAAGGCGCATACCCTACAATTTCTACACCTATAATACCCTGTTAATTGGTCGAAGAAACCCCTACTCCCTGTGGGGGGATTTAAGGTGTTAATCGCTACCTGAGTCCTTAGGGGTTGGGCTCCCCTAAAAATGACTCTTGGGTTATCTGGGAGGACATCTTTCAAAACATTGTCATTCAATGCTAGATGCCAATGCTTTTTGATGAGTTGCTTAATGCTTTTATGTTGTACCGAGTATGTGGTAACAAAAGGCACCCCCAATGGGAATTGTTCACCCTGGACTGGGGCCCTATCTACCAAAAGGCTTTCTCTGTCAGTGTTAAGCACTTCTTCCATAGTTACTCTCAAAGTTTCTTCATGATAGCCCTTTTCTAGAAATCTCCCTGTCAGGACCTGGGCTTGATTCTTGAAATCCGTGGTATCACTACAGTTCCTCCTAAGCCTCAAGTAAGTGGGATTGATTTGATCACGTCCCGGGTGGGTAGGTATATCGATTTTTATTTACAGCCACTTGTGAAACAGATCCCCTCTTACATAAGAGATTCCAAACACATTATTAATCTATTGGCTAACTATTCCCCCACAAGGGACATGTGGTTGGTCACCATTGATGTAAATTCCCTATATACCATCATTCCCCACCACCTTGGGTTTGAGGCCGTGTTATATTACCTCCAATTACAGTCGGGGCTGCAAGTCAAACAAATAGAGTTCATCATGTCCTTACTTAGATTTGCTGCCGCCTCGAACTACTTCTGGTTTGAAGGTAGTTTCTATCGTCAAGATACGGGAGTGGCAATGGGGGCTAAGTATGCCCCAAGTCTGGCAAACTTATTTATGGCCAAATGGGAGGAGGATGTCATCTTGTCCAACCATATGCCCCACGTTACTTTGTGGGCCAGGTATATTGATGACATCCTTCTCCTATGGGCCGGTGACCACCAGGAGTTAACATCCTTTATGGCCTCTCTAAATAGTAATGATAGAGGAATAGCCCTTAAGTTTGAGGCAAGCCAGACAGAGGTTCACTATTTAGATTTAAACATCAGAATAGTAGGGGATAGGTTCACTACCTCAACCTTCTTTAAGGAGACAGATAGAAACTCCTTCATACCCACTGACAGTTGCCACTACAGACCGTGGATCACTGGAGTTCCCAAGAGCCAGTACTTGAGGCTTAGGAGGATCTGTAGTGATACCACGGATTTCAAGAATCAAGCCCAGGTCCTGACAGGGAGATTTCTAGAAAAGGGCTATAATGAAGAAACTTTGAGAGTAACTATGGAAGAAGTGCTTAACACTGACAGAGAAAGCCTTTTGGTAGATAGGGCCCCAGCACAGGGTGAACAATTCCCATTGGGGGTGCCTTTTGTTACCACATACTCGGTACAACATAAAAGCATTAAGCAACTCATCAAAAAGCATTGGCATCTAGCATTGAATGACAATGTTTTGAAAGATGTCCTCCCAGATAACCCAAGAGTCATTTTTAGGGGAGCCCAACCCCTAAGGACTCAGGTAGCGATTAACACCTTAAATCCCCCCACAGGGAGTAGGGGTTTCTTCGACCAATTAACAGGGTATTATAGGTGTAGAAAATTTAGGGTATGCGCCTTGAATTCCTGTCAGGAGAGGCGGATCACGAATTTCGTCTCTACGGTGACAGGTCAGGAACATACCATAAAACCATGCATTACGTGTATGTCCACAGGGGTCGTCTATATGTTGCAGTGCCCCTGTGGCCTGCAATATGTGGGACGGACTAAACGGGCCTTACAGGTCCGCATCAATGAACATATAACCAACATTATAAGTGGATTTAGAAACCATTCGGTTTCGAAACACTACCTCCTTAAACACAATAAAGATCCATCCAAAACTTTGTTTGTGGGGATAGATAAATTTAAACCCAACTGGAGGGGGAGTCATCTGGTAAGGACCATCTCAAGAATGGAAATGAGCTGGATATACCGCCTAAAATGTTATACACCATATGGGTTAAACATTGAAACTGATGTTAACGCGTTTATTAATAATGCCTAATATTGTACTGGAACTCAGCGTGAGGTGTGGTCGTTTCTACTGCTGACGCCAAGGGAAATGATAGGTTGGCTCTTGGTCAGGAGATTGTCTTGTTCGGACCATTTATACAATTTTTTCCTTTGGGTTAACCAGTTATAACAGTTTCCACACAGCGTCGGAATTATTGTATTTGATTATATATTTTTCCTTTTTTTCCCTTATTTTTTCCCCTCCCCTTTTTTATACTAGGCCCATTTAATTATGAGCCCTGTATAATGATCACTAGACAAAAATAAATAGTTTGCACTTACGGTAATTATATTTAACATTTTCCACACCTGATTGGAATGATAACAATTAAAAAAAAAAATTAAAAACATTTTTTTTGAGTATTATGTTTCTTAGTTTTATTAGAGGCTCACTAATAATGAGTCCTCCTGATACTCTCTAGATCACTAACACTTCACTAGTGTATATTATTTGGTGTTCACACTTGCACTGTAGTTTCTAATTGAAACTTCGATGCATGGCCACTTAAATGTAGCTATGCATAGACTTTCTATCTAAACTCTCTGTGGGTTTATAATCACATCAATACTAACGTCCAGCCCTTTTTACACCTGTTCACCTTAGTTATGATGTTTATCCAAGTCAGGGGATGCATTAAGTATCGGGCTTATATCCCTTCTTTATTTTGCATTCTTCCTTCCCTTTTTTATTTTTATTTTACTTTATATTCCATCCAATACGCGTGATCGGCAGCTATCGATCATTACCAGTACCATATGGTTTAGATCAGGTCAAGTCAGACTACTCGTCTTGGCCGGCTTTCTTTCCTTTGTTTTTTTCCCAATGTGATGACATTGCCGCATTTCTTCAAAAAATCCACTAGATGTCGCCATAACGAGGAATAGTTATGGACAATGTGAATGATGCAGTAGGCATTTGCTATTAATTTCCTGTGTCTACGTTATTAATTAAAAGTTTTTTTTTGCTTCTTCTTTTTCTTTTTCATTCCTGTGGGACTACAAGATAAGGGCTCCGCCTGTTGTACCTCCCAAGGAAAGTTTTTTAAGATTTGTAGTTCATGTTAGCAATAGTTTTGGATTGGGTCAAGTATTGGCATCTTGCCCCTGTCCAAGATGGCGTCTGCAGCTTTGGACCTACACCTCACGGCGAGGTCCTTGCCTATTTAAGTGATGACTCACCGCAACGCCCTATCCCATTGACAACGTCCTATGACGAAACGCGTCTGGGAAGACGTGCGGTGACGTCATCACGCTTTGGAGGAGGGTCCTTTCCTGTCTGTTTGCCGGCCGGCAACATTGTGTTTTATATGCCTGTCTAAACTCATCTCCCATGTGAGTATTCTGGTTTTTATGATTTTAAATAAATGTCCCAGCGGGATTACGCTATGTCTGCCTCTATTTATCATTCACATATGATCTAATTGGTGGAGTCGCTGAGTGGAGCCCCGGTGTAGGCACTGCCCTAGGATTTGGGATTCGTCCTGGTTCCCTCAAAGGCCGCGGCTGGGTCACAGCCGACTGCTGATTATAGCCATTCCTCTGGTAAGCTGCTTATACTTCTGGTGGTGGGCCACATTGAAAAGCCAAGTTTGAGCACAGTGGTGATTACTATATGTCCATCCTGAATTGAGATAAGCAGAAAGTTTTCTTTGGAGCCAATGTTCATCACTACATCTCTTTTGTCTGAAGGACTGTTTATCTCAACATGTTTGATATATGGACTCTTTTGACTACACTGGGTCCGGGTGACAAGGCGCAGCTCTAAATCTTTGTTTTTCCAGTGACAAGAAATAGGCATGACATTTTTACTCAAAAGAAGAAATCCATAAGTGAACTTAAAAGTTCTTTAAGACTCTTCACTTACCTCTCCTGCTGCAGGACTCTGCTGAAAATCATGGCGGGCAATGTCACTGACCTTTAGGGACTGAGGTCCTACCAGAACTTCCACTGCCCTGGACCTGTACTGCACGCAGCCAGACAATATCTTTGGTATCTTATGTATGACCAAAGCACTGGATACCTGGGAACAGCCATCCTAGGAGGAACATTACAGGCAAAACCTTGTTTTTCTTTACTCGAGGCCCAGGTACCATCCACTTTGGCTATAATGGCACTTTGGATGGATCCGGTTGCAAAGCTTGCTTGATCCAGAAGGATCCTCCAGCAGAGCTCTTTAAAGAACCTTTCTTAACTGTGACCAACACCTTAGACGCTGGCGAAAAAACTGAGGTACGGGAGGGGTTATATAGGGAATGGGACTTCTTGTCTTGGGTGTGCCAGTGTCCATCACCTGAAGGTGGCCTATGTACCACAGTTATTATTATGCAGCACTGTGTCCTCTGATGTACGAAAGAGAAATGGCCAAATATCGGTCGACCTCTACTCCAATGTAGCAATTCTAGCGCTGCAGACCTTTGGCATTCTGTCAAATTTTGAAGATACTTTTTTTTTATTTAATTCTCTTTATTTCGTTATCTTTCATATTTAAAAAACAGATTACATACATAATTTTATTTTTACAAAACATTTCTCATTCCCCGCATAACATAATCTTAGGCTTTACCCCTGTTAATTGGTTGTTTTTGAAGATACTTAGTGAAAATTTCAACCCAGGCTTTCTGTAGCTCTTCCCAAAGATATGGCTTACAGGATATTGTTCCCCTGATGTTAGTGATGCTCTCTTACACAAGAGCTTGCTAGGGTTGGAAACTGGCAATTGTGGCAGCCAGTCCATCAAAAGACAGAATTTTGGCTTCTTGTTTCCTCACACAACCATGTTGTATAGCTTAGATGTTATATAACATGTGCACCAAACATTCTAAAATACCAGTTCATTAACCACTTAAGGACCTTAGGTGTTTTTCAGATTTGGTGTTTGCAAGACTAAAACAGTTTTTCCTGATAGAAAATTACTTAAAACCCCCAAACATTATATATATTTTTTTCTAACACCCTGGAGAATAAAATAGTGGTCATTGCAATACTTTTTGTCACACCGTATATGTGCAGCGGTCTTACAATATATTGCGAAAGACAATGTTACGCCGAGTAAAATCATACCCAACATGTCGCGCTTAAAAATTGCGCCCGCTCGTGGCATGGCGTCAAACTTTTACCCTTAAAAATCTCGATAGGCGACGTTTAAAAAAATTCTATAGGTTGCATTTTTTGAGATACAGAGGAGGTCTAGGGCTAGAATTATTGCTCTCGCTCCAACGATCGCGGCGATACCTCACTTGTGTGATTTGAACACCGTTTTCATATGCAGGCGCTACTCGCGTATGCGTTCGCTTATGCGCGCAAGCTCGTCGGGACGGGGCGCTTTAAAAAACATTTTTTTTGTTTTCTGATTTATTTGTATTTATTTTATTACTTTTTACACTGAAAAAATTGATCACTTTTATTCCTATTACAAGGAATGTAAACATCTCTTGTAATAGAAAAAAGCATGACAGGTCCTCTTAAATATGAGATCTGGGGTCAAAAAGACCTCAGATCTCATATTTAGACTAAAATGCAAAAAAAAAAATAGGTTTCTTTAAGACGCTGGGCGGGACTGACGTTTTGAGCTATGGGGACGGGTGAAGGACATTTTTCCCTCACTCGCGTCCCCAGTCAGCCGCCGAACAGACCCGATCGCCTCCGCCGCTACCGACGGCAATCGGCGGAGGGCGAAGGAGAGCGGCGGGACCGCCGTTATCGTGTACAGGACCGCTCAGACTAAAGATGGATACCTCGGTTGTGGCAGCAGCTGCTGCCGTTACCGAGATATCCATATTTAAAGTACCGATGTAAATGTACATGAGCGGGTCCTTAAGTGGTTAATATTAGCTTGCACTCCACTAAATTTTCTCCATCACGCTTGACAAAGTAGCAAACGTTCCACCATCATCCTTTGATTTCCTTGGCTCAAATATTTCAAAAATATAGACTCATCTATCCATAATACTCATCCTTATTTCCCATGTCCAAGGTCTGTTCTTTTGTTAGTTTTAGAGCCATGTCTGTTTTTTCCACATTTAAAGATTGTTATTTGACAGTTTTCAATATGGCATTGCTCCGAAACTCTGCCTCAAAGCATGCATGTTCTTTTCACCATTTTTGGTATTTACTATATTTGAAAGTAGGTGTCTAAGGACTTCTTAGGTGCCCATTTCCAAAACTGCAGATTCTGTTAACTAGTGGAAAAGCCTACCTTTTGCAAAATTATGGAGACTGACATTTTTAAGAAAGCTATTTACATTTTGGCTTTTCTCTTTGTATATCAAAAATTAACCTTCTTGTTTATACATCACGGGACAGAGCCATAGTCATTACTATATAGGGTTATACGCCACCTTCAGGTGATTGGATACTGGCATAACCAAAGACAGGAAGTCCCCTCTATATAACCCCTCCCACATAGGGAGTACCTCAGTTTTTTCACCAGTGTCTAAGGTGTTGGTCACGGTTTATAAAGTGCCAAGAAGAGATCCGTAGCTGGTCTTAGATCAGGGAGCTATGCAACTGGATCCATTCCAAGAGCCAGAATCAAAGGCTTAAGTGGATAGTACCTGGGCCTTGGAATAAAAGAACAAGGTTTTGCCTGTAATGCTTCTTTCTAAAGAGCTGCACCTTGGGATCCAGCACTTTGGTCACATTCCATACCACAGGTTTGCTCTGGCAGGGTGCTGCACAGGTCCAAGGAAGTGGACCCTATATGCAAAGGGGACCAGCTTCACCCCGCGGTGATGGGCGAAGATTGGATCTGTCTGATTTTACAACAGATCCTGTGGCAGGAAGGGTAAGTCAAAGTCTTAAAGAGTTTGTGGACGTTTTTGTTTCTGGGTGGATATCTTGCCTGTTTTTACTTATAGAGGGTGTATATAACATATCTGGTGTCCACATTACCATGCTTACCCGGATAGTACTGTGTAAGCAGCGCTTGTGGACAGCATTTGCTCCTCATTCCACTCCTGTCAGACCACCTGAGGGGGTTACAGGGACTCCTCCCACCGTTTCCAGGCTTTGGGCACCCCCTGCTGTTGGCCCCTCTTCTTCCGTCCCCGACAAACGGGGCTACTGCACACATGCGTGCAAGAATTACCCTCCTCATGAGGTGAAGGAGAAAGGACGTCACAGAGGCGGGGCTTAGCGCCACGAACGTGCACAGGTTTCACGGCACAGGCCGGCTGAGGTTTTAAAAATCTGCAGGCTTTAAGTAAACTAATGGCTGACAGGGGGACACAGGCACTTATCCAGGAACGTAAGCGCTGTATGGGTGCTGGGCACAGGCATCCTCAGACACATCTACTCAGCATCAGGCTGAGCATTGATAGCGGCACATTAACCCATTGATGAACGTAGATCAGCAGTAGATGCATATTGTTAGTACCTCTGCTTTGTGCTTAGAATAATGTATTCCCACAAGAGAGAAAAAAAAAAAAAAAAACAGTAAAGAGGAGCCCAAAGGTGCCGCGGTCTGAGGATACTAGTCACACTTCCACAGTATCATCCTCTCCTGAAAGACCTGAAGCGGCTGAGCCATAGAGCTTATCCATTACTGTAACTACCTCCAACATTCCAGCCTCTACATATGTCACCAAAGATGATTTGGCTGCCGCATTGGCTGGTTTGGAGAGGAAAATAGCTGGTATGCTTGCATCTTCTTCCCAGCTTGGGAAGAAGCGCGATGGGTCCGGGGCAGGGGAAGGGGACCTATCCCCAGGGGATGCCGATATACCCTTAGAGGGGGTCGGAAGATTGCTCCTTCTTTGAGAATTCAGTCACAGAAGAATCCTTCTAAGCCTCACAATCTCAAAGATTGCTAGTTCAATCCCTTACGGAATAAGTCCTTTCTGTCTATAAGCTACCCCTGGCAGAGACGGCTGAAGTTCCCTTTTCCTCTTTGGATTCTCTAAAGCCTCCTCAGGGCGCACGTGCTTTCCCTATGCACCCATTGCTGGAACAGTTTATTTATGCTGACTGGGATCATCCAGACAGGCATTTTCTGCCTCCCAAAAGATTTTCCCTTCTCTATCCTATGGAGGAAAAGTTCTCTAAAAAGCGGAGTGTGCCAGCAGTAGATGCTGCTATATCTTCTTTGAATAAGAGTTTGACTTATCCAGTAGACAATGTCCAAGTATTTAAGGATCCAGTGGATAAAAGCCTGGAATATTTGCTTAAAACCTCATTTGATGTGGCTGTTGCAGTAGCACAGCCTGTGGTAGCAGCAAAAGGAATTTGTCAATTCCTGAAGGTCAAAGTTAAGCAGGTTGTCAAGGAGGATGAGGTCCTGGCTTTAGCGGAGCTTTCAAGGGCCTTATGTTTTGCGGTTGACGCCATTAAAGATTCTATTCATCAGATGTCACGCCTTGCGCTCCCGTTGGTACATATGCGTAGAGTTCTGTGGCTTGCATTGGTCAGCAACCATGTAGGAAGCTATTAGCTGGGTTTCCTTTTCATGAGGAACGATTGGAGAAGATTTGGATAAATACATCCAAAAGATTTCAAGTGGCAAGAGTACCCTTTTTCTGGTTAAGAGAAGGAGTAGACGGCCATCATTTAAACACTCTTCCTCTCCGGTACCTGGGGTGACAGCCTCCAGGCAGTCACGACTTCCTCCACCATCAGGGGGAAGAGGTAGCATTAAAACCAGGTTCAGGGTCAGAAAAAGCCCTGGGGGCAGAAGTCCCAAGGCCTTCTTATGACGGGGCATCGAGTGGGGGGGGGGGGGGTGCAGCTACTGCAGTTTTCAGGAGCCTGGAGGGGGGGGGGGAAAGAGATCCAGGACAGATGGGTCATCTCCACAGTATCTCTAGGTTACAAGTTGAAGTTTCGAGAGTTCACGCTGTCTCGTTTTCTAAGATCAAGCGTCCCCAAAGACCCAGTGAAAAGAGGGTCTTTGTTTCAGGCACTGGACCAATTGATTTCCCAGGGTGTGATCATAGAGATTCCCGTAGAATAGCAGGGTTTGGGGTTTTATTCAAATCTCTTCACGGTGGCAAAACCAAAAAATTGAGTTATCAGACCCATTCTAGGTCTGAATCGGTTCCTAAACATCCGCTTTTTTCGCATGGAGTCAATCAGATTAGTAGCGGCTACCCTAAGGGGAGTAGAAGAAAGGAGGGGAAACCAATAACTATGAAAAGGTATTGATGGTCGGACTTTGAGGCCAAGGAAATAATTGTTTAAAAATTCAAAATTTTAATATAATCAGGTAAAAAATAAAACATAAATAACAATACAGTTACAAAAAGAAAAAAAGGGGTACAAGTATATGGATTAGTAGAAATGGAAAGAAAATTGCGCATTCCCTATATACTACAAATAAAGGAGAACTGCGATTCAAAAATGTTATACAACATAAAACAGACTGGAAGAAGGGGAGGAATCGCGCTAAACATGAGACAATGCCTCGTAATGGCACAGTATGTTATCAAAATAAAATATACATCAAAGTTATAATATGTAGTTGAAACACAAAACCTAAATTAATATTTTAAAGTCCACAAATAAAAAATATATATGTGAAAAAAACTTGTGAATCAATCGTGAAAAAAGGAGGTTTGGGTTCTTTATAATGGTCAGAGGTCCATCTGTGAAGCCAATGATGCTGAATTTTTCAAAAGAAATACAAGAAGATCAATGTCCCTTTACCAATCACGATTATCTTGCACTTGTAGGTTTCAATGTGTGGTCACAATACCGGAAAAGAGAGAAACAGAAACTTGCATAGTGTAATACCGTTGAGAATTGTGAATAATATCCACCGTGGGGAATAGCTGTATGGTAGACAGGGGGCAGTGACAACCCTCCACCACAGTACACACTGACCCTTACCAGATAATATGACCCTCTTGAGGTCGGTAACAGCCTTAAGATTGGTGTATTCAAACTTTGCTTTACATCATCATCTATAGATAGGATGGATCCTCAGTGAAAAAAACAAAAAAAACTTTTCATCGTATAGACTGTATGAATACAGATCATAATCACCCGTGAAAGCAAACAGCAAAAACTGTGAGGGAGGGAAAGTGCTGGTCCCACCACCGAACGAACACACTGACCCTTACCCAACAGTAGGATCCCCTCTGGGATCAATATAGGCAGCAAAAGAGTGGATAAACTGCTATCGCCTTATAACATGTCAACACGTCAGAAACCAATCCTCGATGGGTCACAATGAATAGCATGGAATCAAAAAAAACTAAAATAGTGTAAATCCGTATAAAATGTATTCTATAAAAAGCCAAAAAATGCACTTACAAACAAATGCAGGTTTGGAGCGTATAATAAAAGGAGCCGGCCGGCTTATGTGGAACACATACGTCCCCTCGTGTGGTTGCGATGACGTGAGAACGTCTCCTCCCAACGTTTCGTCTTCACAAAAGACTTGGTCACGGGATGACCAAGTCTTTTGTGAAGACGAAACGTTGGGAGAAACGTTGCCGTTTGCTTTCACGGGTGATTATGATCTGTATTCATACAGTCTATACAATGAAAAGTTTTTTTTGTTTTTTTCACTGAGGATCCATCCTATCTATATATGATGATGTAAAGCGAAGTTTGAATACACCAATCTTAAGGCTGTTACCGACCTCAAGAGGGTCATATTATCTGGTAAGGGTCAGTGTGTACTGTGGTGGAGGGTTGTCACTGCCCCCTGCCTACCATACAGCTATTCCCCACAGGTGGATATTATTCACAATTCTCAACGGTATTACACTATGCAAGTTTCTGTTTCTCTCTTTTCCGGTATTGTGACCACACATTGAAACCTACAAGTGCAAGATAATCGTGATTGGTAAAGGGACATTGATCTTCTTGTATTTCTTTTGAAAAATTCAGCATCATTGGCTTCACAGATGGACCTCTGACCATTATTAAGAACCCAAACCTCCTTTTTTGACAATTGATTCACAAGTTTTTTTCACATATATATTTTTTATTTGTGGACTTTAAAATATTAATTTAGGTTTTGTGTTTCAACTACATATTATAACTTTGATGTATATTTTATTTTGATAACATACTGTGCCATTACGAGGCATTGTCTCATGTTTAGCGCGATTCCTCCCCTTCTTCAAGTATATGGATTAACCACTGTGCACAAAGAGGTCCTTAAAGTCGCCGACGCACGTTTCGCCGTGAGGCTTCTTCAGGGCAGTTTGGTAAGGACTTTGTAGCGATAGTATATAACAAAGCACATGTAGTTTTATGGACGACGGTCATACATCGAGTGCATCCAAGATCGATTCCACAAGTAGGTTATAGGCACGTGGATAAGGACGTATTTAAAAGGTCCTCCAATGAATATATAAAAAATTCGGGAGATCTTTACTAAAGATCAGGGCTGCTTACAAAGATTTCCTGTAAAACCGGGCAACATGTTGCAAGCAGTTTCCACTCAATTAAGGAGAAATTTAGCCACCAACTGGGACAGGGGGCCTTCTTTAAATGGCCATTTTCGGGACCTCTCGTTTGTCCTAAACAACCTTAGTGAGGTTTCCTATAATGAACTTGAACGCCAATTTGGCCACTGTGTTATTGTGTGGTTGTAAAAAGTCCTGTCACATTCCCAGGGTTCGTTACAGAGCGGAGAAAGGAGCTGTGTGTAAACACACAGCGCTCGTTCCTGTCAGCGGGGGAAACGCTGATCTTCCGTTCATACAATGTA
Source organism: Rana kukunoris (assembly GCA_029574335.1). NCBI lineage: Eukaryota > Metazoa > Chordata > Amphibia > Anura > Ranidae > Rana > Rana kukunoris. The sequence continues at coordinate 380,212,859 of CM056052.1, forward strand.
TGAACGGAAGATCAGTGATTCCCCCTAGTGAGTCCAACCCCCCCATACAGTTAGAACACGAATAGGAACACACTTAACCCCTTCCCCGCCCCCTAGTGTTAACCCCTTCACTGCCAATGGCATTTTTATAGTAATCCAATGGCATTTTTATAGCATTGATTGCTATAAAAATGCCAATGGTCCCAAAAATGTGTCAAAAGTGTCTGATGTGTCCGCCATAATATCGCAGTACCGAAAAAAAACGCTGATCGCCGCCATTACTAGTGAAAAAAAATATATATATAAAAATGCCATAAAACTACCCCCTTTTTTGTAAACGCTATACATTTTGCGCAAACCAATCAATAAACGCTAATTGCGATTTTTGGGGATATTTATTATAGCAAAATGTAAAAAATATTGCATTTTTTTCAAAATAGTCGCTCTATTTTTGTTTATAGCGCAAAAAATAAAAACCGCAGAGATGATCAAATACCACCAAAAGAAAGCTCTATTTGTGGGGAAAAAAGGACGCCAATTTTGTTTGGGAGCCACGTCGCACGACCGCGCAATTGTCAGTTAAAGCGACGCAGTGCCGAATCACAAAAAGTGCTCTGGTCTTTGGACAGCAATATGGTCCGGGGCTAAAGTGGTTAAAGCAGGCCCCCTGTCCCAGTTGGTGGCTAAATTTCTCCTTAAATGAGTGGAAACTGCTTGCAACACGTTGCCCGGTTTTACAGGAAATCTTTGTAAGCAGCCCTGATCTTTAGTAAAGATCTCCCGAATTTTTTATATATTCATTGGAGGACCTTTTAAATACGTCCTTATCCACGTGCCTATAACCTACTTGTGGAATCGATCTTGGATGCACTCGATGTATGACCGTCGGCCATAAAACTACATGTGCTTTGTTATATACTATCGCTACAAAGTCCTTACCAAACTGCCCTGAAGAAGCCTCACGGCGAAACGTGCGTCGGCGACTTTAAGGACCTCTTTGTGCACAGTGGTAAATCCATATACTTGTACCCCTTTTTTTCTTTTTGTAACTGTATTGTTATTTATGTTTTATATTTTACCTGATTATATTAAAATTTTGAATTTTTAAACAATTACTTCCTTGGCCTTAAAGTCTGACCATCAATACCTTTTCATAGTTATTGGTTTCCCCTCCTTTCTTCTACTACAAACATGGATGTGGCCCATGTGAGTGCATTCCCTGTGTATCTTCATATCCTGGTCCCCCCACTCTCTCCCTTTCCCTCCCTTCCTCTCCTCCCCCTCCCCCATCACCAACTCTTTATATTTTCTACCCTGAGGGGAGGGGAGCTTCTAGCGTCAATAGACATCAAGGATGCATATCTACATGTTCCAATTTTCCCTGCTCACCAGAGCTTCCTGCGGTTAGCAGTAGAATAGCGTCATTTTTAGTTTGTGGCCTTGCCCTTCGGGTTAACCACCACACCGTGTGTGTTTACAAAGGTTCTGGTCCCACTTCTGGCAAAGATAAGGGCCCAGGGTAAAGCAGTAATGGCATACTTAGCCGACCTACTGCTGATAGATCAAACCGTAGCACAGTTAGACCGGAATGTGCCCAGCACGGTCGGGTAATTGGAACGTCTGGGTTGGATTCTCAACTTAGAGAAGTCATCCTTACAACCAGTAAAGAGGCTAGAGTACAGTAAAACCTTGGTTTAAGTGTAACTTGGTTTGAGAGTGTTTTGCAAGACAAGCAAAATGTATTCATACATTTTGACTCGATATACAAGCGATGTCTTGATATACAAGTAGCGTCATGTCGCAACAGAGTATAAAAGAGACTCTAGGTGTAGCAATATGGTTACATTTAATGAAGGTACAACATATTGCTACACCTTAGATTGCACCTCTCTTCTCTTTAATACTCTGTAGCTGCTGCTGGATTTTGCTTCTAATCCTCTTGTGGATGGACATTTTATGGTTACACAACCTGGTCACATTGCTATAATCTTTTTATACGCACTATAAAACTGAAGGACCTATGACTAAATTGTTGTGGAACGAATCCTTTGAGTTTTCATTATTTCCTATTGGGGAAATTTGCTTTGATATACAAGTGCTTTGGATTACAAAGCATGCTTCTGGAACAAATTATGCTTGCAATCCAAGGTTTTACTGTACTTGGATTTGGTCATAGACACGGCCCAGCAAAGTGTTTTTACCTCAGGCAAAAATTGGCGCTATAAGACAAGGAAGGATCCTTCCATCCGCCTGTGCATGATGTTGTTAGGGAAAATGGTAGCTTCATTCAAAGCAGTTCCCTATGCCCAATTCCATTCAAAACTGCTACAAAGGCATTATCCTGTCTGCATGGAACAGAGAAAGGCAGGGCTTTGATTTTCCACTGTACTTGGCTCCAAAAAGGTACGAGAGAGCCTCAATTGGTGGTTGACAGCCAAGAATCTGCAGAAGGGTAAAACCTCCATACCAGTTTCCTGGAAGGTGTTAACGGATGCCAGCCTCCTGGGATGGGGAGCAGTCTTGGAAGAAGACTATCCAAGGCAGGTGGTCAGAGTTCGAGAGAACCTTGCCCATCAACATTCTAGAACTTCGAGCAGCGCGTCTGGCTCGAAAAGCCTGGACAGGCAGGTTGCGCAACTGCACTGTCAGGGTTCAATCTGCCAATGCTACAGCAGTGGCTGCACCAATCACCAGGGCAGCACCAGGAGTCACACGGCCCAAAGAGACGTGATTTTTTTGCATCCAGGTTCAACAAGAAATTGGACAGCTTTGTGTCAAGGATAAGGGATCCGCTAGCATTCGGGACGATGTATTAATGACTCCATAGGATCAGTTCTCACAGATTTATGCATTCCCACAATTCAGCTGCTATGCAGGATCAAGGGGGGATGGAAACCAGTAATTCTAGGTGCCCCAGAAGGTCCCGGTTTCCCGAGATCGCAAGGATAGCAGTCAGGGATCCTTCGTTCGGATCTGCTTTTGCACGGGCTAGTGTACCATCCTTCCTTACAAACGCCAAGTTTGACGGTTTGGCTATTAAAGCCCACATTTTAAAGAGTAGGGGGCTTTCAGGGTCAGTGGTCACTACCCTGATTAATGCAAGAAAGCCAGCTTCTAGGATCATTTATAATAGGGTCTGGAAGGCCTATGTTGCCTGGTGTGAATCCAGTGGATGGCATCCTCAGAAGTATGTCATAGGCAGAGTTCTTGCCTCTAGTTTTGTCAGCATTACAGGGTCAACCCTTTGAGCCGATGCCCCTTGTCCCTCCGATTCTTGTGACAAAGAAACTAGTGTTCTTGGTTGCGGTTACCTCTGCAAGAAGAGAGTTTAAGTTGGCAGCTTCTTCTTGTAAAGAGCCATATTTGGTTATACATAATAAGGGGGTGTTGTGTCCTTGCACGTCCTTCCTACCTAAGGTGGTATTGGGTTTTTATTTAAACCAAGACGTTTGCCCTACCTTCATTCTTTCCAGAACCACGTTCTGAAGAAGAATTATTACACTCTCTCTATGTGGTGAAACCGGTTAAGATCTAAATGGAGGCAACTGGTCAGGTCCAAAAGACTGATTGATGCTTTGTGCTGCCAGAAGGCCCCAGGAAGGGGCAGGCAGCATCAAAATCAACTATTTTTAGACAAATTTGTCAGGTTATTATTCAGGCTTAAGATTTGAAAGGAAATGCCCCGCATTTCCAACCTAAAGCGCATTCTACCAGGGCAGAATGTGCTTCATGGGCAGTGCGTCACCAAGCCTCTTTGGCTCAGTTTTTCAAGGCCGCGACTTGGTCATTCGCTACAAGTTCTACCAGGTGGATGTAGGTCGGCAAGAGAATGCCGCCTTTGGGCACAGTGTACTGCAGGCAGCATAAAGAGTGAGAGAGAGGGCGTTAGTGAGACTGATCACCTATTGTGAATGACTCCTGACTGCTAGGACACACTAATTGCGAGGATCCCTAGGAGCCAGAGTACTAATTAAATTACACATTCAGTAAATAAGGAAAAACTAAACACCATAACATTGCAACTGGAGAAAACAAAATGTGAAATCCAGGTGGATAATCTTGCAGTAAAAAAGGATGCAGAAAATATACAAATGAATATGCGAGTTTCTGAAAAGCACAGTTCATAGGAGAAAACTCTTGATGGAACATCTATATGAACACCAATTGAAGCATTCTAAGTGACAATATAGCCTCCACCACCTATTAATCTTCACCCGAAGTGCTCGTGATAGAGAATGCGCTTACCAGATGGTGTGGACCACTTTAATTAAAAAGTGAGTCTGCTGCGCTGAACAGGTTGCAGTGCCTGTAACACTATGGATCAGCCGCTGGAACTGGCACGTTGCTTACAGCAGCGATATCTCAGATGAAGTAAGGGGCCACTCAGCTTGTTTTTTTATATATTGTTTTAATAAAAGGTTTTACACTATTAGCCCTACTTTTTCTTTTTGTGGTTGGACATCTGAGATATCGCTGCTGTAAGCAACGTGTCAGTTCCAGTGTCTGACACTATTACCACTATCTGGTAAGCGCATTCTCTATCACAAGCACTTCAGGTGAAGATTAATAGGTGGTGGAGGCTATATTGTCACTTGGAACATCTATATGAACACCAATTGAAGCATTCTATCAAGAGTTTTCTCTTATGAACTGTGCTTTTCAGAAACTCACATATTCATTTGTATATTTTCTGCATCCTTTACCGCAAGATTATCCACCCGGATTTCACATTTTGTTTTCTCCAGTTGCAATGTTATGGTGTTTAATTACACACTCAGTAAATAGGGAAAAACTAATTAGTACTCTGGCTCCTGGGGATCCTCGCAATTAGTGTGTCCCAGCAGTCATTCACAATAGGTGATCAGTCTCACTAGTGCCCTCTCTCTCACTCTTTACATTGTTCACTATTTATATACACACGTATATTTATATTTGTCTATAGAGGAGCTGCTTGATTATGTAAGTTTTTCACATCACTATTTCATGTAATGGAATCACTATCAGTTTTGTACACTACGTTGGCGCGGAAATACACTCTACTTCCAATACTGCAGGCAGCAGTAGAGGTCCTCATGTCAGATGGCGGTCTGCTTTATTTTGTTTCTCCCTCCCCTCAGATGCCATTTCTTTGGGACATCCCATATAGTAATGACTAGTCCCGTGATGTATGAAAAAGAAAATAGGATTTTTATAACAGCTTACCTGTAAAATCCTTTTCTTGGAAGTACATCACGGGACACAGATATTTATATATTGCTTTGCTACAAAACGGAGGTTACTCCCTATGTGGGAGGGGTTATATAGTGGGGGACTTCCTGTCTTTGGTTATGCCGGTGTCCAATCACCGGAAGGTGGCGTATAACCCCATATTGGTAATGACTATGGGCTCTGTGTCCCATGATATATTTCCAAGAAAAGGATTTTACAGGTAAGCCGTTATAAAAATTCTATTTTTTGAAATGCCACTAGTTTGCAACTGAAAGAATAAACTTGCTTTTGGAACAGAACAATGAGTTTCAACTGTACTTATACAAACTTTTCAGTGATGTTAACATTTAAATAGGTAAAGTATATGTAAGCCTAACATTTCATATTCCCAATATGTGCCTGCTGTATCATGTACTCCCTTCTTTTTGTATTGCTTCCTGTGTGTGAAATTCCTGGTGTTCCTGCCAGTCCCTCTGCTTTACTATTAAAAACTGACAACACTAAGCAGGAGAGCACAGAATGGGTAGTTCTCTAGCTGTGGTGAGAACTCAACCTGTTCTAAACCAATGATCAGACTTGGATGTAAAAAAAAAAAAAAAATGGATAGCTGCACTCCCACATGATGCAATATGAATATTTGATAAAGCACGGATTGCATTGTGATGGAGTGCAGTAATCCAACATATGTAGTTACAGGGCGTGCAATCCCACAGCACACCATGCAGATTATGACCGTACTGACCTGTGAGCAGCGGAACTTTGCAATGAACAGACTTGTGCTGACACTCTCCCCTGCAACACCGGGAAGGGCAGAGTGATGCCGTTTCTCCTCCCCTAGTTTTTGTGCAGTGGAGAACAGAGGATATAAGGAGGGAAATATATACGATAATAATTTTTATATCCATACACAAAATGTTTTCCCTTCATTTCTATTTTAAACCTAATGGGTTGCTTTACAGGGTAAGGGTTTACAATCACTTTAAGTTCACCATTTGGACAATGAAAGCAGTTGCTGAAAAGTGGCAATACAAATTAAAAGTTATTTATTTCAAGATATAATAGCCATCTACAGCATTTAGGTATGGACTATATTTTTAAATCCATTTAATGAAATCTTGAGAAAAAAAAAAAAAGAAGGTTTTGTGATTCTAACATTTTAGAGCACCAACGTACAGTGGAAAAAAAAAATATTGTACAAATCTGTTATCAAAAGAGCAGTTTTTACTATTCATTACTTAATTTTTATACTATCACATGGCTCATAACAAATAACTAGTATAACTCTGAACAGTGCTTTGGTGAACAAGATTTTTTTTTAATAAACATCACCGAGTGGTTCAAATTACATCAATAAATTTTACAATTAAAAAAAAAAGCTTAATCTCAAAGAAAATGAGTAACCAGAGACAATTTACAATGTCATAAAATGTATTTGGCATTTTTAACAAGTGCATACAAATACAGCTAAAAGCATATCTGTTTTTCCAAATGCTCTAAAAAGCATCTCAAGTCACAGCCTACACTGAACAGTAACTGTCACTGTATAAGAACAAACACTTGCAAATATAACATTAAGAATACCTTTCTGATCAGTACATACCTTTGTTTTCAGGAAAGGAAGAAAAAAAAAAAAAAAAGAAGGGAAGAAAAAAAAAAAACCCAAACAAAAAACACAATGTATTCAGAAATTAAGAAGTATACAGCGATGTTTAAGCAGTCTATACGTTGTGTGTGTAAATATATATTTTCTACATATCACACACACAAAAACACACTGTAAGAGGTTTAGTAAGATTATGGTGGCTATAAAAGCAAAGAAAAAAAAACAAAACAAAAAATTGTACAGTCAAGAGTCCCTCTCCTTTTTCACTTTGACATCTCCAGCAAGAATTGTTGCAATTTCTCCCTGCATGAATGCCCATGGTACATTTGATCCCACCAGGGGACATTTTTCCCCACTTGGACAATACACTTCACCTGATGATCCTTGCTGTTTAATACTTTGCCTTGAACATGGAAAGCAAAATTTGTGAGAAGGTACTGAAGGGCACTGCACAAAATGTGTGTCCTCAAGACGCTCATGGCATAGAGTGCAACACAGTGGTATACTGTTTGGTATGGAAGAATCAGGAATGCTTTGGGGGTGCACTTGTTCCATTCCTGTATGGGAAGATGTTCCACCACCAGAAAGTTGGCTTGAAACTTCCCTTGGAGCCATTCTTCTTTGGTTCATAGAGGAAGGTGAAGGTGGACTGGTGCTGTTTCTCCTAGTTGTAGAGTGAACCTGGTTGACATCTTTTGAGGCATGGCTACCACCAGCATTGTCAGCCACCAGTATTAAGGCAGCCATTGGAGACTGGCCATTTTGTGCAGCTTCAGGTGGTGTGGTGCGGTTGGAATGAGGAGAAACCGTTGCAGGTGGGGATATGAATGAAGAACCTGCCATTGTAGAAATCTTAAGACCATCTGCTGCAGGCAACCACGACTGTCCTTCACCATTCATTTTAACAGAACCCCCTTCTTCAGGCTCTGGAGAGGTCTTTCGTTTCCGAGCTGCACGGGCACCTGTGGAAAAAACAAGTGATTAGAATGGAAATACTATACTCAAAATGGTTGAAATCGATTTGGTATACACATGGTGACAATCAAAATTTTAAATTCAGAAGTCAATCTGGCTTTTTTTTTTAAGCTACCAGCGATATTTTCATTGTCACTTGGGACAAATCGAGATCTATCTATACATATAAAAAAAACCTCAACATAAATGAGTACACCCCTTTAGCTCATTACATGAAAGTAAGGTTAAAAAGGAGTTGTAAACCTTCGTGTTTCTTCACCTCAATGCATCCTATGCATTAAGGTGAAAAAACACCTTCACCAGCCATACCTGAGCAAATTCATCATCTCGGAGTGTCCCTGCCGTCCTCTCTACGGAGTCCCGATTTTGATTGGATAGATTTATTACAGCGCAGCCATTGGCTTCTGCTGCTGTCAATCAAATCCAATGACAAGGGGGCGTACACTCTGCGTCTATGGACGCCGAATAAATGACTCAGGAGTGCGCCAAGGTAGCCCACTCGGGAGAGCATTTCCCCTAGGGCAGGGGTGTCAAACTCTATTTCACCGAGGGCCGCATCAGCATTATGATTGCCCCCAAAAGGGCGGTTGTATCTGTAAGGTTAGATGTCAGCGCATCCCCTCCCCTTATATTAGATGTTAAGAGCCACCCCACCATCAGAAGTTGAGTCCCCACTCTCCCCTACATCATAGTGTACCCCCCTTTCCTTACGCTGCTGGGAAGAAGCTGATGCATTGCTTAGAAAGCAGAAAGTAAGGGTCTTGAGGAGGGCGAGGGCCACATGAAATGGCTTGGAGGGCCGGATTCGGCCGGCGGGCCTTGTGTTTGACACCCCTGCCCTAGGGGGTTATCTGATGCGCCAAGCCACCGAGGAACCCTAGAAGAGATGTTGGGGCCACTCTGTGCAAAACGAGCTGCACAGTGGAAGTATGAAATGTTGATTTTTTGTTTTTTTAAATACAAAGCTTTAGTATCACTTTAATAATAAAACGTGGATTACAACATTGTCAGTTTACTTGCATTACATTACTTGATGCAAAAAAAACAACTACTACATCTAGTATTTTGTATGACCTCCATGATTTGAAAGGACAGCACCAAATCTTCTAGGTATGGAATGAACAAGTTGATGAGATATTGCAACATCTATATTTTTCCATTCTTCAAGAACTATTTTTTTTTAAAGCCTGGACGCTGGATGGAGAGTAATGCTTGTCTCTTCAGAATTCCCCATAGGTATTCAATTTCAATTCAGATCAGGAGACATACTTGGTCACTGAATCACGTTCACCCTGTTCTTCAGAAATGCAAGTGGCCTTAGATGTGCGTTTTGCATCATTGTCATGTTGGAAAAGTGCGCGACTACCAAGGGCATGGAGTGATGGTAGCATCTTCACTTTCAATATTGAGCAATACATCTGTGAATTCATGATACTAGCAATGAAATGCAGCTCTCAGACACCAGCAGCACCATAGAAGAAGGACACTGCCACTACCACTGTAGGCACCATCCATGCATACATGTCCGCGTCAGTTTTTACAAGTCCGTTTACGGACTTGTAATGGACGCCTATGGGGTCGCGTTCGTTATTGGATGATGCATCCGCTAACGTCCGCAAAGATCCGCATCCGTCTGGATCCGGTTTTTCGGACGGAAAAAAAACCCTATTTTTCTTCCATCCGGCGGAACGGATCGGATGAAGACAAACGGTCCGTTTTCATCCGATTCCCCATAGGGGAAAGCGGAGGAGAGACAGGGCGGTCCCCCACTGAGCCGACGGACAAACACGGAGCAGACCGAAAAACGGTACGCTCCGTGTGAAAGGACCCCAAGCCATTTTGTTTTGTTATCCAAAACATTTAATCTTTGTCTCATCCCTCCAGAGAACAGAGCCCCAGTAGACTTTTTCAGCATTGGTCCTGGCAAATTCTAGGCAGCCTTATTTGTGCATGGGCTTTAGGGGAGGCAGACAGACAGTAGTGCAGGCAGACAGTGGACCCCCCCCAGTAGAGCAGACAGTGACCCCCCCCCCCCCCCAGTAGTGCAGGCAGACAGTGACCCCCCGCCCCCAGTAGTGCAGGCAAACAGTGACAACCCCCCCCAGTAGTGCAGGCAGACAGTGACCCCCCCCCCCCAGTAGTGCAGGCAGACAGTGACCGACCCCCCGTAGTACAGGCAGACAGTAACCCCCGTGCAGACCTCAGATAGCGGCGGGTGTGTCCCTCGAGCGTGGGCTCCTCCTCTGTGGGTGTAAACAGAGAGCAGGGGGCGTCGCCGGGTGTACCAAGATGTCCGCGGCTCCAGAACTAGGCCAGAGCCGCGGCCTTTCCTAATGCTATGGCCGCTGCGGCAGTCCGCGGATCACATAGCGTGCCGATCTGAAGGGGGTTACCCGTTCGGATCACGGATCAACCGTGATCCGTTGCACCCCTAGTTGTCACATGAAGATATAATAAAATATTTTCAAAAATGTGAGGGGTGTACTCACTTTTGTAAGATTCTGTGTGTGCAATATACACAGTCAGGACCGTAATCCTTTTGGCTCTATACAGCACCACAATAAATATGAAATGAAACAAGATGTGCTTTAACTGCAGACTTTCAGCTTTAATTTGAGGGTATTTACATCCAAATCAGGTGAACGATGTAGGAATTACAACAGTTTATATATCTCACTCCCACTATTTAAGGGACCAAAAGTAATGGGACAATTGGCTGCTCATCTGTTCCATGGCCAGGTGTGTGTTTATTCCCTCATTATCCCATTAAAAGGCGCAGATAGAAGGTCCAGACATCATTTAAAGTGTGCTATTTGCATTTGGAACCTGTTAACTCTCAATTTGAGATCCAAAGAGCTGTCACGATCAGTGAAGCTAACCATCATTAGGCTGAAAAAACAAAAACAAACCCATCAGAGAGATAGCAAAAACATTAGGTATGGCCAAATCAACTGTTTGGAACATCCTTAAAAAGCAAGAACGCATCGGTGACCTCAGCAACACCAAAAGAACCGGAAGACCGCGGAAAACAACTGTGGTTGATAACCAAAGAATTCTTTCCCTGGTGAAGAAAACACCCTTCACAACAGTTGGCCAGATCGAGAACATTCTCCAGGAGGTAGGTGTATGCGTGTCAAAGTCAAAAAATCAAGAGAAGACTTCACCAGAGTGAATACAGAGGGTTCACCACAAGATGTTTAAAGGAAGAGCTGTGCTGTTGCAAGCGAAAATGTGACACTAGTGATAATTAAGTGCTAGATAAAGATCAATTAAAATTATAAAACAGCGACTGAGTGCAAAAAAATAATTATATCTGTAAATGTAGGGTTGTCCCGATACCAGTATCGGTATCGGCACCGATACCGAGTATTTGCGGGAGTACTTGTAAATACCCCCGATGCCTGAATAGAATACTTGTCCCGTCGCTGTAATGAAAGCCGCCGCATGGGTTAAACAGCGTGCGGGAACATCACAGCTTTCATTTGAATAGCTGTAGTGTTCCTGCCGCGTATAGACACTCCCCCTTGCTCAGGATTGGATGGGTGATCGTGATCTGTCCAATCCCGAGCAAGGGGGAGTGTCTATACAAGCAGGGAAAACAGCTATTCAAATGAAAGCTGTTATGTTCCCTGTGCGGCTAGGTATGGGGGACATGGCTGGAGGGACATGGCTGCATATGTGGGGGACATGGCTGCATATGTGAGGGACATGGCTGCATATGTGAGGGACATGGCTGCATATGTGAGGGACATGGCTGCATATGTGAGGGACATGGCTGCATATGTGAGGGACATGGCTGCATTTGTGGGGGACATTTAAAAAAATAAAATAAAAAAATAAAAAATAAAGTATCGGTATCGGCGGGTACTTGAAAAAAAAGTATCGGTACTTGAACTCGGTCCTAAAAAAGTGGCATCGGGACAACCCTATGTAAATGGGTCCGAGAGACCTCAATAGGATAACAAGAAGGGGTTAATTCCTAAATTAGGTAGAAACCTGAGAATTATCAAATGAATAAATACCAATCCGTGTGAACAAACCAAAAAAAAACACCTTAGGAATACCATTAAAGCGTCAAAGGTAAAAAATGTAAAAAAATAAATAATGCAGTGTCTATCCCCCTTAGTGGTATTGCCGAGCGCGACTCGGGGTGGATTTTCAATGTTAAAATTGGTAACCCCGAGTCACGGGGTGGATTGCAGAGCGAGCCTGCAGCGCGTGCTGGCTTACCTTTTTCCAGGCAGGATACTGTACTTGCCTTGTCCCTGGATCCAGCGATGCATCCGCGCTGTGTGAGCGAGTGGCGTCCTCCATTCGATTCACACAGTGCCCGCGCGTCGCCGATCTCCGTTCCCTGCGACGTTATGACGCACGGGGTCAGAGACCGGCGGCAAATTCAAAAATGTAAACAAACACATTGCATACAGTAATCTTATAGATTACAGTACTGTATGTAAAAAAATACACACCCCCCTTGTCCCTAGTGGTCTGCCCAGTGTCCTACATGTTTTTATATAATAAAAACATTTTTTTTTGTGCCTGCAAACTGTAGATTGTCCATAGCAACCAAAAGTGTCCCTTTATGTCAAAAGTGATTTTAGAGCAGCTAGAAAACATCGATAATAAAGTATAATCACTTGCAGAATTGAGCGATAGCGATTTGGGGGGAAATCCGTCAAAAAAATAAGCGACAATTCTGCAACTGAGCAAATTTCAGTGATTTGGAATTGATTACATTATTGAATAATTTTTATTATAATTACATTATCATTTGTTATTATTTATAGGGTTGTCCCGATACCGATACTATACTCGGTATCCGGACCGATACCGAGTATTTGCGGGAGTACTTGTACTCCCGCAAATACCCCCGATACCGAAATAGAATACTTCCCCATCCCCCCCCCCCCCCCCCCCGCCTACCGCCGTTAATCCCGGTGCATGACAGCGGCGAGCATTACAAGCTTTCGCTTGTATACTTGTAAAGCTGGCGCCGCCATGTATAGACACTCCCCCTCTCGTGATTGGACGGATCCGTCCAATCACGAGAGGGGGAGTGTCTATACATGGCAGCGCGGGCTTTACAAGTATACAAACGAAAGCTTGTAATGCTCGCCGTTGTCATGCAACGGGATTACTGGCAGCTTTGCGGCACATCAGGTATGGGGGACAGGACATGGCTGCAATATGTGGGGGGGACATACATGGCTGCAATATGTGGGGGGGGCATACATGGCTGCAATATGTGGGGGGGGGGGCATACATGGCTGCAATATGTGGGTGGGGGGGGGACAAGGCTGCAATGTGTGGGTGGGGGGGACATGGCTGCAATGTGTGGGTGGGGGGGGGACATGGCTGCAATGTGTGGGTGGGGGGGGGGGACATGGCTGCATTTGGGGACACATTTAAAAAAAGTATCGGTATTCGGTATCAGCGACTACTTGAAAAAAAAAGTATCGGTACTTGTACTCGGTCCTAAAAAAAAATAAAAAAAAAAAAAAAGGAGGTATAGGGACAGCCCTAGTTATATTATAATTTTAATTTTATGATTTTGTGTTTCAAACTTTATCATACCCGGGATGTCTACTTAACTCGTGTTTGGATTTAAACCTCTCAATTGGAAAACATAATATAAATGGGTTACCATCGTCCTAGAGTCAAGAATTAAGTTGACGGTTCCAGGGAATCCCCAGAGACCCTGAGAACCGACAGTAAAAAGGTGGGCGGGGAGGACTATATCGGTACAGAATAAGGTATTTATACTCAACCAGACTAGTACAACAGAGTAGTTATTGAAAAATTTATTTTGCATAATATACATAAAATCATCATTTTAAAAAAAAACATTTAAAAAAAAAAACAATACATACAGTACATTTAAAAAGACAATACAAATAGAGCATATGGGTCACCAGACGTCCAGTCCCTACAAGATGGAGGAGGGAGTGCGGGTGGACCAATGGCCCTAGGAGACAGTCGGTCTTGGGTCTCTACTAGTTTCGCGATTTTTGAAAATCGCTTCGTCAGGAGACAGTCTATAGGCAAGAAGTCCAGGTCTCCCAGCATGTTCCTGGGGCAGCCAACAATGTTGGGAGTACACCAAAGGCAGTCCTAGGAGGAACCCGATTGCCCAAAGGGGGGGAATATCTGGATAATAGGGTAGGAATCCCAGGACATAAGAGTCCTGTTCAGTTCAAACGTATAAAGTGTTAACGGATGAGTTTGAGGTGGTAAGTAGCCGTCATAATAAAGCTTGAATGAAGCAGGGTTAGCAATTCATAGTTTCAAGGGCACCAATGCTACTTTGATGTGCAGGGTGTTGCACGTATCCTGGCTCAAATGCATGGGATCACCGCCCTAGTTAACCCTTGCACCCCCTATTGCCAGTGTCACCAAGCGATCGATTTTCTGATCGCTGTATTAGTGTCACTGTTGCCTCTAGGCAGTTAGTTTTTTTTGAGGTTCGCCGCCAGGTTCTATAGCGCTAGGTACCCCCCATTAAATAAAGTTTAACCCCTGATTGCCCCTAGAGTTAACCCTTTCACCAGTGATCACCATATAAGTGTCACTGGTGACGCAGGTTAGCCAGTTAGTTATTTAGGTTTTTAGAAAGCGTTAGGTACCCCCATTTATTACCTAATAAAGGTTTTAACCCCCCGATTGCCCCCTAGTTAACCCTTTCACCAGTGATCACCATATAAGTATTACGGTTGACGCTGGTTAGTTTGCTGTTTATAGCATTAAGGCACCCGCCGTATATAACCCAATAAAGGTTTAACCCCCTGATCGCCCGGCGGGTGATATAAATTAAATTTTTGCGTCAGTCAGGGTCTGCGTCGCCCCAGGCAGCGTTAGGTTAGTGCCAGTAACGCTTACACCCACTGGCAAAGCATACATTCCCCTTCGTGGTATAGTATCTGAACAGATCGATACCTGATCTGATCAGATCTATACTAGCGTACCCAGCAGTTTAGGGTACCCAAAAACGCATTGTTAGTGGAATGAGCCCAGATACCCACTAGCACTTGCGTTTTGCCCCTCCGCCCAGCCCAACCCACCCAAGTGCAGTATCGATCGATCACTGTCACTTCAAAAACACATCACACACAACTGCAGCGTTCGCAGAGACAGGCCTGATCCCTACGATCGCTAACAGTTTTCTTGAAGCGTTTTCTACATTTGCCTTTCTATAGCCAGGTGCTTTTTTTACCTGTGAATCATCACCAGTCTACGACTAAATTTAGAGCCCAAAATGGCAAAGCAAATGTACACTGGTGAAGAGGCTGTTAGGATCCTGAGCATGTCATCAGATAGTGATGAGGAGGTCACGCATCTGTCAGATTCGGGCTCAGAATACGATCCTGTTTACGACAGCGGCTCCATGACAGATAGCTCTGACGACGGAGTGGTGGTCCCTGCTAAGGCCAGGCGTACCCGATCCCGTTCGGAGGTTGTTGAGGAGCAAGAACCGCAGGACCCTTGTATGGAGCAGAGAGCCAGTACTAACGCCGCTATTCCTTCTGGTGGATTGGCAAGCACCAGCGGCCTAGTACACCCTGGTCGTTCATCCAGAACTGCAGTATCACGTGGTGACGTGGCGAATCCCATAAGTGCAGTTCAAGCTGGCAAGCACAAGTAGTGTCCCGCTGCCACCAAGAAGAAGAAGACAAAGACGGGCCTGTCGTGCCCATAGTGCCCTTCCTGCAGAATTTGCCTATCCCGATTGGGTCCCCACCACTTCTGCAGAACCCGTACTTCCCCCATTCACTGGCCAACCCGGAATTCAGGTGGATACAGCGAATTTTACGCCACTTGATTTTTATTCGCTGTATTTCACGGAAGATCTCTATAGATCTATTGTGGACCAGAGTAATTTGTAAGCTGGTACCTACATCGCCGCTAACCCCCAGACCCTCCTTGCCAAAGAATTTGCCTAGCCGCGTACGGGACCCCGAAAACCAAGCAAGATTTTTAAGGACATCAATTTTTGATTTCACTTACAAAATCTTGAAGGCTATGATTGTTTTTCGGGGCCCCGTACGCGGCTAGGCTCCCAAAAAGTCCCACACATGTGGTATCCCCATACTCAGGAGAAGCAGCAGAATGTATTTTGGGGTGCAATTCCACATTAGCCCATGGCATGTGTGAGAAATATATCATTTAGTGACAACGTTTTGTAATTTTTTTTTTTTAGGTCATTATTCAATGACTTGGGGCAAAAAAATTAAATATTCCATGGACTCAACATGCCTCTCAGCAAATAGCTTGGGGTGTCTACTTTCCAAAATGGGGTCATTTTGGGGGGGTTTGTGCTATTTTGGCATTTTATGGCCTTCGAAACTGTGATAGGTAGTGAGGAGTGAAATCAAAAATTTGCGCCCTTAGAAATGCTGAAGGCGGTGCTTGGTTTTTGGGGCCCCATACGCGGCTAGACTCCCAAAAAGTCCCAAACATGTGGTATCCCCGTACTCAGGAGAAGCAGCAGAATGTATTTTGGGGTGCAATTCCACATTTAATTATGGCATGTGTGAGCAATATATCGTTTAGTGACAACTTTTTGTAAACTTTTTTTTTTTGTCATTATTCAATCACTTGGGAGCAAAAAAAAAAAAATTCAATGGACTCAACATGCCTCTCAGCAGTTTCCTTGGGGTGTCTACTTTCTAAAATGGGGTCATTTGGGGGGGGGTTTGTACTGCCCTGCCATTTTAGCACCTCAAGAAATGAGATAGGCAGTCATAAAATAAAATCTGTGTAAATTCCAGAAAATGTACCCTAGTTTGTAGACGCTATAACTTTTGCGAAAACCAATAAATATACACTTATTGCGATTTTTTTTACTAAAGACATGTTGCTGAATACATTTTGGCCTAAATGTTTGACTAAAATTTAGTTTATTCGATATTTTTTACTTGTTATAAGAAAAATCATTTTTTTTTTCAAAATTTTAGTTTTTCCGTTTATATCGCAAAAAATATAATCGCAGAGGCAATCAAATACCATCAAAAGAAAGCTCTATTTGTGGGGAAAAAAAAGGATGCAAATTTTTGTTTCAGTACAACATTGCATGACCGCGCAATTACCAGTTAAAGCAGCGCAGTGCCAAATTGTAAAAACACCTTGGGTCTTTAGCCTGCATATTGGTCCGGGTCTTAAGTGGTTAAAAAAAGAAAAAAACTAAAATATTACATGGTCCCAAGTATTCAGACTCTTTGCTGTGACACTCATTTAACTCAGGGGCTGACCATTTCTTCTGATCATCCTTGAGGCTGGGTTCACACTTGTCCAACAAACGCTCCTACATTGGGAGCTCATGTTGCATGACATGTGAAAATCAATGTTTCGCTATGAGAGCCGTCTAAACTGGTCCTACACAAGAGTCAGTCCGACTTTGAAAATGCTCCCTGTACTACTTTGGTCCTATATTGATCCTACTTCAGCCCATTGAATATCATTGAAGTCGGACCAAAGTAGGAGCCTTCTCCTAACCATCCGACTTTTGACATCCGACATGCGATTACAGCAGCAGTAAAAGGAATTTATCTCACTCTGGGATTGTTTTGATTTGTCAAAAACAAGTCAGACTATCACAAAGTCAGATCAAAGTAGTATCCTGTTCATGAAAGTAGGATGGATGTAGGACTGATGTAGGACCAATGTAGGACAGATGTCACAGAGCAAAGTAGGATGAAAGTAGTACTGCTGTCGTGTAGTATAGTGTGAACCCAGCCTGAGATGGTTCTACACCTTCATTTGAGTCCAGCTGTGTTGGATTATACTGATTGGACTTTATTAGGAAAGCCACACACCTGTCTATAAGATCTTCCAGCTCACAGTGCACATCAGTAAATGAGAATCATGAGGTCAAAAAGGAACTGCCTGAAGAGCTCAGAGACAGAATTGTGGCAAGGCAAAGATCTGGCCAAGGTTCCAAAAATTTTTTTTTGCTGCACTTAGATCCCAAGAGCACAGCGGCCTCCATAATCCTTAAATGGAAGACGTTTGGGACGACCAGAACCCTGCCTAGAGCTGGCCGTCCAGCTAAACTGAGCTATCGGGGGAGAAGACCCTTCGTGAGAGGGGGAAAGAAGAACCTAAAGATGACTGTGGCTGAGCTCCAGAGATGCAGTCGGGAGAAAGTTGTACAAAGTCAACCATCACTGCAGCCCTCCACCAGTCGGAGCTTTATGGCAGAGTGGCCTGACGGAAGCCTCTCCTCAGTGCAAGACACATGAAAGCCTGCATGGAGTTTGCAACAAAAAAAACACCTGAAGGACTCCAAGATGGTGAGAAATACAATTCTCTGGTCTGATGAGACCAAGATAGAACTTTTTGGCCTCAATTCTAAGTGGTATGCGTGGAGAAAAAATAGTACTCACCTTAAAAATCCTTTTCTCTGAAGTTCGACGGACACAGCACTTTAATCTTGACCTTAGGGTTATATCGCCTCCTTCAGGAGAGGACTAGGCAGAACATGTTATAAACAGCATAACTGCGGTCCTACTGGCTATAACCCCCCACCCTCACACCGCAACCAGCAGCTCAGTTCATCAAAAAGCAGTATAAACAGAAAAGGAGGGGTGGGTGCTGCATCCGTCAACGAACTTCAGAGAAAGAGGATTTTACAAAAATCCTATTTTCTCTTTCGTTCAGTGAAGGACACAGCACTTTAATCTTGACCTTAGGAACGTCCACAAGCAATGTAAAAATAGAAAAAAAAAATATGAAGGGGTGGGAACAGCAAGAAACAGAGGAGTTGCAACCTTAAATAGCCACCTGCAAAACATTGCAGCCGAAGGAAGCATCCGCAGATGCGCTCACATCAACCTTGTAAAATTTAGTGAAAGTGTGAATAGACGACCAGGTGGCCGCCGTACCAGGAACGTAGAGGCCAATCTGGGGCAATTAGAATCACCAGAATACCCTCGGTTTCCACTCTGAAGCAGACAAGGGAGAAGTTTTAGCGGGGGAAGGCACAAATCAGCAGATAATGCCCCCATGGAGCTACCAACGCATCTGCCCAGGGATCTTTGGACCTGGCCACAAACCTCAATACTTTTCGATTGAGTCAAGAAGCCAGGAGATCCACGTCTGGCATAGGAATCGAAATACATTCGGATGAAGCGAGCGTTCCCCTTGGTCCAGCATCTGACGACTTAGGTAGTCTGCTTGCCAGTTTTCTATGCCCGGGATGTACACGACCGATAGAGCCAGCACGCGTCGCTCTACCCACTGCATGACGTGAGCGACCTCCAAAAGCTGCAGCCGAGCTCCTCATTCCTCCTTGAAGGTTGACATAAAAGACTAGCGCCATCTGATTGGATCCCGGGCTGGGGATCCCTGCAGCCTCCGTGACCATGTGGAGAGGCACTGCCTGATCACCCGAAGTTCCAGCACATTGATTGGCAGGCTGGATCCTTCCTGCGTCCAGCGACCCCGTGCCGACTGACGTCCGTCGTGATCACCGTCCAATGAAAAGGAAGGAACGACCTCCCGGACCAGGGATTCCGACTAGGTGGCTCACCTGAATCTGCCAATCCAGAGACAACGGAGATTTGTCCCATTTGCAAGACTCAAATGTGGAATTGAGCATATGGCACTGCCTCAAAAGAGGCCACCATAAGACCCAGGACTCGCATGCAAAAGCAAAGTGACGACCACTTGCGGGATGCCAACAGCTTCACCGCAGCCTGAAGAGTCTGTAGCTTGTCCGAAGAGAGAAAAAGTCTCGCTTCGGAGGAGTCCAGAATTAAACCCAGGTACTGAGTCGGCATAAACACCGAGTTCTGGAGGTTCATTACCCAACCAAACTCCCTAAGAGTCTGGCATGCAAATCGCCACATCCTCCTCTAATTCTAAGAAAGAAGCTTCTCTCAGAAGAAGGTCGTCCAGGTAGCTCACGATTGCGATTCCTCGCTGTCTTAGCAAAGCCAGAATCGGGCAAGCACCTTGGTGTACCTGGCGCAGGCCAGGTACACCAAAAGTCCACCCTCCTAGCTGTCACAAACTGCGGGACCCCCCGAACCACCCCCCGACCTAGGTACTGCAGGTGCCGTCCGCTCTCCCTCAAGGTATTCTGTGCCGTTCCAGAGGGATAACCAGCGCTAGAGACAAAAACAAAGCGACACTACAAGAAAATGGCCACCACAGCAAGAAAAAGCCTGAGGGCTCCGGAAAGATGTCCGCCAAACTTTGACTAAAGCTCCAGGAAAATGGCGTGGCCACGCTGGGCCCTACGCGCGGCGATCTCACACAATGTGCACATCAGAACACCCCACTATGCCCAAATATAGGGAAGGGAACAGCGGACCACAAACACCCAGCGTAGCCCCCTCGCTGGATACGGAGCCCCCCATTCAGTCGCACAGCGGCCCAAGCATGGGAAGGAGGGAAGGGACGGGGAGAGAAGAGGACGATAGACCCCCAATTTGACCTCATATGGAATGCCCAGCTGTTCTGCCCTGCCGAGGCAGGCGGAACCATCAGCATCATGCTGTGGGGGCATTTTTCAGCTGCAGGACGACTGGTTGCAATCGAGGGAAAGATGAATGCGGCCAAGTAAAGGGATACTCTTCTCCAGAGTGCTCAAGACTTCAGAATGGGCCGAAAATTTACCTTCCAACAAGACAATGACCCTAAGCACACAGCTTCACAACAACACCGTGACTGTTCTTGAATGGCCCAGCCAGAGCCCCGACTTGAACCCAATTGAGCATCTCTGGAGAGACCTAAAAATGGCTGTCCACCAACGTTTACCATCCAACCTGACAGAACTGGAGAGGATCTGCAAGGAGGAATGGCAGAGGATACCCAAATCCAGGTGTGTTGCATCTTTCCCAAAAAGACTCATGGCTGTATTAGATCAAAAGGGTGCTTCTACTAAATACTGAGCAAAGGGTCTGAATACTTGGGACCATTTGATATTTCAGTTTCTTTTTTAATAAATCTGCAAAAATTTCAACAATTCTGCGTTTTTCTGTCAATATGGGGTGCTGTGTGTACATTAATGATGGGAAAACATTTAAATGATTTTAGCAAATGGCTGCAATATAACAAAGTGAAAAATTGAAGGGGGTCTGAATACTTTCCGTACTGTGTGTGTGTGTATAATATATCTATATTTTAAACACACAGGCCCAGATTCAGATAGAATTAGACTATCGTAGAGTATCAGAAATACACTACGCCGCCGTTTTTTACCTGGCATCCAGGTAAATTTTGTCCAGTAAACGACGGCGGCGTAGTGTATTTCTCCCGTCGCAATCCATCTGCGCGAGTAGGGGGCGTGAATCATTTAAAATAGGCGCGTTCCCGCGGCGATCGAACTGCGCATGCTCCGTTCGCAAATTTCCCGCCGTGCATTGCGCGAAATCACGTCGTTACGTCATTCGTTGTTTGAGTAGCGTCGTTTACGGACATTTCTTTTCCCGAACGACTTACGTAAAAAAAATAATAATAAAATTCGATGCGGGAACGACGGCCATACTTAACATGGGCTACGCACCGTTAGACCAGCAAAAAGCTGGTCTAACAGTACGTAAAAAAAAAAAAAAATAGACGTAAGCGATTGCGAAGACCGCTCGTATCTTCGTGGATCGCCGTAAAAACTCATTTGCATATCCCGACGCATCAAAATGACGCAAACTCCTCCCAGCGGCCGCAAAAATATCGCAGCGTAGATCCGAAGGCTTACGAAGACGTAAGCCTCTCGGATCGAAGCCCGAAGCCGCCGTATCATGGTTTGAGGATTCAAACTAGTGATACGGCGCGCAAAATTTGAAATTACTCCTGTCTAACACCAGTTAGACAGGCGTAATTGCTCTATGAATCTGGGCCACACACTTTAAGTGCAACTATGGCCAGGCTAGGGACTTTCAGAAATGTACACATTAGTAAATTACCTTCATAACAAATCTTCACTGACCTCTGTAGCAGCAGGCACTGTGAAGCAACTCATTTTAAAATATTCACATACAGCAGTTCAGCTTATTCTGCCATTCCCTTGCTCTTCCAGTGCACCTGCTCTGTGTTTACATTAGAGATAGACTGCCGAAACTGGACACAACGGCCCAGATTCACAGAGAATTAGATTCTCGTAGAGTATCAGAAATACACTACGCTGCCGTATTTTACCTGGCTCTACGTGGAATCCAGGTAGATTTTGTCCAGTAAACAACGGCGGCGTAGTGCATTTCTCCCGTCGCAATCCATCTGCGCGAGTAGGGGGCGTGAAGCATTTAAAATAGGCGCGTTCCCGCGGCGATCGAACTGCGCATGCTCCGTTCGCAAATTTCCCGCCGTGCATTGCGCGAAAACACGTCGTTACGTCATTCGTTGTTTGAGTAGCGTCGTTTACAGACAATCCTAGTCCCGGACGAGTTACGTAAAAAAAAAAAAATAGAAAAAAAATTTGACGCGTGAACGACGGCCATACTTAACATGGGCTACGTACCGTTAGACCAGCAAAAAGCTGGTCTAACAGTACGTAAAAAAAAAAATAGACGAAAGCGATTGCGAAGACCACTCGTATCTTCGTGGATCGCCGTAAAAACACATTTGCATATCCCGACGCATGAAAACGACGCAAACTCCTCCCAGCGGCCGCAAAAATATCGCAGCGTAGATCCGAAGGCTTACGAAGACGTAAGCCTCTCGGATCGAAGCCCGAAGCCGCCGTATCATGGTTTGAGGATTCAAACTAGTGATACGGCGCACGAAATTTGAAATTACTCCTGTCTAACACCAGTTAGACAGGCGTAATTGCTTTCTGAATCTGGGCCAACAACTTTACTGCTTCTTGAGTGAATATTAACCACTTCCCTACGGCCGTACGAGTATATACGGCCGCAGGGTGGTTCTAAATCTCCGTGAAAACACGGCAGCCCCTTTCCTCGTTCCCAGCGCGCGCTCCAGAGCGCGCAGCGGGGAACTTGTGTACTGGCCGTGTCCCTTGGCCGTTTGCGGTGCGATCTGATGGGCCAATGAGAGATGATCTCATATGTAAACATATGAGATCATCTCTCATTGCCGGCTCTCACAATGACAGCGTCCTGTCACTGGAGAGAGCAGACCGATCTGTGTTCCTAGTACATAGGGACACAGATCGGTCACCCCCCCCTCCCCCCACAGTTAGAACACAATGCAGGAAACACATTAACCCCTTCCTCACCCCCTAGTGTTAACCCCTTCCCTGCCAGTCACATTTATACAGTAATTAGTGCATATTTATAGCACTGATTGCAGTATAAATGTGAATGGTGCCAAAAATGTGTCAAAAGTGTCCGATGTGTCCGCCATAACGTCGCAGTCGCAATAAAAATCGCAGATCGCCGCCATTACTAGTAAAAAATAACAATTCTGTCCCTTATTTTGTAGGCGCTATAACTTTTGCGCAAACCTTATTGCGATTTTTTTTTTTTTTAACCAAAAATATGTAGAAGAATACGTATCGCCCTAAACTGAATTTTTTTTTTTAATTGGGCTATTTTTTATAGCAACAAGTAAAAAATATTGTATTTTTTTTCAAAATTGTCGTCCTTTTTTGTTTATAGCGCAAAAATAAAAATAAAAAAAATCGCAGAGGTGACCAAATACCACCAAAAGAAAGCTCTACTTGTGGGGAAAAAAGGACGCCAATTTTGTTTGGGAGCCATATCGCACGACCGCGCAATTGTCAGTTAAAGCGACGCAGTGCCGCAAGCTGAAATTTCACCTGGTCAGGAAGGGGGTTTACATGCCCAGTAAGGAAGTGGTTAAGGATGAATAGCTACACACTGTCAGCAGCTACAAAATCAGTGAATTGTTAATATGTAAATATGTTAATGTGCACAGGTTTGATAAACACTGTGGTCAAAACGTACCGTATATCAGTAGCGTTTCCATACGTGCCCATTTTCATTAAAAGGGGTTGTAAAGGTACAATTTTTTTCCCTAAATAGCTTCCTCTACCTTAGTGCAGTTCTCCTTCTCTTACCTCATCCTTCGATTTTGCTTTTAAATGTCCTTATTTCTTCTGAGAAATCCTCACTTCCTGTTCTTCTGTCTGTAACTCCACACAGTAATGCAAGGCTATCTCCCTGGTGTGGAGTGTCATGCTCGCCCCCTCCCTTGGACTACAGGAGATTCAGGACGCTCTACGTTGCAGATAGAGAAAGGAGCTGTGTTAGTGGGTGTCCTGACTCTCGTGTAGTCCAAGGGAGGGGGCAAGCATGACACCCCACACCAGGGAGAAAGCCTTGCATTAGGGCCCTTTCACACGTCCGCCTACGCTCGTCCGGTTTTACAAGTCCGTAAACGGACTTGTAATGTTCCCTATGGGATTGCATCCGCTAACGTCCGCAAAGATCCGCGTCCGTCTGGATCCGGTTTTTCGGACGGAAGAAAATCCTATTTTTCTTCCGTCCGGCGGAACAGATAGGATGAAGACGGACAAACGGTCCGTTTTCATCCGATTCCCCATAGGGGAGAGCGGAGGAGAGACAGGGCGGTCTCTGCACAGTGTGCGGGGACCGCCCTGTCCGCCGACAGCTGAGGGGAGACCCCCCCGCTGAGCTGACAGACACACACGAAGCGGACCGAAAAACGGTCCACTCCGCGTGAAAGGACGTTGTGGGGTTCTAACACCCTGGAGAATAAAATGGCAGTCGTTGCAATACTCTGTCACACCGTATTTGTGCAGTGGTCTTACAAGCACACTTTTTGGGGCAAAAATACACTTTTTTTAATAATAAAAATTAAAACGTAAAGTTAGCCCATTTTTTTTAATATTGTGAAAGATAATGTTACGCTGAGTAAATTGATACCCAACATGTCTCGCTTCAAAATTGCTTCCTCGCGTGGAATGGCGACAAACTTTTACCCCTTAAAATCTCCATAGGCGACGTTTAAAAAAAAAAAAAAAAATATATACTTCTACAGGTTGCATGGTTTTGAGTTACAGGGGAGCTCTAGGGCTAGAATTATTGCTCTCGCTATACCAATCACAGCGATACCTCACAAGTGTGGTTTGAACACCGCTTTCATATGCGGGCTCTACTCACGTATGCGTTCGCTTCTGCGCGCGAGATTGGCGGGACGGGGAGTGTTCCTGGCTCTTAACTTTTTTAGCTGGCTCCTAGATTCCAAGCAAATTTGTCAAGCCCTGCACTGCCAGGTTCCCTTACACGCAATGGCAGCCCCCAACAGCTACTGGAAACACCAGCTGCGGTGCCGACATTGCTAGACGCCAGGAAAGGTAGGTGTCCTATTAAAAGCTGCAGTATGTGTAGCTGCTGGATTTTAATTATTGCAGGGGTGGGGCAGACCTCTTTAATTCAAGGGGAATCAATTACATGTGGAAAAGTGTAGATTAAATTATGGAGACAGTTATTTGCATGAAAGAAAAAAGAAGTGTATTCTGAATACATAGTGTCACCATTAAGCCTCTCACTCTCGAGTCAAAATAGATTACAAAAGAAAAATACTTAAAGTTTTTACGCAAGTTACCAAAGCAAACCTACCACTCAAATGAAAAGGTTCCCAAAAAGCTGTCTCTGCAAAAGGCAAGTGAACAGTCATTCTACCTCTACCCCATTAAAATAGTAATTGTCCTTTCACAGGGAAACTTAGGGCTAGATTCAGGAACACTTACGCCGTCGTAAGTCCTAATCTGAGCCAGTGCAACTTTAAGCGTATGCTCTAAATGAGAGTCACTTACGCCGTCACTTGAGTCACTTACGTCGTCGTATCTTAATTGCATATTTACGCTGGATGCTAGGTGGCGTTCCCATCTAAAATAAAGTGCTTTGTGAATAAAGCACTTGCCTGGAAAAGTTGCGGCTGCGTAACGTAAATGACATACGTTACGCCCGCACAAAGATCCGCTCTCCATCCTGAATCTAGCCCTTAATGTTTACTATATTGCACCTACAAGTCTGTAAGCAGATTATGACCATGTGCAAATAGGTTTGTCACATTCATCACTATAAAAGCTTCTTTACGTGAAAAGTCCAGAGAGTTTGAATAGGTCACTGTCTGCAGACTCACTTCTGTGCAAATACCTTAGTCTTGTCAACACACTCAGAATATGTGAAATTAAAGATCAGATGAGCAGTCTGCAATGCGAAGGACTATGTAAATAAGGGCATAAGGACCAAGTAATGCATAGCAACGCTGGCAGAGTGCAAGCCCACTTAAAGGATCACTAAAAGGAAAAAAAAAATAGCTAAATAGCTTCCTTTACCTTACTGCAGTACTGGTTTCATGTCCTTATTGTTCGTTTTTGCTTTGAAGTTGCTGTAATCCTGCTCTGTTCTCCACACTTCCTGCTTGTCTGTTTCCTTATAACCACCATACTGGGAGCTTTCTCACGATGGTTTAAGCGGTCATTACTGTGTCTAAAACTTCCCAGAACCAATCCGATTCATTTTAAAAACAAAACACTGCGCTGAATTTGTTTGTTTTTGTTCTGTGTGTCCATTTCTACTTTGCAGAAACATGAAGCCAGTTCAAAAGTGAAACTAACCTGCAGGCACATTGTATGATTGATTTTTATCTATTTTTAATCATTTTGAAAAGGAATACGTTAACTTTTATGTCTCTATACCCTGTAAACAGTCATTTCAGCAAAAAAAATGTTTTCCTTTAGTGACCCTTTAAGTCTTTATTGCGGCTTGTGGTTATTTACATTGGCAAAGCTCCATGCCACCTCCTCCCAAGCAGTGCATGGACAAGACCACCTAGCAACCAGTAAAAGGATGCCAAAATGCACGTCGTCCCCCCTTCCCTTAGGGTTAGCAGGGATGTCGTTCTCACTTCTCCTGTCAGCCTTGGAACAGAAGCAACTGGCACAGGGTGCCCCCCAATCCCTGCAATATAATATTGCACCCAGGACAGCCACCCCTCGTCCTGGCCAAGTGCCGGGACAAGTTCATATAATGCACAGAGAAAAAATGCCAAACTGCACCCCCCTTCCCTTAGGGTTAGCAGGGATGTCACTCACTTCTCCTGTCAGCCTTGTAACACAAGCAACTGGTACAGGGTTCCCCCATCCCTGCAATAAACCATTGCGCCCAGGGCAGAAGTCCCTCTTGCCCACTCCTTGTCCCAGCCCTGCTCCCAAGATACTCTGACATCATGCTGCAGCTATGTGGGCAGCATCAGATTGGATATTCCTCTGCCCAGCGCTGGCAATGTAAAGCAGGCAGAAAATGTCTGACATTTTCTGTTTACATTATGCCTGAGCGATACCCCTTTTCGATCACATCATGCAAAGTGTCAATTTACACAAGTTCAAATGACCCAGTAATCCTAGAATATCGATGCACTTTGACTTCGGTATAGTAGCATTATGCCATCAGTTACTTTCTTCAGGAACATTTTTATTATAAAACATGATTTATATAGCACCAACAGTTTATGCAGCAATTTACTGCAATTGTGCTGTCCAACCTCTACATAGTACAGTTCAATACAGAAGGGGTAAGAGGGCCTTGCTGGTAGAGATTACATTCTAAAAAGAGAAGGGGTGGTGATACAAAAAGGTAATATATGAAGGAAATGATTTGATGGGGGTGGCTTGGGGACAATTGTTAGGTGGGTGTGGGATAGCCTTTCCTGAATAAGTGAGTTTTCAGGGATCTCCTAAAAGGTGGACAGGTTAGGGGCTGATCGGACATACCGAGGCAGGGAGTTCCAGAGGATGGGAGAGGCTCTGGAGAAGTCATGAAGGTAAAAATGGGAGGAGACAAGGGAGATAGAGAGAAGGATGTCATGGGAGGAGCGGAGGGGACAATTTGGGCGATATCTGCAGGCGAGTTTGGTGATGTAGCTGTGGTCGATGTTGATGGCCTTGTATGTTGTGGTTAACATTTGAGACAATTTGGGCGATATCTGCAGGCGAGTTTGGTGATGTAGCTGTGGTCGATGTTGATGGCCTTGTATGTTGTGGTTAGCATTTTGAATTTTAGACGTTGGGGTAGGGGGAAGCCAGTGAAGGGAAGGAGGAAATATAATTAGCTCAGGTTTAGAAAGATAGAGTTTGAGAAAGTGGTGTGACATTCAAAGTTATAGAGCGAGAATAGGAGGGGCCCAAGGACGGAGCCTTGGGGTACCCCAACAGTAAGAGGAAGAGGAGATTGAGTTGTAAGCGAGACTGAAAGTACGCCGAGGTAGAAGGAGAACCAGGATAAAGCAGAATCACGGAGGCCAAGGGAGTGTAGTTTGCCGAGGAGGAGCAGGTGGTCAGCGGTGTCGAAGGCAGCAGAGAGGTCTAAGAGTAGGAGTATGGAGTAATGGCCATTGGTTTTAGCATTTAGTAGGTCATTGGTGAGTTCTAGTAGGGCAGTTTCATTGAAATGTGGACGGAAGCCAGACTGTAGGGGGTCGAGAAGGTTGTTGTCCGCGAGGTAGCGACTCGGTTGGTCATAGACAAGGCGTTCAATGAGCTTGGAGGCAAATGGGAGCAGAGATATGGGTCTTAAGTTATTCAAACAGGTGGGTTCTATTGGGTGTTTTTTCTTTTTTAGGTATGGGGTAACCAGTGCATGTTTGAACGGGGAAGGAAAGGTACCAGAGGAGAGGGAGAGGTTAAATATGTGGGTTAGGGAGTTTAGGATAGAGTGGGAAGGCGGTCGCAGTAATTGTGAGGGGACAGGTGGTGAGGTGGGCCATGGAGAGGAGTTTATCAACTTCATCGGTGGTAACTGGGCAGAAGGAGGAGAGTATTGAGTGTGGTGTTGGACCTGATGTGTTGGGTAGGGGAGGAAGTTGAATGCTGGAAATAAGCTTCATTTTGCCTTCTGTTACTGTCTAACCTGTTCTGCAAGCAGTTCCTGAGCTTGAAATGTACAGGTTTATCGTCACCAACATGGAGGGAGTGTTTACAGAGATTGTATGTTCAGGAGCAGCTGCTATGTTTCAAAGGCTCAACATAATCTGCAGAACTGAATATAGTAAAAGAGTTATAGGAAGTTTACCAGCGAATGAAGGCAATAGCAAATAGAATGGTCAGCCTCACACTAAAACAGCAGTACAGCATACAATGCTCAGGAGATATGGTGAAAAAAAAAAAAAAATGGAGACGTGGCTATAATAAGTAAGGAAATTGTTAAGGATAGGTTAACCTGCCGTAACATGTTGAACCCATATTCGGGGTGTAAAATGTTATTGTAGCACCCTCCCCCCACACACCGTCATTTTGATAGCTTGTGGGGGAACCTTTCCCCCCCGGTCAGGATAAAATGTGGCCGTACGGGTGGAGTCATTCAGAGACTTCTGTGAATGTAAAAAAATACAAGTACTGACAGCCTTTGCGGCTGTTGGCTTGCGGTTCTCAATGAATTGCCAGAGATCACGATTCTTCCCCGTCAATGCCCACCCTTACACTGACAGCCTGTAGGAGTCCTGCATGGCACCCGCCATCTGCTGATAATAGGTGCAATGTTCCTACAAAAAAAAAACACAAAATAGTAAAAAAAAAAAAAAAAAATTACCTGCAAAGAAAAAATGGGCTGCCCCCATCCCCATTTCTGGTAAACTCAGTCCATGAATCGTGGCTCTGCAAGCCCAGATAACATGCACTGCAGTCACACAATTTCACAGTAAGCATGAGATAAAACAAGGTCAGGAATATTTCTTTATCCCGTTCTGCAAATCTACGTTTACTACAAACAGTACAATTGAACCGGTTCCGATATCGCTGTTTTACTAAACTAACCTGACAGCTTATTATTCTAAATAGAATCTTTAATATTTGCAAATAATGTTAAGGTTTCCTAACTACCAGCAAGAAGGAGTCCTTGCATTTAAAGAGCACCTGTCATTTCAGATCCATCCTGGCAGCGCCTGTTAGCAAGCACCCACTCATGTGCTGCTGCTACGTTCCTCACCTTGTTGCGTCACTGCCGCCATCACCAGCTATCCTTTAGGCTGGATTCACACCTATGCGAATTGGTTGTGGCTTAAACCACATCCAATACGCAGAACATTTCTAAATACATTGTTTTCAATAGGGTTGTCCCGATACCACTTTTTTAGGACCGAGTACAAGTACCGATACTTTTATTCATGTACTCGCCGATACCAAATACCGAAACTTTTTTTAAATGTTTCCCCAAATGCAGCCATGTACCCCCACATATATCGCAGCCATGTCCCCTCCCCCATAGATGCAGCCATGTCCTGTCCCCACATATATGCAGCCATGTCCCCCACATATATGCAGCCATGCCATGTCCCCCACATAGATGCAGCCATGTCCTGTCCCCCCCCCATAGATGCAGCCATGTCCTGTCCCCCCCCCATAGATGCAGCCATGTCCTGTCCCCCCCCCCCCAGAGATGCAGCCATGTCCTGTCCGTCCCCCCAGAGATGCAGCCATGTCCTGTCCCCCCCCCATAGATGCAGCCATGTCCTGCCCCCCCCCCCCCCATAGATGCAGCCATGTCCTGTCCCCCCCCCCATAGATGCAGCCATGTCCTGTCCCCCCCCCATAGATGCAGCCATGTCCCGTCCCCCCCCATAGATGCAGCCATGTCCCGTCCCCCCCATAGATGCAGCCATGTCCTGCCCCCCCCCATAGATGCAGCCATGTCCTGCCCCCCCCCCCATAGATGCAGCCATGTCCTGCCCCCCCCCATAGATGCAGCCATGTCCTGTCCCCCCCCCCCCATAGATGCAGCCATGTCCTGTCCCCCCCCATAGATGCAGCCATGTCCTGTCCCCCCCATAGATG
Source organism: Rana kukunoris (assembly GCA_029574335.1). Taxonomy (NCBI): domain Eukaryota; kingdom Metazoa; phylum Chordata; class Amphibia; order Anura; family Ranidae; genus Rana; species Rana kukunoris. The sequence continues at coordinate 380,243,335 of CM056052.1, forward strand.
CAGCCATGTCCTGTCCCCCCCATAGATGCAGCCATGTCCTGTCCCCCATAGATGCAGCCATGTCCTGTCCCCCCATAGATGCAGCCATGTCCAATCCCGAGCAAGGGGGAGTGTCTATACACGGCTCCTTGCATAGACACTCCCATTCTCGGGATTGGAAGGATCTGTCCAATGCCGAGCAACGGGGAGTGTCTATACATGGCGCGGCGGGGATTACAAGTATTCAAACGAAAGCTGCCTGTAATGCGGCGCTGTAATGCACAGGGATTAACGCGGCGGCTTTGCGGTGGCGAGGGGGGAAGTATTCTATTCAGGTATCGGGGGTATTTGCGGGAGTACAAGTACTCCCGTAAATACTCGGTATCGGTCCCGATACCGGTATCGGTACAACCCTAGTTTTCAATAAGGCTGGTTCACATATGTGCAATGCATTCGCACTGCAGAAAAAATGTGTGCGTATTTTATGCCTTGCGGTGCGGCTCAGGTGCAAATTCAGGCCCTTTATCTTCTATGGGTACGCAGCTGATTCGCAGATGTGTTAAATTTCTCTTCAGGAATTTCTCTCATTCAGCCCAATACACTTCCCCCCCACTCTCCTCTCCCCTGTAACTTCTCCTAGGTCTCCAAATTCGCAGCTAAACCGCAGTGGATCTGCTGAACACTTTTGTAATCTCTCTGCAAAGATAAGAGAGCTGAAATTCGCACCGCACTAGTGCGATTCTGGCCCTAAAGTGAATGGAACAGTTGGTGAGTCAACAGCTGCTGCAGGACAGGGATGACAGTTGCCCTTTAACCACTTAAAGGACCGAGGGTGTTTTTCAGATTTCGTGTTTACGAGACTAAAACTTTTTTGCTAGAAAATTACTTAAAACCCCCAAACATTATATATTTTTTTTCTAACACCCTAGAGAATAAAATGGCAGTCATTGCAATACTTTGTTACACCGTATTTGCGCAGCGGTCTTACAAGCGCACTTTTTTTTTTGGAAAAAAATCACTTTTTTGAATAAAAAAAATAAGACAATAAATTTGGCCCAATTTTTTTACATATTGTGAAAGATAATGTTACGCCGAGTAAAATGTTACTCAACATGTCTCTTATCGTCCATGGATGGACAAAGTGGGACGTCCCCAAGCAGTGTCAAAAACGAGGGGTGGGAAATAGATCAGTAAAACCAATTTTAACTTCACCCCAAAACAAGCAGAGATCCTCAACGGAGGAGGTGCAACAGTAAACAGCCGCCTGCAAAAATCGGCCGAAAGAAGCCTCAGAAGATGCACTCACAGCAACCATGTCAATCCTGGAAAAAGCTTGAACGGACGACCAAGTCGCCGACTCGCACACCTGCGAGACCGACGCATGATGTAAAAAAAAAAAAAAAAAAAACCCGGAAGCACCAATTGCCCTGGTCGAAAGTGCCGAAAGTGCCGTAAGGGGGGCACTGTATGACAGCCTGCTTTGATCCACCGAGAAATGGTGGTCGACCTTTGAAGAAGGCGCACCAACACTTGTTAACCAAGGTTCCACTGTACACACACACACACACACACACACACTAACATTTTATTTTTAGACACACACCCACACCATTTGAAAAAGATTTTCATTAATCTCATTGAACACAAGAACAATTTGAGTCTTATTAGAACATTTGTTTAGTGCATTACATGAAAGGAAGGTTGATAATATAAAATTTAGGATTACAAAATCTTCAGGTTTTACTCAAAATTAGTTGATGCTAAAATTAATACACCCCAAAACAAAAACGACATCTAGTGTTTTGTAAGGACAGCACCAAGTTACACATGGAATAAACAAGTTGGTGACATATTGCAACAGCCATCTTTTTCCATTCTTCAAGAAAGACCTCTTTTAGAGCCTGGATTCTGGATGGAGAGCGATGCTTAACTTGTCTCTTCAGAGTTTCCCATAGGTGTTCCGTGTTCGATAGGGTTCAGATCAGGAGACATACTTGGCCACAATCACTTTCACCCTGCTGTTCTTCAGAAATGCAACAGTGGCCTTAGATGTGCGTTTTAAAGCATTGTCATGTTGAAAAAAGTGAACAACCAAGGGCACGGAGTGATGTTACATCTTCTCTTTCAATATAGAGAAGAACATCTGTGAATTCATAACACCATCAATGAAATGCAGCTCCCCGACACCAGCAGCACTCATGCAGGACAACACAGCAACCACCATGTTTCACCCTAGGCATCATGCATTTTTCTTTGTACTCGTCCCCTTTGTAAGACCATATAGGTTTGAGCCATCAGTTACAAAAACATTCATCTTGGTTCCATCACTCCAGAGTCCCAGTAGTCATCTGTTTCAGCAAGGGCCCAGGTATATTCTAGGTGGGCTTTTTTTGTGCATGGGCTTTAAGAGAGGATTCAGGGGAAGCAATCGCACCAGATTGGCTTTCTACTTCTTTAGCCAACTGCAGTGAACTTGCAGAAGACTCCTGTTGAGGTGTTAACTCCTGTGGATGGCCTGGACATCTGAGATGGTTGCAGTTCCATCTTTGTTACATTTTTGTATCACTTTAAAGCTTTACTGATCTTGTAGCCTTCACTTTTCATGTGTAAAGAAATATTCTCTCTCAGGCTGTGACATTCCTCTGCCATGTGGTGCCATTGCCGACAGCATGAAATGGGAAGGGGTTTTCTTTAAGTAACACCGTTTTATAACCAACTGTCTGCCAGACACCTGTTTAATGACCAATAAATAGTTAGTTGAACCTATAGTTGAAAATCTTGTGAATTAGGATTTAGTGGTCTAAAATTTAGCTCTGCTCTTAAGACCCCTTTCACACTGGGTCGTTTAATAGGCGATATTGTGCTATAAATAGCGCCTGCAAACCGACCAGAAACAGCCGCTGTTGTGGTAAAAGTAAGTGGTAAATAGCGGCGCTTTACCGCCGACGCCACTTCCACCCCAGAGTAAAAAAGGCACTTAAAACTTTCATCGGGGCATATTCATTTTTGCAACGTGGTTTTGAATAAATATTTATCGGAACAAAACTTGCGTGTGCGCAAATTAACAAATCGTGGTTACAATCAATGACCAGCATTTGCAGAAGTATTTTGTAGTGTAGCATCCTATAGAAAACCGGAGTTAGGCTTACCGGTAACTCTTTTTCGAGGAGTCTTCCAGGACAGCCCTGAGATGTAGCTCCTCCCTCCGGGACAGGAAACACATTCAATGCAAATCATAAAAGGAAGTCCTCCAGGCCTTCTCCTCAGTTCATCCAAGAAATCCTGAAGGCTCTGAAAGACATAACATACTAAAACACCGTTAGTACATTCATCTAACTCCAGCTACTTAGAAAAAAAACACTGGGTGGGAAACCAGGCTGTCCTGGAAGACTCCTGGAAAAAGAGTTACCGGTAAGCCTAAACTCCGGTTTTCCCTTTTCGTCTTCCAGGACAGCCCTGAGATGATGAACAAGAAACTTACTTGTTAGAGTGGGGTTACTGCCTGGAGGACCCTTCGGCCAAATGCCTGATCCTTCTCTGACATCAAATCCAGGCGATAGTGCTTAGCGAACGTTGTATAACTGGACCAAGTTGCCGCTCTACAAATCTCTTCTGGTGAGGCACCGGCCCTCTCTGCCCACAAACTCGAAACCGCCCTAGTAGAGTGTGCTTTCACAAACGGGGCCTGCAAACCCTCCAACTCATATGCTTTCTGAATAGCCATCCTGATCCATCTGGCTTTTCGCCCCTTTCTAACCCCTGAAAAATTTACGAAAAGAGAATGCGACTGAGTTCTCTGGTTGCGTCCAGATAAATCAAAATACACCTCCTGACGTCTAATAAATTGAGAGATGATGACTCAGGGTCCGAAAGGGAACAAAAAATAGGCAGGACAATATCTTGTGTCCTGTGGAACTTTGACGCCACTTTGGGGAGAAAACTGGGGTCTGATTTTAAAACAACTCTATTATCAAAAACGGCTCTCTAATAGAAAGAGCCTCTAGTTCGCTCACCCGCCTGGCTGAGGTTACTGCAACTAAGAGTACTGTCTTAAGGGTTACCCATTTCAGACTGGATTCCTCCAGAGGTTCAAATAGACCTCCTGATAAAACTTTAAGCACTACAGAAAGATCCCAGGAAGGACATGATGACACTCTCACTGGTCTAGACCTTGATAGAGCTGTGAAAAAATTCCTGATAAACCGATTCTGCTGAAGGGAACACTGGAGAAACACGCTAAGAGCGGACACCTGTACCTTCAGGGTGCAAACCGATTCTGCTGAAGGGAACACTGTAGAAACACGCTAAGAGCGGACACCTGTACCTTCAGGGTGCTTGATGAAAGACCCAGGTTCACCCCTGCTTGCAAGAATTCTAAAATTGCTGGTATACCTGGGCAAGTTAGTTCCTTCTCTCTTATCCATAGACAAAATCTCTTCCACACCTTATTATAGATAGCCCTAGTTACTGGCTTCCTACACTGTAAAAGGGTTTCAATTACCTTCGCTGAGAAACCTTGAGATTTTAATAACTGTTCCTCAGATACCACGCCGTTAAGTTCAATCTGTCCACCTGTGGGTGAAGGATAGGTCCCTGAGAAATCAGATATCTAGTGTATCGTAGATTGCCTTTAGTAGGTCCCCTACATCCTCTAAGGATAGTTTGTACCTAGCCCCCCTGGAGGAATCCTCTTCTCCCTCTGACTCTGAAGCTGAACCTGCCTGTGAGGAAGCAACAGACCTGGGAGTCCTTTCCCTTTCCTCCTCCTCCTCCTGAGCTTGAGTTAAGGAAGGCATACAGGAAGCCCTGGGTAAGGGAGGGGCGGGACCCTGCATTCTATCCATCAGTCCTTTGAAAAGACTGAAATGTAGATGCAAGTTCATCCTTTACGAATGACAAAAATCTTATGGCAAGTAGCTACTGAGTCCTCTTTCACCAAGCTACTAACGCACTCTGGACACAAAGGTTTATCCCAAGTGGGGCCTAACTTTGTTCCACACACACTAGGGGTCTGGTGGGCTTTAACCTGTTAAGAAAAAACAGAGAAAAAAATAAAACCCAATTACTACCAGCCTAAGCCTTTTCACTGCTGTGCATGGCTCCTAGAAAGTGCCTAACCCACCAACCAGCGGGGGGGGGGGGGGACGGGGGAGGTACCGAGCCCAACGGCTCATAGCTCCCCAGAGTAAGCTATGTGCTCTCACCAAGCTTACCTGAGAGGCACCGGAGCCTGTTGAACCAGCATTGAGATGTGCCGCTGCAGCCTCCATGGTTCGGGGTGTTTTCGTTCAGCGCTCTGAACCTCTGAACACCAGCTCCGGCTTCCTGAAGGCCACGCCTTTTGAAACCGGAACAACGTTACCGGGCGCCCCCGATGACGCACTTCCGCCGGGAATTTCGTCACTTCCGCTCGCTGGAACGCAGAGGCTCCGCCCCCCTGCGCCATTCCCGGAAGTCCAATGACACATGCGGCTTGTCTGGCGTCTCTCGCCTTCTCCGCTCTCAGGGATGCAGCGATCTGGGGGCAGAAGCTCTCCGCCGTCACCGGGGGTCTGACTCTCGCTGAGCAACGGCAGTGGTGATCGCAGCTACGCTCTCTACCCCTAGGGCCAGAGGAGTGCTGCAGGAAGGTAAGACCGAATACAACCGACATCTATGTCAGGAAAGTCCTGAGATGTCTCCTACCATGGCCCTTGAGACCCAAGGTAAAAAACCTCTAAGAGGAAGGGAGCTGTGGTGGCTCAACGTGATTGGCACTGCGCTGACAAGCCGTTCACCTCTGCAGCCAAGGGTTCGGATCCCGGTCTCGGCTACATGTGAATTGAGTTTGGTGGTCTCAGCCCGGCTCCCGGTGGGTGTGCTATGCAAGGTACGCCTGTGCTTAGTACGCCCCCCCCCCCCCCCACAAAAACTACCACACTTGCACGCACACGAAATTGGTTTACCATGCACACACATTGGCCATGCGGTCTCCTAAAAATGAGAGGCGAAGGACCTACGGGGCTGGCTGGGTGGGCTAGACCCCCTCACTCCCTCATAGGGGGAGTCCCTCTGCCCCGTTGGGGTCCCATTGGGCCCCAGTCGGGCTCCCAAGTGGAGCAGGTAGGGTGGGGTGAGTGGGAGGCCCCCCCTCACACCCGCCATTGCCACCGGGGGCATGGAGAAGGATGGCGATTGCCTCCGGGGGGAGGGTCTGCCTACTGCCAACTCCTTCAGTCCGGCTCCTCTCTCTCGAGTTCACGCACAAAATACAGTTAAAAAAAAAAAAAGAAAAAAAAACCTCTAAGAGGCACGTTCCTAAATGTGCTCCTTCCCGTCTGGCAGGAAACACAAACTGAGAAGGCCTGGAGGACTTCCTTTTATGATTTGCATTGAATGTGTTTCCTGTCCCGGAGGGAGGAGCTACATCTCAGGTGAAACTTGATTCTAAAAAAGTAAAAAAAGTTTTCCGACAAGTGTTCGGTGTACTCATTTAGCCCAGGTTCACACTGGGCTGTGGGAGTGAAGCTGAACTCTCACGATTTCACTCCGATTTCAGAGACTACTGTGTAAAAAACACAGAAGTTGACCAACAGCATGTCGGAGGTCTTGAAAAAGAAGGGTCAACACTGCCAAATATTGACTCTGCATATACTTAAATGGTCACTAAAGGGTTTTTTTTTTTTGAGCTAAATAGCTTCCTTTACCTTACTGCAGTGCTGTTTTCATGTCCTCATTGTTCGTTTTTGCTTTGATGTTGCTGTAATCCTGCTCTGATCTCCACACTTCCTGGTTGTCTGTTTCCTTATAACCACGGTGCTGGGAGCTTTCTCACTGTGGTCACTAAAAGGAGGTGTGATTACTGTGTGTAAACTGAAACTGGGTTGGTGCTGAGGGGTTTTAGACAAATCACTGCCCTCCATTGGCTCTCTGGCTCTGTACATCAGAGAGGAAATAACAGCAAAAACGAAACTAGAACTGTAGGTTGATTATGATTGATTTTTATCTATTTTTAAAAGGAATCAGTTAACTTATGTCTCTATACCCTGTAAACAGTCATTTTTTTCCCTTTAGTGACCCTTTAATTGTCGATAAAAAGCCTTTGAGACTTATCAAATGCTTGTAATTATACTTTAGTATATCGATGCAACATCTGACAAAGATCTAACACACACACACACACTTTGTGAAAATATTTGTGTCACTCAAAACTTTTGGCCACTGCATACACACGTGCTCAAAACTTTACATACCCTTGCAGAATGTAGGATTTCTTGGCCATTTTCAGAGAATACAAACGAGAACACAAACATTTTTCACTCATGGTTAGTGTTTGGCTGAAGCCATTTTCGATCAACTGACTTTACTCTTTAAAATTATAGCCACAACAGAAACTACCCAAATGACCCTGATCGAAAGTTTACATACCCAAATTCTAAAAGCAGTAGTAAACCCGCTTACACCTCTAAGGCAAAAGGCATAATGAGCTAGTATGTTACTAGCTCATTATGAAATGCTTACCTTAGTCCCTCCCAGTCCACACCGAGGCAGCTGACATTTCGCCTCTGCGTGTCTTCCAGGTATCGCGGCTCCAGCACTGAGCGCCTGGAGCGGTTGTCTCGGCTCTTGTTTGGATAGATTGATAGCAGTGCAGCACTTGACAGGTAATTCGTCCCCCCCCCCCCCCCCCCCCCCCCCCCCCCCCCCGAGAGAGCACACAGTGGGAGGCAAGCATGACTAACAACAAGCCTAATGCCGCGTACACGATCATATTTCAGCATGAAGGAAAAAAAAAGTTTTTCAGCATGTCCAAAAAACGAAGTTTTTCCAACTTCATCATTAACCACTTCAGCCCCGAGCCTGTTTTTCAGATTCGGTGCTTACGAGACTAAAACAGTTTTTTTTGCTAGAAAATTATTTAAAACCCCCAAACATTATATATTTTTTTTCTAACACCCTAGAGAATAAAATGGCGGTCAGTGCAATACTTTTTCTCACACCGTATTTGCGCAGCGGTCTTACAAGCGCACTTTTTTTGGAAAAAATTCACTTTCTTGAATTAAAAAATAAGACAACAATAAATTTGGCCCAATTTTTTTATATATTGTGAAAGATAATGTTACGCTGAGTAAAATGATACCCAACATGTCACGCTTAAAAATTGCGCCCGCTCGTGGCATGGCGTCAAACTTTTACCCTTAAAAATCTCGATAGGCGACGTTTAAAAAATTCTACAGGTTGCATTTTTTGAGATGCAGAGGAGGTCTAGGGCTGGAATTATTGCTCTCGCTCTAACGATCGCGGCGATACCTCACTTGTGTGGTTTGAACACCGTTTTCATATGCGGGCGCTACTCGCGTATGCGTTTGCTTCTGCGCGCGAGCTCGTCGGGACGGGGCACTTTAAAAAAAATTTTTTTGTGTTTTCGTTTTTATTTCTATTTATTTTATAATGTTTAACACTGGAAAAAAAAAATTATCACTTTTATTCCTATTACAAGGAATGTAAACATCCCTTGTAATAGAAAAAAGCATGACAGGTCCTCTTATATATTAGATCTGGGGTCAAAAAGACCTCAGATCTCATATTCAGGCTTAAATGCAAAAAAAAAAAAAAAAAAGTCAAAATGTAAACAAATTAAATGTCTCTTTAAGAGGCTGGGCGGAAATGACGTTTTGACGTCACTTCCGCCCAGCAGAGGTATGGGGACGGCTGAGGGACATTTTTTCCCTCAGTCGCATCCCCGGACAGCCAGCAACAGGACCCGATCGCCTCCGCCGCTACGGTAAGCGGCGGAGGGCGCGGGAGAGCGGCGGGAGGCACCCTCTCCCGCCGCCGGTAACTGCGATCTCGCGGCGAATCCGCCGCGATGACCGCCGTTATCGTTAACAGGACCGCCCCACGAAGAGATGGATATCTCGGTTGTGGCAGCAGCTGCTGCCGTTACCGAGATATCCATCTTCAAAAAAATGACGTCTTTGGACGTGGGGCCGGTCAGAAGTGGTTAATGACGCTGCCCACACATCATCGTTTAAAAAAATTGATGAACAAAGCACGGTGACGTACAACATGTATGATGGCAGTCTAAAGGGTAAGCTCTATTCGCTTTGGGGCTGCTTTAGGTGATTCCTTGTTAGTAAAAGACGATTTGCGCTTTTCTGTCGGTTATAGTGTGATGAATATGCTTATGAACGGTAGTTTTACCAGAACGAGCGCTCCAGTCTCATAACTTGCTTCTGAGCATACGCGGGTTTAAAACGTAGTTTTAGCCCACATGCGATCATTTTTTACAACTCGAAAAATGACATGTTCGAATTTTTTTGTCGTTTTTCAGAACCTGAAAAGTGACGTGTAGCCCACACACGATCGTTTTAAATGACGTTTTTCAAAAACAAGGTTTTTTTCATGCCGAAAAATGATCATGTGTACATTACAATCACTTGAAGGTCGTTGTCTTGCTAGAAAGTGAACCTCTGACCCAGGCTCAAATCTTTTGCTGGTTTTAACAGGTTTCCTTCTAAGATTGCACTACATGTGGCTCCATCCATCTTCCCATCAACTCTGACCAGATTCCCTGTCCCTGCTGAAGAAAAGCATCCGCACAACACGATGCTGCCACCACCATGTTTTACGGTGGGGATATAGTGTGGTCAGGGAGATGTGCAGTGTTAGTTTTACACCACACATAGCATTTTGCTTTTAGGCCTTTTATGGAAGCGTGGAAAGATTTGTGGCATGCAGACTATGGATTGTCCTGTTGACAGATTCTCCCACCTGAGCTGCAGCTCCTCCAGAGTTGCCATGGGCCTCTTGGCTGCTTCTGATTAATGCTCTGCTTGCCCGGCCTGTCAATTTAGGTGGACAGCCAGGTCTTGGTAGGTTTGCAGTCGTGCAATGCGGTGAAAGCTTGGGATTTTTTATTTTCATAACCTAACCCTGGTTTATTTGTACAACGTGAAGCTATTGTTTACGCCGAGTAAATAGATACATGTCACACTTTAAAATTGCGCACACTCATGGAATGGCACCAGACTTCGGTCGTTCAAAAAAAAAAAAATCACTATTTTTTTTCTTACAGGTTACCAGTTGAGAGCTAGTGCTAGAATTGTTGCTTGCGCTCCAATACCTCCCATGTGTGGTTTTTGCATGGCGTTCACATATGTAGGCAGGACTTGTGTGCGAGCTACTGGGAACAGGGGGCGTTTTAAAAACATAGTTTTACTTAATTTTTATTATCACTTTTATTCCTATTACAAGGAATGTAAACATCCCTTGTAGTAGAAATCGTTTGTGAAAGGTCACCTTTATGGAGAGATGTGGGGTCATGTAGACCCCACATCTCTCCTCCAGGCTGGCAAGCATGAGATGATTGAAAAAAAAAAAAAAAACACGATCCCATGCTGACCAGCCGCGATCGCAGCTTTGTTTACATCCACGGGCGGGATGTCAGAACGTCGCACCTGGACCTCCGAGGGAACACTCCATATCTTTTTTCCGGGTTCCCCAATGGGAGACACACCGGATGGTGGTGGGGGGGTCTTTGTCCCCCTCCCGTCACCTGCAAGAACGATCAAAAGGCAGGACTGCTGCTATGATCGTTCTCATGGTGCACAGAATCGCTAGCTGAAAAAAAGGATTTTTAATAAACAGCTTACCTGTAAAATACTTTTCTTGAAGTACATCACGGGACACAGAGCGCATAGCCATTACACTTGGGTTATATGGGTACCTTCAGGTGATGGACACTGGTGTAATCAATTTCACAGGAAGTTTCCTCCCTATATAACCCCCTCCCACTGAGAGTGCTTCAGTTTTGTAGCAAGCAATTCCTCCGAGGTTACACAATGTTCCCCAAAAGAGGGGTGGGAGCTCTGTGTCCCGTGATGTACTTCAAGAAAAGGATTTTACAGGCAAGCTGTTTATTAAAAATCCTTTTTTCTTTATCGTACATCACGGGACACAGAGCGCATAGCCATTACACTTGGGATGTCCTAAAGCAGGGATATGCAATTAGCGGACCTCCAGCTGTTGCAAAACTACAATTCCCATCATGCCTCTGCCTCTGGGTGTCATGCTTGTGGCTGACAGGATCTTGCTATGCCTCATGGGACTTGTAGTTCTGCAACAGCTGGAGGTCCGCTAATTGCATATCCCTGTCCTAAAGCAATGCTCTATGAAGGGAGGGAGACCGTAAGGCCAAGAATAGCCAAACAAAAAATTATCAGGAAGTAAAGTAACTCCACCAACAGAAAAAAGGGGGCGTGACCCGGACCAGAGGATTCTATACTGCTGCCCGTAGGACCGCCTGCCCAAATGCTGCGTCCGTACCCTTTGCAACGTCCAACTTATAAAATTTAGTAAACGTATGTACGGAAGACCAGGTTGCCGCCTTGCAAACCTGTGCCATAGAGATCTGATGGTGTGCCGCCCAGGAGGCACTCATGGCCCTCGTAGAATGGGCTTTAACTGATAAGGGAGGTGGAACGTGGAACGCGCTTCAGACCATAGGCCTGAAAAATCAGCTGCTTAATCCACCTAGCCAAGGAAGACTTGGCAGCCGGCTGACCCTTCTTGGGGCCATCCGGAAGAACAAAAAGCACATCTGTTTTCCGAATCTTCTCTGTAGCCTTGAGATAGACCCTCATGGCTCGAACCACGTCCAAAGTATGAAGCAGTCTTTCATCTCTGGACCGGGGAGTAGGAAAGAAGGATGGTAGGACTAGATCCCGATTCAAGTGAAAACTGGATATGACCTTAGGAAGGAAAGAAGGTTGAGGCCGCAGAACCACTCTGTCCTTATGCAGAATAAGGTATGGCTCCCTGCATGACAAGGCTGCCAGCTCGGAAACCCTTCTGGCCGAAGTCATAGCCACAAAGAAAACCAACTTTCGGGTTAGTAGCACAAAAGGGATTTCTGTCAGAGGTTCAAACGGCTGCCTTTGTAAAGCTGACAAGACCAGATTTAAATTCCAGGGGCAGAGGGGAGCTCTAATAGGGGGATTCACATGCAAGACCCCCTGCAAGAAGGTTTTCATAAGCGAATGGGTGGCCAAGGGTCTTTGAAACCATATCGATAAAGCCGACACCTGCCCCTTTAGAGTACTAAGAGCCAACCCTTTGTCAACGCCAACCTGGAGGAATCGCAAGACCCTGTCAATAAAAAAACTTTCGAGGATGCCATTTTTGAGACTCGCACCACTCCACATAGGTTCTCCAGACTCTGTCAAATATTTCTAGAGACCGGTTTCCTAGCCTGAATCAACGTAGATATGACCTGAGCTGAGAGGCCTCTGCCCTTGAGAATTAGGGATTCAGCCGCCAAGCCGTCAAATTTAGCTGCTGTGAAGCAGGGTGGCAGATTGGGCCCTGAGATAGCAGATCTGGGCGCAGGGGGAGCGGCCATGGCGCCCCGACTGACATCCTCACGATGAGTGCGTACCAAGCCCTCCTGGGCCAGGCTGGGGCCACCAGGATCACAGGCCTGCGCTCCACCCTGATCCTCCGTAGAAGGCGGGGAATCATCTGCAGTGGAGGGAACGCATACAGGAGAGAAAACTGGTGCCAGGGGCAAACCAACGCATTGGTCCCGTAGGCCGAGGGATCCCTGGCTCGGGATATGAATTTGTCCAACTTTTTGTTGGATCTCGTTGCCATAATGTCCACATCTGGAACTCCGAATCTTTGGCAAATCTCTTGGAATACCTGGGGGTGAAGAGACCACTCCCCCGGGAGCAACTGTTGACGACTCAAAAAATCTGCTTGAGAATTGTCTATCCCTGGGATGAACACCGCCGAGATGCAGGGTACATGGGCTTCGGCCCATGAGAAAATCAGGTTTACTTCCCTTTGGGCTGCTAGGCTCCTCGTGCCCCCCTGGTGGTTTATGTATGCCACCGCAGTGGCATTGTCGGACTGTATCCTTACTGGCAGACCCTGAAGGGGGAGAGTCCAGGCGATCAGGGCCAGCCGAGCAGCTCTGATCTCTAGGATATTGATGGGAAGCAGTTTTTCTGCCTCCGACCACTGCCCTTGCTGGGTCTGTCCTTCTAGAACTGCCCCCCAACCTGACAGGCTGGCATCCGTGGCTACTATCTTCCACGTGATGGGGCAAAAGGATTTCCCCTTTGACAAATTTTGAGGGACCAGCCACCAGAACAGGCTGCGCCGGACTCCTGGGGAGAGCACTAACGGACGATCTAACGCCTGAATGGACTTGTTCCAAGCAGAGAGAATGGCTGCCTGGAGATCTGGTATGGATCTGGGCGTAGGGCACTGCCTCGAAGGCGGCCACCATCTTCCCCAGCAGTCGCATACATAGGCGAATAGTCGGCCTCTTCTTGCCTAAGATCACTTGAACTGTTTGAGTTATTGATCTGACCTTTGCTTGAGGTAAAAATATCCTCTGGCAGTCTGTATCTAGCCGAAGGCCTAGATATTCCAACTGCTTTGTGGGTTTCAATATCGATTTTTCTTGGTTCACAATCCACCCGAATTCCTCTAGATGCCGAACTGTGCGAACTACTGCATGATTGAGGCTGGAAGCTGAGCTGTCGATAACCAGAAGATCGTCCAGGTATGCCAGGACCAAAATGCCTTCTGTCCTTAGGACGGCTAGCACCGGGGCTAACACCTTTGTGAATACCCACGGAGCTGTTGCCAACCCGAAAGGGAGGGCTACGAACTGGTAATGACGGTGATCTATCATAAAACGAAAAAACTTGTGATGTGCCGGGTAGATCGGCACGTGCAGATACGCATCCTTTATGTCTATAGATGCTAGAAAGTCGTCTTGATGTAGGCTGGCTGCCACCGAACGTATGGACTCCATATGAAAGGTCTGAATCTTTAGAAAGCGATTTAGGCGTTTGAGGTCTAAGATAGGCCTGACGTCGCCATTGGGCTTTGGTATTATGAAAAGGTTGGAGTAGAATCCCAGACCCCATTCCTGGGTTGGTACTTCTACAATTACTCCTTGGAGCAAGAGACGATCCAATGCTTTTACAAGAGAGGCCCTCTTTAATGGGTCGCTTGGAAGACTTGACCCCTGAAAATGAGGAGGGGGGACTTCCCGAAACTCTAGCTTGTAGCCCGTGGCTACCACGGACAGTACCCAAGAGTCGGGAATTCTGGCCTCCCACACTTCGGAGAAAAACCGAAGCCTTCCCCCCACCCAAGAGAGTGGGGGCGCCCCTTCATGAATCTGACTTGATGACTGGTTTAACCGGCTTGCGAGACCATGGCCTCTTGCCTGCCGTGGCTTGTCCTTGTGGGCGGCTATTAAATGCTGAACGCCCGGGAGGCCGTCGATACTGACGGGAAGTTGAAGGGGCCGAGCCTGCGAAGGCCTGTCGCTTAAACGCGGGCCCACGCGATCTTTTCTTGACAGGCAAGAAAGAACTTTTACCACTTGATATGGTCTGGATATATTTATCTAGGTCTTCACCGAATAGTCTCCCACCATGAAAGGGAAATCCTGCTAAAAGCCTTTTGCAGGGTGCCTCTGCTGACCAGTTCTTCAGCCACAAAAGGCGACGCATATGAACCAACAGCAGAGATAAACGGGACGCCTGTTGAATGGAGTCCTTAATAGCATCTACTGCAAAGCAGAGAGCCCTTGGGAGGTCAGCCAATTCACAAGCTTGCTGAGCCGGTATGTCCCTTAATATCTGTTTAGTCTGATCCTTTAAAGCCTGACAAACGCCAATGGCTGCCACCGCTGGCTGAACCACGGCACCTACTGTGGTAAAAGAAGCCTTCAGTAGGGTCTCCAACTTTTTGTCGACTGGATCTTTAAACATCTGGACATTTTCAACCGGACAGGTCAGGGATTTATTTACGCAGGAAATGGCTGCGTCCACGGTAGGGAGTGCCCATTTCTTTGCAAATTCCTCTTCCATAGGATAGAGAATAGTGAACCTTTTAGGAGGGATAAAAATCCTATCAGGTCGAGCCCAATCCTGAAAAATCACGCTCTCTAGAAGGGGGTGAACCGGAAAAGACGCACCACTCAACGGTACCTTCAAGGAACCTAAAGAGGATACCGCGGGGGCTAATTGTTCTGACACTGGAAGTTTAAAAGCAGTGCGAACCATATCTGTCAGAGACTGGATCCACAGGCTCTCCGCTTGAGAAGCCGAAAAAATGTCATCTACAGTGGAACCCTCAATGTCTGAACCGTCGGGACTCGGGTCCGCTTGATCCCCCTGTGGGTCCAATTCCTCCGAAGAGAGGACCTCTGCATCTGAAAACACCAATCTAGGTGACGGGGATCTAGCCCGCTTGCCACCTGGCAAAGAGCGGGCAATTAAAGCAGTTAACCTTTCCTCTAGCCCACCCAGGGTGGTCGCTAGCATTTCTTCCGTAACGTAAACGGGAATGGGTTGATTGGGGGCCGCCTCTGCCCCTAGCACCCTCAATGGCTCCTGCAACATGCTGTTCGGTGGTCTATCTGGTGAGGGTGGGACCGCTAGAGCCTGGCCCAAATCCTCTGACCCCGATGGAGACCCCTTTAGTTTTTTGGTACCTTTTGCAGCCTTAGCTGGTCCTGATCCCTTGGGAGCCATTGCACAACATTGAGACACCCCTAAAGCCAACACCCAACTGTTGTAGCTAGAAGTGAACCATTAATAAGAACAGGCTATGGTAACATTTTTCCAAATTTTCATACGCCCGAGAAGGCGGCAATACCGAGGAAGTCCTGTGAGTATTGCCACACCAATGCCCGTTAGCTGGACCCCAAGGTTGCACCGACTCAGATACTGCCAGATCTAAGGCTGAGTCCCTTTAAGAAAAAAAACCTTTTTTTTTTTTTTCTGGTCAGTATGGAGCTAAGTCCAGACCTGAAGATCCACAAACCCCCACTGGGTGTCACTGTATAGCCAGAAATGGCTCAGCTGCACGCTCTGTGTCCTCAGCCTCCTCTGCTTTCAGGAGGGAATGACCAGCCAGGAAATGCTTTGCTGCTTTAACTGAGACCTGACGCTGCTGCCCCCCCCCCCCCCCCCCCCACGCACGCTGACGCTGTAAAAGGCGGCGCGCGCGCCCCCCCCCCCCCCACGCTGAAACCAACATGGAGGAAGCAGAAAGCAGAGGAGAAGCCTGGACCAGTGCTAGCAACCCAACAGACACCAGGCAAGACACTAATCTTATTGTAGTGCACACATAGAGGAAGCTGTCCCCATAGGCTTCCTAAGAAACAGGAGTTTTGCCAGCATTTCCTCCTTATAGCACGTGGGGCTGCAGTATCAGGCAGATCTGGGGGGGAGTAGCAAATACATATCTTTAAAAGCATACATATACCTACATGTTATCTGGGTAAACATTAGTACATCCCATCCTGCCTCAAAAGACATAGTGGAGATAGTGGCTGATGCACAAGCATACCATTAGCCGACCCAGAACCCCCAGGGGGATACCTACTGTCGAACCAAGTCCCGCAGGTTCCCTCTTACCTGCTCCACGCCGCAGGGTATTGCAAAATGCAAGAGGCCCAACCTTCCCCCATCTCCGTGGGTATTGTCTTGGACCTTCAGGGACCGGGGTCCTGTGTTAAGGAACCCACACACCTGGACCTATATAGCATCCTGGCATCAGTAGCGTTTAGTTCTTGGAAGAGACTAAGGCACTGGAGCCCAGAATCCAGCCCTCCAAGGAGAGGCATTATAGGCAAAACCCCACTCCAGCAGGGCCCGGGTACTGTACACCTTGGCTTTGAAGCACTTCGGACGGATCCGGCTAGCTATCCTGGGTCCCGAGACCTACGAGGGACAGCTAGACGTGACCAACACCTAACACACTGGCGAAAAAACTGAAGCACTCCCAGTGGGAGGGGGTTATATAGGGAGGAAACTTCCTGTGAAATTGATTACACCAGTGTCCATCACCTGAAGGTACCCATATAACCCAAGTGTAATGGCTATGCGCTCTGTGTCCCGTGATGTACGATAAAGAAAAGAGGATATCTGAATGATGCCTGTAGCTGCATCATTCAGATATCCCCACTGAAGTCAAGGACATCATATGACGGCTTTAGGCTGGAAGTGGTTGCATTTCTACACAACTTTATTCCCGACTTGTCTGGTGTGTTCCTTGGCCTTCACAATGTCGATTGTTCACCTAACACACCTAAAGACTTCGCAGAACAGCTGTATTTTTACTGAGATTAAATTACATACAGGTGGACTCGATTTACTAATTAGGCGACTTCTGAAAGGCAATTGGTTCCACTAGATTTTAGTTAGGAGTATCAGAATAAGACCGCTTTCACACTGAGTAGTTTTTCAGGCGGTTAAGCGCTTAAAATATCGCCTAAATACACCTGAAAAGCTCCTGCCCTGTAGTCTCAATGTGAAAGCCTGAGGGCTTCTTTCACACTGGAGGCGATGCACTGGCGGGACCGCTCCAAAAGTCCTACCAGCAGCATCTTTGGAGCTAGCCAGTGTGAAAGGGGCCTAAATGCAAGTGCACACCACACATCAATATTTGTAAAAAAAAATAATTGAATACCATTTATCAATTTTGCTTTCACGTCACAATTATATGCCACTTTGTGTTGTCACATAAAAACCCAGTAAAATAGATTTACGTTTTTGGGTTACAACATAACAAAAACTTGGATGTTAAGGGGTATGAATACTTCTGCATGTGTGTAATATTATATATATATATATATTATACACACACACACAGCATCCAGAAAGTATTCACAGCATGTGATGTTACATTCTTATTCCAAAATTGATTAAATTGATTAATTTTGTTTTAAAATTGTACAAACAATACCGCATGACAATGCAAAAGTTTGTTTGAAATCTTTGCAAATTTATACATATAAAAAAAAAAAAAAAAACCCATGCATGTACATAAGTGTTCACAGCCTTTTCCACGACACTCAAAATTGAGCTCAAGCGCATCCCGTTTCCACTGATCATCCTTTCTACAACTTGGACATGACTTGGAAAGGCACACACCTGTCTATACAAGACCCCACAGTTGACAGTGCATGTCAGAGCAGAAACCAAGCTATGAAATACAAGGAATTATCTGTCAACCTCCAAGACAGGATTGTATCGAGGCCAGGGGCGTCGGGAGGTTGTGGCTAGGGGGGCTGGAGCCCCGAATGGGTCCCTGAAAAGCCAGAGTCAGCCCTGAGCGCTACTGAACGGGGACCGCTATGATTACGAACGGTGCCGAGTTATATTGCAAGTCCCGCCTTCTGGAGCCTGCAGCACCTATGGATGTCCCACAGGTCCAATGCTGGGACCGCAGGACTTCCATCATAGGCGCCGCAGGCTCCAGAAGGCGGCAATTACAATGCCGCCGAGCCACATCACTGTAAGATCCCAGCTCGGACGGGCAGCTCTCCTCTCCGGCTGCGTGCCATGCCGTGACACATGATGGGCGCGCCACCGGGATGAGAGGCACAAGATGGTGCCGGCGAGCAGTACACTTGCACATGTATGTCAGGTAGGTGAGGTCAGTGTATGTATGTCAGGTAGGTGAAGTCAGGTAGGTCCATGTATGTCAGGTAGGTGAGTATTTATGTCAGGTAGGCGAGTTCAGTGGTCATTGATGGGTACTGGTAAGCCAGGCAGCAAGTGAGCTAACCCTCCGCCACACAACCCCACCACCCAGCCCATGCCGTGACACATGATGGGCTCACCACCGGGATGAGAGGCACAAGATGGCGCCGGTGAGCAGTGCACTTGCACATGTATATCAGGTAGGTGAGTTTAGTGGTCACCGATGGGTACTGGTAATCCAGGCAGCAAGTAAGCTTACTCTCCACCACACACCACCACCCAGCCAAAAATAAAGTGCCACGACCCACACTTTAGTATCTCAGAAAATTTGATTACATAAGACCAATAAAAAAATGTTTAACAGAAATGTTGGCTTACTGAAAAGTATGACCATGTACAGTATTTGTATGCGCCAAACACTTAGTCAGGGCTCGTTTTGCATGAATTACTGCATCAATGCGGTGTGGCATGAAGGCCATCAGCCTGTGGCACTGCTGAGGTGTGGAAGTCCAAGTTGCTTTCATAGCATT
Organism: Rana kukunoris; assembly: GCA_029574335.1. Lineage (NCBI taxonomy): Eukaryota > Metazoa > Chordata > Amphibia > Anura > Ranidae > Rana > Rana kukunoris. The sequence goes on from CM056052.1 coordinate 380,262,344, forward strand.
CTTCAGCTTGTTGAACTTGATAAAACACAGTGGACCAACACCAGCAGATGACATGGCTTCTCAAATTATCACTGACTGTGGAAACTTCACACAACTTGAATTCTGTGCCTCTCCACTCTTCCTCCAGACTCTGGGACCTTAATTTCCAAATGAAATGCAAAAGAAGGACTTTGGATCACTGAGCAACTGTCCATTCCTTTTTCTCCCAACCCAGGCAATACTTGAATGGCTTTGGCTTCACAATCCTCTCAAGGCTGCAGTTATCCCTGTTGCTTGTACACCTTTTTCTACCACATTTTCCTTCCACTTAACCCTCCATTAATATGTTTGGATACAGCACTCAAACAGCCAGCTTCTTTAGCAATGACCTTTTGTGACTTGCCCTCCTTGTGGAGGGAGTCAATGACTGCCGACTTGACGGTTGTCCAGAAAACAGTCTTAACCATGATTGTATAACCTACTGAACAATTTAAAGGCTCAGGAAACCTTTATAGGCGTTTTGAAGCAATTGGCTGATAAGTGTGACACCAGGAGTTTACAACAGGGGGTCAGAAACCTACGGCTCACGGGCCGCCACAGCTAAATGCCCAGCCCATCAGTACACGTGATGAATTTCTGTGCACCCGGCACGCAGACATTTTAATCCAGGTCGCCTTTCTTGAGATAACACCTGATGCAGCCAAGAAGCTGTTTGGCTGTCATCTCAAGCAGCGGGAGGGGACGTCTCTCTTCTCCCAACGGAAAGCCAGCGCGACCAGCCGGCACATCCATTGGCTGGCTGGAGACCCGAACAAAGCCGTTATCGGCTCTCGGATCTAGTAACCCGAAAGCGATGTCATGACATAACTTCCGGTTTACAGAGGACTTAAAAGCACCAAATGTAAAAAAAAATTACAGCATTCAAAACTGTACCTGTCACCGCCTATGAATGTTTACATTCCTTCTGACAGTAATAAAAGTGATCAGAAAAACGTTTTAAAGGGACAGTGTAAAAATAGAATAAAAAAGGGAAAAAATGTAAATAAAAAACGTAAGCACGCACCCCATCCCTCCGTGCTCGCGCACAGAAGCGAACATGTATGCAAGTCGCAACTGCAAATGTAAACAGTGTTCAAACCACACACAGTATCACCGCAATCGGAGCAATAATTCTAGCACAAGACCTCCTTTGTAACTCCAAACTGGTAACCTGTAGACATTTTTAAGGGGTCGCCTATGGAGATTTTTAAGTACCGTAGTCTGTCCCTATTCCATGAGTGTGCATAATTTTAAAGCATAACATATGGGGAGCGGTGTAATATGCTGTAATGTGTAAAGGGGTCCAGATTATTAGCTTCCTTTATTAGCAGTTGAATGTGGCCCTCCATGCGTGAAATCCAGACAAAGTGACCCCATTGTCCATCCATCTGGCGGATCAGATGGGATGAAAAACAAACCGGTGGTCTGTTTTGATCCAATCCCCAGATAGAGAAAAGGGGGACTGACAAGTCTGTCTCAGCACAGTGAGCAGAGATGGACTTGCCATCCCGCAAGCGCAGCTGGGCGATCCACTGCTCAGGGAAGCGGACCGCTCGTGTGAAAGGATCCTTATGCGTTTTCAGTAGCTGCAAGCCACAATTAAAAGGTTTTAAAAAGGAATTACATTTAAAACTTCTTTGAAAATACCTGAATATCACTCTGTGTAATGAATTAAATACGAGTATTGGGACACCTGCCATTACACTCACATGAACTTTAATGGCATCTTAGTCCAGGGCTCGACCAACCCCAGGTCGCCATGGCAAGTAGCATTTTCCTCCTGGCGCCTGGGGGACTTGTCAGCCCCAGTGGCTGTAGCGTGAGGGGGCAGCCGGGCACAACGGCTGTCAGTACCAACACTGCTGGGCACCCAGATGCCGTGAGTGTACGAGACTGGGGGTGGCGCTGTGAGAGTAGATTAAAGGAGGAGAGGTGGCAGGATTGTAAAGAGCAGATGGAAGATGCGAGCTTTATGGAAGTAGGAGGGGCAGAGTGGGGAAAAGACAGAGCTGCCGGGCGGAGCAGAGCCCTGGCAGGAAGTGTCCTCTGTGAGGCTCATAGCAGTGTGGACTTGAGCCTCCTGCTCTGTGCTCATCCTACAAGGTCCCTGGGTGCGGGTCCAGGCTGAGCTGTCTCAGCCTCACCTCGGAGCAGGAACCATCGGGCGCTGCAGTGGCCCAAAGCCTGAAAGCCCGAAGCCGGTGCAGCCACCTGTCAGACCAACATCATTAATGCTATCCCATCAGTGCAGTAGCCATATGGGTACAGTGTTGCATGTCTGTGTAGTTTTCATTCAAACTGCAACAGAGATGAAAGCAGAGAACTGGCCTGGGCAGGAAGAGGGTGAAAGTAACCAGTAGGCAAGTGGTTTAAAAAAAACAAACAAACACAACACACAGGCTTCTAACTTTAGCTGGCTCCTAGATTCAAAGCAAATTTGTCAAGCCCTGTCTTAGGGCCCTTTCAGACGTGCGGACCGTATGTACGCTTTTTCATCCATCCGTTTGCGGATGAAAAAGGGACATACATTGGTCCCTATGTGATTACGGGCGTCAGCGGAAAAACATCCGCTGACACCCGTAATCACCTGCCTCCGCAAAGATCCGATTTTGCAGATGGAAGAATGTCCTATTTTTTCTTCCGTCATCGGATCGGATGAACACGGACACACGGTCCGTGTTAATCTGATCCCCCCATAGGGGAGAGCGGAGAAAAAGACAGGGCGGTCCCTACACAGTGTGCGGAGACCGCCGTGTCATCCGACGGCTCAGCGGGGATCTACGGAGCGATCCCCGCTGAGCTTACAGACACACGGAGGTGGATCATTACTGATCCGCCTCGTGTGAAAGGGCCCCAAGTCCATAGAATTTAATATTGAGTTGACGCACCCATTGCAGCTATAACAGCTTCAACTCTCCTGGGAAGGCTGTCCACACAGTTTAGGAGTGTGCCTAGGGGAATGTTTGACCATTTGTGGGGTCAACCCCTGATGTAGACAAGAAGGCCTGGCTTGCAGTCTCCGCTACAATTCCCATCCCAAAGGTGTTCCATCGGGTTGAGGTCCAGATCCTGTGCAGGCCAGTCAAGCTCCTCTGCCTCAAACTCGCTCACGAGTCTTTATTGACCTTGCTTTGTGCACTGGTCCAAATCAACCTTAGGTTCAGTAAAGGGAATTATTAACTAGTTACCGACCGCCCACCGTCGTTATACGTCGGCACTTTAAAGATGTATATCTCGGTAACAGCAGCAGCTGCTGCCAGAACCGAGATATCGATCTCTTCAGTGGGCGGTCCTGTCAACGATAACGGCGGTCTCCGCGAGATCGCCTTTATCGGTGGCGGGAGAGGGCCCCCCCTCCCGCCGCTTACCCTTAGCCATCAGTAGCGGCGGAGGCGATCGGGTCAGCTCGGCTGCTGTGTGGGGATGCGAGTGAGGCCAACATGGCACCCACCCGTCCCCATAGCTCTGCTGGGCGGAAGTGACGTCAAAACGTCAGTCCCGCCCAGCGTCTTAAATAAACTTTTTTTTTTTGCATTTAAGCCTAAATATGAGATTTGAGGTCTTTTTGACCCCAGATCTCATATTTAAAGAGGACCTGTCGTGCTTTACATTTCTCAGGCAAACCCCTCCCTCCCCCAGAGCTGATTGATTGGACACTGGAAAGCCTCCTGTCCTGGAAGCGGTACTCAAGTCGTGTCAAAGTTGCCTCCCAAAGTCCTGCGGGAAGTCATGTTGCCCCTGTGTGAATGGGCTCTAAGGACACAAACCATACTATCATTCCCCAACTCAGTCAAAATAAAGTCTGATAGGATACATCAACGCCTTGCTTCATTTGTAACTACTGATACAAAAAGTTTGAAGCACAAAAAAAAAAAAAAATTTAAAATTCTGTTCAGTTTTAAAATGCACACAGCCAGTCACACTGCTCTACTTTAAATCTTGGGTCAAAAATCGGTGTGAGGCCTTACTCTATACACCTGCATGGTCAAACCTGTGTTCATATGCATTTAAAGTACATATGGCACATGAAGTTCATTAAAGCGGAGTTGCACCCAAAAAATGGAACTTCCGCTTAATCCACTCCACACCTTGTAATTTTTTTTTTGGGGGGGGCGGGGGGGGGCTTCAGGAGGAGTGGGACTTCCTGTCCCACTTCCGCCGAGGGGCTGGTAAGGCGATTAAGCTTAATCGCCTTATTGCAGTCCCTCCCCTAGGCGATCGCCAAGGACACTGACAGGTCCTAGTCCAGTACCGCACGCGCAGTGGGTGCCTGGCCGTGAAGCCGAAGGAACGTAGAGCAGGTAAGTGAATGTTTATTAAAAGCCAGCAGCTACACTTTTTGTAGCTTTTAATAAACATACATACTTTTAATAAACATACATTTTGGCTGGAACTCCCCTTTAACAAGAAATGCACTTCTGTGCCCAAAATAAACCTACAAATTGCAGATTAGGAGGGGCCTCCCTGGAAGGATTGATGGGGGAAAGGGATCAGCTTGTGAACGACAGCACCAATGCCACATTTAGAGATTTTACACCCATGAACGCATTTAGGCGAGCACAGCTTATACCCACTTTCAGACATTCATTACTATTGGCATGAGACCTACCCACAACTTATCTTAGATGCCTAAAAAGTGTCCCCGAAGCCTAAAAGATTTATACTTGCCAGATCACTTCCAAAATTTAGAAACGCAAAAGCGCAAATGTCACAGTGAACGAGGTTTGCAGGCCATTCTGAAATCAACAGGCAAGACATTTACAAAAAAACACTCCTGTAAAAACAGACAGTCTGGAAAGGCCCATAAATTAAATTTTTTTTTTATTTATGGGTACCCCCCCATATAGAATATGCATAGATCAGGTTCACCGTCCTGCTTGACTACAACAATTTGACCAACAGCTGACTGTAGAGGACGTCAAGACCCCACCTTACTACCAAAACAGCCCACGTCATTACATTGTCAGCATCTTTGTCACAGAGGACACTGGTGTTGTGGAAGGCTACTGATTAAAATGTCAAATTTGTACAATTTGTAGTTTAACATTCACAGAGAGAAGCCAAGGACTCCACATTTGTCATCAACAGACATTATCTGGGGCAGCTCTGCACGACAACCAATCCGCTTCTAAATTTTCAAAGCTTAAAAACTGAACAAACTAAATGGAAGCTGACTGGTTACTATTGCACACAGCTGCTGCAGATTCTGACTGCTCCCATTTTAACAAATGTCACCTATGGTACAATTTAAAAAAAAAAAAAAAAAAATTGACATATTGTTGCAAATAGCAGTGGGGTACCCGTTTTTGGTCCTCCATTACTTTTCAAACAATTTATGTGTCCCCTAGCGAAAACTGAATTTTTAACAATGATCACTACAACTTATGGCATAGGCTGGAGTATGGGCATAACTCCCGATATGCATTGTAGTAGACAGAACCTTCACCCATCCACCAACCAAAAGCAGGAAAGGTCTGTTGCAAACACTCTTTATCCCTCTCGCATAAAGGCAGAGTAATGATACCCGAGAGATCTAGTCTAAAGCTAGGTCTGCCTAAATCCAGTGTCCATTTTACTCACTGTAAAGTTGCAGAAGGATAGAAGCATAAACAGGAAAACAAGAGTAGTTGAATTTAGAGGCATTAGAACACCACTACACATACACAGGTGCATGCTAAGGGTAGGGCACCACTGGACAAATTACAAAGTTTATGTTCACCCTTAGGCTCCATTCACACCTAGGCGATTTGCCCGCTATTCCAAATTGTGGGACGCATTTGCAATGTCATTACTTCTTAATGGCACCCCAATCGCATTGAGATTTTGCAGCAATAACTCACGCTGCAATCGTCGCAAAATTGGGAGGCTGTTACCCAAAAGAAGCTCCTTTTACTACAAGCTTTGCGTGTTGTGAAGCCCGTCGCCATTTAATTAATGGCATCGCATTTTGCAGCAATTCCTGCCCACGATTTAAATCGCCTAGGTCATAATGGAACCCAAAAATGGAGTTATGTATTCCTTTAGTAATGGACAATCTTGTACATTACGCTTCTTCCGCTACGCCCTCATTCAGTAGCAACTACCTGGTGATCTTACTAGTTCTTTTTCTATAACCGATTACTCCAAGCATGGAAGCATATATGAGCTGGTATGGTCAGTTTGCAACTGCAAGCTTGCTAATCGGAGCTTCAGGACAGTAGAAACCTTAGTCACCTCAACCCTTCTCTGCTACTGACCACCTGACAAAATCTCATCCCTGTCCTGCCCCAACTTAACCACTTCTGTCTACAACACTTCATGCTCATCCTCCCTAGACAAGCTCACCCCCCTCATTACACACAAAATCAAGCCACGGCCCCTACAGCCTTGGAAAACAGATGTCACTAGAAACTCAAACGCCTGTGGCGCAAGACTAAGACCCCATACACACACACTATACAACTTTTGTCGTTGGATTTTCTTTAGATTTACCAAAACCATGTAGTGCAAGAGCCTGCCCAATTGCATACAAATTGAAACTCCTAAGGTTTGATCTCATATTATATGGTTTTGGTAATTCTGAAGACAAAAAAAAAAAAAAAAAAAAAACTCTACAGAAGATTGTATAGTGCGAATCCAGCTTAGATTTCAACCAATAGAAATCTGCATTCCAAACATACAATTCCTGCCTCCTCACTGCCAAGCAGACCTATTTGATCACTCATTAACAATGTATCCTGTCCTCATTAAGGCCTCTTTCACACAGAGCGGTCCGTTTTTAGTCCGCTCCGTGTGTGTCCGTCGGCTCAGCGGGGGGTCCCGCTCAGCTGTCGGCGAACAGGGCGGTCCCCGCACACTGTGCAGGGACCGCCCTGTCTCTCCTCCGCTACCCTCTATGGGGAATCCGATGGAAACGGACCGTCTGTCGATTTGCATCCGATCCACCGGACGGAAGAAAAATAGGGTTTTCTTCCGTCCGCAAAACCGATCCAGACGGACGAGGATCTTAGGCGGACGTTAGCAGATGCATCATCCGCTAACGGATCCGCTCCCATAGGGACACATTACAAGTCCGTAAACGGACTTGTAATTAGCGGACCGTTCATCCGCTCATGTGAAAGGGGCCCAACTCTTCTCTACCTTCAACTCTCTACTTCCCATCCAGTAATGCAGGCCATACACGGTCGAATTTCGAACACATTTTCTTTTCAAAATCATAAAGTTTTTTTTTTTTTGTGATCCGAAATTCGGCCGGGAATATTCGTTTCTCTCTGTAAATATTCGTTTCTCCTGATTTGTTTGCCACACGAAAATCGGCTGTTGCCGCAGCCCACCAACGGTGCGAAATACGAACGAAAATTCTTCTATACGATTTTCGAAAGAAAATTTTCGAAATTCGAACCGTGTATGGGCGGCTTAACTCACTGCCCAGGAGATCTCCAATCACTTCAAACATAAGACTGATACAATTACCGAGGAGACTTACAGAGGCCTTCATCCAACACTCCATATCCACAGGAACAAATAATTTCTTCCTTCATTTAACCCCACCATTATAGACGAGACCTTACCACCTTGCCCCCTGGACCCTGTTCCCTCACAAATTCTACGTTCACCCTCTGGCTCGATTCTTTGATCTCTCCTGCTCTCAGGCCTCTTCCAAAACTCTAACATGTGCAAGTCACTCAGATTCTTAAAAACCCCTCACTAGAGACTAGACCCCAATTTTAACCTATGCCCCATCTCCTTGCTCCCTTTTTTTTATAGAAAAACGTGTCTGGTCTACAACAGACTGAGCGACCACCTCGCCAAGAATAACCTTGATCCCCTTCAGTCTGGATTCCGCCCTCAAATGTGCTTCCACATCGGACACTTTTGACACTATTTTGGGACCAATGTCATTTATACAGCGATCAGTGCTATAAAAATGCACCAATTACTGAGGTTAAACACTAGGGGCAATCAAGGGGTTAAGTGTGTCCTAGGGAGTGATTCTAACTGGGGAGGAGGGGGCTCACTACAACATGACAGATGACAGCTCTTGATGACAAGGAGCATTAGATCCCTGTCATGTTGCTAGGTAGAACAGGGAAATGCCTCTTTTATATAGGCATCTCCCCATTCTACAGCTCCGTGTCATCTCAGGCCCACGACGGACATAGAGTCCGCGGGAATGCTCAGAGTATAAAGCGGGCATGCGTGGCCCTTCCGGCGGTGTGTGCCCACTAAGCCGTGATTTAATGGGGAGGTACCTGTACACCCATTTGCGCAGCCATGCTATTGTGCATACATTATCGTGCGCCGGTTGGCAAGTGGTTAATGGCACTGAAAGCTCAACTAGTAATTTAAGGTGTATAAACATGGCCATACACTATGCAATCTGATTTTATATTGTGTATTTGAGTAGGGCGATTCCTTTACATAAAAAAAAAAAAAAAAAAAAAACAACACGCACACACACGCAGTGCACCTGGGAGGGTGTGTGCCAATGAGGTCAGCTGGTCAACTCCTTCCTGTGTTTTCTTCTGATCAGGAAGAAACATTGATTAGGACAAGAAACGCAAGTGACACTAGATTTAATGGATAGTTTTTTTTTTTGCAAAAATATCAAAAGAACACATGAATGCTATATTTGCGCACAGGGGAGCTGGAATTTAGAATGCCTGTAAACAGCTTATAAAACAAGTGTAAAAGATGTAACTCACGTTTAGGGCTCTTTCACACGGGGCGGATCAGAAATGATCCGCCCCGTGCACCTCCGTTTGCTCAGCGGAGATCGCTCCGTTGATCTCCGCTGAGCCGGTGGAAGACAGGGCGGTCCCCGCACACTGTGCAGGGACCGCCCTGTCTTTTCTCCGCTCTCCCCTATGGGGAATCGGATGAACACGCACGGCCTGTCCCTGTTCATCCAATCCGATAGACGGAAGGAAAAGTAGGTTTTTCCTCTGGCATACTTTGGTGGAATCGGAGCTGACATCCGCAATCCCATAGGGATACATGTATGTCTGTTTTTCATCCGACAACGGATGGATGAAAAACGGACATATGGAATGTTTCATTCAGACCCGTTTACATTTTTGACCATTTAAAAAAAAAAAAAAAAATGTTTCTAAATGCGGCAAAACTGACATTTTTAAAAAGGCGGTTACCATCTGTCAAGTTAAATCGTTCAGGAGGTTGAAAAACATGTACATAAAGCCTTATTCTCAAAGATAAAAATTGGGATTGTGCATTAAAATAGATTTTAGTGCATTTTCTGCTACAATATAGGATTTGATAAAACTAGAGATATTATTATGTAAATTGTTGTAAAATTAGCAGGCACCCCCTCTCGAAAAACTTTCAGGGGTAACTTTCAAGCCAAAAATGCAGATTAACTTGTGTGCAAAAAACAAATTCCTCTAGTAGCAAACTGGTTATTCTGGTAATGCAACATCAATCTTGTTACATAACGAGACACACTAAAACAGGAACATTAAGACATCTACCATGAGACTGCAGTTTCATAACTTTTTGCACTACTACAAGCACGGTGTCAAAATACAATATACTCATGATTGCATCCTAGGCATGCATGTGAAGTGTAACAATAGAGCCATCACAAACACAGAAGTATCAGTCAGTATTGCAAGTGATGCAGTTTTGCCCGGCCGTACAACTTTAAAAATTACCTTAGGAAAAAAAAAAAAACTGTCCAGCACCAAGACCATTTAGATTTCAGAATGTTTTATTAAAGTTATTAAAAAACCTTTTTAAAGCGAAAAAAATAAATAAAAAAAAGTCTGGTCATACATTATACAATTTTCTTAGTCAAGTGCCTTTAGATTTACCTTCAACTATGGTGCAGGGGCCTGCCTGAATGCATACGTATTTAGGTTTGACCGCATTATATGGTTTTGGCAAATTTAAAAAGGAACTAGAACTGAAACGATTAATCGATAATAATCGATAATGAAAATCGTTGTCAACAATTTTCATTATCGATTAGTTGGTTCGTCCACACCTTGCTTTATGTCCGTCCAAAGTAATCCTCCTGTCCTACTAGTCTGCGCCGCATTGTCCTATGTAAGGCACCGCCGTATGACGAGGCACGTCCGCACCGCGTGTATGACGCTGCACGTCCACGCCGCCTCTCCTCTGACGTCAGCACCCCCACTGAAGTGCTGAGCCCCGCCCGCTTCTGCCTCAAGGGAACAGAAGCGAGAAGCAGCCGTGAGGAGAGCCAGCCAAGCTGTAAAAAAAAAAAAGGTAGAAAACACCAGTGCCATACAAGTGCAATACCACATACCAGAACCCAATATGAATGCGTTAATAATCAACTAAATGTGTAATACAGTAACCAGCATAACGCTCAGACGTTGAAGCGGTTTTTCATTTAACCCTGTGACCACATTGCTGAGCTGGTTTTTTGTCAGCAGTACTTACATTCAAGATTGGGACTTGATTTTATGCTTACGCTGGTACTGATATTACACATTTAGTTGATTAGCGCATTCATATATTTATTGTTTATCACCCCATTGGTGTTCCTGGGGGAGGGGAGGGAATAGTGCCCCATTGGTGTTCCTGGGAGGGGAGAATAGTGCCCTGTTGGTGTCCCTGGGGGAGGGGGGGGGGAATAGTGCCCCATTTGTGTTCCTGGGAGAGGGGAATAGTGCCCCACCATTGGTATTCCCAGGAGGAATAGTAGTAACCCATTATTTGGTGTTCCTGGGAGGAATAGTGCCCCATCATTTGGTGTTCCCGGGAGGAATAGCAGTGCATAAATAGAATTGAAGAATCATTTATGTTTATAAAACTATACAATACATAATATTAATTGCAGTTGCACTCAGTCTCCGCGCTTTTTTTCTTTTTTTTTGTAGCTGTAAAGAAAAAATAAAAACATAAAAATGGCAGAGGGTGCTGCTGAGTCTGACACAATGAGCTCAGAAAAAGGTGTACGGCCCAAAACTTCTAAGGCATGGGAGCATTTTAATTTAAATTCTGCAAAGAAGGTGGTCACCTGCAAACTTTGCAAAATGGAACTTACATGGCATGGAAGCACAACAACCATGAACGAGCACATGAAGCGGAAACACGTGGGGTTCTCAGAGGAAGGCGAAACATCACGGTAAGTTTAACTCAAATGTGAGTTGAGTTACACAGAAATGGCTTTTCCTGCATACTAATCATTATCTTTTTCATTGCAGAAGAAAACAGCGCACCATGACAGAGTTTGTGCGGCAAAATCGTCCCTGCACTCCCCAACAATCAGCAATGATAACAGATTCTGTCATGAAAATGCTAGTCACCGACATGCGGCCACTGTCCATGGTTGAAGACCGAGGATTTAAAAGCATGATCAGTGTACTGAACCCTGGATATATTTTACCATCAAGAACCCATTTTACTAAATTAGTGTAGAGAAAGTACCAGGAGGTATTTCAGAATGTGAAGGACACCATCAGCGCTAATGAAAGCAGAATTGCCATTACTGCAGACATATGGACAAGTATAGCGACCGAGGCCTTCCTTGGCATCACATGCCACTACATAGCGGAGGACTGGAGGATGATTTCTATCTGCCTCACTAACATGCTTCTAGAAAGCAGACATACAGCAGCAAATACTGCCGAATGGTTGGAGGAGGTCACTGGAAAATTTGAAATTCCACCTCAGAAAATAATTGCCATTGTGCATGACAATGGTGCAAATATTGTGGCTGCTGCGAAAATCTTGGCGGACACGCATGGCTGGGCCAGTATCTGCTGCACTGGCCACACCTTGCAGCTGGTGATCGGTGCTGCGTTAAAGAACTCTGGAATTGAGAGAGCCGTTAGTGCTGCAAGAGGACTAGTTGAACATTTAAAAAAAGTGAGCTAGCCAGCAGCAAATTGAAGGAGAAACAAAAGCAAATGGGGACATCTGAGCACAAGCTTCTTCAAGATGTGAGCACAAGATGGAATAGCACTTACTATATGGTTGAACGACTCATTGAACAAAGGTGGCCGGTAACTGCAACTCTGTCTGACCCATCAGTTACACAAAGGGGCAAACATTATCTGGACTTAAAACCAGACCAGTGGAGTATTCTTGAAGAACTTTACAGTGCTCTTAAGCCCTTTGAATGCACCACTGTATTCATGAGTGGCCAAGAATATGTTACCCTATCATCTGTGCCTGCACTGGTAAAGGGCCTGTTGCGGTCCAATGAAGGTGCTTCTTTTGAATCGTCTCCACTAAAGAGCTTCCAAGCCACTGCAACGGACCAACTTCAAAGCAGATGGAAGGGGATCCTTGAACACGTCCCAAACACTGTAATTCTTTCCGCTGCCCTGGACCCACGATTTAGAAAACTAAAATTTTTATCACCAGAACAGATCATAAATGTGCAGGCAAAAGTACAGACAGAGGCGCTTGCTTTAAGAAGGGAGATGGTGAGCACCACGTCGCCTGTAATTACAGATGCTGAGGCTTCAACATCTACATCATCTCATTCTTATTCTATACTTGACATACTCCTCGAGTCTGGGGACAGCAGTGAAGAGGAAGAGGGGCAACTTGAGGAGGATATTAACACATAAGTCCGAAATGAAGTGCAAGCTTATTTTGCCGAGAAGCCACTTCCAAAGGAGGGAAACCCTTTGGCTTGGTGGAGAAATAACCAAGAGAAATTTCCAACATTGGCAAAACTCGCGAAATCATTCTTGTGCATCCCAGGCACCTCCACTCCATCAGAGCGCCTCTTCTCTGCTGCAGGTAACATACTTTGTAAAAAGAGAGCCAGCCTTAGCCCAGAGCATCTCAACATGTAGACTTTTTTACATTCCAAAACAAACTTTCTTAAACAGTAGTTTGCCTCTTTTCAGAATGTTTGTTTTTGTATTGCTGCAAAGTTGTGCAATATTAAACGCTTTTTAATCTCCTATTTGAGTGTAAACACTCAGTTTTTTCATTACTAGAACCCAAAAATTTCTCATTACGGGTTTTTAATGATTGTATCCGATTAATCGACAAAATAATCGGCCGATTAATCGATTATGAAAATAATCGTTAGTTGCAGCTCTAAAAGGAACATTGTAAAAGATTGTATAATGTGTAAGCAGCCTTATTCGTCCTTGCCTGCTCTGAGCAATTGTTTTGCACAAAGCAGCCCCAAAACTCCTCTTTTGGAATCACCCACTGGCACACCCACCTGGCTTCTCCTTTGGCAAGTGCCCTCTTAGCAAGCTCCACCTCCTCGCCACAGGAACTGCCTGAGAAGAGAGCCGCCTTAATGCAGAGAATGCATTAAAGGGGTGTTCCAGCCAAAATGTATGTTTATTAAAAGTCAGCAGCTACAAAAAGTGTAGCTGCTTGCTTTTATTAAAAAATCACTTACCTGCTCCAGCGATGCGCCGGCCGGGGCTCCGCTCCTCTCCCCCCCCCTTCCCGGCCGGCATCCTCATTGAGACTGTGGCTTCATGGCCGGGCACCCACTGCGCATGTGCGAGCGGAACTGCGCATGCGCGAGCGGCACAGGCCGCCGCTGATTGGACAGGCGATCCCATGGGACCTGTCGCGTGTCCCATGCGATCGCCTACAGGAAGGGGCTGCTGTAGACGATTAAGCTTAATCGCCTAACCAGCCCCTCGGCGGAAGCAGGACAGGAAGTCCCACTCCTCCTGAAGCCCCCACCCCCCCCCCCCCAAAAAATGACATGCCAAATGTGGCATGTAAGGGGGAGGGGAGTGGAAGAAGCGAAAGTTCAAATTTTGGGTGGAATTCCGCTTTAAGGTAAAAAATAAAGCAAGCCTTTAGAACCACTTTAAATGGTCACATTACATAGGATTTATCAGTAAAGTGCCTTTACATGACAATTTTCCCATTCCTGCATGCATCTTACTGTCCAGCTGGCAGAAAAATAAAAATTGGACATAATGTGCACCACTGCCTAGACCAGTGTTGAACTGGGGTGCTGCAGAAAAAGGACAGAAAAAAAAAAAAAAAACTGTCCGAACATATACTACCTCATCAAAGCGCAAACCTGCAACTCATGTGTAGAGACAAGAGGAAGAGGGCATCACCCACACCCTTCTCCTGGCTCTCTACCCCTTCCCACTGCTATGTGTAGTCTTGTCAGAAAAAAGGTGTGTGGATCACCCGCCTGTGTTCTACCAACCAATGAGGTCATCGGTTGCGAAGGACAGGTCGGGCAGCACCACAGCTTTCCGATTTACCGACAAGATTACAGATAACAACTGGGAGAAAGTGTGAGTGGTTCGCTCTTCCTCCTGTTTCTACATAGGAGTTACAGGATCGCTGTCAGATCAGATCATACAGGGCTTGAGAACCTTTCAACAATTGTGTGTGTAAAAAAAAAAAAAAAAAAAAGTATAGGACTATACCACCTGAATCACTATACTTATTTATGCAGCAGCAGTTCAATGCATGTAAAGGGGGGGGGGGGGGGGGGGTGGGTTGAGGGAAAAGAAGAAATACACTGACTTATCTTATCTGATCGAGGGGACGAGAGGGCATCCGTGATAGGCGGAACACTAAACACAGTGTCTCCTGGGAAGCCGAGTGTTCCACCTATCACGGAACAGCAGAGAGAGGAGGCGCGGCTTTTGAAACATGGACGGCGATCTGCATGTCACGGATAAGGTAAGCAGTGACACAGTGAGGCACACAGTGAGGCGTGTAGTGTGGCACACAGTGAGGCATGTAGTGTGGCACACAGTGAGGCATGTAGTGTGGCACACAGTGAGGTGAGGCAAGGCATGACTAGTAGGAAGGGGGTCGTCTTATAAGGTGAGTATATCCTAAAACCAACATTTTAGCTGGAAAATTAGGGGGTCGTCTTATACGCCGGCAAATACGGTATATACATGCCATATGCAAAAGAAGTATCCATACCCCCTTGAAACACCACATTTTTTTCTGCATAGTTCACACCAGTGCTTGCAGTTCCAGAGAAGAAAAAACAAAAAAAATAATCAAATAAAAATAAAAGTAGAACATGTTGCATTTCTCCTGCACTTGACTATGCTAGAATGCTATAAAAACGCATCAAAAACACACTGGAACCCACATGACCTTATTTAAAGTGGTTGTAAACTCGTCCAAAAAACTAAATTTAATCAATATTACAATCCACACATGTATTAAGAATAAAATGGGCACTAAGAGTAAGCCCAAAAATCGTTCTTACTGTAAAAAGACTGTATATTTGAAACGCTGCTGCTCTGTCATAGCCGTTGCCATATTAACTGTGGTGTTCCGTGCCTGTATTCTCATTTACTTCCGCCCGTATTACGTTGTTGTCTCTGTAATCTCGCGCATGTGCACCAATTGCAGTATCCAAGCCTCGTCTTAGTTTCCGGTGACTATGGAAACCAACATCGAGCGAGACAGAGACTGTTGCTGGCATCGCGCGATGTCGGGGTTGACAATAGGAAATGACGCAGCCCCGACATAGACTCTGCATTCTTCCGGCCAGGTCTCGGGCTGCCGGCCAGTTTGGACAAACGGCGCATGCGCGGGCTACGTCACGAGCCACAATAATACATATATCTCGCAATGAGGGCAGGTAAGGAGACAATCTTCTGATGCAAATGATTTTAAAACCTGCAATTGTCCTAGTAAAGAAAAAAGTCATCTGACTGGGTATACAACCACTTTAAGATTAAGAAGGGGGGGGTTTGATGCAAAAAACGTGCATGCAGAAAAGCATCTAGAACACATCTGCACTGCGTTTCTAAGGTGTGAACTTGGCCCTTAATGTATTTTAGGTAAGGGTTCGACAAACCCCGGGCGCCAGGTCGCCATTGCGACTAGAATTAGCGACCTGGCACATCCTGTGTCTCCGTGCGCCCCCACCTCCCCCGCCGCGCGATTGTGTCAGGCCACGCCAGCAATTAAGGCTGCGGCTCTGCGGCCTTTTGCAGACCTATGCTTTCTTCTGTGATCTGACAATGTTACGCCGAGTAAATTGATACCCAACATGTCACGCTTCAAAATTGCGTCCGCTTGTGGAATGGCGACAAACTTTTACCCTTTAAAACCTCCATAGGCGACGTTTAAAAAAAAAAAAAAAAAATTCTACAGGTTGCATTTTTTGAGTTAGAGGAGGTCTAGGGCTAGAATTATTGCTCTCACGTTACCAATCATGGCGATACCTCACATGTGTGGTTTGAACACCGCTTTCATATGCGGGCACTACTCACGTATGCGTTCGCTTCTGCGAAGCAAGCTTGGCGGGACGCGTTTCTGGCTCCTAACTTTTTTTAGCTGGCTCCTAGATTCCAAGCAAATTTGTCAGGCCCTGTTTTAGGCGATGGACCAACACAAAGTGGCATGATTGTGAAGTGAAAGGAAAATTATAAATGGTTTACTTATTTATTAACAAATAAATATCTGAAAAGTGTGGTGTGCATTCGTATTTAGCCACCTTCACTCCAATACCACCAACTAAAATCTAGTCGAACCAATGGCCCTCAGAAGTCAAATTAGTAAAGAGTCCACCTATTTGTAATTTAATCTTCGTATAAATACAGCTGTTCTGTGAAGCCCTCAGGAGGTTTGTTAAAGAGCCGTAATGAGCAAACAGCATCATAAGGGCCAAGAGAACACATCAGAAAAGTCAGGGATAAGGAGATATATATATATATATATATATATATATATATATATATATATATATATATATATATATATATATATATATATATATATATATATATATATATATATATATATATATATATATATATATATATATATATATAGCTTTTTTTCTGGGGGAACTTGGGGGAACTCAGTTCCACCACCTTTGGCTCAGACCCTTTGGTGCCTGCTAACCACAATCACTTGTAAACACAGAAGTCTGGTTTCTGTGTTTGAAAGTGACAGCTTTGTAACCCCTTGAACTCTGCACTCTGTATGTAATGCAATTCTGGTATTTAATGCCCCTTTAAGACCCTTCTACTGTTTGTGAAATCTGAACGGGTCGTGGTTGAGTTCCTGTACCTATTTTCTGAGAAAAAAAAGCTCTCTCTCTCTCTCTCTCTATATTATATATATATATATATAAAAATATAATCACACACACAGTGTGTGTTATTGGAGAAGGGAAGCCACGCCGGTTTAAAAAAAAAAAAAATTGGCACGTGAACCCAGCCTCAGGTCGTGTACACACAATCAGTTCAAACTGATGAAAATGGACTGAAGTTCATTTTCATCGGATCACAGACTGATGATCTGATGTGCGTACACACCATCAGTTCAAAAACCGATCGTGTCAGAACGCGGTAACGTAAAACACAACGACTTGCTGAAAAAAAGACCCGGAGTTCAATGCTTCCAAGCATGCGTCGACTTGATTCTGAGCATGCGCGGGTTTTTGAACAGATGCTTTTGCGTACTAACCATCTGTTTGTACCGATGGTCAGGCGTCCATCAGTCCAATGGTCAGGCGTCCATCAGTCCGATTTTAAAGCAAGTTTAAAAACTTTGGACTGGAGGACAAAAGACTGATGGGCGTACACACTGTCGGTTTGGACCAATGAAACTGGACTTCAGTCTGTTTTCATCAGTTTGGACTGATTGTGTGTACACGGCCTCAGAGTTTTAAGCAACCTACAGGAGTTGTAAAGGTAAAAAATGTTTTGCCTAAAATTAATGTCTGCAAGGTATAGACAGAATAGTGTAATGATTCTGTTAACAAACGAGTAAATACCTATTAAATTCCTTCATCTATATCACCTCTGGCATTCTAGTTTGTTCGCTCATTCACTTCCTGGTTTGCGGTGCTCGTTCATGCAAGAACTATACAGAGAGTGCAGAATTATTAGGCAAGTTGTATTTGAGGATTAATTTTATTATTGAACAACCATGTTCTCAATGAACCCAAAAAACTCAATATCAAAGCTGAATATTTTTGGAAGTAGTTTTTAATTTGTTTTTAGTTTTAGCTATTTTAGGGGGATATCTGTGTGTGCAGGTGACTATTACTGTGCATAATTATTAGGCAACTTAACAAAAAACAAATATATACCCATTTCAATTATTTATTTTTACCAGTGAAACCAATATAATATCTCAACATTCACAAATATAAATTTCTGACATTCAAAAACAAAACAAAAACAAATCAGTGACCAATATAGCCACCTTTCTTTGCAAGGACACTCAAAAGCCTGCCATCCATGGATTCTGTCAGTGTTTTGATCTGTTCACCATCAACATTGCGTGCAGCAGCAACCACAGCCTCCCAGACACTGTTCAGAGAGGTGTACTGTTTTCCCTCCTTGTAAATCTCACATTTGATGATGGACCACAGGTTCTCAATGGGGTTCAGATCAGGTGAACAAGGAGGCCATGTCATTAGTTTTTCTTCTTTTATACCCTTTCTTGCCAGCCACGCTGTGGAGTACTTGGACGCGTGTGATGGAGCATTGTCCTGCATGAAAATCATGTTTTTCTTGAAGGATGCAGACTTCTTCCTGTACTACTGCTTGAAGAAGGTGTCTTCCAGAAACTGGCAGTAGGACTGGGAGTTGAGCTTGACTCCATCCTCAACCCGAAAAGGTCCCACAAGCTCATCTTTGATGATACCAGCCCAAACTAGTACTCCACCTCCATCTTACTGGCGTCTGAGTCAGACTGGAGCTCTCTGCCCTTTACCAATCCAGCCACGGGCCCATCCATCTGGCCCATCAAGACTCACTCTCATTTCATCAGTCCATCAAACCTTAGAAAAATCAGTCTTGAGATATTTCTTGGCCCAGTCTTGACGTTTCAGCTTGTGTGTCTTTTTCAGTGGTGGTCGTCCTTTCAGCCTTTCTTACCTTGGCCATGTCTCTGAGTATTGCACACCTTGTGCTTTTGGGCACTCCAGTGATGTTGCAGCTCTGAAATATGGCCAAACTGGTGGCAAGTGGCATCTTGGCAGCTGCACGCTTGACTTTCCTCAGTTCATGGGCAGTTATTTTGCGCCTTGGTTTTTCCACACGCTTCTTGCGACCCTGTTGACTATTTTGAATGAAACGATTGATTATTCTATGATCACGCTTCAGAAGCTTTGCAATTTTAAGAGTGCTGCATCCCTCTGCAAGATATCTCACTATTTTTGACTTTTCTGAGCCTGTCAAGTCCTTCTTTTGAACCATTTTGCCAAAGGAAAGGAAGTTGCCCAATAATTATGCACACCTGATATAGGGTGTTGATGTCATTAGACCACACACCTTCTCATTACAGAGATGCACATCACCTAATATGCTTAATTGGTAGTAGGCTTTCAAGCCTATACAGCTTGGAATAAGACAACATGCATAAAGAGGATGATGTCGTCAAAATACTAATTTGCCTAATAATTCTGCACTCCCTGTATTTCCCAGTATGAATTGCGGCACGTCCAATAATTCACACCTCCTTGAAGTCCAAGTCCCCTTTCACACTTATACGACTTGTCCCACGATTTTGGACTGCAAAATCGTATGACAAGTCATTCCATTATTTTCAATGACCATCATTCATACTGGCACGACTTTAAGTTGTGCCTACTTCAAAGTAGTCCTTGCACTACTTTGGTCCGATTTTGATGCCACTTACACAGGCATGCATTGAAATCGCAGCCGCGAATCGCGGCAAAATCATGGCGGAATCGCGGTAAAGTCGTACAAGTGTGAAAGGGGGCTTACACATAGAGAGCGTCCTGCCACACAGATGTAGTTCCCAGGAGGGGGCGAGCACGTTACTGACCACTGCAGTAAAGTCTCCCTTCACGGTAGTCAGTAAAATCACACAAGCAGGAAGTGAACAGAACAGAGAATAAATAAAGCAACTTCTGAGCAAAAAACGAACAATAAGGAAGTGAAAAGAGGAATGTCAGCAGGTAAAGGATGCTATATATATTAAAAAAAAAAAAAAAATCCTTTACAACCCTTTTAATTCTGCCTTACACACTACATTTTAGGGCAAGCCATGCAGTTTTCACACACCACATAAAAATGCCTTTTGCAGACACCGGCAGGTGCAAATTAATGCTTAATGGCACCCCCACGCATCTTGCAAACATGCATACATTACATTGGTGCCTGCTAAAATGCAGACGCTGCTAGGCACTGGCGTGTGAGAACACAGCGGGACCTAACTAACAGAGTCAGGCGGCGAGCGCTGCTTTGAATACCTGTGCCAGAGACCAGCTGCGGTGATGTACGATCGTAATATGTGTGATATATGCCGAATGACCAGCATATATAATAATATGGCCAGCATATATAATACAGTATATTACAGTTCTGTTTGAAAATCTGCAACAGTCCAACTTACCCCCCCTTAAAAAATAAAAAATAAATAAAGTTTTTATTTCTGATGATATTTACCAGATTCAACCTCTAATAGTATATAGACAGTATCTCTCTTTCGTCTTATTTTCAGAGCGGATTAGAGATTTTTCTCCCTAACCATATAGTTGGTTATTTATATTTTTCACTGCATATCCAAGAATTTTTATTTAATTTTTATACTTTACATATTAACTAAATTATACACCACACTTAGGCTGCATTCACACCTTAGCGCTGTGTTTTGTAGCGCGATTTGCCGCGACAAAACGCATCGTTTTTAACCTTGTTTTTTCACACAGGTCATTGTCGGCTATGCCGAACGTCGAAGCCGCCTGAAAAAAAGGGTCCGGGACTTGTTTGAGCTTCACGCAATCGGCGTGGAGATGTGAACCATCTCCATAGAGATTAATGTTATTTTTCCCTTCCAGCGTATCTGGAGCCTTAATGTTAAGCGATCAAAACAATAAATCGGCCAACTAATCGATTATAAAAATAATCGTTAGTTGCAGCCCTAGTCACCTCTAACATAGCAATGATTAGATTGCATGCAGGCTTGAGTCTCCAAGAACTTATTTTGGGCGACAGGCGTCCCGCGATTCTGTTTGCACGATTGTCGCCCGACGAAAGGGTTCCAGTGGAAGTGACGGGATCGCACAGGCATCCTGTGATTGCGCCCACGATTTGTAATGCCAAGATGTAAACCGAGCCTAAAGGGTGGTGAGCCGATCTTCAGCATGGAACAGAAGATTAAGGAAAGCTGCAGGATAAGAACGGAAAGGGGACAAACTGAGTTACTGCATGATATTTTATATGAAGCCAATGTGCACTAGTTTTATTGCAAGGGCAGTTTTATCTTTTATACCAAAAAGCTGTGAAGCTATTTGAAGTCATGTGCGATTCTTTTCCGCTTTCTGTTTATATGCTAAATAGAGCAGCCAATATAAGGAGCCTGCCACCTGGGATCTTGCTTTGCTGGAAAGGATTCTACTAAATTGGATCAACTCCTATTTTGGAAAATGTGCTTTTGTCTGTCTTGAATGAGGCAAATGAGAGAGCGAATAACATTCCCCCCCAATGCTTGTGGTTGTGTGCCAGGTGTGTAAAGTTTTAGGACCAGTTCACACTAGTAGTCACACAAACACAATGCCATTCATTTTGAATGGGCTCAAACTGCACTACTTTTGGAAACGCACTGCTACCGAATCACATGGCATTTCTGCATTATGTATCTTGATGCCGTTTGCAACCTGCGTTTGGGGCGTCGGCTAACATTGACATCAGCTGCAGATCTCAAATGCAGTGTGGAAAACGTGTTCTGGCATTAACAGGGGCCTTATGATAAAGGAATTCGACAATATGAAAACATTCACAATGTTGAAGACACACTTTTTAAATTTTTGGGACATTGTTTTATTTCCATATTTTAATAGTGGAAAATTCATGAGTGCTGCGTCATTTATATTTTTGTAGGCTGGAGGCTCCATTGACAAAAGTGAAATCCATCAGGTTCATGCCTTCAGGCTGCAGTGTCATCTAATTTAGATTGGAACCGATCATTTTTATACACAGGGAAAAAAGTAATCATAGACTTATGTTAAATGACATGCCGACAATGCAAAAAAGTCTGCATTCCAAGTAGTTTCTCCCTGGCACATACTGCCCTAAACGTTCATATCTGTCCTGTCACAGAAGATGCCAGCCTCTCAAGGTTTGGTAAGCTACCTGCAGCATAGCTGGACTGTGAACACCTGTGTTTCCAAGTTCACACAGGCATGGTAAACCATACACCCAAGTGAGGACTGTGTTTTGCATGCACAGGTGGTCCCATGCATCTGAACGCAGGCAGTCCTATTCAAATAAACTCGAATACAGATGCTGCTCCCAATTTTCCATGCCCGTTGGTCCCCGAATGCACAGCGGGCATGCCAATGTCAAAATTGTGGTGTATCCCAATTGACACAACTAGGAATGCCTGCACATAAATTCCTGGAACACCAGTGCATCCTGTGTCAAAAATTGTTAGCTTGGGATAGAGTTGCTAGGCGTAAACTATGTACTGCCGTCTGTCTCAGTTAGGAACATTCACACCCTTTGTCCTAGTGACACCAAAACTAAAAGGCAAAAAAAAAAAAAAAAGCCCAAAACTTGAAGTGGAGGTCCACCTAAACAAAAAATTAAAAGGCAGCAGCTACAAATACAGCAGCTGCTGACTTAATAAATGGACAAACTTACCTGTCCAGGGTTCCCGCAATGTCAGCAGCCGAAGACTAGCAATTGCTCCTCACTCAGCTGCCCCCCCCCCCCCATCCTTGGTGAGGGAACCAGGAAGTGAAGCGTTGCGGCTTCACTGCCAGGTTCCCTACTGCGCATGCAGATATCTCTCACCGGAAGTGGGTGCAAATACCTATATTATACAAGTATCTGCACCCCATCCTCCCTGAGGGGGGAGGGGAATCCGATGGAGTGAAAGTTGCACTTTAGGGTGGAACTCCGCTTTGAGCCATCGAACAGAAAGAGGTATTCCACCAATGAAGACCCCCTGCTCTGATCATTGTTTCTACAGGACAGGAAATGAGGGAACAACAAAAAGTGAAAGTTGCAATAATTCTTTCACCAAGCTATACACCCTGCACCATTAGTCATCACTAAAAATGATTAATGACTAGGTCTGAAGGCACCACCCACATACCTCAGTATTTTTAACCAAGGAGAAGTACTACAGTTTTAATTAAAGCGGAGGTCTGCCCAAAAAAAATAATAATTTAAATCAAAAACCAGCAGCTACACATACTGCAGCTGCTGGCTTTTGATAGGACACTTACCTGTCCTGTAGTCCGTCCAGTGATATCAGCACCGCAGCCGATGTTTCCCATCAGCTGTCGGGTGCTGCCATCGCCATTGTGGGTAAGGGAACTTGTAGTGCAAAGTGCACTTGGAAGTGCTTTTCACTGTAGATCAAAGGGGACATGCAAAGAACAGCATTTTAGCTTGCACATGATTGGATAATAAAATCAGCAGAGTTTCCCCTCATTTCAGATCTACCCCTCAGATTTACAGCGACTGCACTTCCAAGTGCACTTTTAGTGCAAAGTGGATTTGCCTTTTGTAAATAACCCCCAGAGACTCAGTATGACAGGCTGCCAGCAGCAGGGATGGACGATGCACATGCTAAAGTCCCACACACTGGGGCTTAATGCCCAGTGTACAGAAGACCCAAGCTAGCCACTGCATTGATTAGAGAAAAATTGAAGGAGCAGGGTGGAAATTCTTTTCTTGAACAAATGTCTTACAGTGAACGTGGTTATTTGGGAAAGTCTATTCATTTTAAAGTTTGAATTTACCATTTAGTTTTGAAAGTACTTTGGAGCAGAATTCATCAAGCCATCGAATGTACCAAGAATGTTACTACAAATGTTCATATGGAAATCTAATATATGACTGGCTTTAGCGTCAATGGAACTAGTGTGTTTTAGATTTACCCTGCTGTTCCAGTGACAGAAGTACATTTTCTCCCACTTTGAGGCCTAGTGACAATAGTCATCTGCATAAAAGGGTGAAGTTCCCAGCAGGACACATTCAGCAATAAAAAATTAAAAAAATCTGACAAAGGTTCCAACCATCACTCCCACTTTAGCCCAAGTCCAAACGTGTATGTATGCGTATATATTCGCTCTGATCGGTGTCCTTCAGACACAGCCGAGTACATTGCGGTAAAGGGCCAATCACAGCTGATCACATTGTAAACAGACATGCCGGTTATCAGCAGTACTGTCCTCATTCCCTGTCACAGCATGAGGTAACTGGCAATATCAGTGCCAACCCATCAGTGCAGAAAAATTACTTATTTGCAAAAAAAAATCTAAAAACAGAAAGAAAAAAAAAAGTATTTTTTTGTTTAGCAAAAAATAAAAACCCCAGGGGTGAATACCACCAAAAGAAAGGGGTTTAAAAAAATAAAAAATATTTCATATGGGTACAGAGTTGCATGACCGCTCGATTGTCAAAGTGTGAAAATGCTGAAAGCAGACCTGGGCAGGAAGGGGGTAAAAGGGCCCAGTAGGCAAAGGTGACTAAACAAAAAACACTTTAGCTCTGCTGCTTACCCTAGCAGATCTAACGTTTTTTTCCGCTCCTCAGATAGCGACGCCTCCATGTATAAACCTTTGTCATGCATCAGGGCTACCTAAGGGAGGTGTCGTTGAAAATAAAAGTGGTGTTAAAAAAAAAAAAAAAAAAAAAAAATTATCTGGCTCCTAGATTCAAAACAAAATGTGTCAAGCCCCAAGATTTTCTGCAACTTTATAAGGACCATTCACATCCATTCATGGCTGTACACCTCCCAGATTAGCATATTTTTGTGGCAGCTACAGCTAGGTGTTTATGTTCAGGCTGAATGGCTGCAGCCTGGAGAACACAATAGAGGTTCCATAGCTGTCCAAATAAACTGCATATGGAGCAATTTACCTGCTGTTAGAGGCAGGTTGGAGCCATGGAGACAAACAGTATGCATACAGAGCCACTAATCTCCCCCATCTTCCTCCAATCACTCAATGATTACAAGCGCAGACTACATCAGACTCATTGGGTTTTACAGGCCTCCTGTCCACAATCAATGCAAGCACCTGGCCAAACTCACTGCACAAATATGCAGTTCTGGGCAGCATACAGCCATGTGAATGAGACCATAGTGTTATAACCTTGCAAGCCATAAATACAGAATTTCAGCAGTTTATCAAAATTATTGAAAACTGAACATCAGGCACAGTTTTTGTTCAGTTTTGTGTATTCCTCACTTGGGGGGTATAGAAGAACAAAAACAACAAAAAAAAAAAAAGTACAGCAGTTTGAAATCCTCACTCCAGGATACTAAATTACCATGTGCAGTGGGGATGCACCCCCTCACTGCAAATGTTAGTTAGCTTGTTTTGGTCTAGGGGAGAGAACAGTTTTAACTTACCTGATCCTCAACTTCCCTGGCAGGTGGCACTCCTGCAGTGGACTGTCCCTCGGTGTCATGTACAATGCAGGACAGAGACATAGGTGTCCGTTTATGAAGCAGTAAACAGCAGTGATCCCAGGCATCACCACTGATCCCAGCCCATAAACAGTTTATGAAACAGTGATAAGCGGGGGGAGAAGTGTTTGAACTTGTTCTCCCTCCGATTATCTCCACACACAGAGAAGTCTCAGACTGACACAGAAACGGACAGTTTATGAAGCTGTGATCTGAGCCAGAATTCACATGCCCCGATTCACCAGCTCAGAGGTGGTAAAGAGGGAATCCCGGGGGTTCTGAGGAGGAAGGATGAAGATTTTTTTAACTTCCTTCCACCTCGTTCAGACCCCCCCAACACTAACTATGTCCCCCCTGTAATATATATATATATATATATTAGGGCTGTAGAAATTAACTATTAATTCCTCAATTAATCTAATTCTTTTGATCGATACTCACCTCTCCGCCGGCTTTTGGGCCTTCAGGGAATTCCGTCGGAGATCTGGTGACATCACGGACACCGGCAGGGCTTGCCGTGTCCATGTGAAGGGCTCCTTTGCTGTGCCTTCTGCATGCCCGCGGGACCTTACTATCTGCCACACACAAGGGCTGTTACACTTCCCTCTATCAAGCTGGGATTCTACAATCATCCACTGGGAGTTTTGATAGTTCCCTTCATGGGACATCTACATGCTGATGGACTGATAACCTCTCCTCATCTGGATTCAGCAGTGGTATCGTTGTACACATTTTTATGCCAGTATCATACTTAGCTACATGTATTTATGACTGCTTTTGCTATGGTTTGGTATCGCACTATTTTTTACAGTTTATGTAGCTACATCGACTTTATCTGCAGTGCAATATTTATTTTGTTACCTATACAAGTTTTAATGCTATTCCCATTGAGCGCTGCCTTTGTGTTTTTTGTATCCTGCTATCCATTTTTCCAGTGGTTGGTAGCTGCAGTTGGAATCAGCCTGCAAGGGGATCAGCTAAAAGTAGTTGGATCTGTATGTGTGTTATAATTAAAGCGGAGTTCCACCCAAAAATGGAACTTCCGCTTAATCCACTCCACACCCACTTACATGCCACATTTGGCATGTCCCACTGCCTCCTTCCGCCGAGGGGCTGGTAAGGCCTACAGCAGCCCCTCCCTGTAGGCGAACGCCTAGGACACTGACAGGTCCTAGACGATCGCCTGTCCAATCAGCGGCGGACCGCGCCGCTCGCACAGTGGCGCTCGTGCCTGCGCAGTGGGTGCCCGGCCGTGAAGCCGAAGGCTGTCACGGCTGGGTGCCCACAGTTAAAATGAAGAAGTCGGCCGGGGGGGGGGGAGGGAGAGGAGCGGAGCCCCGGCTGGCGCGTCGCTGGAACGTGGAGAAGGTAAGTGAGTGTTTATTAAAAGCCAGCAGCTAGACTTTTTGTAGCTGCTGACTTTTAATACACACATTTGGCTGGAACACCCCTTTAATCGAAATTAGTCGATTAAATCGAACACAACATTTTTAATCAGTAACAGCCCTAATACACACATAATATACATACATATATACATATAATGCAGAGGGACCTGTTATTTTAATTACATTAACCATGCCGTCTTTCGGTGAACTGAGCCGTGATAATTTATAACTGCTCAATAAACTGACATCTCTATTTCTGTGAATTTCTGGTCAATTCTCCACTGTTTCAAGCGTTGGTAGATCACTTCACTCCTCCAAGGGTGAAGCGATCTTCTCTTCATAAACCGGCACACAGAGGAGAACAATCTTCACTGCAAATGCCGGAGAAAGAAGCAGTGAATAGATTTCACTGCTTCATAAAATGGACACCATAGACCCTTTGGTCTTGACTTCAGTACCATAGAATGCTGTAGAGTGGAGGAGAAGAAGCTGTGTCAAACTGTCTAACTGCAGAGAGGTATGGAGGAAGGGATAAGAACAATTTTTTTAGGGGTCTCCTAGACCAAAACAAGAAGAAATTAATCCTTGCAGTGCAGGCAGCTCCATATCAAAGGATCATTTTTTAGTTGCCTCAAACAAGATAAGGAAGCACTTTGTCGTCAATGACATTATATTCTCCTGGCTAGTGAAATGGCTATATCGTGTAGTACACAAGTGTACACTGACAGCAGACACCACCCTGGCAGATCCGTCAACGCTACTTTTGACAGACAATAATGACATTAGATACTTACCTTTTGCCTGTAAAAAGGCAGTTTTCTGCAGTTCTAATCCATATTGGTTTTAACACTTCAGCAGCTACCAAGACAGTTATAAAAGAGAAATACCCTAAAATTACTAGGGTTGTCCCGATACCACTTTAAGACCGAGTACAAGTACCGATACTTTTTTTTTTTTAAGTACTCGCTGATACCGAATACCGATACTTTTTTTTAATCTCATGTGACAGCAGCACATGTGTCAGTATGTTTTTTTTTTACATTTTTTTTTATTTATAATGCTTTTTTTTTTTTACGGGGGGGGGGGGGGGGGTGGACCGTGTCAGTGTTTTCCGTAATCTTTTTTTTTTTTATTCTTTTTTTTCAGCAATGTTGGGGGGCTTTAGTGAGACATCAGGGGTCTTAACAGACCTCTGACATCTTCCCTTTGAAACCGAGAAAGGGACTAGACATGTTCCCCTGTCCCTTTCTCAGCAGCATCAGCTGCACTGAAAATGAATAGTGAAGACAGTCTTCTCTTCATTCATAAAATGAAACATTTGTAATCACAGATTACAATGTTTCAGTTATGTGAATGGACAGCCAGTCATCACCGACTCTGTCCATTCAGAGCAGTAAGGAGCCGGATTTACCGGCTCCTACCCTGCTCTCCATCCTGACAATTCCAGGGGGTGGAGGCACGGAAGGGGAGAGAAACACGGCGGCTTTCAGCCGCTTTAAAATCAGCGGTGATCGGTGCTTGGAACTTCCCCATGCACTGATCACCGGACAGTACAAGTATCGGGTGAAGCATCGGGAGCATTTGCCTGAATACAAGTACTCGGGCAAATGCTTGGTATCGGTCCCGATACCGATACTAGTATCGGTACAACCCTAAAAATTACAGAATGTTACCCAAACATAGCCTCAGTCTAAACTCAACTGCCTAGAAACTACTATAAAACGACCCTGTGTACATGTACTGATAAGATAACAGAGGAAAGTTCAGGAGCAGCTGAAAACAAAAATACCCAACTGCTCCTAAGGCTGCATTCCATTCCTCGCGCATATTTACGCGCTTGCATACAGCGTTGTCCGACTTTTTTTATTTTAGCCAATAGGAAAAATTATCATCTCTTTCATCACTTGTTGCTATGTTTGTAGATTTTTTTTTATCTTCTGCCTGGGTGAAATGTTCTATTGCCTAAAGCGACAAAACGCCCATAGAAACTCGTTGTCGCGCTAGAAATCGAGCGTTTCAATTACATTCTATGGGAATAGAAACGTCCTAAAACACCCAATTTGCGGGTCCGGAACTTGGTTGAGCTTCAGGCATTCGGCTTCAGCCAATCTGCGTCACGCGTTTTGTAGTGGAGATGTGAACCATATCCATAGAGAATAATGTATTTTTTCCCCTCTATCGTATTGTAGCGTCGCTCTTCAGGCGACAAAACGCTCAGGTGTGAATGGAGCCTAAACGTCCGTTTACCAGTGGCAGTGTACATGAGGCCTAATCAAAGTGTCTTCAATTATCTTATAGTTTCTATGGACCAAGCTGTCCCAAACTAACAATTTCTGTTACTAAACCATGTGATCACTTGTGTGCGCTGTAAAGGACCAAAGTAGCATTAGCTACAGTGCAGTGTTATGGCAGCAGAACAAGCAACTTCCTATCTGCTGCTGGAATTGCAGTTGAGCCGATTGCCTTTGCCATTCAGGAGAAACCTTGTACTTGTATCATTGTATACAATCCCTTTAGACATGTTTCTATTGGGAGTATCTCACCAAAAATGACATTTATGTTCCAGGGGATAAAAATTGGTGAGCCAATCACACAAGCAGGAAAGGTTTCTGGGGAGTGGTCAGTACACATTTTGTGTTCAGAACACTCCAGGTAGCCATACTGCAGTTTTAGAAAGTTACAGCGGCTGCAGATTGAAAAGGAAAGGTAACTTTACATTCAATTACAACATGACTCGTGTTGCAATTGTATATGGTACATTTCTTCTTTGCTACCCC
Organism: Rana kukunoris; assembly: GCA_029574335.1. NCBI lineage: Eukaryota > Metazoa > Chordata > Amphibia > Anura > Ranidae > Rana > Rana kukunoris. Next base: position 380,291,832 of record CM056052.1, read on the forward strand.
CCCCCCCCCTGAAAGTGGAGTTACCCTTTAAACTAATACTACTTCCAGTACAGCACACACAGTGGTCGAAACGTTTAGTAAAAGGAACCATTTACAAATAAATGAAGGCTGGAATTATACTTTAAAAAGTAAACTCAAAAATGTAATATATGGCAGCTTACTAGTCCTTGGAGAAGTGGCTGCACTTGTCTCTCCCCCCCCTCCTCATGTTTATTTTCTTTTGCCAACACTTTCTTTTCCTGGGTGGCTACCTCACTCCACTGTATCTATAGAGGGAACCCTGGTTGTCACCCCTCTACTGATATGGACCACCAAAGCACATCATTGCCCCCTATGTGATGGGGGGGAGGGGGGGAGAGCAACTAAAAATAGCTACGGAGGTATGCAGCTTACAGAAAGTGACACTGCATTTCTGACAAGATCAACATTTTACAAAATCTGTACAATCTTTAGATTTATTTTTGTCTATACCGTGCAAGGGCCTGCCTGATTGGGTACAAACTGAAAGTTTAGTTCAGGTGTAACCTCATATGTTTTTTGTTAAATCTAAAGAAAAAATGTACAATAAGATTGTAGAACGTATGGCCCGCTTTAGGGTCACCATACAATCAAGACAACCCATTAAAATGCATAGTCAACCTATGTAGGTTCTTACATTACATAGTTGTTGGTATACCTACAGAGATTGAAGCTGACCATGCACAAATATATATATATATATATATATATATATATATATAAACTTTTACACACACACACCCCCCCCCCCCCAATACAATATATTTTGTTTGAGTATCAGATATTGATCAAGCAAGGCAACTTGGACTTGGCCATGCAACAGATAGTGACGATGTAGATCACCCCAAGTGATTGTGGAAGGGTTTGCATTGGGGCCAACAGGTTTGATCAATTGCATTTTTTCACCCTTACGATTGATCTAGATGAGAGATCTCCAAATTGTGACTGGCCCTTGGGGCATTATTCCTCCCACTGCTGGTAACAGTGGGACATAGTTCCTGCCACCGACACCCACAGTGGTGAGCACGCTACCCCTTCCCACTGACACTAATGATGGTGCACCGTTTACTCCCATTGATGCCAGGAAATTCTCTTCTCCCACTGGCCACAGTGCAGCCCCCCCCCCCCCCTAAAGTTTAACTAGATGCCGACCGCCCGCCATCATATTACTGCGGGACGGTGACACTGCTGGGCGAGAGACCCTGTAGCTATACGTCCACTCTTTAGCAGCCGCTAGGGGGCGCGTGCTCGCCCCCGAGTCCCGCGCGCTCGTTCGTTAGAGCGGGGCTCGGGAGCTTTGTGTGTTAACACAAAGCTCTCGGTCCTGTCAGCGGGGGAAACGCTGATCTTCTGTTCATACAATGTATGAACAGAAGCTCAGTGATTTCTGTCAGCGAGTCCACCCACACATACAGTTAGAACACACCCAGGAACATACTTAACCCCTTCCCTGCCCCCTAGTGTTAACCCCTTCACTGCCAATGATAATACAATGCATTTTTATAGCATTGATCGCTATAAAAATGCCAATGGCCCCAAAAATGTGTCAAAAGTGTCCGAAGTGCCCGCCAAAATGCCATAAAACGACCCCCTATTTTGTAAACGCTATAACTTTTGCGCAAACCAATCAAATGCTTATTGCGATTTTTTTTAAATGAAAAATATGTAGAAGAATACGTATCGGCCTAAACCGAAGAAAAAAAAATATTTTTTCATATATTTTTGGGGGATATTTATTATAGCAAAAAGTAAAAAATATTGCATTTTTTTCAAAATTGTCGCTCTATTTTTGTTTATAGCGCAAAAAATAAAAACCGCAGAGATGATCAAGGACCAGTTTATTATTACTCTGCACCAACGGTTTACAACTAAAAATACAATACTTTAATACAGTAGGAATCGGAGGGCCCTGCTACTTGGAGCTTACAATCTTGAGAGGGAAGGTCAAGAGGTAATAACTGTAGGGGATGAGCTGATGGAGAAAATGTACAGTTTTTAGAAAGTTTGTTTGCTGTCCTTTAGCCCCGGACCATATTGCTGTCCAATGACCAGAGCACCTTTTGTGATTCGGCACTGCGTCGCTTTAACTGACAATTGCGCAGTCGTGCGACGTGGCTCCCAAACAAAATTGGCGTCTTTTTTTTTCCACAAATAGAGCTTTCTTTTGATGGTATTTCAGTAAAAGAAAGCTCTATTTGTGGGGGAAAAAAAAAAAAAAGCCGCCAATTTTGTTTGGGAGCCACATCGCACGACTGCGCAATTGTCAGTTAAAGCGACGCAGTGCCGAATCACAAAAAGTGCTCTGGTAATTGGACAGCAATATGGTCCGGGGCTAAAGGACAGCAAACAAACTTTCTAAAAACTGTACATTTTCTCCATCAGCTCATCCCCTACAGTTATTACCTCTTGACCTTCCCTCTCAGATTGTAAACTCCAAGTAGCAGGGCCCTCCGATTCTTACTGTATTAAAGTATTGTATTTTTAGTTGTAAAGTGTGGTGTAAACCGTTGGTGCAGAGTAATAATAAAACTGGTCCTTCAAAGTGTTTAGAAAGTTTGGAGACCCCTGATCAAGATAATAGAGGGGGGGGGGGGGGTGCCATCAATCTGATCTGTTAAATTAGCCCTTTTCCAAAAGCAATCATTTTAGGTTGACGGAAACCATCACCATCTGTCACTCATTGCATGGTCGTGCCAGTTGTATCACTCCACTGGTGTTTGATCAGAAGATTCGATTGTAAAAGGAGATTGTATAGCGTGTGCTCAGCCTGTCTGGTTCTCGAGTTGCTGCCATGAGTGGAATAACACGTTGCATCATGCTGCACACGGAAACACGTAGGACGTTCTTACACGGGGCTCCTCTTCATCCCACCCACTTCACAGTAGACCAAGCCTGTTTCTAGAAAAAGGGTTGCCCCCCCAGCTATGTGTACCCAGCCAATAAGAGATTAGCCTGTTGATATACAGGAATGGTGGAAAAACAATCCGTACCGGATTTGGATGCGGGGTTGCCGGCCTCGTAACCCATAGCCCTAGCGGTGGCCGGATCCTTCTTGAATTTGGTGTCGAAGGGCGAGTGGTTGTGCTGCATGGCCATCAGCGTGTCCCTCACCGTCTTGGGCTTGCTGATCCATTCCTTGTGGTTGTCTCCCAGCTCGGAGTAACTATCCGCCCGGTGCTTGTCCTTAGAATCATGCTCGGTGCTGGACACCGATCCGGATCTCTTAGTCCCTAGATCCCCAGAGATAATCCCCATTGGAGGAGGCCTGCCCCCCATCGGAGAGCCATTCATTAGGGAGCCCAGAGAAGCGGGCACCGCATTAGTCCTGCGAGGGTTAGGGCTCTGGCGGTTCAGCTCCGGCGGCTCCTCCGGCTTGGGAAAGCCATTGGGAAGAAGGATGCCATTGACCGGCCTACCGACGTTATAATCCGAAGCAAGGCGGGGCGGCGGCCTGTCTCCCACCAGCGGGTAACGATCCATACATTGCTGAGAGGACCTAGAGACACCTTCCGGCCCCCCCACCGGGTGTCCTATCTGCGCCATCTCCTTCCCACCGTGCTGAGGAGGTTTCACCGAGGAGGAGGAGGAGGACGAGTTGGGGGGCCCCGGGGACCTCCCCTCCTGGAAGCCATGAGCCCGCTTCAGGTGCCGAGCCGTCTCAATGACGAACTCGATGCGATCCGCTCCCTCGTAGTTCACACAGCCCCGACACACGGGCTCGGTGAAGTCCCAGATCATCGCCCATGGCATGCGGGGCAGGTCACACAGGTAACACGACTGTCTCCGGGAGGCGGCTATGGTGGCGGATGACATAGCAATAATGAGCAGAGACCACACACTGACTCAGCCGCGCCAGTGCCCTCCGCCTAGGCTGCTTGTCGGTCCGGCAAAAGTCATGTACACTACGCCCTGGAACCCGGGAGAGGGAGGGAGGGAGGAGCAGGAATTCTCTATGAAGGGCTTCTCTCGCTTTCCTCAGCTGCACCGCTCTCGGGAGGGGGAGGAGTGAAGGAGAGAAAAAAAATAAAGGGGGGAAGGGATGCGCCTTTTCTATTGGCTGCGGCGTCAGTCACCAGAGGAGCCCCCCTTACTAGACTGCTGCCAAAAGCTCACAACAACTCCGAGTTTAACCCCTTCATACGCCGAGCAACGAATCTTCCAAAGTCTTGCATCGCTCTTTAACCAGGGAACGGCGGTTCGCTTTTCTTCTTTCCTTTCCCGCCTCTCTGACAAGCCTTGCTGGCAAAAGCCGATGACGTCACGGCCGAGCCAACCGTTGTGATTCCAGTTCTCTATTTACTTGATTCTTCGACAGTCCCCGTCCAGCCGCCACCGCCTCCCTTGTGCGCAGGCGCATTAACTGTCATTGCGCTTACACGCCCACGTTTCCTCGCTCGATCTCCACCCCCTCCTCATTCTTTGAACTGCTGCCAAGACAACAAACAAGAGCTGCTGCTGCTGCAGAAGAAGCACTGACTCAGACAGTTACTATGCCTTGCTGCTGGGTTGGGGGAGGAAAGATTATGTGCGTGTGATGCAAACAGAGGCCTACACACGATTAAAGAGAAACTCCTGATATGGAGAAGGAGGCCTGAATCCCCAGGGATAACCTTATTGTTGTCTCAGGTTATTCCGTTTTCACAGGTAATGGTGATGGAAATGTTAGGCGGCTCATACATTATACAATTTCCTTTAGATTTACCTTCAACTATGTGTTGCAAAGGCCTGTCTGATTGCATACACAATTGAGTGTTCATGTCTGACCTCCTAATATATGGTTTTGGTATATCTAAAGGAAACATTGTATAATGTATGGCCAGCCTTACACACTTGAAAATGACTTAAAGGGTGTGTAAAGCTTCATGTTTTTCCACCTTTATGCCGCGTACACACGATCATTTTTTTGTGAAGTTTTCTGTGAAGTAAAAAACAACATTTTTGAAACGTCACTTTTCAAAGACGATGTTGCATACACACCATCGTTTTTTTCACAAAAAGCGAGGTTACGTTCACCACTCTTTTCCATTGAAGCTCGCTTCATAACTAGTATCTGGGCATGCGCGGGTTGAAAAAACATCGTTTTAAACGATGTTTTTGCTACACACGGTGACTTTTTGTGAAACAAAAAACAACGTTTTGAAAAACGACACAAAAAATTCAAGCATGTTGGAATTTTTTTTTGGTCGTTTTTTTGATGACAAAAAAATGACGTTTTGCCCACACACGGTTAATTTAAATGACGTTTTAAAAAACAACGTTTTTTTTCATCGCAAAAAACGACCGTGTATACGCGGCATAAGGCATCCTATGCCTTAAGGTAAAAAAATACCTTGCACTCTCGGGCCCCCCAGCATGATCCACGAAACTCAGTGGGCGCGATCCCACAATGCTTTCCGCCAGCTTGAGGCAGCTCTTCATTGGAGATTAATAGCAGCGCAGCCATTGGCTTCCGCTGCTGTCAATCAAATCAATGACGCGGGGGGTCAGGGCCGAGTGATCCACTTGGCGGCTATGGCCACTACAGTATCACAGGGGAGTGCGCCGGCAAGCTTACCCCCTTGGGAGAGCGCTTCCCAGAAGGGGGTTAGCTCTTGTGGGGAGAAGACGAGGATCAAGGTCACTCTGTGCAAAACGAACTGCACAGTGGAGGTAAGTATGGTATGTTTGTTATTATTTTTTTAACCACTTCAATACCGGGCACATTTACCCTCTTCCTGCCCAGTCCCATTTTCAGTGCTGTCGCATTTTGAATGACAATTACGCAGTCATGCAACTCTGTACCCAAACACATTTTTTATTCATTTTGTTCCCACAAATAGAGCTTTCTTTTGGCAGTATTTGATCACCACTGGGTTTTTTATTTTTTGCACTACAAAAAAAAGACCAACATTTTTTCTTCTTCGTTTCTGTTATAAACCTTCACTAATGAGCCTGCACTGATGATAAGGGAATAATAGGCAGCACTGATGGAGAGTTATAGGTGACACTAGTAGACACTTATAGGAGGCACTGACAGGCATTACTGAAGGGCACAGATTGGCATCCCTAATGGGCACTGACTGGCATCCCCGGCTCTAGTGGGCATCCTTAATGGGTCTCCACTAATAATCATTGCACTGATTATCGGCGCAGCCCCCACCACCCCCACCCCGTCAGGAAAGCCACCAATCGGCTCTCCTCTACTCGTGCCTTGTTAGCACAAGTTGAGGAAAAGCCGATAAACTATACTTCCTTGTTACCATGTGATGAGTTGTGATTGAACACAGCTGGCACCCAGTCAGGATAATGCAACCACTTTCCAACCTCCATTCTGCTATATGACGGGTGGGAAGTGGTTAAAGTGGTTGTAAACCTCAGACATGAAATATGAACAAAGCATCTTCTGACAGGTTTTCCTGACACCAAGAAAAAAAGGTGACAGGGGAAGGACCTCCAGATGATTGACAGCCTCATCTCTGTTCCTGTGTGGAGGGGGGGGGTGTGGCACCCCAGCCGATGTTTCCATAGCCTTTAAAGGAAACTGACAGTGAAGCCTTGCAGCTTCGCAGTCGATTCTCTACTGCACATGTGCGAAGCACGCTGCGCTTCCTAAATGGCCTGGCAGCGGAGAAGGAGGAGGGGGGCTGAACTTTTGACATACCTCACCACAGGAAGGTCTGACAGAAGTGGGGACAGGTACCCGGCACTCCCCCCTGAAAGGTGCCAAATGTGGCACCAGTGAGGGGAAAAGATAGAGAAACGGAGCTTCCACTTTTGGCTGGAACTTTGCTTTAAAGCCCTCAGGGCACGGATGCATATGCCCCGTATGAATGAGGTTTAAGGGCCCTTTTACACTGATCCGTTATTCCTCCAATTTTGCCTTACCAAATGCGGAAGAAGGATGCATAATCATTAAATCCCATGGAACACTTCACGCCAGTCAGTTGTGCTTTTTTTTTAAAGTCCCACATGCTGCATTTTGGTGCAGTAAAAAAATAAAATGCATTAAAAACATACCTCCCCGTTGGAAATAATGAATCGCACCCGCAATTGCATTTTTGGTGTGTTTTTTGATTCACATTTTTTTTACAGGTGTAAATTATGAAGCCCATGTGTAGGGGGCCGTTCTCATTTATAGTTGCATAAACATGCTTATAGATGAGTAAACATGCCTATGTGATTAAATTACTGCTTCAAATGCAAAATGTTCTATTTTGGTTTTGGGGAGAGAAAACGCAGCGCCTTAGGCCCCTTTCACACCTGCGGACCGTATGTCCGCTTTTTCATCCATCCATTTGCGGATAAAAAAGGGACATACATTGAGATCGCGGATGTCAGCAGATGAACATCCGCTGACACCCGATCTCACCCGCCTCCGCAATAAACCGATTCTGCAGATGGAAGAAAACCATATTTTTCCTTCCATCTGTGGATCGGATGAACACGGACACACGGTCTGTGTTCATCCGATGCCCCCATAGGGGAGAGCGGAGAAAAGACAGGGCGGTCCCTGCACACTGTGCAGGGGCCGCCCTGTCACCCGCCGGCTCAGCAGGGATCAACGGAGCGATCCCCGCTGAGCATATGGAGGTTTACGGGGCAGATCATTACTGATCCGCCCCCTGTGAAAGGGGCCTTAGGCCGTGTACACACGATCAGCCCATCAGATCCTTCGGACCATTCTCATCGGTTAACCGATGAAGCTGACTGATGGTCTGATGTGCCTACACACCATCGGTTAAAAAAAAACGATCGTATCAGAACGGGGCTAGATTTATGGCATTTTCATTGTTTTATTATCAGTAATGGTGGCTGTGACAGAACCCACTGTCACTATGTGTTTTGGAAGGGACTGGGGGCGGGCCTCCTACCGACAGACTATGGGCCATAAAGATACTGGAGACCTGGGACATGCTGGCATTGAGATACAGTAATGTAATGCCTTTCTCCCACATGCCCCCCCTTGTTGCTGTGTCTAATTGTGTTGATTCATGACATATAGACACTGGTCTGGACTGGAGACATCTCTCCGCAGGGGGTGTGTATTGAGAGGCTGCCTGCTTACCATAATCTCATTAGGTTTATCTGTAGCCTATTTCAATGTACAAGTGTTCAGTTCCCATTGGTTGTTCTTTGTCCCTCTCCCCTCCCCTCTTAGACAAAGCTAAGGGGAGTGTCCCTAACTGTGTGTAAAACTGTATGTTTTGGAATTTAATAAACAGTTTAAGCTCTGGATGTTCAACCCTCGACACCTGTGTGGATGTGTCTCATGATTGGGGGTTTAAGGCTGGTTATGGCGAATCTGCAGGCTGTGGGTGCGTTTGTAGGACAGGAGACACAGGTCTGGTGGATGTGCCCACCTGGGGTATCTGAGATTTGTCACAGTGGCGAGCTGCAATTTTTATCGTGACTGTGACAGTTTGGACACTTTTGACAATATTTTGGGACATTGACATTTATACAGCGATCAGAGCTAAAAATAGCCACTGAATACTGTACAAATGTCACTGGCAGAGAAAGGGTTAAACTCTAGTGGGCGATCAAGGTGTTAGGTGTGTTTCCTCAGTGTGTTCTAACTGTAGGCAGGTGGGATCACTGGAACATGACAGAGATCACTGCTCTCGCTCCCTGGGAGTAGTAGATCCCTATTATGTCACTAGGCAGAACAGGGAAATGCCTTGTTTTACATAGGCATCTCCCCGTTCTGCCTCTCTGTGCCACGATTACGGGTTAGACTGCGATGACGGATGGACATACGGGTACGCCCATTTGCACAGTCATGCCATTCTGCCGACAACATCGTTGTGCAGTGGTCGGCAAGCGGTTAATTTTGGTTAACGTTACCGCCTTCAGTGTAACCTGACAGATTGTACTTTAACCTTGAGCAAGGAGCATGTGTACTCATGCTTTATTTAAACTGCATAACATTTCGAAGTGCAGAAAGGTTAGGGTGGGTGGATCTCCTTTCTATGTTAATGGAAAAAAAGTGGTTAATAATTAGTGAAGTATGTTGAGGAAAGCCATGTACTTCCAGAAATCTCTCTCTCTCTCTCTCTCACTCTCCTCTTCATACACAGGCAGATTCCGCCCTCTCCCATAGGGCATTTGTGTTACTGTTACTTGTTTCTTTTTTAAAACTGCTTCCCAGCTATTAATTCTCCCTCTCTGTTTCTCTCTCGCACATGTTTTGTACAAAGCTGAAAATATACTAGTGTTGTTTTTCCCTTCTGTATGCTTTTATAATGGTTCTGAATCACTTCGCCAAAGACACTTGCGTTAGCAGGAAAACAGCAAGGTCAAAAGCACAGAGCGCTTCAACCAGTTTTCCGAACACATTACAGTACAAAGCTTAACATATATGGTAGTTTGCACATACAGATTTCACAAAAATAATATAAATAACCACAAACCAAATCCATTTAGGAGTTATCTTAATTTAAAAGCAGAAAGAATACTCTTAATACAAAGTGCAATTTTTATCTAGAGTGAGTCATGTTTTGTGATCATTTTGTGTGTGGGAGACAAAAGCAAGCAATTCTGGGTAAAGAAAACTAGCAGAATCAACTACAAAAGGTGCTCAGAGAAATAAGAGTACATTAGCCAAATATTAGCCATTTCATGTCAGAACATACTGTACATATGTCTGCAAAGCTGACTATACACTAGTAGAGTTTTAAACAGAAATGTGTTAAAAATAAAGTACACTGTTACAAATTTGTTCATTTGAGAAAATGTATTGTGAATGAATGAATGAATGAAAACGTATATAGCGCGGCACATGCAAACTGAATCGCCTCTGGGCGCTTGTTGTTCCTGACTCCTTTGGTATCAAAAGAGATGAGTCTTGATCTTCCTCCTAAATGCTAGGTGGTTCTCCTCCAACCGAATGCTGGTTGGTAAAGCGTTCCATAGTCTGGGACCTTGGACCGCGAATCTTCTATCTCCTTTGGACTTGTAGTTGGCTTTCGGTATCTGGAGTAGATTTTGATTGGTGGATCGCAGAATGCGATTAGGATTATGAGCTTTTATTTTTTCGCATAGATAATGGGGCGCATTCTCATGAATAGTGTTGCTCACGAATATTCGCATTGCGAATATTCGCTACGAATATTGTATATTCGAGTATTCGCGAATAACACGAATATCGCGGCGAATATTCGCTATTTCGAATATTCGTATTTTTTCAATTTTTTTTTAGAACAGATCACATCCTAGAGATCCCCATCGACGTCTAAAAGCATTGCTGGTATGATTAGAGACCTTGGGCCGAGTAGCTGCAGCGCTCATTTTATATTCCCGAAAAATCGCAATGCGATTATTCGGCAATAGCGATATCGCGCGATTATTTTGTATTGTAATATATCACAAATATTCTGAGCCAATCAGAGTGCTCCATTCCGCATTTCTCGAAATTTCGCAATTATTTTATATTGTAATATATCACGAATATTCTGAGCCAATCAGAGTGCTCCATTCCGCATTTCTCGAATATTCGCAATTATTGTGTATTGTAATATATCACGAATATTCTGAGCCAATCAGAGTGCTCCTTCCGCATTTCTCGAATATTCGCAATTATTTTATATTGTAATATATCACGAATATTCTGAGCCAATCAGAGTGCTCCATTCCGCATTTCTCGAATATTCGCAATTATTTTATATTGTAATATATCACGAATGTTCTGAGCCAATCAGAGTGCTCCTTCCGCATTTCTCGAATATTCGCAATTATTGTGTATTGTAATATATCACGAATATTCTGAGCCAATCAGAGTGCTCCTTCCGCATTTGCCGAATATTCGCAATTATTGTGTATTGTAATATATCACGAATATTCTGAGCCAATCAGAGTGCTCCATTCCGCATTTCTCGAATATTCGCAATTATTTTATATTGTAATATATCACGAATGTTCTGAGCCAATCAGAGTGCTCCTTCCGCATTTCTCGAATATTCGCAATTATTGTGTATTGTAATATATCACAAATATTCTGAGCCAATCAGAGTGCTCCTTCCGCATTTGCCGAATATTCGCAATTATTGTGTATTGTAATATATCACGAATATTCTGAGCCAATCAGAGTGCTCCATTCCGCATTTCTCGAATATTCGCAATTATTTTATATTGTAATATATCACAAATATTCTGAGCCAATTAGAGTGCTCCATTCCGCATTTCTCGAAATTTCGCATTCGCGTTCGCAATTCGCATTCGCAATAGCGAAATTTCGCAATCATTTCATGTTAAAAAAATATCACGAATATTCGTATTTAGCGAATATATCTCGAATATTCGACTATATATTCGAGATATATCGCGAAATCGAATATGGCATATTCTGCTCAACACTACTCATGAATACATCTATGCGTTAGACAGAGTGCTTTAAAAGTGATTCTGTCTTTTACTGGTAACCAGTGAAGGGATCTCAGTGAAGATGAGATTGATTCCCAAGGTTTTTTCCCAGTCACAAGTCTGGCGGCCGTATTTTGAACGACTTGTAGACGAGCGATTTGGTACTTTGGGAGTCCGAGATAAAGGGCATTTGCATAGTCCAATCTTGAGTTTACAATTGCTCCCACCACGACCGCTATGTCTTCTTTGGGAATAAAAGGAATGAGTCTGCGTAGTAGGCGCAGCAGATGGTGAGATCCGCTGACTACTGACCCTATTTGTGCGTCCATTGTCATGTAGGAGTCGAAGATGACCCCGAGACTTTTGACTTTGGCACTAGGGGTGATGATTTTGCCCAGAATGGGCGGGGGGGTCCAGGTTGTTGCAGGATGATTCATACGCTTGTGAAAACGAATGTCGATTTGACCCCAGCAAAAAATTGATAGCAAGTTATAGCCTTCCTCAATGTGACCTGATGGGTCCCTAGAGAGCCTCCTCTACTTTAGGATCCCCAGAGAGCCTCCCTTACATCAGGGTCCCCCGAGAGCCGCCCCTTACATCAGGCTGCCCAGAAAGCCTCCCCTTACCTCAAGGTCCCCAGAGAGCCTCCCTACTTACATCAGGGTCCATAGAGAGCCTCCCCCTTACATCAGGGTCCCCAGAGAGCCTCCCCTTACATCAGGGTCCCCAGGGAGCCTCCCCTTACATCAGGGTCCCCAGGGAGCCTCCCCTTACATCAGGGTCCCCAGAGAGCCTCCCCTTACATCAGGGCCCCAGAAAGCCTCCCTACTTACATCAGGGTCCCTAGAGAGCCTCCCCCTTCATTAGGGTCCCCAGAGAAACTCCCCTTACATCAGGGTCCCCAGAGAACCTCCCCTTACACCAGGGTCCCCAGGCAGCCTCCCTACTGACATCAGGGTCCCCAGAGAGCCCCCTTACATTCATGTCCCCAGAGAGCCCCCCCTTACATCAAGCTGCCCAGAGGGCCTCCCCTGACATCAGGGTCCCCAGAGAGCCCCCCCTTACATCAGGGTCCACAGAGAGCCTCCCCTTACATCAGGCTGCCCAGAGAACCTCCCCTTACATCAAGGCCCCCAGAGAGCCTCCCTACTTACATCAAGGTCCCCAGAGAGCCCCTCCCAACATCAGGGTCCCCAGAGAGCCCCTCCTTACATCAAGGTCCCCAGTCACTCATCCTGGTGCGTTCATTTACCTCTAATATACTATTTTATCACCATTCTCCTGCTTAATGGGGAGGTTGGGAACTTCATCTGCATGCCTTTTGTTCTCTAATATACTTACCTTCATTATATCTATTGACATGATAAGCCACCAATACGTACTTATATATTCTTTCATCAGGTGTTGCTGTGGTGATTGCCCCTCATTCTGGTCCCTTCCGGCCTCTCCCCCGCCCCCCCTGCATTTGGATTCCTTCGGGTTCCACCTGCATCTGTGAGCCCTTGTAGGCCCCCCCCTGCGTCTCTGGGGGGTTTGGTGGTGAGCTGGCCCCCCAATTTTGGTGGCACCCATCTGGGAATCATTCTGTGGATTGACTCTGGCTGTGTACATAATCCTATCTGCACACTATGAATGGGTAACTATACTTGGATAAATGTATGTCTCACTTCTCAGTGTAAACTGTGAAGATTTTATTATTCCTTATTTTTATGTATTTTGTTACAGTTGCACCCCAACTCCTCCGAAGAAGACCCACTGATGGGTAGAAACGCGTCAAGAACCTACTTGACTCATCAATTAACCAATAATGTTGATTATTTGTCATGTTCATTGGTGCATACCCTATGTGCAGTTGTTCTAGTGAACACAATACCAGAGCTATTTGTATTTTATCCATTTTATCCATTAAATTACTTTTCCACATTTATATATATTCATGTATGATGTTTCCATTTATTCATTAGTACCTTAACCATCTGTTTGCTGCCCAAAAACCCCAACGGGGAACTCCCTCCTTTTTCTAAGTAGTTAAATGAAACCTTGGTTCCCTTGTATCTATAAAATTTGCTTTGTCTGAGCCTACCTTAACCACTTAAGACCCGGACCAATACGCTGGCAAATGACCCAAGGGGTTTTTGCGATTCGGCACTGCGTCGCTTTAACAGACAATTGCGCGGTCGTGCGACGTGGCTCCCAAATAAAATTTGCGTATTTTTTTTCCCAAAAATAGAGCTTTCTTTTGGTGGTATTTGATCACCTCTGCGGTTTTTATTTTTTGCGCTATAAACAAAAATAGAGCGACAATTTAAAAAAAAATGCAATATTTTTTACTTTTTGCTATAATAAATATCCCCCAAAAATATATAAAAAAACATTTTTTTTCCTCAGTTTAGGCCGATACGTATTCTTCTACATATTTTTGGTAAAAAAAATCGCAATAAGCGTTTATCGGTTGGTTTTCGCAAAATTTATAGCGTTTACAAAATAAGGGATAGTTTTATTGCATTTTTATTAATTATTTTTTTTTTACTACTAATAGCGGCGATCAGCGATTTTTTTCGTGACTGCGACAATATGGCGGACACTTCGGACAATTTTGACACATTTTTGGGACAATTGTCATTTTCACAGCAAAAAATGCATTTAAATTGCATTGTTTACTGTGGAAATGACAGTTGCAGTTTGGGAGTTAACCACAGGTGGCGCTGTAGGGAATGTGTGCCCTAATGTGTTGTTTACAACTGTAGGGGGGTGTGGCTGTAGGTGTGACGTCATCGATCGCGTCCCCCTATTACAGGGATGACGCGATCGATGCTCCGGCCACAGAGAAGCACGGGGAAGCCGTGTGTACACACGGCTCTCCCCGTTCTTCCGCTCCAGGGACGGATCGCCGCACTGCAGCGGCGATCGGGTCCGCGAATCCCGCGGTCCCGGTCCTGGAGCTTCGGACCGGGTCGCGGGCGCGCGCCCGCGACCCACGGCTGGGTACTAAAACCAACGTATATATACGTTGATGTGCCCAGCCGTGCCATTCTGCCGACGTAAATGTGCAGTAGGCGGTCCTTAAGTGGTTAAAGAAGAACTTCATTAAAATAGTCAGGGACTGCATAGCAACCAGTAACTGTTGAGAAAATTAATACTTTGGTGAGAAGTATATAGTGTACATCATTGTGTACATAGAGTAGGAGTGTGTAAGGCAGAGCCAGGTTGGGGAGCGCTGCAGTCAGTATTGGGTTTAAGATACATAACAAGGGGCAGGGGTCAAGGGTGTGTTAAAGGATAAGGAGGATGTTACACAGAGGGCTGTAGTTAGTGCTTGGTTTAGGAGTACATGACACAAACAGAGAGCAGGGTTCAGGAGTACATATTGCACAGAATGCAGGGGACAGGATTGTATAATGCATAGTAGGAGTCATAAGTACGAAACAAAAAAAATGCACACCAGTAAGGGGTGTGTAACGCACAGTGTAGTTTAACCACTTAACCCCCGGACCATATTGCTGCCCAATGACCAGAGCACTTTTTGTGATTCGGCACTGAGTCGCTTTAACTGACAATTGCGCGGTCGTGCGATGTGGCTCCCAAACAAAATTGACGTCCTTTTTTTCCCACAAATAGAGCTTTCTTTTGGTGGTATTTGATCATCTCTGCGTTTTTTATTTTTTTTGCGCTATAAACAAAAATAGAGCGACTATTTCGAAAAAAATGCAATATTTTTTACATTTTGCTATAATAAATATCCCCAAAAAATATATAAAAAAACATGTACGGATTCATCAGGCCTGGGGCGTGACCGGATGAAGGAGTGAGCGTGTGTGCCGTTGTGCGTGTCTCCTCTCCCCTCTGCTCCATGCTCCACGCTGATTGCCCACATGCTGTCCACACGTTGACTGGGCGTCTCTGTCCTATTGAGGGAGGAAATTAGGAGGCAGCACATGCATCTACTCCTGTGGCCGGTCCCGGTGTACCTCAGATCCGCCTGACGGTAGCCACCCGCAGGCATTGGACATTGTACCGGCGGTTTGGATCTCGGTCCCTGCTCTGCTTTACTCCCATCCGCCCTTCGCCACCGGCTCACTGGAGGAATGTGTAGGCAGACTGAGGAGCTGTGACGCGGCTGTACACGCGGCTGTACACGCTGAGCTGAAGCCTGGAGTTACTAGCAAGCAAGAAGGGGGGCGAAGCTCTGAGCCACAGATCCTCTGATAACGGCCGGGAGCAGCAGCGCGGCAGTGTAAACAATGTGCACAGTATCTCTGAACGGGTCAGTGTATCCCCGCGCTTTTCCATGCTGGTGTACCTCTGGGCTTCCTCTCTATCTCCAGATGGGACACGTGAGTAACGGATTGTAGCGGACTGCTGTTGGAATGTTATTGCCAGTTGAACACCGCACTGTTCTAGTTTACTAAATGTTACTGAGTGTTCTTAAAGCGGTGCAATTGTTTATAAGGGCACCTGGGGATCCACACATTCCTTTCAAGGATAAACAAAAAAAAAACCTCACCGAAGAATTGGTTTCTTGATTAATCGTTTGATTGACTGTTTAAGCATTTTTTTTGGGTTGCCCGCTGTATAAGCAGACGAGAGTGAAAGAATCGCCCCTGTTTTGCCCCTGTTTCTGCCCTCTTTTTTTCTCTCCACTTTCAGGACGGTTGTTATAAAGTCCCGGTTGGTTAAAACCAATAGGATAGAAGCCAAAAGCCAAAAGGATCCATTTAACTCACTTCCTTAATGGACAGTACACCCTGGGGCTCTTATTTCATCCTCCCCTCGTTTGGGATCTCCTTGCCATCTTTTATCACCCTCCTCTCATCTGATCCCTCAGAAGCTGACCCCTTCTTTTCTTTGTGTGCGTGATATTTCCCCAATATTTCCCCAATAGCAATGTCGGGCCCGCAATCATTAAGATCGGCTAAGGACAAGGGGGGGTAGCAGCCGCTGCTGCGGCTAAATTGGAAAAATATGCTCATGCTGCAGAACAAACTCCCAGTAAAAGCGGTCCCCCCCAGGTACCTTCGGCCTTAGGGAAAATAAATGCAGACAGAAGAAGCCAAGGCCCAGGTGGTGGGGCGGCATCTAAAACATCAGCCAATAAGAACACAGTTATAGCAGATGCAGATCTAACAAATGCCACACCAGAAGAAGTTCCAACAATAAAAGATGTATTCTTGGTGGTGAATGAGTGCAAAAGAACATTGGGGGAGGTTTGCAATCAAATGAAGGGAATAAAGGAGAAGTTGATCTAGGTGAGACAGGAGATCCAGAAAACCAATGAAAGGATACTGGAGGTGGAAGGGAGGGTATCCCAAATAGAGGATGAACTGCACCCCGTCAAACATGATGTTAAGGACCTAAAGACACAAGTGGACAAATTCGAGGAAAAAATGGATGAAATAGAAAACAGACTCCGAAGGGACAACATTAGGCTGGTGGGGCTCCCAGAAAGAAGTGAGGGGCCTCAGCCCATAGAATTCTTAGAAAAATGGTTCATAAAAGTTTTCGGAAAAGAGACTTTCTCACAGGCATATATGATAGAACGGGCGCATAGAGTCCCTTTTAAGCCACCGCCCTCTGGAGGGCGACCTAGATCGATGCTTCTGAAATTTTTGAATTTCCGGGACAAGGAGTCTCTATTGAGAAAGAGTAGGGAGATGGGGAATATTTTTTTTGAAGGTTCTAAGGTTTCGTTTTACCCCGATTTCTCCCCTCAGTTTCAGAAGTGGAGGGCGGGTTTCATTGAGGTTAAACGGAAAATGCAAAAGGTCAACCTCTCATATGGTCTATTATATCCTGCGCGCCTACGGGTGACAGCGATGGGCAGGTCATTCTTTTTTGACACCCCAGAGGCAGCGGTACTATGGCTGGAGGAAAAAAAAGATCAACTCCCAGCCGGGGAAGGAGGGGACACATAGCTTATAATCAAATTAATAAAGAGATGGATTACGGGGATTAATTTAATTCATTAAAATAAGGGGGAGTGGGGGGGGGGGGGCGGGGGAGGGGCACGCACTTCAATGAGAGGAATAGGTTCAGAGGGGAATATCGAAAGAGATGGTGTGACTGGCAATGAGGGGGGGGGGGAGAGGGGAGGAGGGGAGAATGAAAGTATGATAGAAGATGAACCGGTCACCAAACTAGCCCCAAGGGGTTACCTAGGAAGGTGGGGGAAGGGGGGTGGGGAGAGAGGGTCGGGGGGGGAGATGGGGGTTTCACTACAGGGAGGCACTTTCAGAGCAAGGGAAGGGGTTAGGTATAGGGTGGATAAAAGATATGTATACACAACAAGCAAAACAAGCACAACTTTTGGTAAAAAATAGGAAAACACAGGCACCATATTTCAGGGGATTAATTAAAGATGTCACAAAACGCAAAGAACAAAATACATATATCACAAGCTCATCACAGAGATAATAGGGGGAAAAATATAGCCTCGCTTTATAGTCAGAAGGTAGAGAGGACAAAGGGTATTAGTTCACTAGGTGGGGTAAACAGGGAATTGATTAAGAATCTCCTTCTCTTATTTTTAGTTTGTCTTTTTTTTTTCAGGGTGTGCCCCCTCGTTCTTTTAACTCGATGCTCGTACAGGGAGATTTTGGACCACAAAATATATAAATGTATGTATAAATGTGTGATAAAAGGCAGGTTAGAAGTTCGAAAATAGGATCCTGGAATGTTCGTGGGTTGGGGACTCCAGCCAAGAGAGCAGTTGTTTTTGATGTATTAGAAGGATACAAGGTAGGGGGCGCATGCGCGGCGCGACGCTGATGGGAAGTGCCTAGTCACATCTCCTCCACACCCGGACACATTGCGGCCGTTTCCCCTGGGCTATAACGCTCGTTTTTCGCCCAAAATCATCAGCACCCCTGCGGGAATACGGGGTGCATGCCTGGCACCAACAAGAAGAAAAAACGGAGCCAGCATCGCTCACTGCCAAACTTTCTTCTTACAATGGAGCAGAGGACAGGGAAGACCCAAAATGGCGCCTGCAGCAGCATGTGGGGAGAGGATGCAATCATCTCACACCCTCCCAAAGACCTGGAAAACTGTGAGTACAACTCCCCCCTCTCCAAGGCTGACCTAGATGAAAGTCTCACAGCAGTCTTTAACAAACTTGTGGACAAAATAGAAAAAGAAGTGCATAAATCTACTGCTGCACTGTCCCAGGAAATTGCTAGCATAGGAGGCCGCACTGACCTCCTAGAAACAAAGCATGATGAACTCTCCCTAGCACACAATGACTTGAGGAAAGACTATGAGAACCTGGCCGATAATTTTGCTTTCATGCAAGCCCAATTAGAAGATTTGGACAACAGAAATCGCCGCCAAAATATTAGATTGCGCGGTATACCGGAATCTACTACTGATTTACTACCAGCTGTGTCCCAGATTTTTCATGGTCTCCTGCCAGAGAAACCATTATCCGCCTTTGCCTGTGACAGAATCCACAGGGCCCTCCGCCCCAAACCCCCCCCTGAAAACCCCCCCAGGGACATCATCATGTGCATGAAGGATTTTCTGGTGAAGGAAGACATCATGCGTGCTTCCAGAAACAGCCCCAACATCTCCTTTGAGGGAAAACGCATACAAATCTTCCCTGACATCTCCCCAGCCACATTAGACAGAAGGCGCAGGATGAAAGAGGTCACCTCTGTCCTACAATCAGCCAGAATAAGATACAAATGGGGATTTCCCTTTAAGCTGACCGTACCTCACAACGGATCCACCTATACGGTCTACAATGTGATCGAAGGTAAAGAGCTGCTAATTAAGTTGGGTCTATTGCCTAACGAACCTCACCCACGGCTCCCAGCTACCCCAAGACCCTCACCTATTTGGTCCACTCCTTCCAACAGGCGCAGCCAGAGAGACCAGAGGAGATTATTCAACCATCAGTGAAATCACCCCATGTAAACTTTCAAATGGTTCACTAAGCTACTGCACTATCCCTCCTGAAGATTGCTGCATTCCGGAAACTTAATCCCTTGCTTCGAGAACGCCCAACACTACAGGTTCCAGAGTGTTCCAATACAACTAAATCATTCAGATTCTACAGGAAAAGCAAGAAGCTCTTTTGAACTAACTATTTCTATCCAGATTTATTACACGGGATTCACACTTCCTCCACTAGAGGTCCCCCCTCCCCTGCTGGAAAGTCTCTAACACATTAAATTGTTTCACACATCTAGCTCATGGGCTCCTGTAGCAAACAACTTAATACACAGTGCTCTCTGCACTGAACAAGCCACTATAGCTGATTTATTTTCTATCATCTCATTCTGCCATATGCTATGCTACATATGCTATGCTATGCTACATCTCATGTTACAGCTCTGTTTATCCCCTGCACTAAAAGAGAACTATCCTGAACTTCCTACATTTTAATCCCTAGATACTGCACAGGACTGCCTCAAGCTTCTCTTGATCTCCCCCCTCCCTATTGAGATGATTGTGACTTAAATCACAGTATCACATCCCTCTCTTGCTTCCAATCCATTCAATACAATGTTGTGGTCGGTTATGCTGGCCCTGTTCTCTAATTTTTGAATGTTATATATTATTACATTATTGTTTTAAGCTGCCATGCACTTATATGATGCTTTTATACAGTTTAGCATGTCCTTTTGTCCGGGTGTGTCCGCCGCAGTTAGTTTGACCCCACTCCTGCCTCGATCTATATCTAGACCACCACTATGATGGTCTGGCTAGATCTGACGCAGGATAAGAATAATTTTTCTTTATCCTATATGTTCTTTTTTGTTTCTCTTTTATTTTTTATGTTTGATCGGTTTAATACCAGAACAAATGGGTTATTACCCCTTTTGCAAAGTCTGGTTTATATCAGGAGTACTATCTCCTGCGTTTTTGCACGGAAAAAATTATATTTGTTTTGCACAGGCATAGTGTATGTGTATTCTTGTTATTTTTCACTCATAGATATACATAACCAATATATCTTATATTTCTACCCTACTTGTAGACTGCCATATGGGGCGGAGATACTGACTCCATGCAGTTTCTTTGCGTGGCTTCGATGTTTCCTGCTCTGTAAAGGTAAACCACACACAGGCGACATCTTTATGATTAGATTTGTTACCCCTCTATGTTATCAGCTTTTATATATTTCTGCTGTTCAGTTGATAGACTGTTATGATTCTAGCCATGGGTCTTAAAATCATATCTCACAACACTAATGGGTTTAACTCACCCAATAAACGTAAAAAAGCCTTTCAACAATACAAAAAACTGGGCGCAGACATTATCCTGCTCCAGGAGACTCACTTTGCATCCGCTAACCACCCTAAATTCCTCCACAAATCCTATAACCAAGTGTACTATACCACCTTTGACAATAAAACTAAGGGGGTCGCCATTCTTATTCGTAACACGATCATCTTTGATGTTCATCATATATTTAAGGACCCAGAGAGCAGATATATCATACTCAAGGGTATCATCAACAATAGGGAATTCACCATAGCCTCGGTTTACGCCCCAAATGACACCCACACTTCCTTTTTTCTTAAATTCTTTGAAACATTGGACAAATACCACTCACCCCACATATTGATCGGTGGGGATTTTAACTTAGCTGCCCACCCAATCCTTGATAGAAGTTCCATATCCCCCATACAAAATCCTTTTCTAAGACCATAAACCGTCTAATCAATAAGGCACAATTATTAGATACATGGAGAGCTCATAACACGGGTATTAAAGCCTATACCCACTACTCCCACCCACATGACTGCTATGCTAGACTTGACTATGTGCTGTCTACCCCTATCCTACTTGCCAACTCCACTCAGGCACAGATTCACCCCTGCCCATGGTCGGACCATGATATCTGCACATTCACTACATCCTACATAGGACTAACCCCCTCTCCTCATAACTGGCATCTCAATGACTCCTTACTAACAAACCCTGCTAGCAACTCTACTATTTCCTCACACATAGAAAACTATTTCACAGACAATATTAATGAGGAAACTCCACCCACCTCCATATGGGTCGCCCACAAAGCAGTTCTAAGAGGCCACATCATTAGCTTAGCTGCATCCAAAAATAGAGAACGACAGGCTGACATCAGACGCCTCACCAATGAACTCCACCATCTTTACATTAAACTACATCATGCAGTTGATCCTGCCATTACCCAACAAATACAAGAAAAACGCAAATCCCTAGATACCCTCCTCTCCGCTAATGTCGAGAAATCCCTCAGGTTCTCTAGAGCCAAATATATGCTACACTGCAACTCCCACTCAGCAATGTTTGCAAGGAAACTTAAGCAAGACAGTAACCCTACGCATACATACAAACTTAGAAATAATAAGGGAAACCTAGTTTCCCACCCACAGGAAGTTATGGAAATTTTTACCTCCTTTTATCAAAACCTCATGTCAAATCCCAACACCCCCCCAAATGAAGCTGCTAAATCTTGGCTGGACAACCTCAATCTCCCCTCCCTCAATCACGAACATTTAAACTCTCTTAACGCACCTTGTACAACTGAGGAAATCACACACATTATCAAATCACTCAAAACCTCCACTGCCCCAGGCCCTGATGGGTACTCATCCTTATACTACAAAAAATATGCCCCCCTCCTTGCCCCCCATTTGAAGAACCTCTTTAATCACATCCTAGAAGGCAATTCCTTTCCAAGAGAAATGCTATTAGCTAATCTCTCCTTAATCCCCAAACCCAACAAAGACCATTCACTCCCCCAAAATTTCCGTCCCATTTCGGTCCTGAACAACGACCTTAAGATCTTTGGCAGGATTCTTGCAGACAGACTCGCCAAAGTCATCTCCCCACTAGTTCACATTGACCAATCTGGTTTCATACCCAACAGACAGATCACAGACAACATCAGGCTTGTCACCAATATTATCCAGGATGCTAACCTCCACTCACGCCAAACCTGTCTTCTCAGCCTTGACATTCACAAGGCGTTTGACAGTGTCAGCTGGTCGTACTTGAATTACTTGCTCCCCAAATTTGGAGTCTCTGGAGCATTTTTGCAGGGTTTCAACGCTCTATACAACTCTCCACAGACTCGCATCCGCTTACCTGGTGTCAACTCTGATTTTTTTACACTAGGTAGAGGTACCAGACAGGGCTGCCCCCTGTCTCCACTCCTCTTCGCTTTAGCCATAGAACCCTTAGCCCAGGCTATCAGAGCCAACCCAGATATAAGAGGATATACCAAGAATCATCAGGAATACAAGATTAGCTTATATGCTGACGATGCACTACTATACATTACCAACCCCCATACCTCCCTTCCCGTACTTCTCAAACAACTAGAACTTTTCCATAGGGTCTCAGGACTTCAAAATTAACTTAAGCAAATGCTCCGCACTACCCATTAACATCCCCTCAGCGGAACTTAGCCTTCTTCAGTCCAACTTCCCCTTCACGTGGATCTTGGTGTTAAAGCGGATCTCCACCCTAAAGTGAAGATCCGCTGATCGGAACCCTCCCCCCCTCCGGTGTCACATTTGACACCTTTCAGGGGGGAGGGGGGTGCAGATACCTGTCTAAAGACAGGTATCCGCACCCACTTCCGGCCCGCAGTCTCGGGCAAAAGACGGGCTTTTCCCGTTGCGTGCTGGGAACTCTCAGCTCCCAGCACACAGCGGGAGCCAATCGCCGGGCGCAGCGCGACTCGCGCATGCGCCGTAGGGAACCGGGCAGTGAAGCCGGAGCGCTTCACTTCCTGGTTCCCTCGCCGTGGATGGAGGGGGGAGCAGCAGGGTGATGAGCGATCGCTCATCCTCTGCTGCGGACGCCGCTGGACTCCAGGACAGGTAAGTGTCCTAATATTAAAAGTCAGCAGCTGCAGTATTTGTTGCTGCTGGCTTTTAATATTTATTTAAGGTGAACCATCCGCTTTAATATCACTCCTCTTTACAACGGCTTATATAAGGCTAACTACATTCCACTACTAGCCCGCATTACCTCTCTCCTGAAAACCTGGTCCTCCTATCACATTTCCTTTTTGGGCAGAGTTTGTGCAATCAAGATGAACATCCTCCCCAAACTCTTATATTACTTCCGCTCCACTCCAATCAACATCCCTAAAACCAAACTCGAGGCTCTTCAAAGACAAATTAATAAATTCATTTGGGCTGACAAAAGACCACGATATAGCTACACCCTACAATATAAATCACAATCTAAGGGCGGTCTGGGACTCCCCAACATATGGAAATATTTTTTAGCCCCACGCCTATCACAAATCTCCCAATGGTTTTCCCCAAATAAAAACATTCCATGGATGAGCTTTGAGACCTCATCTATATATCCACTGCACCTACAAGGGATACTTTGGTCTAAATACATCCTTTATAAAGACCTCATTAAACGTAACATTATAGTGGCCCATGCATTCAAGCTCTGGCAAAATATTAACGACACTTTCTCACTAGCTTCAGCAACCTCCTCACTCACATTATTCCTAGGCGATCCCAGACTACCTCTTGCATACAAAGACAGACATTCTGTCTCTGCCTGGATAGACCTTGGACTGACTTCCTTGGGCTCACTACAATCTAAATGGAACTTTAGAAGCTTTGAATCCCTTCAAAGGGACTTTAATCTCCCCTCCTCAGAGATTGAGAGATTCCATTTAATCAAATCATTTTTTCAGACACATTTCTCACTCTCCACGAGTCCATCTATGACAGTCTTTGAGAGAATATGCAAATCCTCATCCAGGGACAGAGGAATGATATCTAGGCTATACAACAACCTCAATGATTTCTCGACCTCTGAAAAAACCTCCCCCCAGATACATGGTACGCTATGTCCGAGAACCTCAGGAAAAGTAACAAAGCAGTCTCCTTTAGAGAAACCCCAACAAAATTATTCACAAGATGGTACCTAACTCCATCCAAAATCCATACCTTTTATCCAACAGTTTCTCCTAACTGCTTCAGAGGCTGCCAAGCTGAAGGTACGCTACTTCACATTTTCTGGAGCTGCCCACGTCTATCACAGATCTGGCTAGAGGTAGCTCGTAGATTCGAGGACTCCTCTAAACATAAGGTCTCCCTCACCCCATTAATCTGTCTACTCTATGGAGATGTCCCTGACATCCCTCCCCCATGCTCCAAACTCCTCCATTCACTATGTAGCTTGGTGCAATGGATGATTGCACTCAACTGGAGATCTGGTGAGGTAATATGGTCACAGGTGCTCGACAGGATGGAACTGTTGAAACTATCAGAAAGAATATACCACACAATTAATGACAGCCTGCATATTTTTGATGCCAAATGGTCATATTGGTAGTTCACTAATTGAGGTTCCCATTTGCTTATATACGCATTGAATTATAGTGATGTATTACTGACTTTATCCTCTACCCACTCAGGGACCACTCACCATGACCTGCCTTACGTGTTACTAATTCACTGTTATGCCTATGAAAAGTGTTATGTTTTTTATACCTATGCTTGTATTCCAATTTATACTTCTTAATAAACTTTTGTAATAAAAAAAAAGAAGGATACAAGGTGGGATTAATTTGTTTACAGGAAACCCACTTTACAAATGATAGTAAAAAAGAGATCCAGCATAGGAAATTTCAATATCAATTTCATTCAGTCCACACATCATACTCCAGGGGGGTGACAATCTTGGTAAAAAGGGGAGTGGGGTTTACCTGCAGGAGGGTTAGTATTGATGACGAGGGGCGCTATGTTTTTCTTTATTGCGTAATAGAAAACCGGGAATATATACTCGCAAACATATACATCCCTCCACCATTTAAACTGGAGGTTATGTATAAGTTATTGGACTTTATCCCGGATAAACCC
Organism: Rana kukunoris; assembly: GCA_029574335.1. Lineage (NCBI taxonomy): Eukaryota > Metazoa > Chordata > Amphibia > Anura > Ranidae > Rana > Rana kukunoris. The sequence continues at coordinate 380,317,016 of CM056052.1, forward strand.
GGGATACCTGTCATTGCAATAGGAGACTTTAACGAGGTTGTAGATAAGAAAAAGGATAGGTTCCCAATAGTAAACGTACAGGAGACCCGTTTACACCAGTTCCTACAAGAGGCAGGACTGTTTGATGTATGGAGGAAGAGAAACCCAGCGGCGGTACAGTTTTCTTGCAGCTCTAGCACCCATGCCACATTGTCCAGGATTGATTTAGTCGTGGGCAATGTGGAAGCTTCTCAAACAATTCGGGAAATAGTATATCAACAGCGTGGAATATCAGATCACTCCCCTGTGATAATAACGGTAGATCTAGAGGGGAGAAGATCCGCCACGGTATGGAAAATAAGCCACCTATGGTTTGAGTTAATGGGAAACCCTGAGGACACAATGGTAAAAATAAAAGAGTTTATAGATTTCAATGAAGGAACGGCAACACGGGGGGTGATGTGGGACACACTGAAAGCCTTCCTCAGAGGCATATGTATCCAACAAGTGGCGAAAGTAAAAAAAAATTCAAAAGAACGGGAAAATAGAATTAGAAATGAAGCAGTGAAGGCAGAAAAGGAATATATAGAAAGCCCAACAGAGGAGAGGCAAAGAATATGGTTAGATAAGCAACAGGAATACAAAATAGAGCTGGTAAGAAAATCAGAAAACAAAAGAATGTTCCAAAAACAAGCGGCATATGGGGAGGGGGTGGGAAAAATGCTTGCCCACCTAGTAAGAACAAATTCCTCTCCTTCCGCTGTTCCTGCCATCAAAAGAAGTAATGGTGACATATCTACAAATGTTGCAGAGATAACGGATATATTTAGAGAATACTACGAAAAATTATATAGGTCCCAAAGAACAGCAGTGGTAGAGGAATTGCAAAGTTTTTTTAGAAAACTAGAATTGCCATCTCTCACAGGAACAGAGAAGGAGCTAATGGAGAACCCAATAACATTAGAGGAGGCACAGTCAGCAGTCAAAGAAATGGCCAATCAGAAGTCCCCGGGACCAGACGGCCTGCCGGCAGAGACCTATACGTACTACGGGAAGGTGCTGCTACCGGAGCTTATAAAAGTATTTAATGAGGCCATGGTAGAGGGGAGATTGCCCACATCAATGACAGAGGCCACGATAATAGTACTACACAAGGAAGGGAAGGATCCTTTGGAAGCCGCATCATATAGACCTATTTCTCTCCTATGCGCAGATGCTAAAATTCTAGCAAAAATTATGGCGAGCAGGTTAAATAAAATAATCTCAAGACTTATACATCAGGATCAAACAGGATTTATTCCTGGTAGATCAACCAGTATAAACATCAGGAGGGTATTTCTTAACCTGCAAATACCCATAGAAAATAGTGGCAACAGGGCAGTCATGTCCTTAGATGTGGTCAAAGCCTTTGACAGTCTGGAATAGGATTACATCTGGTATGTATTAGAGATCTTTGGGTTTGGCCCCATCTTTATCAGATGGATTAAAATATTGTATAGCGGCCCAAACGCAAAAATTAACAACGAATACTCAGCAAGGGTAAAGATGGAGAGAGGCACGAGGCAGGGGTGCCCTTTGTCACCCCTGCTCTTTGCCTTGGCAATGGAACCGCTAGCCGTAGCTATAAGAACTGACAGGAGAATGGTGGGATTCATCAGACCAACGGGGGAGGAGAGAACTGCCCTCTATGCGGACGATGTCCTTCTCTTTCTTGGGGATATGGATCACTCCATTAGACGGGCAATGATTATCTTCAGAAAGTTTGGTAAAATATCTGGACTAGTAATAAATTGGGAGAAATCAGCCTTGATGCCAATAGACCCAATGAGGAATCAGATCTCGGAGGAGATGCCACAGTTGGACATAGTGGGGAAAATGCGGTATCTAGGAATAATAATAGCACAGGATCTCAATAAATACATAGAGAATAATTTGGAACCGTTGCTACTAAAATTTAAAAACAAAATTGGTATCTGGCGGCGCCTCCCATTGTCGGTGGCAGGGAGGTGCAACCTGATCAAAATGATATGGATGCCTCAACTACTCTATGTATTACATAATTCACCTATATGGATACACAAAACATGGTTCAAGAAGATAGACGCCCTGTATAAAGAATTAATATGGAAAGGGGGACAAGCTAGAATAGGACTGCAGACCCTACAGTTGCCAACAAGGGAGGGGGGAATGGCAGTACCACATCCACGTTGCTACTTCTTGGCCGCACAATTACAACACATTGGAGCTAAAATAGAACCAGGAGAGGATATAAACGGTTGTTTAATGATCCATTAAGATGGTAACCAAAGTCTGGAAAGCCATAACGATATCGGGAGGGCAGACGGGAGTGACAGAGTACACACCATTGTGGAATAACAGGAACCTACAAGAGCTTGAAATAGTGGGAGAAATTAAAGAATGGGCAGTAAAAGGGATAACAAGATTGGCGCAGCTATATGAGGGAAGGACTTTAAAAACATTTGCCACCCTGAGAGAGGAATATGGAATCCCCAATTGCACGTTCTATAGGTATCTCCAAATTAGGCACGCATTAAATACCCAGTTTAATAGAATGGGACCAAACTGGATTAGGCCACAAGTCTCCCAAAAAATAAGAGGAGGGATAGAGAAGAAAGGGTTTATTTCTGAAATCTACCCATGCATTTGTGAGGAGAATATTGAGGGATCAACGCAGCTTAAAAGTAGAAAGAAATGGGAGGAAGAACTGGGAGTTATAACGGATGACCAATGGAGGAAGGTGCTGGACAGAGGGCATATGGCCACAGTTTCGCCAGCCCAGAAGATATCATTTTTAAAGATGATACATAGGGCATACTATACCCCAAAAAGGTTATTCAGATTTGGATGGAGAACGGATGCAGAATGCCCTAGATGTCAGGACACCGGGGATTTGATACATATAAGAAGGCCAGTATGGTGGCCTGAGTTTATGGGAGGAGCCCGGAGGGTATTTAAGCAGCCCACTCACACATGCTCTTTGTCGGTTCAGTGTGCAGTACTACACGTCACTGGGTCGACTCTTCCCAGCTCACCTCATGTCCGTGAGTCTGCGCATTCAATCGCATTCGACATCGCAAGTGCATTGCGGCTTCTCCGTTCATGGTCTTCGACGGCGGTTCCCGCTTACTGTCACAGGTTGTATTCAAACCTTTTTGTATCATGTGCAATATTGCAATTCGTTATGCTTCCTATCCTGCATTTCTTTTGTAAAAATCTGCCTCTGAGTTATTGTTGCTCATGTTCTAACATCTTAGTTAGTACAAGCTTGGTACATTTGTAACTTCCTCCTGCCAAACAAACTATTTGTATATTTAGTGTCCATGCTTGCTGTCTCATTCATTTGGAGATTAGCATATATTCTTTGTATGGGTTCTTTGGCAGATTGAGGTGGTAATTGAACTCACCTGCTGCCTTGTCTGCACTTGATTAGCCTGGGGGGATGGGTGGCTAGTAGGTGTTCGGTTTCACAGCAAGGAGTAGCATACACTCTACAATCAATTCACAGCAGATTTGTTCAATACTCCTTAGGCCTCTTACACACAGATCAGTTTTTCTTCAGGTTTTTCTTTTCAGTTTACCAAAACTATGTAGTACAAGGGCCTGCCTGATTGCATACAAATTGAGACTCTTGAGGTTTGACCTCATATTAGATGGATTTGGTAAACTGAAAAGAAAAACCTGAAGAAAAACTGATCTGTGTGTAAGAGGCCTAACTTTCGATTCGTATCGGATTTGTTTCATGCATTTTACAACCGTTTGGAACAGTCATTTCTCTTTATAACCGTTTTATATCAGATACATTGCATACTTTCCACCATTGCCATTCTATGTTTCCCCCATGCCGTGCGTTTTAGTTTCCGCAGCGGAACTTACGAATTGTTTGTACACGGTTCTTCTCTCTCATTTATTTACCAAAGTTATTGCCTGTGCGTCATGCATGGCGCCACACCACACCACGCCACACTCTTCGGATGTGTTGCACATCCACTCCAGTCCAAGCAAACCCAGTTGCATGTTCACTATCCCAGGTAGGATTCGTTAGCTTGTTTGTCATGTCAAAATTCGTGGCCACTCATGGTGTCACACGCATCATATGTTTGGTTCCCACAGTGGAGCTTATAAAATATTCGTACGCACTTCTCGTGTTCTATTTTCTACACCAAACCTTGTTGTTTTGCCCCATGCACGGCATCATGCTACACCTTTCCTACATATTTCACTCCAGCCACAGTCCGCCGCAAACTCACTCGCATGGCCCACTGTCGCAAGTAAAATGTATTACATTCTTTATGTCCTATCAATTGTCTACCATTCGTTGTCTCCCATATCGTTCGTTAGTGACCCCTATGGAACCACGAATCAAAACAGACTTGTCCTTCTACCTTATACTGCTCGCTTAAAGGTACAAACCAGGGGCCAGATTCATGAAGAGTTAGGCTGGCGGATCCAGTGATCCGCCAGCCTAACTGTCACTTTAAGCCGGCATTTCTGTTTTCTATAACCAGAAAACAAGAAACGCCGGGTTGGAGTTCCGATGCGATCGGCGTAATTGAATTTCGCCATCGCATCGTTACTTCAACTTAAAAATAGCGCCGGGGGCGTTCTCGCCGATTTACGCTCAAAAAATATGTTAATGAGCGGAAATCGGCAATTCACGATCTTTTTCGGGCGCGACGCAGTGACTTTACGACGTTTCCGGAAGCGATACGCGGCGTATAGATAAAGCAGCCCCCTAGTGGAGTATCCTATGTTAGGTATAACCGTCGTCATCGCGTCGGAAAAAAAACAAATCGCGTCGTTTGCGTAAAACAATCATGAATGGGGACGTGACGTCATTGACGTTCACTGACAGAACTTGGAGCATGCGCACTGGGATGCATTGACACTCGACGCATGCGCAGTACATTCGCCGCGGGATCGCGCATAGTTAGAATACTACACGCCCCGTACCCGCCCAATTTGAATTCCGCTGGCTCATTTGCGATGCGCTGCCGCAACTTTAGGAGCAAGTGCTTCATGAATAACAGCACTTGCTCCTAAAATTTCTGCAGCGTAACGCAAATGAAATGCGTTACTCCAGAGCAAAGATGCACTGATCTACTTGAATCTGGCCCCAGGTGTTTATATCCTTTCTCAGTAACCCAATTCTTATTGATTGAGACCTTGCAACCATGCAAATCATCTTAGCAGCCTGACACCCTTGTCAAGACCCTTTGCAACACATGACCTTTACAAGACACAAAATTAAAATAAAAAATATATATAAACGCCAAAAAAAAAAAAAAAACGCAATTTTTTTTTAAAAAAAAAGGTTGCCACCACGCAATCTCAGCCCCTCGGCAACCTGACACCTGTTGAGACCGTTGCAGCCACGCAAAATTGTCTCAGCAGCCTGACACCCTTGCAAACGCAATATCATTTTAGCAGCCCCACACTCATTGAGATCCTTGCAACCACGCAAAATCATCTCAGCAGCCTGACACCCTTGTTAAGACCCTTGCAACACATGACCTTTACAAAATGAAAAAATAAATAAAAACAAAACGTTGCCACCACGCAATCTCAGCCCCCCGGCAACCTGACACCTGTTGAGACCGCTGCAACCACGCTAACACGTCTCAGCAGCCTGACACCCTTGTTGAGACCCTTGCAAAGGCAATATCACCTCAGCAGCCCCACACTCATCGAGACTCTTGCAAGCACACAATACTGTCTCAGCAGCCTCACACCATAGTTCAGATCCTTGCAAACGCAATACCGTCTCAGCAGCCCCACACTCAACAAGGCCCTTGCAACCACGCAATACCGTCTCAGCAGCCTCACACCATAGCACCATAGTTCAGACCCTTGCTACCGCAATACCGTCTCAGCAGCCCCACACTCATTGAGACCCTTCAGGACCCTTGCAAAACATGACCCTAAGAAAACGAAAAAAAAAAAAAAAAGATATATAAAAAACCCAAATAAAACGCAAAAAGAAAAACAAAAAATAAAAGTGCAGAAAAAAAAATTCCCACCACACAATCTCGGCCCAGCAACCTGACACCTGTTGAGACCATTGCAACCATGCAAAATCATCTCAGCAGCCTGACACCCTTGTTGAGACCCTTGCAAACGCAATACCGTCTCAGCAGCCCCACGCTCAACAAGGCCCTTGCAACCACGCAATACCATCTCAGCAGCCTCACACCATAGTTCAGACCCTTGCAAACGCAATACCGTCTCAGCAGCCCCACACTCAACAAGGCCCTTGCAACCACGCAATACCGTCTCAGCAGCCTCACACCATAGCACCATAGTTCAGACCCTTGCTACCGCAATACCGTCTCAGCAGCCCCACACTCATTGAGACCCTTGCAACCTCCCACTCGATAAAGACCTTTGTGACCACGCAGTCTCACCCCAGCAACCTGGCATTCATTGAGATCCTTGCAGCCAGGCAAATTGTATTAGGCCTCATGTACACTGCTGTTGGTAAACGGACGTTTAGGAACAGTTGGGTGTTTTTTCAGCCGCCCCCAATCTCTCCTCTGTTATCTTACCAGTACATCTACACAGGATCATTATTGTGGTTTCTAGGCAGTTGAGTTAGAAACCTTCCTGGAAAAAAAAATGGGTTCAGTTGGATGATCAGAGGCATTTGAAACACCAATGCCTGTAACAGCTTGTAAACACTGCCAGACGTGGCGTAAACTAATGTTTCCCAGCGTTTCATTCACAGTCGTTTTCATAAAAAAAAAAAAAAGGAATATTGTCTCAGCAACTTGACACTTATTTGAGACCCTTGCAAATGTAATATCATCTCAGCTACCTCACACTCGTCTAGACCTTTGCAACCACACAATCTCGTCTCAGCAACCTAACACCCGTTCAGACCTTTGCAGCCATACAAAGTCGTCTTAGCAAACTGACACTCATTTGACACCATTGCAAACGCAATATCGTCTCAGCAACTTGACACCCGTTCAGACCTATGTAACAATACATAATCATCTCAGCAGCCCGACACTCACTTGAGACCATTGCAAACGCAACATCGTCTTAGCAACCCCTCACTTGTTGAGACCCGTGCAACCACACAAGGCCATCTCAAAACAACCTCATAATCATCGAGACCTTTGCAACCGTGCAATATCGTCTCAGCAAACCAGACTGAGACCCTTGCTACCATGCAATGCCATCTCAAAACAAACCTCATAATCATCGAGACCTTTGCAACCGTGCAATATCGTCTCAGCAAACCAGACTGAGACCCTTGCTACCACACAATGCCATCTCAAAACAAACCTCATAATCATCGAGACCTTTGCAACCACGCAACATCGTCTCAGCAAACCAGACTGACATCCTTGCAACCACGCAATGCCGTTTCAAAACAAACTTTCATACTCAAGGCCCCTGCAACCACACAATATCATCCCAGCAACCTGACACTCACTGACACCCTTGCAACCACATAATATTGTCTGCAGTAGTATAAAACACTTTGCAGCGCGCACCACGTGCAAACCCGAATACAAACTAAACTTGCAAACACACCTCAGTGACAAACAATCAGCCACACAAACACACAGTGGCACCTAGTTGGCCATTCATCTTTAGTGGCACACGGGCCACTCATCTTTTCCCTGTATTTACCCCTGCAGTTAGTTCAGGTTTCCATCCAGCACCAGCGAGTGCACGTTGGTCTGCGAGTGCACGTTGGTCTGCGAGTGCACGTTGGTCAGCGAGTGCACGTTGGTCGGCCAGTGCACGTTAGTCGGCGGGTGCACGTTGGTCGGCGAGTGCACGTTGGTCGGCGAGTGCACGTTGGTCGGCGAGTGCACGTTGGTCTGCGAGTGCACGTTGGTCTGCGAGTGCACGTTGGTCAGTGAGTGCACATATATCGTCTTGTTGAGCACCTGTGTATTGTCTTGATTTTCTCACACCAATGCAAGATCCAGTCCAAGTTCTCAAACTAGACAACTTCCCCACCTGATAGAACAGCATTTCAATCTTCATCCCGGCAGTGTCAGCCGAGCCACCACAGGCTTTTGCGTGCATTTTTTGTCCGCCACTGGTTCTCCAAACCTCGGCCCCCAGAAATTCTCTTAAATTTCTGCTTCACCCAGTCTTCATCACGCCTCGTGCTGTACCCCATTGTGGCAGCTGCCCAGGTCTGGGGCCACACTTGAACTGGACAGACAGTGTTCTTCACCACAGACAATCAGGCCACAGCCGACTTCATCAATTAAGGTAGATCAAGCCTCTCCCCATCACGTCCTTCCTGCGCAGGCTCGCGCAGCTGTCACTCCGTCACCAGTTTAATATCTTCTGTAGACATTCCAGGCAAATGCAAAATCGCAGTTGATGCTCTGTTCCATTCCAACCTTACTTTGATTTTCCAGCAAGAGCCTGGAGCCAACCCAATAACCATCCCTGTCCCACCCTGGTCATTGCTGACGATGGACTGAAGTAGCATCTCACCAACTCAACCCAGCTTATTAACCACTCCTTGGCACGCAACACACTGAAGGCCTATCACACTGCTTGGAACACTAACCGCTAATTTTTGGCCACTTGCCTCGGAGCAGCAATAGGTAACGTTAGACACGTCCTAACCTTCATATCGTATTGCCACACGCAGCTGACCCTTTCTCACAATACTATCACGCCATATCTAGATGGCGTCCAGCATTTCCTGTCCCTACAGGACCCCAGTAAACTGTCAGTATTCTCGAGCCCATGCAGTCAAGTCCCTCCTACAGGGCATACAGAAGCACCAACCTGTAGTCAGTGGCAAGCGCCTA